>CM060931.1:647879624-648496853 GCA_030765085.1 Allium cepa | reverse complement strand
AATGGAGTTGGAGAAATTTATATCATATGTTTAAATGTTAAGTTTGGAAATTTAAGATATGATATTTATAATTGGATTTTTCCCAAGAAAAAAATTGAAATGAATATTCTAATATGAATTTGAATTGGAAAAATATTCTAATATAATTGGAATCGAAAATTACATATGTTTTATTACTAGAAATTGGAGTTGTTTAAGGATTTATGTGAATATTCAAACTAAATAATAAAACATTTAATTTGTTGAAAGAATATATTCCAATTTTAGTTTTTGAATATTAATACTCCAATGGATTTATATATATGGAAATTGAAATGGTTTTGGAACTTAAGAGTGATATCTAAATTATGGTTTTAACTTTAGATAAAGAAATATTTCCATAAAGCCCTATAACTTATTTCTTTACAAAGTGACAGTAAAGTTAAGCCTTTGAAATTCATATACCGTTGAATATCCAAACCATTTGAGTTTTAAAAGTTATGGTTTGAAATTATGGATTTCCAAAAATATTATGCTTTGAAATATTCGATTTTCAGATATTATGAAGTTAAAGCCTTTTTATTATTGGAAAGAAATTATATTTGGGATAAGTGGTAAAATATGGTTTTGGGTTTTGGAATGATATCGTAATATTATGGTTTTGAAATGGATTATATTCTGGTTTTAAAAGTATAAACTGTTTTAAATAACCGCGGTGTTATAATAACGATGGGTTGGCAAAGAGACCGGGATCGGATATGGACATACTCTCTGTCGATACCGAAAACCACTTTGACTAACCGTGTACGCGGTGGAGATTCCAGAATGAGGTAGGTTGGTGGCGACGATTCCTGTAAGGTAAATACGTGGACCCGACTCCCGTGAGTTGGCATAAGGTGGCTAAAACAGGAGCGATCGACGGGTTAATGAGGTCATTCCTCTGATCGGACACTCCTCTTCGATATTATACTATGACTTTGGATTGATTCAGTGGCCACTTCTATTTTTTTGATTTGGGGAGTTGTTTCGAGGTGGGCGGTTGCTGCGGCTTCGCGTTACCATCGGCCCGGAAGCGTAATTGGTATATCTACCCTGGCATTGCCTAGTTGTGCCGTGTCACCTACCCTATCGCGCCTTGTACGAGTTTGGTTTTCTCCCGTAGCCCGTGTGATATCCTCTAGTGGCTTCCCGATCAGGAGGGACTATGATATTGGATGGACTACTGGGACTATTACGTGTTAAGGGCTATATGGGTAACCCCTTAACGCTATTAAAAAGTAAGTTTATTTTATGAATAGACGCTATTATAATAGCGCAATATACTATATAGTAAATAGTTTAACGGATCCTTAGGAGATGTAAATCCCGAGCATCTCTTGAGTTACTGTACTCATATTTATTTCTGTTTATTTAACTCACATAAGATATTCTAGCCTGACTCGAGTGTTTTTGTCTTTTCAAAATTCGCTCGGGTCAGTCCGAGCGTTTCAGGATAGCAGGTTTTAGCTTTGGAGGACGAAGACGAAGATTCAGTATTATTTTATATATAGTATTGCACTACACACTCTTTCTATTCCGCTGCATTGTTGTATTTGGTATGTGTAACTCTGATATTCATTGTATAAGAAAAATCAAGCTTTTGTAAACTGTTTATGAACTGTATACTTGTTACTATATTTTATCCTTCCGCTGTGAGATTCTATTTTCGTTTTATTTCTTCTCTATTTTTCTTATTTACCCCATAACACTCCTCCCTTGCGTATGCTTTGAATCGGCACGTGTGTCGTTTAAAGTGTGCGAAAAGGCGGGACGTTACACGAATTTCGACCAAATCACACATCGCAGTATACTAGGCCTTCTAATTCGGGGCTTATCTAAAAGATTCGCGATATAACTAGGAAGGCGTTTCAAATACCACATATGAGTTACTGCACATGCGAGTTTAATGTATCCCATTTTAGATCTTCGTATCCAAGAATCAACAAATTCCACCTTGCATTCTTCACAAACAAAATTGAGGGTCCTCTTTTTCCGCTCCGATCACTCGATAATTTCCACAAGCACAAATTCCACTTGGTCCAGAGATTCTTTCACAAAACAATCCATCTCGGTTTATTGGTTTTATAATGAAAAGTATAAGGCTTTGTCACTTCTCCAACTATCTCCCCATTTGGTAGGATTTTGTTGGCCCAAGCCCTTATTTGTTGAGGAGACACTAATCCAATTCGAAGTTGTTGATGCGGTCGATCATAGAATAGAAATTCTGATTCATTCGGCCGATTCTTCTCAGATACAAGGCGACCATAGGGAGGTTCCAGAGCCAAAGCCAATTAATCTGAACCTTGTTGCTCTTCGCACCTCGTGGGCAGGAAGCACACCAGCAACGTGCGTTGCGTGATTCCACTGTGTTTTTTGCACTTTTTACTGGGTGGACAGTTGACTGGAAGAGAACTTCGATTCGCCCGGCCAGCAGGCGGGCGGCGTGCTTATCTTGTGTGACAACACTACAGAGCGAGTCACTCTTCTAGTCGGGCAGCTGTGTGACATCCAGAGAAAGCGGCGCTTTGTGTAACATGTTATGGTCTCAACGCCCTTACGAGGTAGTGATGAGTTTCACGCGCTTTTAGCCCGGCCCGCGCGCAGTTAGGAGGATTGGCCGCAATCTGAGCGGTACCACCCATCCTACTCTACTACCTATAGGGGGCCGCCCACAGCCGCCCGAAAAGGAACTGCAGTGATCTTGAATAGGGATCCTACAGCGATAGATAGAATCCCCATAAAAATACCACTAGAACGAGCACCAGATATCTCGTATCCGGTAAAAATCTTGGCTAATTGATCGAAGTGGGTAGCTCCAGTAGACCCATAGATCATGGAACAAATAGGGTGGGTAAGCCCAACCACGTATAGAAGCGAACCCCCCTCGTTACCGTACGTGCGACTCTCACCGCATACGGCTCGCACAAAGACTCTGTCATCCATCCCGAGCCTTTTTATTCCACCTCTCCTCCTTCCTCCGGGCACCTCGATCAAACTTGCGTTCCCCGGCTTCAGGCTGCGCTAATAGCAACTAAGAAAGCCGTTGCTTGCTCCCTAATGTTTATACCTCCCTTCGGTCGCCTTGCGCGCACAGTCTTTGTTGCTTCAAAACTACGGGGCTAAGGCGACCCCGATCAATTGGGGGCAACTGAAAAAAGGTCGTAGCCAGGGTGGGCGCTTCCTTCCTTCGTCTATCGTAGTCCCGAACCAAGGAGCACTAGTGCGTGTTCCGACTGCAGAGACTACAAGCCGACTCGCTTCTATTCTTGTTGGGATTGGATATAGATGGAGAATCTCTATAGATCGTAGTAGTTCCTCTCTAACTAGTATACGATACAATTTCACTTCACGACCAAACCCTCCTAAGCTGACGCCTACTTTCTCTTCTCTTAAGTCTACAACAAGTGGGAGAGGCAGGATTCGAACCTACGTAGAAAACCTTCAACAGATTTACAGTCTGTCGCTTTTGACCACTCGGCTACTCTCCCCTTCCCGGGCCGACGCCCCCGGGTTCCTGAATAAGAAGGATGGCGGCGCCTGGGTTTATACTGGCTTATTAAGATAAGAAGATTGATCCAATTAATATACTCTAAACTCTTCTATTTGCTAGCGTTCAGGGAGAATAAGGTCATTTAGTAAGTTCATCACAATTTATGTAAAGCAAGGTGCGGAGCCCTCATTGCCCCACTATATTAATTGCGGCCTTCCCCGGCTCCCCTCCCTGTATATTAATAGGGCTTCTGGCTAAGCATCTGGAGGCGACCAACGGGAGGTAGCGTAGCTCTTCTGGCGAAGCTGCGAGTTCATGAGCAAGTGAATGAACGAGCCAGCGAGCAGCGAGTGAAGTACAACAGTCGCGAGCCATGTTCCTAAAAGAATTCCTCTTGTCTAAAAGATCAATCTTGACCGACTACCATAATTCTCATTACAAATCAAAATTCGCATATATATATATATATATATATATATATATATATCTGTTGGACTAAGTAATCATTTAGTAATCCAATGGCGCACACTACTCATCCAATCCAATCGTAGCCCACAGGATTTGGAAAGTGCGATTGAGACTGATGCCTATGAATAGATATCTGAATAGGCACTTGCTCAATAGCTTCTTTCTACTTGAAAATGTTGTCGATGAGATTCTGATAATGGGCATATCTATTAGCTCCATAGACTAGGATTCTTTCGGGTCCAATAAAACAGAGAGATGCTCCTTCAACTTGAAGTGAAGGTATAGAGAGCAGAGCGACTAGTACAGAAAAAAGAAAAGGACTAGTCCCTCAAAATAAAGACATATTATGGCATGACTTCTCCACTTTGATCAAAGGAGACTAGGTTGATAGCCTACTATCTGGTATAGCCAACTAGGCAGGATTGCGAAAAGAAAATCGCTACGCACCTAGTACTGAACTCTTTGAATCTCTTACTAAGCCTGTCGCTACGCACCTTCTCCCGTCGCCGACTTGCTTGTGTTAAGCATAAGCTTAATCAACGAATAGTTTGGACTTGGTATACTAGGCACCTCCATAGATAGACTATAGAGAGCTATGCACCTGACTTGTTGAATAATCATAAAGAGCACCATAGAAATCTGCATGAACTTGTCTTTATCCGAAATAAGGCCATCTCTGCCCCGAAGTTAACAGTGAGTCTGTACATTCGTCATCTCTCTCTTGCTAGAGAAAGTATTGGATGCCTAAGAGTGATGTCTTCTTTTGTGACTTCCACCTTTCGTGTGAAATGGCTAGCCTGGTTGGTGCTGACCTAATGCAAATTATGTTCTTTCAAGGGCCAACTAGGAATGCAGCTAACATAGCTACCTTACGTACCTTTATTTAGTCTTACAAGCTTAACTCACTCATTCTCGTCGCGACGGTTAGAAAGGTAATGCAGCGAACCTATGGCGAAGCAAAAGCGATGGATAAGCTGCGGAAGATCAAGAGCGGGGATGGAGGTAGCGTAGGAGACCGAAGAGAGCACATGTATATAATATTTTTATTATATTACCTATTAACATTACAATAATTTTAATATTAGAAATTCATATCTTTATAAAACAACAGGACTCAAAATGAAACAAAATAATATTAAAATTATTGTAATGTTAATAGGTAGTATAATAAAAATACTATATACATGTGTTCTCTAGAGAGCACATGTATATAATATTTTTATTATACTACCTATTAACATTACAATAATTTTAATATTATTTTGTTCTGATCATTTGTTGTCGAAGCATGGGTTTATGAAAAGTGTAGCTTTGTGGATGAGACTTCGTCGGGCCTCACACCTCGGAAATGGTCGAAACATAAAGGATGCGGCAAGGTTATTTGGGAGAAGCGCCCCTTGAGGGTATGTCATTTCCTTCTGGAAAATGGGTAGTATCATGGTATGGAGCCCAGGTATTTTTCCTATGTTGTTTCTGCAAATTTATCACTTTGTGGTCGTTGCTTTGTGGTTAAGGATCCTCGGATAAAGGTCGCAAACGATCGGGGATGGCATACTCGTGTAGTAGTTACCTAATTACAGAAGTAACCCGACTTTGTGTTGGCAGAGAGCTGGTTAAGTTCTCAGGGCATCCCTCCAGAGACATACCCATGTGGCAGTAGGAATTTCCTTAGCCTGACCATTTGTTGGAAATCCAAAGAAACAATACGCGCCCTATACGGTTTTAGTTGTTTAACCTGCCAAGGAATGTGGCGGTAACCTGTTATTGAACATGGCAGTCATAGTAGGCATAAGTGTGAAATGTCTATGCCGGCTAAGATTAATATTATACTTTCGAAATGTTTTCTGCACTATGCACTAATAATAATATTAAAAAGAGATTTTGCTACCAAGCATATTTGACTATCATAAGGAGAAATCTCCTCCAATTCTTCGTTTTCATTATGTGTGTGTGGGAAGGCCTTATGGTAGTTTCATTTTCCAAAAGCATTGCAGATTTCTTTTACTTTCTTTTGTGAAAATAACTATTTTTAAGATATTACACCAGTCCCATGACTGACCTGGAGTTTATTACTCCCTTTCTAAACTTTGGATGCCCATAATTTTCCACACGGGCAGCCTAGAGCCAGGTTATCATTATTCTGGAGCGAAGTCAATCAAGAAGTTGCTGTGGAAATCTGAAGTTCAAGCTGGATGGCGTGACGTATCACTTATACTATATAGTGTTAACTGCATATGGGTTGGTGCAAGTCAAGTTTTCATGTAAGCAAGTTCTAATGAATGCCATTGTTGGGTTTGGTGTTGTTGTAAACTCTGATAATGTGATATATGTAAAACTGATATAGTTCTTTGTTTTAAAGATTATTCATTTATCTATTATATGTTGTTCCGCTGCGAAATGTGAGATTTTGTTATTGTTTCTATTTCTTCTTCTATCTTCTTCTTCTTTAATCCTAACGGTTCGATTTTCCAGCATTCGACTATGCGGCATTTGAAATAGTGGACATATTGATGTCGACTTTCAAGCATCGAAAAATCAGGTCATTACAAATTGGTATCAGAGCAATTGGTTAAGTGACAACCTTGGCTCTGGTGGGTGTTACTTATTAGAGATAGAGTCAGTAGTACTCTAGAATGAATTTGAGTGTAATAATATATATGAGCGTGTATTTGTTAGTGAACATAAAATTGTTTTGTATTGTGTTGACTTATTGGTTGATTGTTTATAGATTCTGGTCGGTGTAGTTTGGCCAACTGTATCGATAGGGGTTTCTAAACTCTTAAACAAGATAAACCGATACAGTATTATTTTAAAATCGGGTAAATGAGATAATTTTACCCAAACTATTTTTGTATATAGAAGAAATCATTTTCCGTAAATTATTATATTATATGGTTTCTTGATTGTTAGGAATTGATAATATTAAATTAATATCATTGATTATTGAATTAGAAATTGAAATCATAACTTAAAGCTGAGAAATAAAATCCATATACAAATAGGATTTGAAAATATAATTTGCAAATGTGATTTATATTTTGAAATAGAATTCCAGAGAAATATTAGAAAATGTTTTTGAAAAAGATCTGAAATTTTGAGATTTGGAAAAGATTAAATTCCCTTGCAGTTGGAAATGATTTTCAAAGGCTTTGGAAATTTTTTTTGAAGGGATGAAAGCTCCAAACTCTTTTTGGTCGCTGGAAAATAATTTCGGCAAAGATTGTAGCAATATCGATGTTCATTTTCGAGTTTCCAGAAGAGGAATTGCTGCCGAATTATTTTAAATGGAAGTTATTTGGAAAAATAGGGTTGGTTTTGGAAGTTCAAAAGATAATTTGAATTGATTTCAAAAATGATTTTTGAAAATATTGGAGAGACTCTGGAATCCTATTTAAATACTTATGGAATCTAAAGAGATTTGATAATTTATTTAATTTGCAAATTTGCTTGAAATGTAAATAAGTTGGAATACTTATCAAAGCTTAAAAGTTCAAATTAAAAAGCTGAATATTGGAAATTGAATTCGATTTGGGAGAAATAAAGAGAAGTATTGAAATAGATTAGTAAGTGAAACTAATTGAAGGAATGACAAATTTAATATGGTTTGAAATAAATTGAATTCGATATTTATAAATGAAAGGAGAATTGAATTATATGGAATAGGAAATCCAGTTCAAATAAAAGTATAGATAAACCGAAATGGTGAATTGAAAATAAATATAAGAAGTGTATAGAATATTTATATTAACTTAAGAAAAAAGTGGTAAAATTCCTAAGAAAAAATTGGAGTTTCATAAGTTAATGATCGAATGAAGATTAAACTGGAAAATTGTGAAATGACGATTGTGAATGAGTATATAGAAATGAAAATCAATGTGAATAATAGAAAAGAAAATCGATATAGCCAATAATCAATTTGGAATAAATACGTAGGATGTACGTCTATTATTTTATTCGTATTGTAATTTGATCCAAAATTCGAGCATAGAATTTTGAGATAGTTATATCGATCCGAGTTGGGAATTTCCACTCGATTTTCGACGACGAACCTGAATATGAATTTTTGGTTGATTTTGGAAATTCTCTATCATAGTTTACGGCTATGTAAGAAGAATGACGATTTCTGATCAAGAAACCCGATCTGAGACCACACTAGGAAGTCGGGTGTACGATTCTAGTTCGGAAGTGAAATTGTGTGATCGAGTGAGCGATCGAATTTGATATTGCGTACGAATGATATACATGTATCATATGGATTTGAATGAAACAAATATTCAAAATTTTGTAAAGAAAGGTGCAAAATGGTTTTGAATGTTGTAATAAGACATTATTGTTAAGAAAGATATACGGGTGATATAAAGGAAAATGGAATTGGGATTTTGATTTCGAAGATAAATTTAAATTGCTCGAAAAAAGGTATATATTTAAATTTCTATATGAAATTTGATGATATTCTTGTCCAGCCGCTACGTTTTTTGTTTTCTTTTTGAAATCTGGGGACCCATTGTGCCATTTTGTAGTCATACCGAGCTAGCCAAAGAGACGCAGGCGAAATTTTTCAAAAATTTAGAGAGTTAGAAAAATTTTGAGAAATTTTGATAATATTAAATTTAATTTTAAATTTAAATTTGAACTGTTAAGAAAACAATGTTGTTTGAAACTCATGGTTGATTTTGGAAAGTTAGTTGAAGTGATAATGAGTCTTTAATAAAAATATTTGTTTTGGGCAAGCTGATAAAACTATTTGATTTTGGAAAGATAGCGAATGGGTTAAGGATCATTCTTCTTAACTAGTAATTTCGAGACGAAATTCTTTTTAAAGGGAAAGGATGTGACGACCCAGAAATTTTGACATTTGAAATTGAAATATTTGGTTGAATTTTTATATTTGGAAGTTGATTTAACCTGAATCTCAAATATCAGAATGAAATTGGCAATTAAACTTTTGAATTTAATAATTGAAATTGGGTAAAATGTTGTATCTTCAGTTTTATGCTTGTTAAAAATATTTTCAAGGCTTCGAAAATTTATATTGATAATACTGAAGATGGTGGAAGCTTCATAATTTGATTTGAGAAGCTTCAGAATTGGATTTGAAAGTGATTTGTTTAGTTTTGAATTTATATAGTTTAAATTGATATTTAAAAATAGCCTTCCGGGGTACAGCCTCGGATTTCGACGAAACCAGTTCTATTGGATCCATAATATTGTATTATTATCGGATTTCAATTTTCATAGCATTCGGAGTTGTTGTGTGACCGTACGATAAGAAAACGCGCTAAAATTTGAATTGAAAATTCAATGTTTTAACTATTCAAATAGATATCTTCTCCATACAATCGAATTTGGACTCGGAACCTTTTCTGTTGCATTCGGGATTGGGGTTAAACATTATAAACGACTTGCGGCACGCCTCGATAGGATGCCAAAATTTTGATTCACGGATATCGAGAAGATTTGAATTTGAATTTAAATTCAATATTTATATATGTTTAATATAATAATATTTCATCAGACAAATTAAAACATGCATCCTCTTTTCAACCACGTGTTTCTTTTACTCTGTATATTCTCACACGCGTTAGAAAGAAAAGAATTACTCAACAACCAAGATAATAACGCAACAGGAAAACAAAACGAAAAAAGCTATATTTCGTTCAAATCGGATTATGGCCGCTCTCTCGTCCTATTGAATCTAAATTTAAAAAAATGGCGAAATCAAAAAAAAATTCGAATTGATCAAAGAAGGGTCGAACCCTTCTTCTTCGTTCTCGACTCAATACCCAGTTTTAAAGAAAAAATGGTTGCCATTATCCGACACGACTCAGTCGCGATGGCATGTCGTCGATGGCAACCTTGTTTTTGTGCAATGAGATCATGGAAGCTATCGAGGCGTCGCTCGGTAGCGGTAGGGCGAGCGAGGGGTTTCGCGGCATCGAAATCACGTCTAGGGTTTCGCTCGAATTCAATTCGAGTAGGGTTGCCGCAAGTTGAGGTTGAGGCAGCGCTCATCGCGTGAGCACGTGATGGTGGTACTGTTATGGTTAGGTTCGATTTACTCTGGTGGTGGCGCGACTCCGGTCTCGGCGGCATGGAAATTGGTCGCGAGTGGGGACTTAGTTGCTTAATGGCAGTAAGGTAATCTCGACCCTTTTCGAATAAATAAATTTTTCTAAAATATTGAATGTATAATTAAGTTTATTTTAATAACACGGATATATGTTGATTTCTGTTATATACGTGTAGATTTGGAAAATTTATATATAAAGTTTCTTAAACAAAGGAAATTATATTTTTACTGTAAGCTGAAGTAAATTCTGTTTTCAATAAAATATATATGTGTGTGTGTGTATATGTATGTAATAAAAAAATATATGATATATATTTTCACATACCAATTTTTTATTACAATTATTTTAACAACTAAGAGTAAATTATTAAAGAAAAATGGTTGAATTTAATTTTCAATTAAATAAATTTGTTAAAAGGAATTTTTTTAAATATTTAAGATATTAGTTTAAAATAAAATCACGGGTTAATTTAAAATTATCAAATGGAATTTAATAATTCAATTTATTTCGAATATTATTAGAATTGTATAAATGTTATACAAGGTCTAGAATGGAGAAACAAGCCGGAAAAGAAATGAGTTGGAATGGATTGCTAATTAAAGGTGAGATCTTCTCACTCAATCAGATTTTCCTGATTAAATTTTAAATAGTTAAATTTAAAATCGTTGATTGTGTGCTTGGATGATAAATTATTATCAGTTATATTGAATTAGACCCTATGCGCCACATAATAACGGATGATATTATATTAAACCTATATACCGCGATATTCCACATCAAAGTGGAATTGGTATTATACATGTATTTGGAGTGATTGATTTCCCATATTATATAGCGGCTGAGACCCTATACGCCGCATAATAGCGGATGATATTAAACAATCCCATATTCCACGATATTCCACCTCCAAGTGGAATTCGTATTTAATCGTTGTTCTAATATCTATCGATGCAGGAAAACAGGTTGGAGGGATCCGACTAGATTCCTCAAAACATTTGAATTTGTTTCAATGTTGTGTGTTTATTTTTATATAATCTGTGTGTGATCATATTTGTGATTGAAATTGTTGAAGGCTGTAGTTTAACCGAATATATTTTTGGTATCGTAGGATACCAAAAAATAAATAAAAATTGGCTTTTTAAAATTCAAGTTGAAAGTTATAGTAAAATTTAATTTTAAAAATTGGATAAATTTAAAAGAAGGAATTTTTAAAGGATAAAGTTTTATTTTTGAATCCTATTGAATAAATTCCAAGATATGGGAAAAAGGTTTAATAAATGGATTTCGAGTAATATTATTCAAAAGTTTGAAGAATTTATTTAAAATACGGATTTTAAATAGTTTGGCAGAGATAAAGAAATTTATGTTAAAAGAAAATAAATTTAGAAATCAAATTTGGAATTTGATATGATTTTGGGAAATCAATTTGGAATTTGATTCAGTATCTGAAATAAATTTAGAAATCAATATGAAAATTGATTTGGTGTTGGAAAAAATCTTTGAAATCAATTTGGAAAATTTATTTGATGTTTAAAAATAAATCTTTGGGAAATCGATTTGGAAATTTTGATTTGGTGTTGGAAAATAAAATTAGAAATCAATTTGGGATTTGATTTGGTGTTTGAAAGTGGATATTTATAAATCGGTTTTTTAAAAATCGTATATTAGTGGATATTTGAAAATTTAAATTCACAATGGGAATTTAAAAAGGAAAGGGAAATTTGTTTTAAAAATAAATATTGTTTTTTTTCAAAAAGTGTGAAAAGGAATTTACGGATTTGGGACGTAAATTTAAAATAAGTCCAAAATGATTTATAAATTGATTTGAATGAACCATTTTAGAATGGAAGTTGTACTTTCCCTGGAAAGCCGAGTATGTTTTCAATATAGTTTATAAATATAAATTAAAGTTGTAAAGATTGTTTTGAGGAAAGAATGTTTTGGAGAAACTATTTACTTAGATTATTTTGAAAATCTTTAAGGTAAACATATGTTTTAAATTATTATAGAGGTGATTATCTAAAAGTTTTAATTGATATTCATTTTAGAAAATGGATATTTAAATAGTTATACCCTATCTACTAATTTTATTTTAAAATTAGTTTGGACTAGAATTTTTATATGAGATATTAGCATAATATTTTCATAACTAATATTTAAGCAAGAGTTTTAAAATAATTTATTTTAAATGTTTCCAAGTATATTTTGGATAAGTGCTTTAAATTATTTTTAAAAGTATTTGAACTCGGCAAATTTTTAGTGGAATTAAATAAATATTTGAAAAATTATTCCATATTAGGGAAGTGATTTGAAATTTGTTTTCAGAAGATTGAAAGGTGAAAAGTGATTTGAAATTTTTTTCGAACGGTTGAAGTGTCAAAGTTATACCTTGCAAAGATATTTAAAAAATAATTGGGGAAAACTATATAAATCTTGGTGATTGTTGTGAATATAGATTGATAGTTTAATAACCGACTATCAATATTGGCCTTTAAGTGGCATTCAAATTTTGATGCGACCAGGGGTCTGATGCAGCGCACCATGACCATCTTACGTCGCTCGCCATCCTTAAGTCACGCACGTCCTTAAGTTGCAACCAACATAAGTCGCATGCTTTGCAGATAGCGGCTCAAGAGACGCTCAACGACCTTAAGTCGCTCATTGATCTTAAGTCGCTCGCTTGCCTTAAGTCGCCCATCTTATAAGTCATAGGTCGTATGCCGCGGCTCTATAAGTCGTTCACTTATGTTGTGTTTCAATAAGTCATTTACAAGGCCGCATTCTTCTTAAGTCGTAAGTCGCTGGCATCTCTTAAGTCGTTCGGGAGCTAACCAACCTATGCCGCATTGATTTCTTAAGCCGTTGATTTCTTTTGTCGCGTGAAGGCTGATTTAAGTCGCTCACCTATGCTGCTTCCTTAGGTCGCATCTATTATGTCGCTATTTCCTTATGTCGTTCTTGAAGCTCATGTTCCTTATGTCGCTCCAGAAGCTTAAGTCGTTCCTGTGCTTATGTCGATGATCTTCTTATATCGTTATGTTGTATATCGTTATGTCGTTGTATTGTTATGTCGCATGGTGTTGTAACTCTTATGTCGTTGAGTCATATGTCGCGTGTATTGTTGTACTGTTAAGTCGTGTAACGTGTAATTCGTGTGATGTTGGGTCGTGACTTGTTAAGTCGCAGGTGTAAGTCGGTCTGTGTGTTGTAATTTCTATAGATAGGGTTGTGTTGTCATTGTAAAAAAGGGTTGATTTTTGGATAAAATTTGTGTGTGAGCTTTTTGCCACCATTGTTGAAGTTGAGTGTGATCTCCTTCTTCTTTCCTTCTTCGGATTATTCGTGTGCGAATCAACGAAGTAGAAGCCAATTCTCGGTATCACTTGCGAGTGATCAACGATCGAACTGTAGATCTTTCAACACGGTATCTTGCGAGATCAACAGTTGGAGATAGCTAGATTCAGGCATCGCCACGTTCAACGGAATTGGGCATTTATCATTCTACCAGGTTTACTTGACACGAAATCATTTTGTGAGGAAGAAAGTTGCGTCAATTTGAATCAAAGCATTATTAGCACGTCAAAGTTAAATCCGCTGCGTCACTGTTTGGTATCAGAGCTAAGTAAGATCATGGCCGAGTAAGAGCTAAGCCAAAGCCGAGTTAAAGACATATCAGATCCATATCAAAGCCAAGTCGAGTCAAATCAAAGCTAGATCAAATCTAGATCATGCCTCCGAGACGTGCTAATCGTTATCATAATGTTGAGGATGTGTATAGAAGACAAGAAGCTGAGCAGATGGAGCAGCGTATTAATGAAAAGTTCAATGAGGGTATTGCAAAATTGGAGAAGTTGATGAATGACATGAATCACAATCAAAGGAGAACGTCACTAGTTTCGAACAATAGTAGAAACATGGTTTCACCATCGGTTTCGGAAGAAAGGAGGATGTCACCCCAGTATTATCGGGATAGAAGAGAATCTTCAGTTTCATTGATGCGAGACCACCATGAGTATCGACATGAAGAGGGAAGAACTCAACGTGGGTTTGACAATGAACCTTATCGTGATGTTGAAAGGCAAGGTAGAAGGGACATGCATAGTCGTAGAGATGTAGATGGATGGGATCGATATCGAAATACATTTGATTTTGAGGAGGATGGTGATGGATGTAGTATTCATTATTGAAATCGAGGCCAAGTGCGAAATCAATACCTGGATTCAGAAAGTAATCGTAAATGGGAATCAAGTGTGAGGATGGAAATTCCAGAATTCAAAGGTGGTATGAAAGCAGAAGAATTTCTTGATTGGTTGTCAAATGTTGAAGAAATTTTGGAATTCAAAGAGGTACCTGAGAATCGTAGAGTTCAGTTAGTTGCTACAAGATTAAGGGGAAAAGCTATGGCTTGGTGGCAACAAAATAAACTAACTCGAAAGAGAATGGGAAAATCGAAAGTTGTCACTTGGGAAAAGATGATGAAAGCAACGTTCTTGCCGTACAATTATCAATCTCTTATGTATCAACGTTTGCAGAATTTGAGACAATGGACGAGGACAGTGAATGATTATGCAGATGAATTCTATCAATTGATTGCAAGGAATGACATTATGGAAACTGAGGAACAGCTAACAGCTAGATATATTGGAGGGCTACGAATGCAAATTCAAGACATGGTGAATATGTTTAATCCAATGTCTGTTTCTGAAGCACATCAGAAAGCTCTAGCTTGGGAGAAACAAGGGAGACGAGGAAGTGGTGTGTTTGTGGGTTCTAACAATCAGAGTAAGGGTGCTAGTAGCAGTGCTAATGTTTCCAAGGCAGTCGGTAAACCAATTGTCAATGAACCCGCTAAAGCAAAGGTCAATAATAGTATCAAGTGCTATAATTGTTAGGAGTTTGACCATAAAAGTAATGAATGTACGAAGCCAAAGAAGAGAGCATTAATTGCAGAGGAATGTGAGTATGAGGATGTGGAAGCTGAAATTGATTATACTCAACCATCGAAGTTTGATGAAGATGAAGAAGTTGTGTCAGGAGATGAAGGATATAATTTGATGATGAGGAGGTCTTGTTTAGTGCCAAAGCATGAGAATGATTCTAGTTGGCTAAGAAGCAATATCTTTCAGTCTACATGTACTATCTTGGGATAGGTTTGTCGATTTGTTATTGATGCGAGAAGCTGCGATAACATTATTTCTGAAGAAGTCGTTACGAAGTTAGGGTTGAAGACTGAAAAAAACATACTAGACCTTATAAACTGGCATAGCTAAAGAAAGGTGGAGAAGTGACAGTGGGAAGACGATCTTATGTTACAATTTCTATTGGGAAGAAGTACAAAGATGATATATGGTGTGATGTTGTCGACATGGATGTGTGTCATCTACTATTGGAAAGACCGTGGCAGTATGATCGAGCTGTACAACATAATGGTCGCACCAACAGCTACAGTTTCATGTTTGAAGGAACTCAAATTACCTTAGTTCCTAAGAAGCGTGAACAAAGTGAAAGCAAGTCAGAGAAGAAGGTGGAATCAACTAGTCTATTATCGAAGAGAGAGTTTGTTGAAGAAGTGAAAGATAGTGCTGAATTGTTTATGTTGTTTGGGTATGAAACAAGTGAAGATGTTGAAATTCCTACAGAGGTTAGACCGGTGTTAAATGAATTTGAGGATGTCTTTCCTGCGGAACTACCCAAGGAGTTACCGCCATTGAGGGACATACAACATCAAATTGATCTAGTGCCAGGTGCTATTTTACTGCATAGGCCACATTATAGTATGAGTCCGAAAGAGCATGAAGAGTTGAGGAGACAGGTTGAGGAGTTGCTTGAGCAAGGGCATGTTCGAGAAAGTCTCAGTCCTTGTGTTGTACCAGCTTTGTTAGTGCCAAAGAAAGATGGTTCATGGAGAATGTGTACAGATAGTAGGGCACTCAACAAAATAACTGCCAGATACAGATTTCCTATGCCAAGACTTGATGATCTATTGGATCAAATCAGTGGGTCTGTAATCTTTTCGAAGGTCGATCTTAAGAGTGGTTATCATCAGATTCGCATTAGACTAGGTGATGAATGGAAGACAACATTCAAGACTCGGGAAGGATTATATGAATGGCTGGTTATGCCGTTTGGTCTATCTAATGCACCAAGTACATTTGTGAGGGTGATGAATCAAATTTTTAGACCTTACATCGGAAAGTTTATGGTAGTATACTTTGATGATATCTTGATCTATAGTGCAAGCACAGAGGAGCACATTCAACACTTGCGAAAGGTATTAACTATTCTTCGTCAAGAACAGTTCTATGCAGCGACGAAGAAATGCGTGTTCATGACGCCAAGTGTTTTATTTTTGGGATATGTCGTGTCCAAGGAAGGAATACAAGTGGACCAGAGTAAAGTAGCCGCAATCAGAAATTGGCCACAACCCAAAACTATAACAGAAGTCAGAAGTTTCCATGGGTTAGCTTCATTTTATCGAAGATTTATACCACACTTTAGTAGTGTGATGGTTCCTGTCACTGATTGTATGAAAGGAAAACAGTTTTCATGGATGGAAGAGGCAGGATTTGCTTTTGAGAAAATCAAGGAACTTTTAACCTCAGCACCGGTTCTAGTGTTGCCAGATTTCCAGTTACTATTTGAGTTACATACAGATGCATCGAAGGTTGGAATTGGAGGAGTGTTTAGTCAGAAGGGTCGTCCAATTGCCTATTTCAGTGAAAAACTTTCTAGAGCAAAGATGAGATATAATACTTATGATGTGGAGTTTTATGCTATCGTGCAGGCTGTGAAGCATTGGAGACATTACTTGTTCCACAAAGAATTTGTTTTGTATACGGACCATGAAGCGTTGAAACATTTACAAGGGCAGAATAAAATTACAGCTATGCATGCATCGTGGATAGCATATTTGCAGCAATTTACATTCGTCGTAAAGCACAAGTCTGTAGTAACTAATCGCGTTGCCGATGCATTGAGTCGGAGGGAGAACTTACTGACAACCATGCGAGTAGAGGTGATGGGCTTTGACTTACTTCCAGATTTGCTTACTTCAGATTCATATTTTTCCGAAATCCTAGACAAAGTCAAGAAGGGAAACATGGATGGATGTTGTTTGGGCCAAAAATGGTCACAAACCCCAAATACCGTGAAAGCACCAGTATATGATCACAAATCAGCGATATTCAAATACAAATATCAGATCTCAGCAAATATCAAACAGGAATTCAGAAATAATGAACAAAGACACACGATTTCGGCTATCTCCGGCCTACGTCCACTTTAAAGTTTTATCCTTTTATTGATGATCCTTGCTGGTTACAGATGATTACAGCAGTAGTAATGAAGAATTTTGAGTACAATTGTTGTGTTAAAGTGTAGAAATGAATCCGGTAGAATCTGGACGTCCAATAGCCCAAAGGTCCTTTTTTCTGTAGGCTTCAGGATGCTATTTATAGGCGTAGGAGGCTGAGGTCGCGCTCGAACTTCAGGAGACTTCTTCTGGCACGTGAGTGGGCCCACGCGACCGACCCCGTTGAGTTTCGACTCGATCTGTGATCGATATGAAGTGATTTCATATCCATCAAAAATGACCCAACCGAGCTGAAACATGGCAGGAACATTCCTTACCTTGTATGCAAGCTGCTGTGAAAATTTCATTGCATTTGGATCAGCAGTGTAGGAGATATGATCGATACGAAATTGCAATCTTCGTATGTTGTTGCGTTCGTATCCATTGGTTCGAATCCATCCTGTTCAACTCGATAGATGCACGCGCGTGCAATGACGTGGCGCTAACCTCCTGGATCAATTCGACTTTTGCAACGTGTTGACTGGGTTGATCCACTTTGCGCTCCGAGTTGAATGCTTCTTTCCAGACGCGCACGTATCCACGCTTCTAGCTTGCATGTGTCCATCACTTCTCCATGTACTAACTGTTCGCATCGCATGTTCCTTCGTATCGATCGTAGGAGAGTATTTCGTATCGATCTGATCGATACGAACGTTGAATTTGATCGATACGAATGAAAGGCCAAAAGATGGGTATGAAACCAAACTCAATGATGGGTACGAACGAAGCCTTGCCTGATGGATACGAGCGCGACTTTACCTGATGGACACGACCAAACCTTTACCTGATGGATCCGAAAGTGCCAAACTCTTCTGCCATCGAGACGAAAGTATCGATTCGAGACATGCCGCCTTTTCCCATCTGACCAATATGAAACCATTGAGCCGTGTCCATGTTGATCGATGTGAACAGTATCGATTCGAAGTCCTTCACCCTTCTTTGCCTTTGATCGATACGAACACGATCGAGTCGAACCAACACCTGATCGATGCGAACTTCACTGAGCCGAACCCATGTCGATCGATACGAACGGTAACGATACGAAACCTTTATTACTGATCGATACGAAGTGCATCGATTCGAACCACCATCTTCCTGATCGATGCGAAACACATCGATACGAACCAATCCTACACAACGATACGAACAACATGTTCTTCCTACCTTGCATCAATTATATCTCCTTCATACGAACTCCGATTAACCTGAAATTTAAAACATAGCCTTTCCTAGTCCTTATCATTATCTCCAATCAATTTCGTCCCGATCGGAGCCCAACCAAATTTTGAGGACATCGATTGCAGCCTTGATTCCAATCGATCTCCAATCTTGATATCCATCATTCCTTGCCAATTTGTTGATATTCCAGCCTTGACCAAAAGGTAGGATAACACTTTGACCCCTAAAACATGCCTTGTGATAAGAAGGCATGTTTTGAGTAGTTCCGAATCCAATATCCAAAGTCCATAGCCAAAGTATGTCATCCTGGACTGCTCCGAGTCGATGCCCAATCCCAAATCCAATAACCAAAGCCTTAGCCAATTCCATATCCATCCGAACTCGACAACCGAGTCGTAATCCATCCTTATCCAATAGCAAATAACCGAATCCAGGATCTCTCCGGGTCGATATCCAAATCCATAACCTCTCCGGGCTCTTGCCAAGCGCAATCCACACCTGACGAATGTGGTCCAGTGTCCCTGGACGGTGAGTTAACCTCTTCGGGTTCTTTCCAAGCGCAATCCACACCTGACGACCGTGGTCCAGTGTCCCTGGACGCTGCAGAGTGCCATGGCTTAAGTCCTAAGCCGAATCCTGGTCTCTCTGGACCCTTGTTGAGCATAGTCCATACTCAACGACCTGAAGCGATAATCAATAATATGTGGACTAAGTCCTAGGCCGAATCCTGGTCACTCCGGAACCTTGCCGAACATAGTCCATACCCAACGACCTGAAAATAAAAATTGATAATACAGGGCCAAAGTCCTAGGCCGAATCCTGTCTCTCCGGACCCTTGTCGAGCGTAGTCCATACTCGACGACCTGAATGAGTCAATTCACCACGTTCGGGCAAAGTGACTCAACCCTTGCCAGACATAATCTATACCCGATGACCGTTTATCAAAAAACAGATAAAAATCCAATCAAAATCCAATCCAAAATCCAAATCAAAACCCGAAAATCGGAAATCCAAACCAGCATCCAACACCGAAAACAATCATCCAAAGGAAAATCTAAATAAAAAAGCAAGCAAAACCAAGAGTTCAATCCAAACTCCAAAACCAAACCAGAAAAAGAATCAGTGTCCAATCCAAAAGCAAAAGACAAATTTCACAAACCATAGCACTGCGGTTTATCATCATTCAGAGCATGCCTGGGGGCTATCTCCTTCCCCATACATGTGTAAATGACTTTGCCGTTTGCCAGTAGCTTGTTACTTATTTCATATTATCCTGGTAAATGGATAATCAATCGACCATCATTCCTGGGCCTCACATCATCATGGTGTGAGGTAGCTGGTGGTTGCTCCTGTTCCACCGTTGCATTTCGAGTTTCGACATATTGTCGCAACTGTCCATTCCTCACATGCTCCTCAATTATATCCTTTAAATGCCTGCAGCTGTTAGTATCATGTCCATCCAAATCATGGAAGAGACAGTGCCTTCCTGATTTCCTCTCCCGTTTTGATGGTTCTCTCCTAGCCGGCCTTCGGTAGGGAAGGCGATTCCGAGTATCCAGATATATCCGCTCCAGTGTCTCGTTCAATCCTCTGTATGTGGAAAACTTTGGATCCTTCCACCGTTTCTAGCTTTTCCAGAATCATTGTCCAACTTTATTTTTCCTTTGTCTTTATCCGAACCTTTGTTGGATGGTCCTCCACCCTCAGTTGCATTCACCTCCTTCAACTTTAAATCCGCACACGCAACCTCTTGTCGGAGGAACCTCTCGGCTTCGTGAAAGAATTCCTCAAGATCAAGTGGTGGGTCTCATATCAAAGATACCTTGAAATCCGAATCCTCCCTGACTCCTGATACTGCCGCCATTAAAACCATCGATGGATCAGGCCGATCCACCGAAGCAACCACCGCATTGAATCGAGTTAAAAAAGCTCTAAGCGATTCATCCATCCTTTGCTTTACCGATGTCAATGTCATCACGTTCTTCGGTCTCTTGATATGAACCCGAAACTGCCCCCAAAAACCTATCCACCAATTCCCCCCAAGTCCTGATAGATCCCTCTCCAAGCTGCCTAAGCCACATTGCAGCTGAGTCCGTCAAGTACAAAGGGAAGCATCGGGCCATCACCTCCTCTGATGCCCCCAACACTTCCATGTGTCTAATATACCTCATCAAATGATTAGTCGGGTCAGCCTTTCCATCATATACCACCACGCTAGGTAACTTAAACTTAGGTGGATTCTGAGCCATCCTACCCGAGCGAACGGACTCATGTTCACTCCTTCCAAGTCCCTATTGGTCAAGCCTACACGCATGGTTTTCCTGATGATCTCCACTAATCCAGTATTGTCTTTTAAGGTTTACCCCCATGCCCCTGAGGGAACTCTGGCACATATTCTTCAGGCGGCTCACTAGCAGCAACGTTAGCTCTGGCCTATTGAACCCCTTCCAAAGGTCCTCTTGTGTTGGATCCTGCGGGCCTGCCCCAAGCCCTTGTTGATTGCCTTATGGCTCTGTGTCCTGTCCTCCATTGGGTTCCATAACCCTAGTTCCTTGTCCTGCATCCACAGCCGCTGTAGCTGTTTCTAAGTTCTGCATCCCTGCAGCTCTCATTTGCTCAAAGAAAGTCTGCATCATTTCCTGTTGACTCTTCAACAACCTCTCTTGAAGTGAATTTGTTATAGCTTCCATTTCGTCTCTAGTGATGTAGATGGAAGCTTGCCCTTCTCCAGCTCCGGAGGATGCTTCTTGGTTTCCTCCTTGTTGGCTTCTCTCAGCTCTTTGTCTTCTACTATTTTGTCTAGTCATTATCTTCAGGTCAAAACTCCTCCAACTCTTCAAATCTGAACTTCAAATCCGATGTAGCGGGTGCTAGACCTTATCAGTGAAAGCACCAAAGTGTTTGCGCCAAAAATGGTCACAAACCCTAAATACCATGAAAGCACCAGTATATGAACACAAATCAGCGATATTCAAATACAAATATCAGATCTCAGCAAATATCAAATAGCAGTTCAGAAATAATGAACAAAGACACACGATTTATAGTGGTTCGGCTATCTCCGGCCTATGTCCATTTCAAAGTTTTATCCTTTTATTGATGATCCTTGCTGGTTACAGATTATTACAGCAGTAGTAATGAAGAATTTTAAGTACAATTGTTGTGTTAAAGTGTAGAAATGAATTCGGCAGTGTCTGGACGTCCAATAGCCCAAAGGTCCTTTTTTCTGTAGGCTTCAGGATGCTATTTATAGGCGTAGGAAGCTGAGATCGCGCTCAAACTTCGGGAGACTTCTTCGGGCACGTGATTGGGCCCACGCGACCGACCCCGCCAAGTTTCGACTCGATCTGTGATCGATACGAAGTGATTTCGTATCCATCAAAAAATGACCCAATCGAGCTGAAACTTGGCAGGAACATTCCTTACCTTGTATGCAAGCTGCTGTGAAAATTTCATTGCATTTGGATCAGCAGTGTAGGAGATATGATCGATACGAAATTGCAATCTTCGTATGTTGTTGCGTTCGTGTCCATTGGTTCGAATCCATCCCGTTCGACTCGATAGAAGCACGCGCGTGCAATGACATGGCGCTAACCTCCTGGATCGATTCGACTTTTGCGGCGTGTTGATTGGGTCGATCCACTTTGCGCTCCGAGTTGAGTGCTCCTTTCCTGGAGACGCGCACGTATCCACGGTTCTAGCTTGCACATGTCCATCACTTCTCCATGTACTCAACTGTTCGCATCGCATGTTCCTTCATATCAATCGCACGAGAGTATTTCGTATCGATCCGATCGATATGAAACATTGAATTTGATTGATACGAATGAAAGGCCAACAGATGGGTATGAAACCAAACTCAATAATGGATACGAATGAAGCCTTAGCTGATGGATACGAGTGAGACTTTACCTGATGGACACGAACAAACCTTTACCTGATGGATCCGAAAGTACCAAACTCTTCCGCCATCGATAAGAAAGTATCGATTCGAGACATGCCGCCTTTTCCCATCTGACCGATACGAAACAATTGAGCCATGTCCATGTTGATCGATACAAACAGTATCGATTCGAAGTGCTTCACCCTGCTTTGCCTTTGATCGATACGAACATGATCGAGTCGAACCAACACCTGATCGATGCGAACTTCACTGAGCCGAACCCATGCCGATCGATACGAACGGTATCAATACGAAACCCTTATTTCTGATGTATACGAAGTGCATCGATTCGAACCGCCATCTTCCTGATCGATGCGAAACACATCGATACGAACCAATCCTACACACCGATGGATACGAACAACATGTTCTTCCTACCTTGCATCGATCATATCTCCTTCATACGAACTCCGATTAACCTGAAATTTGAAACATAGCCTTTCCTTGTCCTTATCATCATCTCCAATCAATTTTGTTCGGATCGGAACCCAACCAAATTTTGACGACATCGATTGCAGCCTTGATTCCAATCGATCTCCAATCCTGATATCCATCATTCCTTGCCAATTTGTTGATATTCCAGCGTTAACCAAAAGGTGGGATAACAGATATACGCTGGTTGATGGTTTTCTATTCAAAGGAAGTCAGTTGTGTATTCCAGATTGCAGTTTACGAATGAGGATCATCAAAGAATTACATGAACAAGAACATGTGGGCCGCGACCTTACTATGCAGTTGATCGCAAAGTCTTATTTTTGGCCGTCAATGAGGAAAGAAGCTGAAAAGTTTGTTCAAAGGTGCCATGTTTGTCAAGTTTCAAAGGGGACCGCGACAAATGCAAGTTTATATTTGCCGTTGCCTATACCTACTAAACCATGGGTGGATATTAGAATGGACTTTGCATTGGGTTTACCGAGAACACAACATGGCAATGATTTTATCTACGTGGTGGTTGATCGATTTTCAAAAATGGTACATTTTATTGCATGCAAGAAGATGGCAGATGCAGTTAATGTTGCACAGTTATACTTCAGAGAGATCTATCGTCTTCATGGGTTGCCTGAATCTATTGTATCGGATAGAGACACTCGTTTTCTGAGTCATTTTTGGATGAGTCTATGGAGAATGGTCGGGACAAAGCTGAAATTTAGTAGTGCTTATCATCCACAGACGGATGGACAGACGGAAGTTGTGAATAGATCCCTAAGTAATCTATTGAGATGCCTTGTGAATGACAATTTGAAGAGTTGGGATTCCAAGCTGTGTCAAGCTGAGTTTGCACACAACCATGCAGTTAATCGTAGCACTGGGTTCAGTCCATTCCAGGTCGTTTACTCGACAATTCCTAAAGGACCATTAGATTTATCTACAGTACCACAGCAGAAAGGAGTGATCAAGCGAGCTAGTGATTTTGTGAATGAATTGCAAGAATGCCACAAGGTTGTGCAGGAACGATTGCTTAAGGCGAATGAGAAATATAAGCAATCTACAGATATTAAACGACGAAATGTTGAATTCAAAGAAGGGGATTTTGTATATGCAGTATTGACTAAGGATCGATTTCCTATTGGTGCTTACAACAAGCTAGCTGCTAGAAAGATCAGTCCTTTGGAAATCGTGAAAAAGATTAATGAGAATGCTTATCAGTTAAGATTGCCGGATCATATCTATAATGCCGATGTTTTCAACATCAAATACTTGATTCCATATCATGAGAATAAGTATGTCGAAGGAGACAAAAGTGTGAATTCGGGGTCGAATTCTTTTCAACCAGGGGAGGATGATGCAGCGCACCATTACCATCTTACGTCGCTTGCCATCCTTAAGTCGCGCACGTCCTTAAGTCGCAACCAACATAAGTCGCATGCCTTGCAGATAACGGCTCAAGAGACGCTCAAAGACCTTAAGTCACTCGCTTGCCTTAAGTCGCCCATCTTATAAGTCATAGGTCGTATGCCATGGCTCTATAAGCCGTTCACTTATGCTGTGTTTCAATAAGTTGTTTACAAGGCCACTTTCTTCTTAAGTCGTAAGTCGCTGGCATCTCTTAAGTCATTCGCGAGCTAACCAACCTATGCCGCATTGATTTCTTAAGCCGTTGATTTCTTATGTCGCGTGAAGGCTGATTTAGGTCGCTCACCTATGTTGCTTCCTTAGGTCGCATCTGTTATGTCACTATTTCCTTATGTCATTCCTGAAGCTCATGTTCCTTATGTCGCTCCAGAAGCTTAAGTCGTTCCTATGCTTATGTCGCTGATCTTCTTATGTCGCTTTGTTGTATATCGTTATGTCGTTGTATTGTTATGTCGCATGGTGTTGTAACTCTTATGTCGTTGAGTCGTATGTCGTGTGTATTGTTGTACTGTTAAGTCGTGTAACGTGTAACTCGTGTGATGTTGGGTCGTGACTTGTTAAGTCGCATGTGTAAGTCGGTCTGTGTGTTGTAATTCCTATAAATAGGGTTGTGTTGTCATTGTAAAAAAGGGTTGATTTTTGAATAAAATTTGTGTGTGAGATTTTTGCCACCATTGTTGAAGTTGAGTGTGATCTCCTTCTTCTTTCCTTCTTCGGGTTATTCGTGTGAGAATCAACGAAGTAGAAGCCAATTCTCGGTATCACTTGCGAGTGATCAACGATCGAATTGTAGATCTTTCAACACGGTATCTTGCGAGATCAACGGGTTAGAGATAGCTAGATTCCGACATCGCCACGATCAATAGAATTGGGCATTTATCGTTCTACCAGGTTTACTTGACACGAAATCATTTCATAAGGAAGAAAGTTACGTCAATTTGAATCAAAGCATTATTAGCACGTCAAAGTTAAATCCGCTCCGTCACTATTGAATTCCAAATAGATATTCGAAAACCACATAGAATATTTGTGATAGATCATTTGTTTAAAAGTCAAAGTGGAAATTGTTGTGATTTATTTAAAATCTAAATGTAACACTTATTTTAAAAAATAAGAGCTCGTTATTCGAATTAGCCAAGAGAGGACTTTGTGTCATAAAACATATTTCGAATAATGATATGACGAAATTGGATTGCATTTGAAGATGGTGTTAAAGACCGAGTAATTTCAAAAGCGAAAAGATTACATGTCGAATGTCTCTGCACCGGGTTGCTCCAGTATAGAGATTTTATCACCCTTTGTGATGAAGATTCTAGACGTGATTAGTGAATATCTGGATTTGCAAGGGCTTCTTTAAAGTGCCTTCGGTTCCGTTAGATCCCGGAACAGACTTGTATGGATGTGTGTCTGACGTTATATTTTGAGATGTAAATCTGGTTTCTATCAAATACATTTATGTTGGTGGCGAAGAAATTATTCTCTTAGCTTAACACCCTTCTCTGAGACGTACGGGCTTAGAGGTTATGTAGTTGATGGTTACTAGTGATATATTCCCAAATTGGTAATGTGGCATACGAAATGCTATTGATCATTTGTTGATAGAAGCATGGCTTTGTGAAAAGTGTAGCTTTGTGGACAAGACTTCGTCGGGCCTCAGACCCCGTAAATGATCGAAACAGGAAGGATGCGACAAGGTTATTTGGAAGTAGCGCCCCCTGAGGGTATGTCATTTCATTCTACAAAAAGGGTCGTATCATGATATGGAGCCCTGATATTTTACCTATGCTGTTGCTGCAAATTTATCACTTTGTGATTGTTGCTTTGTGGTTGAGGGTCCTTGGATAAAGGTCGCAAACGACCAGGGGATGGAATACTCGGTAGTAGTTACCTAGTTACAGAGGTATGCCGGCCTTGTGTTGGCAGAGAGCTGGTTAAGTTCTCAAGGCATCCCTCCAGAGGCGTACCCATGTGGCGGTAGGAAGTTCCTTAGCCTGACCATTTGTTGGAAATCCAAAGAAACAATGTGCGTCCTATATGGTTTTAGTTGTATAACCTGCCATGAAATGTGGCGGTAACCTGCTATTGAACATGGTAGCTATAGTAAGCATAAGTGCAAAATTTCTATGCTGGCTAAGATTAATATTATACTTTCAAAATGTTTTCTGCGCTATGCACTAATAATAATATTAAAAAGAGATTTTTCGTACCAAGCATATTTGACTATCATAAGGAGAAATCTCCTCCAATTCTGCGTTTGCATTGTGTGTGTACGGGGAGGCCTTATGGTATTTTCATTTTCCAAAAGCATTGCGGATTTCTTTTACTTTCTTTTGTGAAAATAACTGTTTTTACGATCTCACACCAGTCCCATGACTGACCTGGAGTTTATTTTTCCCTTTCTAAACTATGGATGTCCATAATTTTCCACACGGACAGCCTAGAGCCAGGTTATCATTATTCTGGAGCGAAGTCAATCAAGAAGTTCCTGTGGAGATCTAGAGTTCAAGATGGAAGGCATGATGTATCACTTATACTATATAGTGTCCGCTGCGTTTAGGTTGGTGCAAGTCAAGTTTTCATGTAAGCAAGTTCTAATGAATGCCAATGTTGGGTTTGGTGTTGTTGTAAACTCTGATAATGTGACATATGTAAAACTGATATGGTTCTTTGTTTTAAAGATTATTCATTTATCTATTATATGTTGTTCCTCTGTGAAATGTGAGATTCTGTTTTTGTTTCTGTTTCTTCTTTTATCTTCTTCTTCTTTAACCCTAACGGTTCGGTTTTCCGGCATTCGACTGTGCGGCATTTGACACAGTGGACGTATTAATGTCGACTTTCGAGCGTCGAAAAATCGGGTCGTTACACCATACATATTCTCTTCACATCGCTTGTTTGATGTCAATTCGTATCGACCATGTACACTACCATTCGTATCGAAATAGGATCAAGCTTTTCATATCGATTGACGAGCGATACGAAATGTTGTCATGTGAGTGTACGAAATGGAGTTCTTCCATGGATATGAATTGTTGCTTGATGGAAAAAAATTTCATGGGTTTGAACGTGGTGTTTCAACTTGAGAGATATGGATTTGCGTGGATACAAATGGAGTTGTTTTCCTCACCCTTGAATGATCAATATCTTGTCCATACGAACTTCAATTGACATGAAATTTGGAATGTTGGCTTCCATAACTTTGCTTGTGGTATCATCTCAGTTGTGGCACGATCCGGAGCAAAATTTACCAGTATCCATAATGGACCGATATGTCACCGATCTTCGGGATAGACTGCCCTCAGTTTCCAGTTAATTTCTTGGTGCCACAGCCTTACCAAATGGAGAGAAAACATTTGCCCCACAAAGTACATCTTGTGTGAAAATGATGTGCTTTGAAAAGTTGTGTCCTTCTGTTTGAAAAGTCATATGTGATTTGACGAATAATCATTGTCTCTTCGCCAAAAGATGTAACCTTAGATTATTTCTGGGTAATATAAATGTAATATAAATACTGAATTGTTGACTGCTAACGATTGTACTGTGTATTGTTGTAACTGAGTGTTGAATGATAGCAAATTGTTGTTTAAGGTCATAATTGTCATCGAGTGAGCATTTAATTCCGGTGAATTTTGAAAATTAAATGTCAATTCATTACACATAAAATATGTGTTAACATGGCTCCCATTAACATTTGTACGTTTACAAGTCATTGTCAGTTTTCTCTTATCGAATTCTGTATCGATCCTCTCCTGAATCGATGTGAAATTTGAGTTGTAACAACGCCTGATGGTTGTATTTGGTTTAACTCTTTGTATCGATCCTCTCCTTGACCAATTTTAGAAGTTAGGATAGGCACGTCGCATCGATACGTATTAGTTTGTTTTCAAGAATGCTTCATATCGATGATGATTGATATGAGTCAATAATTCTTTGAAATCATTCGTATCGATAGAGTTGAGTAACCCAAACACGACTCGGTAGTGGCGTTTGTATCGATGGGAACAATGGGTACGAACGGCTGTTGCATCAGATGGATGAGGGATGGATATGAATCGAATAGAGAATTTCGTATCGATTTGTTTGATGGATATGAAACGTAGTTGCCTCGAACCGATAGTGACTGGTTTCGAAGTGCTCATCTTCGTATCAACTAGGAGAAAACTTGGTTCTAACCGGTTACCTAACTGGGAGACATACGGGCATTTTCTTGGTATAAATAAGCTTGGTACTTAGAATTTTTTCACTTTACTTTCCACCTTGTTTCCATATCGTTCTGTGAAGAACCAGAACTGCTCGTGTTCTTGAATCAAACCTTAACTCTAAAATCTTCAAATCAACTATTAATACTAAGTAATTAATCCATGAATCTATACGGAAAGTGACAAGACTTGAACTATATGGCCATTCTTGGTGATTTCGTGACCGATTTTGGCAAAGTTATTGTGACGATATGCAAATCTGTACCCTTTGAATCGACAATAATCCACATATGTCCGACCCAAAAAGCACAAACTGACAGAAAGTCAAGAGAAAGAAAAGAAGAGAGCAGAAGAGAAGAGAAGAAAGAGAGAAGATAGAACAAAATAGAACAATACAGAATCTCACATTGCAGCAGAAAACGTATAATATCATATCAATGATCTTTACAAAATAGAAACTGTATATACAAACATCAATCAAAGTTCAACAATCAATCACTAGTTATCAGCCTGAACATTTATAATATCCTATCCTCACAAGTGCTGGTAATATAGACAACAAAGAAATGCAGCGGATAATCAAAACAGATATGCGCATAAGAAAATGAAGACTTCCTGCTCTTCTGCAGAAGCTCCAAAAGCACCAAATCTGAACCTGTAAATATACTCGGTCTGACACGAGCATTGAAAGGGAAGAACACCCGGATCAGTTTGGTAAACCAGTGTGAGAAACACACTCAACTGAATTTATTAAATTACCAAAATTTTCCTTTCGAAAACAAAAGTATCTCGTAAGACAAGTCCACACATAAACACAGACAAGTTTTTACCTTACGATAACTAAAACCTTTCATATCAAACCATCTGATATTATACTAGTGTCTAGTATACAAATAATATTAATCATAGCCGAAATTATTACAATGATTAAATTCCAGCATACAGCCCTATTGGGTAATACAATCAAAATGGCAGGTACGCAGTGGAGTTTGGATTTCCATACAAATGACCAGGTGAAGGGACTACCTTCCAAAGGGGTACACCTCTAGATGGATGTCCTGATGCACAGAACATCTGCCCTCTACCAACACAAGACCGGTCCACCTCTATAACTAGATGGTACCGAATATGTCATCCACCGGTCATTACCGACCTTTACCAAGGGCCCTCATGGCATACAAACCACAATAATCAGATACACGATGTTATAGCGTATAAAGATATATCTAGAAGAGGATGATCATACTCTACTTGGGAGCGACCTACTTAGCCTTGTTGCATCTAACCATGTTTTGGTCTTTTTCGGTTGACGAGGCCTGAGGTAACGATTACCTTTCACAAATCACAATCATATCACTTTGAATGCCACATGGCCATTTCCGTTGACTACTAGTTGCCTTTCAAAAAAATACAACCCTTAAGCTCATACATCTCAAGGAGGGTGTTAAGCTAAGAGAAGTTGCCTTCTCCGGCACCACTGATGTACGTTTGTAAAAATCAATGTACGTAATCTTTGGAATGCAATATCAGACAAACATCCATATAAGTTTTCCAAGAACAGGACAAAGTGAAGGTTCTTTCCTACCATATCCTGTCGGAAAATCCTTAGGATTAGTAGCGAATAGTCCTCGCATTGGATATTTCATAATAAAGAGACCACTGATACTATATGTATATTGGGATTTTAACCCTAAACGATCAACAAGTAGTCCCCTACTATGAAAATCCGAAATAACAATATCATCAATAACAACCTGCACAATCGTCGCATATGCGTTGGTCCGAAGTGGTTTTCAGATAAATCTGATTTCAGTCTCTTTGCACCAACAATGCAAAAGCGTTTCTCAACCTCACATAGAAACTAAGTCTCATAGACTTATCACGTCTCCAACTTTCAACTTACTATCCTTTGTGCTAAAAAGAAACCTCAATAGATTGGGGTAATACTCCGCACTATATGAATCATCATCCTCAATACAAACGATAATCAAGCCTACACAGAAGACTATGTACTAAGTGTACGACTAAATAGTTCCAACATCAAGTCGAGGAACTAAAATTTGACCAAATTTGATAGTTGGTTATTTAACCATCAAAACAAACAAACAAATATGTTGCACTATAACAATCACTGGGCCCTTTTAATTAATCTTTTATAAATTAAACCACTTGCCAAATATTCACTTCATATTATCTTTAAAATTATATATGCTCAAAATCATTTCAGTACTGGAAAACATTTCCATATACTTATTTAATAATAAGTAATTCACAATTCGATTTATTTTCATCACTTAGAAAATATCTAATATACTTAAATCAGGATTAAGTATATATTTATTCTTTTAAGGAAAATATTCTCTTAAACACATTTATTTGGGTCAAAATTAATGTTGCGTAAAACATCATTACGACAACCCAAAATCAATAATATAGGGATTCGATAATTAGATAGATACATAAACCCCAATACTGTACAAAAACATTACCTTTCGAAAATCATTTACTATAACAATAGTGTTATGATCCATCATTTCCTTATTTCTCGAAAATGTCTATTTCAACAATAAATGTTAAAATCTATGTGTTCGATATTTAACACATTTTAAAACATCTTCAAATTATTTACTTCATTTAAATGCACTTTTCAAAACATTTTATTCCATTTAAAATTACCACTTCCCAAAACATTCATTTAACTTTAAATATTATTCACTGTCCGACATCGTGACTATACTTCGTTTACCAAATCCAACATTTCTACACATTTATTAAAGAATTATCCACTATCCAAAATCGTGGATATAGTTCTTTTACTAAATCATTGGTTCTATATATTCATTAAAGGATTATCCACTGTCCAAAATCATGGATATATCTCCTTTAATAAACTTCTATATTAAACATATCATATTTAATTGATTTCAGATTTATAAAATAATGTTTATGAATTCACATTTCTATTTTATAAAACTTTAATATATAAAATCCCTTAATTATCACATTCTATTTATATGTCATTTACATTTAAAAATATAATTTATAAGTTAATTACTTATAAATCATTTATTTCCAAAATCATTCTTTTTACAACTACTTCAATTATAAATCTATAAATCATATCTTCTTAGAAAATCCATTTATAACCTCATTTTAACATTTATGAAACTCTTTTACAATCCCTTTTTCTGATTTATAAAAATTCAATTTTATAAATCTTATATATATAAACCATTTATATTAATTCAAAAATCTCCATTTATACTATTTCACAAAATAGTTAACTTCATATTTCAAAAATCACATTTCTGGTTATATATCACAAAAATTTTAACTTTTATAACATTTATTCATTAAAATACATTCATTCCTTAATAACGATTCAAAATATATATTTCTAAATCACTTGAAAATCCTTTTTAATTTGAAAATCATCATTAGACATTTTTAAATTATCAAAAATATGTCCAATGCTGCAACAGTACAAAATACATCAAACACGACATCCAAAACATCATATATGATATGATTACAACATATATCACACTATCTGTAAATAAAATCAATACTGTTGAGGAATCCAGTTGGATTCCTCCAACCTGTCACCTGCACCAAATATACATATAAAAATATGTGTACAATGTTCGCTTCGAAGCAGACGCGCATACAAAAGGTCATCCGCTCATACACGGGAACGTATAGAGTCATATGCTCCAATAGGCAGGTATATATCCAAATACCAATCAATATATAGATAACATATCATATATCATGCAAACAATCATCAATCATCATAAATAATATTTATTCTCACTTACATAAAAATATCAGTGAGACAGAAAGTGTGAGTTGTACTCACTTTGATTGTAGTCATCGCGATAGCGATTTATTCCGATTAAAATTAAACAAGCGTTTAATTTCAACCAAAATTCTTACTAGCTCAAATAAATCCCAATCCAACTTCATAATATCATGCCCATCAATACGAACCCAACGCAATCCGTTTCGTGCGAAACGAACCTCGTATGAAAAAGTTATGACATTTTAAAGTTTATACAATTTTTAAATATATAATTTACGCACATTTTTTTAATATTTTTAAACCTCAATCATGGCCATTCGTTTTTGCATCATCAGAATAGGGCCGATGAACACCTTTTTCTCCCTCACGTATAACTCCGACCAAAGAAACCCATACCTTACCATCTTTGACCACAAATTCCACCTGCCCATCGAATACTTGACGACAATCGACTACCACCAACGCAAAGGCCTTGCTCCCCTACACCCATGGCAAAAGGCCGGCCTCCCCACGACATGTCACGACCACCAAATCTAGCTCGAACAACCCCCAAAACAAAGCCCCCTAGCCCCCACATCGAGCGTCCATTTTAAATCTCCACCATTGATCTTCTAGATCTCGATTAGCTCTACAACTTTCATGTTGAACCCGAAGCTTGAAAACATATGGATTTGGAGATATTAGAGAAGAATTATCGAAAGATTCTGGCATTTGAAAGTAAGGTGGCGGCTACGGCTTGAAAATTAGGGTTTTTGAGTTGCAAATGTGAAATATTGTTGCCTTATATAGAAAATTTTGTAACACTACTCACCCAAATTTTTTCGAACTTTGCGTGCCTCCTGGCATTTATAATGTTTTACCCCTATTCCAAACGCAATGAAATATATATATCAAGAGCCAATTCGATCGTATTTGGAAGATAGGTTTTCAAATCGAATATTTAAATTTGAAATTCACTTAAACAGATTTTTACGCGTTTTATCTTCCCCGGACAAACCGTAAATCGGATTGATACGAAATTTGAAATCTTACAATAATACAACATCACAGATCCAATGAAACTAGTTTCGTCGAAATCCGAAACTGTATGAAAAATGGCTATTTTACACGTTAGTTAAATATTAAAATATTCAATTTCTACAAATTAACTTTTAAATCAATTTTAAAAGTTCTCTAACGTCATTCTAATTCGAATAGATTTAATTCAACTTTATAAATCATTTTCATTCATATTAAATCCAAATTCCAATTGTTTCTGAAATTTCATATATTAAATTAACAATTTAATTATCCAATTAAATCGAGATATTCGAAATAAAATTTACTCAGCTTTTAAAATTAACTTTTGAATATTTAAAGTTAATTAAATATATGAATTTCAAATGACTGAAATTCTGGGTCGTTACATTCTTCCCTACTTAAAAGAATTTCGCCCTCGAAATTACCAAGTAAGAAAAAGCTACAAAATCCATTAAATTTCAAAAACAATCGTTCAAATTAGATTTACCAAATCTCTTTAGTGTTTAACTTTTCCAAAAAAATTCCAACTCCTTAAATTTTCAAAAAAATTCGCCAAGGTCTTCTTTGCGCGGTTCGATCGTAGTCGGATCACAACACACATATATATATATTTTGAAATTGGGTAAGAGTTTTATTAAAGGCATTTCAGCCTACAGTATTGGACCATGAACAGTCCATAATACATACTTTATAACTGCAAGTACATTCTATCTCAGAAATACCAAAAATAAATTAATTCGAAGCTGGCTCTTCTTCCTCATGGTGGCCACCACGGGGAGTAGCTTGTACCTGGGTTTCCTCCCAATGGACAGTTCAGATCCTTTGCTTCAGTATGAGCTTCGATTGATCCTCGAAAGGTGAGATTTTGTATACGTTTTTGAATCAATATCAGTTCATTCACTGCCATTTTGCTAACATCTGTATTTGTTCTCTTTTTATGTTGAAAAATTCCTCGATTTCTTTCTTTCCATATACTCCAAACCGCCACAGTGATGGCAGTGCTGTTCAGCTTGGATTCCACGTCTTTGCCATTTCCTCTGTGAATCAGGTGATTAATTTCTTCTTCCAGAGTTTTTTTCTGCATATTTTCATTTATCGCTGTTTTACATGCTTTCAAGATGTCAGCTGAGTAATTGCATGTAAAAAACAAGTGTTCATGATTTTCTACTTCTTTTTCGCATAGAACACACTTTGTTTCCTCTATAATCCCCCATTTTGAAAGACGGTCCCGTGTAAGAAGTCTTTTGAGCATTGCTTTGTAAGTAGCAAATGCCATTTTTGGACAATTAGATCGATTCCAGATAATTTTGCTCCATTCCACTCTGTTATCTTTGTATCGAACTTCATTCCAAGCTGATTTTGTGTTAAATTCATTTCCATTATGTTTCCATACCGAGATATCATGTTCTCGTCCACTAAAGATTGGCATGAATTGTATGTTTTCCTTAATCTCTTGATTTATTGGTAGTATTGAGCAATTCCATTCATTATTATTGATCACATCTGCTACTTTCTTATCTGGGCATCCGTAGTCTGAAAATGTGGTAAGTCCTAGGATGTCAATCAAGGATTTTCCACATATCCAGGGATCTTTCCAGAGGTTTGTTTCCCTTCCTATGGCAATCTCCTTCATAAAACTCTTAGCAAGTGTTTTTCGAACTTTCATAATTGCTTTCCAGACTGTGGAAGCATTGTTATCAATTTGCATGCACCAGAAATTGCCTCTAATGTATCTCTTTCTCATCCAATTACCCCACAAACCCTCTCCTTTTATGATTCTCCACGCTTGTTTTAAAGTGTATACCAATCTCATATCTTTCAGTCTTCTGAGTCCTACTCCTCCTTCTTCCTTAGGTTTGCATAGATCCTCATATTTGATCTTATGAAGTCCTCCCTTCCAAATGAAGTCTGCACATACTTTTTCTATTTTCTGTATTGATGCATCAGGTAATTGAAAGGTTTGTAGCCAGAAGTTAACTTTGGAATGGATAACTGTATGAACCAGTTCTATTCTTCCTGCTAGTGATAGGAGTCTGGAATTCCATCCTTATAGTCTATCTCTTATCGCAGAAATTAATACTGCACATTCTCTGTCCGTTATCTTATTGGATGATAGAGGAACACCTAGGTATTTAACAGGAAGAGTACCTTCTTTCACATTCAAATGCTCCAAGACATAGTATCTGCTTTTGCATGTTTTGTTAAAGTAACATTTAGTTTTTTGTTCATTCATTTCGAGTCCTGAAAATCTCTCTAGTTTGCAGAATATTTCTCTAACAGTTCTAGCAGCAGTCCGACTGGATTTGACACAAATGAGTAAGTCATCTGCATATAGTAAGTGGGTCACGGTTGGCTGGAAGTTGTAAATAGGCTGTATGTATTTATTACATGTGGCCAGTTCCATCTGGAGTGAGAAGTATTCCATGGATATAGCAAACAGATAAGGAGAGAGGGGATCTCCCTGCCTGATGCCCCTGTTGGATCTTATAAATCATTTTGGTATTCCATTTATCAATAAAGAGAAAGTAGGTGTAGTAAGCATTCGTTGACAATATTAGTGAATTTAGGAGGAAACCCCATGGCTTGTAACATATGTATGATGAATTTTCTGTTTATTTTATCATATGCTTTATGAAGATCCACCTTTAGACAAAATTTGCCTGCACCTGGTTTGTTGAAGTTTCTTTTCAATTCATGTGCCATCAGTGAGTTTTCAGAAATGCTTCTGCCTTTGATGAACGCACTTTGACATTCTGATATCAGATCAGGTAATATGAGCTTCATTCTGTTGCATAGTACCTTGCTTAGAATTTTGTAAACCACATTGCAGCAAGCTATAGGTCGTTAGTCTTCAATTTTGTTGGATTATCCCTCTTAGGAATTAGGCATATGAATGTGTGATTAATTTCTTTTACAAATTTGCCACTTTGGAAGATATCCTGCATAGCTAATGTAATGTCTTCTTTCAGATCTTCCCAATGCAACAAGAAGAATTTGGAACTCAGTCCATTTGGCCCTGGACTGGAATCAACATGTATGGAATGCAAGGCTTTCCAAACTTCTTTCATGGAGATGTTTCTGTTCAACAGCCTTCTCCCTTTAGCATTAATCAGCCTTCTACAATGAATCTCTGGTAAGTCATTACTAACTTCCCCATTGAACATATCATTATAGAATTTTATTGCTTCTTCTTCAATGCTTTTGGAAATGTTTCCATCTTGATATAACATTTGAAGGTTTTTGTTGGTATTGTTTCTAACAGCCATTTTTGTATAGAAAAATTTGGAGCATTCATCACCTTCAGTCAGCCATTTTTCTTTAGCCTTCTGCTTGAGTTCAGTTGATTTTATTCTCAGAATATCTTTTAGCTTACTCTGCACATCATAGTATTGTCTCCATGTTTCATCTGTAGACATCCCATCATCTATACTTGCTAGGAGATTCTCACACTGTTTTTGTAAATTGTTTATTTGATCTCCTTCTTTTACTCTTTTCTTATTCCACTCTTTGAGATTTGACTTAATTTTTTTGAGAGTTTGGATATGTTTGTAGCATTGTGTCCCCTCCTCTTTTGTTATATTTTTTATTTGAGTTGCTTGTGTGTAACCTTCTATTTCATGCCAACGATTACAATATCTAAAAGGCTTGCCTTTTCCAGACTGATTCTTTTCAACTAAATTTATCTGAATAGGACAGTGGTCACTAGTTGAAGGGTTTAATACATTGACAATTAGATTGGATAATTTGTTTATACATGCAACATTCACTAGGGCTCTGTCTAGTTTACATGATATTTTTTTACACTCACCACTTCTCCATGTATATTTCAGGCCGCAATGGATGGGTTCTATCAATCCAGCTCCGAGTATGCAGTTATTAAATTCTTCCAATTGGGAGACTCTAACAGTAAGTCCTCCTTTCTTTTCCTCTGCTTTGAGAATGGAATTGAAATCTCCCATCACTATCCAAGGTTCATTTATCATCTTGTTGTTCTCTATGATTGTCTTCCACAGTTGTGTACGTTGAGATGCTAAATTGCTTGCATAAATACAGCTCAAAGTAAATTTAAGTCCTCCTCGATTGTTTACTTGGACAGTCATTTGTTGTACGTCCGTGTTAATTAATTTGACATCCCATACTTTTTTATTCCAGAGTAGTTGTATTCTGCATTTGTCCCCTTCTTCAATATTATGCTTGTATTCCCATTCCTGCCCCAGAGAATCCATAAATAATAATAAATTTTCAGGTGTAAATTTATTTTCCAGGATACTTAAGATGGTAGGAGAATATTTTCTCCTAAGGTTTGAGAGGTCTAAACGACTAGTGTCATTATTTAGACCTCTCACGTTTCAACTGATTATAGACATCTTGGTGTGGGAGGTCGACTCCTCAGTTTCATAGGAGACACCTCGCGTATTGGGATCGCCTTCTCTTTGGGTTCTTTGTTTTCAAACCGTTTTGCATATTTCATATTAGTTTTAGTGTACTTGTTTTTGTTTTCTCCTTTAGATTCAGCACCTGAATCTATTTTATCCAATTCCACATTACTTATATCTTCATCATCTTCTGATATTACATATGAACTCATCTCAGTGGCCTCATTCAAGTTATGCATCGTATCAGTTTCCTCCTCCACTACAGCCAATGTTTGGTCTGCCTCCAGTGATGTATCAGCAGTCGCATTATTATTATCCCCTTGGTCTGTGACTTGTGTATGTGCTTCTACTGTTGCATCTGATGTTTTTTGTTTGTTTTGATCTATAGTTATTTTTTGTCTCCATACTTGCTTTATGGGGGGTGACACAGTTTCACACTATACTAATGTATGACCGAAACACTTGCAATTACTACATATAGGTGGTATGTGTTCATATTCGATGTCCTGGATGTATGTATTGCCATTTCTATCCTTAGCTCTCACCTGTTTTTTAATGTTATCACTTGAATTAATTTCAACAAGGACTCTTGCATATTTTAACCTTCATACATGTCTAGTATTATCATCCATATCCAGGGGTTTGCCAATTAAACTGGCTATTTTACTAATTCCCTGTGCGTTCCATAGAGATAGGTCTAGGTTTTTCAATCTTACCCAAACTGGGTGAGATTCCAACATATCTCTTTCGAGTCTAAGATTTGGTTCCCAACGTTTTGTGAAAATAAGTTTACTGTCTATAAACCAGGGACCACTTTCTAGAACTTTATTACAACCTGCTTCGCAACTAAATTTAATAAGATAAAATCCGTTTTCACGTGGGAATATATCCCATCTTCCAGTAGGCTTCCATTCTCTTTTGATAAATGCATTAAGATGAATATAACAAGGTTTTTTACCTGCCACATACATATATAATGATGTGCCCCACAAATTTTTGGCATTATCAAACACTTAATCATCCAGATCTGCATATTCTCTTTCGTCATCTAGCAATGATTCAAATTTTCTTATGCCCCCATCAATATATGTGTTTCCAGATATAGCCTCTGCCCACGATTTGACTCGTCTGTTGATGGTAGGCCCTGCCTTAGATTGATTTGTTTCGATCTTGGTGAATTTTTTTTTTGTCTGCATGAGACCTGTCTTTGTGGATCCCGCATACAGTGGAACCCTAGGAATCTGCTTCTGGTTTTTTTCCTATAACGAACCTCTGTCCATCCCGTGACTTCCTCCACGTTATCCACGGTGATAGGTTGATTAGGAATAACAGCTGCAGATCCTTCAGCGTCTTATATATATATATATATATATATATATATCACAAATGTACATCTCATCTTCAAGGATGAGGCATTCCATACGGAAAAAGTGTAAAAGTACGACATGTCATCCAAGGTATATTATTAGCAAGCATATACCGGTAATATAGCATGAAAGCGAGCTCCAAATATGAAGCATACACCATCCGCACCTACTAAACAATCAATAAATAACGAGAAACATGTACATGTGAAAGTAATATCAACATATAGCGTATACCAATACAACAACTATATATGCCAATATAACAAATACAATCAAAAGCAACAAATCCAACCATCAAACAACTATCATCCAACTAACCAATATCTATCCAATCAATCCATAACCAAATCAATATACATTTACTTCTTATTAATATTCATTGGATTGATTTTCAATTTAATCACATTTGCTTCATTAACATTGGGCTTTACTAATCATTCTTTTATTCATATTCAATTAGTTTACATTTACTAATTTACATTCAAGTTGGTTCACTTCCAATTCAAATCAAATTTTAATTAGATTCACTTACTTCCAATTTGAATTCAATTATTTATCTTTCAATTTTATTAATTCGATTTCATATGAATTTATATACAATCTACTAACATTAATCTAACAACCAATGCATATCCAACATAACCAAATTTATTTAATTTGCATTCAATATTCAATTTGGTTCAACACTTTTGATTTCAATTGGTTTAATATCTAATTGACTTTTATTCAATTATTCAATTTCTAATTCATTTAACTACTACATTTTCATTCGATTGGTTAACATTCAATCCATATTTCATTCACTAATTCATTTGTACAATTATATTTGAATTTCATTTTATAACTCAAGCTCATATTCATTTCATTTCACTTTATTAATTTACTTCGATACCAAAATCAACTTTATTCAACATCACTTAAGTTATATTCCATTTCATTCTCACTAAATTCAAATTCTATTTTATTTAACTTTTACTCAAGTCAAATTTTAAATCACTATCCAAATTCAGATTTTGCTTGCTTAACAAAATTATTTAACCATTTTAACAATTGGTTTTGTTTACATTTTCTCATTTTATAAGTTATACAACTTATTTATTAAATTGCCCAAAATATTTACCTAAGTATACTTCCATTCACTTTTTTATAATTTCAAATCATATATCTAATATGCTAACTCAAATTTATTATTTCATATTATAAGTCCAAATCCCATTTCACTTATATCCATCAATTGCAACTTGGATTTTAAATCAAAATTGTTTATCAAAATAAAACTTAAATTCAATTTACTATTGGTAGCAAATCCATCACATAGAAACTTGAAAATGATACTGATGATACTGTAGTCATCACCATTATTATTTCCCAGCAACAATAGTGAATTCAATGCTTTATATTCTTTTAAAAATTCTTTTATTTATAAATCTTTCACTTATATAATTTTACTATTTTACTTTACTTACATGAGATCATTTCAAATTCTTTTATCTTATTAAGATTTATAATAATATAATCTCTTTAACTTTGAAAAATAACTTTCAAAATTTAACGGGATTCAAATTCTCAAATTCTTAGTTCAAATTCATTTTTATTTATAACTCATATTTATAAATATACTCATTTTGTTTCACTTCTTATATATAAGATTATTTCACAATTATAAATTATATTAATTATAATTACATACTTATGATTCATTTTCTTATATAATTTATTCTTTTACAATTGTTGCTTATATTTAGATTATTCAAACATCTTTATTTGACTTATATATATTTACATTTTCAAATAACCAAACAATCAGTTTATATAAACTTTAATGATTTTGAAAAATCATTTTCATTATATATCAAATATAATCGAGGTATAGTTATTTCATTTACCTAATTTAAAATGATACTATGTCGTCATTTAAGTGTTTGGAAATCCCTATCGGTAATATGGCGTCCCACATACCGACCAGAAATCACAAACAGCTCAACGAATAAGCAAACACAATATAAAACATTTTATATTCACTAACAAATAAGCGCTCATATATATAATACATCAAACTCAATCTAGGGTGCTATTGTCCTTATCTATACTGAGTATACATCAAAGCTAAGGAATATACAAAATCTAATTCTAGTACCACATATGACGACCAGCAAATCCGCACACTTTGAATCAACAATAATCCACACATGTCCGACCCAAAAAGTACAAACTATCGGAAAGTCAAGAGAAAGAAAAGAAGAGAGAAGAAGAGAAGAGAAGAAAGAGAAAAGATAGAGCAAAACAGAACAATACAGAATCTCACATCGCAGCGGAAAACATATAATATCATATCAATGATCTTTACAAAATAGAACTATATATACAAATATCAATCAGTTTTCAACAATCAATCACTAGTTACCAGCATGAGCAGTCATAATATCCCGTCCTCAAAATTGCTGATAATATAAACAACTAAGCAATGCAGCGGATAATCAGAACAGATACGTGTATATGAAAATGAAGACTTCCAACTCTCCTGTTGAAGCTCCATAAGCACGAAATCTAAACCTGTAAATATACTTGGTCTGACCCGAGCATTGAAAGGGAAGAATGCTCGAATTAGTCTGGTAAACCAGCGTGAGAAACAACGCAACTGAATTTATTAAATTACCAAACTTTTCCTTTCTAAAACAAAAATATCTCGTAAGACAAGTCCACACATAAATACGGACAATTTTTTACCTTACGATAACTAAAACCTTTCATATCAAATCATCTGATATTATACTAGTGTCTAGTATACAAATAATATTAATCATAACCGAAATTATTACATTGATTAAATTCCAACATATAGCACAATTGGGTAAAACAATCAAAATGTCAGGTACGTAGTGGAGTTTGGATTTCCATACAAATGTCCAGGTGAAGGGACTACCTTTCGAAGGGGTACACCTCTAGATGGATGTCCCGAGGCACAGAACATCTGTCCTCTACCAACATAAGACCGACCCACCTCTATAACTAGATGGTGCCAATATGTCATCCTCTGGTCGTTACCGACCTTTATCGAGGGCCCTCATAGCATACCAACCACAATAATCAAATACACGACATCATAGCATGTAAAGATATATCTAGAAGAGGATGATCATACCCTACTTGGGAGCGACCAACTTATCCTTGTCGCATCTAACCCTGCTTTAGTCATTTTCGATTGATGAGGCCTAAGGTAACGATTACCTTTCACAAATCACAATCACATCACTTTGAATGTCACATAGCCATTTTCGTTGACTACTAATTGCCTTCCATAAAAATACAACCCTTAAGCTAATATGTCTCAAGAAGGGTGTTAAGCTAAGAGAAGTTGCCTTCTCCGCCACCATTGATGTACGTTTGTAAAAAACAATGTACGTAATCTTTAGAAATGTAATGTCAAACAAACATCCATACAATTTTTCCAGAAATAGGACAAACCGATGGTACTTTCTTACCACATTATGTTAGGAAATCCCTAGGATTAGTAGTGAATAGTCCTCGCATTGGATATTTCATAATGAAAAGACCACTGCTACTATATGTATATTGGGATCTTAACCCCAAACGATCAACAAGCAGTCCCCCACTATGAAAATCCGAAATAACAAAATCATCAATAAGCAATCTGCACAATCGTCGCATATAGGTTGGTCCAAAGTGGTTTTCAAATAAATCTTATCCTGGTCTCTTCGCACTAACAACGCAAAAGCGTTTCTCAACCTCTCATAGAAACTAAGTCTCATAGACTTATCACATCTCCAACTTTCAACTTGTTATCCTCTGGGCCAAGAAGAAAGCTCAATAGATTGGAGTAATACTCTGCATTATACAAATCATCGTCCACAACACAAACGATAATCAAGCCTACACAGAAGGCTATGTACTAAGTGTACGACTAAATAGTTCCCACATCAAGTCGAGGAACTAAAATTTGACCAAATTTGATAGTCGATAATTTAACTATCAAAGCAAACAAACAAATATCTAGCACCATAACAATCCCTCGGCCCTTTTAATTAATATTTTATAAATTAGATCACCTGCCAAATATTCACATCAAATTATCTTTAAAAAAGGTAAATGCTCAAAATCATTTCAATACTGGAAAACATTTCCATATACTTATTTAATAATAAGTAATTCACAATTTGATTTATTTTCATCACTTAGAAAATATCAAATATACTAAAATCAGGATTAAGTATATATTTATTCTTTAAGGAAAATATTCTCTTAAACACATTTATTTGGGTCAAAACGAATGTTGCGTAAAACATTATTACGACAACCCAAAATCAATAGTATAGGGGTTCGATAATTAGATAGATATATAAACCCCAATAGTATACAGAAACATTACCTATCGGAAATCATTTACTACAACAATAGTGTTACAGTCCATCATTTTCTTATTTCTCGAAAACGTCCATTTCATTGAAATCTATGTGTTCGATATTTAACACATTTTAAAACATCTTCAGATTATTTACTTCCTTTAAATGCCACTTTTCAAAACATTTTATTCCATTTAAAATTATCATTTCCCAAAACATTCATTTAACTTAAAATATTATTCACCGTCCAACATCGTGAATTTACCAAATCCAACATTTCTACACATTTATTAAAGAGTTATCCACTGTCCAAAATCGTGGATATAGTTCTTTTAACAAATCATTGCTTCTATATTCATTAAAAGGTTATCCACTGTCCAAAATTATGGATATATCTCCTTTAATAAACTTCTATATTTAACTTATCAAATTCAATTGATTTCGGATTTATAAAACAATGTTTATGAATTCACATTTCTACTTTATAAAACTTTAATATATAAAATCCCTTAATTATCACATTCTATTTATATGTCATTTACATTTAAAAATCCAATTTATAAGTTAGTTACTTATAAATCATTTATTTCCAAAATCATTCTTTTTATAACTACTTCAGTTATAAATCTATAAATCATATTTACTTATAAAATCCATTTATAACCTCATTTTAACATTTATGAAACTCCTTTACAATCTCATTATTCTGATTTATAAAAATTCAATTTTATAAATCTTATATATATAAACCATTTATAATAATTCAAAAATCTCCATTTATACTATTTCACAAAATAGTTAACTTCATATTTCAAAAGTCATATTTATAGTTATATATCACAAAAATCATAATTTTCATAACATAAAAATTATAACATTTATTAATTTAAAATACATTCATTGCTTAATAACAATTCAAAATATATATTTTCAAATCACTTGAAAATCCTTTTTAATTTGAAAATCATCATTAAACATTTTTAAATTATCAAAAATATGTCCAATACTGCAACATCACTAAATACATCAGTCACGACATCCAAAACATCATATATCATATGATAACAACATATATCACAATATCTGTAAATAAACCAATACAGTTGAGGAATCCAGTTGGATCCCTCCAACCTGTCACCTACAATTAATATACATATTAGAATATGTGTATAATGTTCGTTTCAAGGCAGACGCGCATACAAAAGGTCATTCGCTCATACGCGGGAACGTATAGAGTCATCTGCTCCAATAGGAAGTTATATATCCAAATACCAATCAATATATAGATAATATATCATCCAAACAATCATCAATCATCATAAATAATATTTATTCTCACTTATATAAAAATATCAGTGAGAAAGAAAGTGTGCGTTATACTCACTTTGATTGTAGTCGTCGCGATAGCGATTTATTCTGGTTAAAATTAAACGAGCGTTTAATCTCGACCAAAAATTTTACTGGCTCAAATAAATCCCAATCTTGTTTCATAATGCAGTGCTCGTCAATACAAACCCAACGCAATTTGTTTCGTGTGAAACGGTCCTCGTATGAAGAAGTTATGACATTTTAAAGTTTATACAATTTTTAAACATATAATTTACACATATTTTTTTAATATTTTTAAATCTCAAATCGATCGTGGCCATTCATTTTTGCATGATCAAATCTGGGCCGTTGCAAACCTTCTTGTCCCTCACGTACAACTCTGATCAAAGAAACCCACCTCTTACCATCTTTGACCACAAATTCCACGACCCATCGTCCACTTGACGACAATCGACTACCACCAACGCAAAGGCCTCGCTCCCCTACACCCTTGGCCAAAGGCCGGCCTCCCCACGACGTGTCACGGCCACCAAATCTAGCTCAGATATCCCTAAAATGCAGCTTCCTAGCCCCCACATCGAGCGTCCATTTTAAATCTCCACCGTTGATCTTCTAGAGCTCGATTAGCTCTACAACTTTCATGTTGAACCCGAAGCTTGAAAACGTATGGATTTTGCGATATTAGAGAAGAGAGATCGGAAGATTCTTGCCATTGAAAGTAAGGTGGTAGCTAGGGCTTGAAAATTAGGGTTTTTGATTTGCAAATGTGAAATGTAGTGGCCTTATATAGAAACTTTTGCGACACTATTCGTCCGAAAATTTTTCGAACTCCAAACGAAGCGTGCTGTCTGGCATTTATAAAGTTTTACCCCTATTCCGAACGCATTGGAATATATATATCGATAGCCAATTCAATCGTATTTGGAAGATAGGTTTTCGAATCGAATATTTAAATTTAAAATTCACTTAAACTGATTTCTACGCATTTTAGCTTGCCTCGGACAAACTATATATCCGATTGACATGAAATTTAAAATCTTACAATAATAAAACATTACAAATCCAATGAAACTGGATTCGTCGAAATCCGAGACTGTTTGAAAAATGGCTATTTTCACACATTAATTAAATATTAAAATATTCAATTTCTACAAATTAACTTTTAAATCAATTTTAAAAGTTCTCTAACATCATTCTAATTCAAATAGAATTTAATTCAACTTTATAAATCATTTTCATTCACATTAAATCCAAGTTCCAATTATTTTTGAAATTTCAAATATTAAATTAACAATTTAATTATCCAATTAAATTAAGATAATCGAAATAAAATTTGCTCAGCTTATAAAATTAACTTTTGAATATTTAAAATCAACTAAATATACGAATTTCAAATGACTAAAATTATGGGTCGTTACAGTCATGGTTGTGGATGGCCGGAGTGAGGTCGAGGGTCGAGGTGCTGGTCTCTTTGAAGCCTTTGGAGAAGACGAGATTTGCGATACGAAGGACCCCTGAAGGGATGGCTTGGTCTTGGCTTCGTATCGGTGAAGGTGGGAGGGGATATTACGCTCGTACTAATCTACAACTTAGGGTTACCAAGAGGGGATTCGCGTCGATCCTAAAATATAGAATTTCGTATCGCTGCTGGAACTATGCAGTTTCGTATAGATCCGTGGCATGATCGATACGAAAATGACTTGGATAATCGATACGAACAGTTGTAAGGTGATCGATACGAACTCAAGCTTTCGATCGATATGAAGTGATTTAAAAGTGACCGATACGAATTGCACCCTCTTATCATCGATACGAATCATCTAAGTGGAGATCGATCTAAGTCTGAACTCGATGGAGATGAAAATTTTCGCGCATCTGAACATTTGACTCCGACAAGCTTACGCCTTGCATAATTTGACTTAATCATTTCACTGCACATTTGACTGGACTTCGAAGTTCGTTGATGGAACTGTAGCTCGACAAAGTTTGACGAATATCAACTTGGATCGGTCTCCAAATTCTGGATGGCACGGTTGTGGCAGTCAGCGATGATGGTCACTTTGGTTGAATTTTGATGTCTCGTCGTTCAACCACATTTTAAATCTTGTAGAGCTTCATAGATAATATACAGCACTGCACTGCACACCACATTCATGCACTTCACACTAAGGAAAACACAGGATTATTGTCATCTAATGATGATTTTTGCTGAGTTGACTAGTTAGGGAACCCAAAAGTTCGCAACAACAGGAGGCTTAGAGTCTGCCTTTTCCCATAATAGAGATGTCGGCTATCACAGCCGAAGTTATAAGCCCAGCTCCGGACGAACTACCAGGAGCAGCCTTCATCAGGAATCCACAAGAATCCGTTCCATCTAATATCTCTGAGGAAATGTTAGGTAGAATTTGCATAAGGCATCGATTGTCAAAGGATGATGTCCTGCTACTAGGGGTAGAAGATAGACCCCACTCTCCCTCGAAAGGGTATACCGCTTTTAATAGATTATCATGCACAACTGGGACACTCCTTCCATTCAATCAACACATCCGAGAGGTGTTATCCTACTTAAGGATTGCTCCGTCACAAATGCACCCGGACGGATATGCCTCGTCGAAGAGCCTATTTATTGTCTTCATGGAACATCTCTTTCAACCCTTGACTCCAGAGGATGTTCGATACCAGTTCAATATAAAGAGCCGAGGGAATAATCCATCTTTCACCTTCTTAGAGGCAGTTAGGAACTGTCAGGTCATGATTGGAGCATGGACCGAGCGAAGTTATTTCAAGGCTAAAAGGTTCTACGTCGGTGCCCATCGGGCACCGCCAGACGGTGACTTGTCAGGCGTAAGTACTTCAAATTTTATGCCGATTGATTGGGTAATCTTATTTGATGCCAAGTTTAATAATTTCTTTCTTTCACAACTTCGATTCCGCGACCCGAAGGCGACAAGTTCAAAGAGTTTGTTTGGGTTCTTCAAAGAGTGCCCGTTCTGGATAGAGGAATTGATGAAGTCCTAATGGATGAAAATTTGAGAGCCGACGGGCTAATTGGTGGAAGTCAAAGCATCAGGCTTGAAGGGTCTCTTAGAGCAGTTCCGGTGAGGCAAGTTAGAAGGAGAGTTACTGGGATAGTGATCACCGAGCAAGGCGACAATGAGGATATGACCGCCGAAGATGAACATGCACCCGGCCCATCACTAAGCCATCGACATTCTGAGAGAATAAGGAAAGGCAAGGTAGCCGTCCATAAAGCTTCGAGACGCTAGTCTGTTGTTATGTCTTTATCGGCGGTGGGTGTGATAATTTCAGAGGCTCCCTCCTCTCACATGGAGAGCCTTTTCGAAGGACTTGTGGATCTCCTAATTTCTAACGATGTATCTCTTCAACAAGACACCGGCTTGGAAGGGCTTCAAAGTGCCCTAGATCTAGGAGAGCCAACTTCTTCGAGCACGTCTACAACAATCGATCGGTTGGGGGATTAACATATTCATGCATACACTTCATGGCACCACAAAATTGAAATCGATGAGCTATTTAATTTTCGGCGATAACTAACTTTGTTTCTCATTTCACTCTTCGGATTCAATGTCAAAGCTACCATCTATGCTTCATAGCCTCTACGCTGCACTCTAATCATCTAGTTTATACAGAGAATCCCGCAGGCATAATTCTGACTATGACCGCCATCATTCCAGCCAGAACAGGGATTACTATGATAGAGAAAGAGCTAGGGAAAGAGAGAGGCAAAGAGATAGGCAAGACAAACCCACTCCTGATCACGCTATCCTCCATCTAGGGTTTCATTGCCGCCCCTAGCTCTGGAACGCAAATTGTTCAGTCATCACACCAACCAGCGCCTCCACAAGTTCCAAGTACTGGCGAACATCGCCACACAACTGGGGCGGACACTTCTATCGCTACCACTTCAATGACTGCAGATATTACAGGGAAGGGAGCTACTCGAATTGTCCAATTGAAAAGAGAGTTTCCTAATATCTGTTTCGATGGCTTCCACTTTCCTCACAATTTACCGGTGCTTTCAGATGAGGCAAATTGTACACGATCATGTCTATCAAGCCTTCGGCCAATATCACAAGTGGAAGAAAACCGCAAAGAAGGCCTCGACTATGGCATTTGAGCAGGCAAAGACAATTGAGGAGCTTCAAGGAACTATCGCCAAAAAATATTGAATAGTCATGGTGCACACTACTGAAAATGACACTTTGAGAAATTCTGAAACAAAGGCCTTGAAGAAAGTTGATGAGGCCAATAGGGAAATGGAGCAGATGAGGCAAGAGCACATGAAATTGGTCGACGACATGGGCAACTGAAACGCCATCGTCACAGCTGAAAGAGACATCGCGCTTAAAGAGCGTAATGAGCTTAAGGCGAAGTATGCCGAAGCCGTCAAAGAAAAGGGTGAGGCAAACAAGGCCGCACAGGAGGCATGTGACCAAACCGTACAGCTTAAAAGTGAATGGGATGTGGTGTTGCTAAAGGTTTAGGAGGACAAGGCTAGGAACGAAACCGAAGTCTATGCAGCCGAAGCCAGATTAGAAGGCGATATGGAAGATCTTTTAATCACTTATAACACCAATGTCCTGAGATACCGCAGTTTGAGCTAGCTTGATGATTACCTAACCCATTTGCATAATGCCTGGCGCCATTTAGTTGCGGATGAAAAGATGGATCTTCATACTAAATCAGTTGATGAGTTTGAATTGGAGAACCGAGTGCTGACTGAGAACGAGAGAAAAGTTATCCACTATGACGCTATCATATTTGAAAAAGAGAAACTCGCCACTCAGCATCTGGAGGTCGGAGAGGGTTCTGGTGTTGAGCATCATGACACAAGTTCTGAAACTCCTATGCTAACCATGGTTTTAAATCCCCTATATATCGCCCGAGATTTCCTCCAAGATCTCCTTTTAACACTTAAATGAGATACGAGACTTCAAATCTCCTTCATATCTCCCTCGACACTCATCTCGTCTGAGATATTCATATCTCACCTGATATATGGATCAAAATCTCAATCCGACATCTCACCCAAAATTATTCATTTTTCTTATTTTGCATAATATTTTTAATTTTCCATATTGATTCAAAAGAAACTACTCAATCCAATTATAATTTACCTACTTCTTGAACATATTCTTTACTTTTTATCTTAATTAGTCATAGCAAAAGGTTTCACTTCTTTATTGTGTTCAAATAAAAGGATATTATTCAATCATTACCAAATCAATTAAGCTAATCAAGCTACTACTCTTCTAGAAATATTCCTTTTTCCATGTGAATCAAGTATGTTACCATTTTTACTATGAAAATATAACCGTTAAATAAATTATTGACACATCAATTTTAGACACATAAGTACATCCGAGATATTCCCAAGATGCATTATAAGGCCCGAGATGTCAATCCAAGATGTACACCCGATATGTACTCATCTCGTCCGAGATCTCCCTCGATACGAGATAACTTATGTAAAAATTCCGAGACAAAATGTGAACGAAATCCGATATTTGAAACCATGATGCCAATCCAGCCTGAATCTACCCCTACATTCGATCCTCCACCTATGAATGCCTATGATCCCGATCAACTGCAATTGTCTCAGGCTTGTAAGCACATCTCTGAAGGAGACTCGGCTGCACCCGCAGGCCAGCCTGAGGTAGGTATTATGAACACTTCTCGAATTCATTCAAAGTCTGGAGTACTATCAGAAGAAGTCACTAATATTTTCTCTTATCTTCATTCAACAATAGAAGTTGCACTGACTGTTCCCCTTGCAACCCAAGTGCAACATCATGAACAGGAGGCCATCGTGACAAATTCGACGACTACCAGAACTACTGCATTGACCGAGGAAGTTCATGCGAGCGCATTTATCTTTAATTGGAGATGGTGGAAGAGCTCCTTGATCTTCAGAGCGATCCGCTTACTGGTTTGCCTTTTGTCATGAGCAGAAGTGCATTCATGGCAAGTTCTTTGGCTCTAACTGCCATCATTCTGCCGGACACTCAAGCGGCTCATGATGAAGTGGTAATGGAAGAGATTAGTATTGAGATGGGAAGTGTCGCATCGGGTAGCGATACTAGAGGTGGATGGCAGGTCCACGTTCGGCCCCTTTATGTATGGTCTCTCCGGGTGCTACAATCATCATCATAGGTGTGCCCTTGTGTCTCCTTACATAGAAAGTGCCCCATCCCTCCAACTACGCACTCCAAAAGCATTCCAATTTCCATCAGTTCGAAGGAGGAGGTTACAATTCTTCCTTCGACCGGGGATAGCCGGGTAAAGGCAAGAGCTCAAAACGACACCACGTGGTAGCTTAAGTGGGTCGACACCGAAGGAGAAGATGAAGAAGAAGAAGCCTAAGGAGTAGGCATGTATCTTGGTGTCCCCTTTTTTGGTAGATAGATAGGAGTTACATTTTTGGTTTCTGTAGGCCGTGTATAGATGTGAGTTCGACCCCCGCTTGTAGAAATTTTTGGAATAAGCTTTTTTGTACTTATTTTGTTTCCAAAGAATAGATGAAATGAAATCTCCCTTCGCTTTTTTGGCACAACTCTGAGTTTATTTGATTAAGTGTTTCAGCACTTGAACATTTATTCAATACACTTGTGAGATTTAGTCTCTAGGTCGGACTTTTGTTCGGTTGTTATGTTCCGGAGTTATGGCTTCGGGCCGTAACCAAATGTTAGGTCGACATCTCGGGTTGTACTATCTCGATCGAAAGCTGGTGCTCGAGTTATGGCCCCAGTTCTGGGCACGAGTTGAAGTGGTCGAATGATGATTGCATTTCTCTTTTGCCACTTTTTAATTTCATTTAGCTGGAACTAATTTGTTGTGAGATAAGTCCGAGTGGTCGGATCACACTCGTTCACGTATTAACAATCGTCTCCACACTCCGGGAATTGAACTCGCATGCTAGAGGTCAATTACGCCAGCTTAATGCTTAAAGTTATGTCCATACTCTAGGGACTTAAGTTGTTTTTTGGGCAGTCAATCACACCCGTTTTAATAATTGGAATTGTTTCCACACTCTGGGAACTTAGTTTAATTTATGGGCAATCGGTCACATCCAATTTGTGTTTATGCTCCAGTCCGCGCTTTGGGGACTTAGAGCCAGTTGTGGGTGGTCAGTTACACCCGATTTGTGTTTACACTCCAGTCCGTGCTCTGGGGACTTAGAGTTGGTTGTAGTGGTCAGTCACACCTAATTTGTGTTTATACTCTAGTCCGACCTCTGGGGATCTAGAATTAGTTGACAGACGATCGATCACATCTGTTTCGAGTTGTGAGATCTCGCTCGTACTCATGGAACGATAAAATGATCAGGATAATGGACAGTCGGATCACATCCATTCTGAATAATCACGCAAAGTTGTAGATGGATGGATCCATCCTCCTCGAATTTAAATTGTTGTTTATATGTTCATACTCCATCTCGCACTCTAGGAGCCGGAGTTAGTTAGAGGATTATCGTGTATTGACCCTTTATAGCTTTAGTGTGACAGCTTGTCCCCAAGCTCGGGTTTCACTTAGCGAGTTACCGATCGTATCACAGTCACTCCCTATTTAAGTAAGTCCCATCGTAGGATAGAACTTAGCTCTCCGTGCATTGTGATGGTCGCATGACATATTTCAAGAATCACTACTCTGGCTCGAAGAGATTGCATTTTATTGCTGAAATAAGAAAGTATGGCAAGGTCAGTTGCCTTATTACAATTTCAAATTTCGAAATGCATAAACAAATTACAAATGAAAAGCATACTAAATGAATAAATAAAGCCTATTATGTTCAGTAGCGATGAAGACTTTCACTGTTCCAAGCTCTCGGCAAAGTGAGACCATCGACGGTTGATAATTTGAATATCCCGTATCCGAGTCTTCGTTCAAGAACATACGATCCTTTCCACATTGGCTTCATATGCGAAGGGACCGGATAAATTCTCTTGAGCATGAGATTGCCAAGTTCAAAGGTTCGGGGTCGGGCCTTAGCATTGTACAATCAGGCGACTCGACTTCGGTGCACGGCTGCCCTCAAATCAGCCTCTTAACGCTTCTCATCTAATAAGACCAGAGATTCGACAATCAATATAGCATTTGTCTTCGGATAATATTAAGTCACATGATGAGAACGTACTTCCGGTTCGACCGAAACGACGGCTTCCAAACCATAAGAAAATGAAAATGGAGTGTGGCTGGTCGCGGACTTGTGGGTGGTTCAATATGCCTATACGGCCATGGGAAGCTTATCGACCCATTTGTCTCCGGCCTTTTCCAATCTCTTTTTCAGAATGGATTTGATAACTTTGTTAACAACATCGACCTGTCCATTCGCTTGAGGATGAGCGACTGCTGAGAATTTTCTCTGAATATGGAAACATTGACAGAAGTTCTTGAACTCGACACTATTGAATTGGGCTCCGTTATAAGTGATAATGGTATGTGGGAGGCCAAAATGACAGATGATGTTGTGAAAAAAAAAGTTGATTACTTTCTTTTTCGTGATAGTAGCAAGGGGCTCAGCTTCCACCCATTTTGTAAAGTAATCAATTGCAACAATGGCGTACTTAGCACCACCTTTAGCTAGAGGTAATGATCTAATTATATCGATGCACCACGTCATGAAAGGCCATGGACTAACCATTTAAGTAATTTCAGTAGGCGGGGCTCTTGGTGTCCGAGAATGTTTTCGATATCTGTCATAATTATTGGCGTAGTCTGATGTGTCCTAATTCACAGTCGATCAATAATACCTATATCGGAGTATCTTCTTAGCAAGGGCTTGCCCCCCAACGTGATCGCCACATTCTCCCTCATGCACATCATGTAACACTCGTTTGATTTCATTGTGGGTGATACACCAAAGTAAAGGAATAGAGTATCATCTTCTATACATAACTACATTCTGGATAATGAACCACGAAGCTTTTCGAAGAACTCGTCTTTTCTCACTTCTGCGTTTGAGCAAAGTTTCATGCTCGAGATAGTTTATGAAAGGGGTCATCCATGACTCTTTCTTGGATGTGGCTTCATGAACCCAGTCTGTCTCCATCTGATCGATACTCGAAGAGCTATGTGTCTCAACAGGGACAAGTCCCATTTGTTGTGCTTCACCGATGCTTGCCAATTTGCCAAAGAATCGATCTTCTAGTTATGATCTCGGGGTATGCAATAGATGGAAAAATAATTAAACTGATTTAATACTTCCTGGACCTGAGAAAGATAAGTGGCCAATCTCCGTTCTCTTGCTTGGCATTCTCCCTGAACTTGGCATATGACCAACTGCGAATCGTAGCAAATTTCCACATCAACAATTTTCAAATCTTTGGCAAGTTTGAGTCTAGTAGGTAAAGCTTTGTATTCGACCTCGTTATCAGTTGCACGGAAATCAAACTTCAAAGCATAATATATGGATCGACCTTCTGGCGTTTCGAGTACAACTCCAGCGCCTGAGCAATGATCGTTCGATGCACCATCCATGTATAGCTTCCATATGTATTTGGGAGATTCACTGTCTTCAGGCAAGTTCTCAGGTATAGTGAACTCAGCAATGAAATCCACCAGAACATGTCCTTGAATAGCCCGCCTTGGTGTGTAAGAAATATCAAATTGGCTCAATTCAATGTTCCACTTTAACTACTACCAGACGTCACATGCCGCGTAAGGACCTGTCATAACGACTGGCCAGTGTAGAATGTGATAAGATGAGCCTGAAAGTAGAGACGATGCTTTCTCGAGGCAATGACGAGGCAGTAGGCCAGCTTTTCCAACTTCAGACAGTTTCTCTCTACTCCGGTCAATTGTTTGCTAATGTAATAGACCGGTCGTTGTATTCGATCCTCCTTCTGAATTAATGCAGCATGATTGCATTCTCTGACACTGTCGGATAGATGTATAGTTTCTCATGATCAATCAGCTTTGACAGAATAGGTGGCATAGATAGGTGTTGAACCAATGCTTGGAATGCGCCCTCACAATCCTCAATCCATTCAAAGTTCCACTTTCATTTCCTGATTAGGTCGAAGAAGGGAATAATTTTTTTGGTGGGTTTGGAGATGAACCTGCTTAACGCTGCTACTTTCCCATTGAGGCTTTGCACTTGTTTTATAGTTCTGGGAATTTCGAGAATCCAAATCGCCCGGATCGTCTCGGGATTGGTTTCAATTCCTTGAATAATAACAATGAATCAAGGAACTTTTCGGAGGTGACTCTGAATTGACACTTCAACGGTTAAGCTTCATTTGGTATTCTTAGAGGATGTTGAACATTATTTCAAGGCCTTTGACGTGATTGATGGAGAGTCACGACTTTACAAGCATATCGCGCACGTACACCTCCATAGTTTTCCCGATCTAGTTGGCAAACATTCGATTGACAAGTCTTTGATAGGTCGCCCAGCGTTCCTAAGCCCGAACGGCATCACTTTGTAACAATAGAGTCCGAAATCGATGAAAAAGTCAGCATGCACTTGATCGGGTAGGTGCATCGATATCTGATCATCGTCGGAATATGCATCCATAAATGATAATAGCTCGTGTTCGACCGTTGAATCTACAAGATGATCAATTCTGGGAAGCGGAAAGCTATCTTTAGGGCATGCTTTATTTAGGTCTGAATAGTCCACACAAGTTCTCCATTTCCTGTTTGGTTTCCGGACAAGCACTAGATTGGATACCCATTTTTGATATAACACATCTCGGATAAACCCGTTCATCTTGAGTTTATCCACCTCTTCCTTAAAGGCGGTAGATCTCCTCGGATCCATACCGCGTGTCTTCTGCTTGACCAGAACATGCCGCGGGTCAATATTCAATATATGGCTCGCGATGTCCGGTGAGATCCCACACATGTCTAAGTGTGTCCAGGAGAACATATCGAAGTTTGCCTGGAGAAATTCAACCAATTCCTCTTTCATCTATTCGCTTAGCTAAGACCCAATCTTTGTCATTCTAGAATAATCACGATCGTAACAATGATCGTCTTCTGTCGGAGAAGCCGGACAGTCTTTGACTTCCTCCTCCTTATCATCGTCCCTTGGATCAAGATCTTTTAGGAATTAGTTGTGGCGCCCGGGCCTAGGTGCATGTGTTAGCTATCAATTGTTGATAAAATAGATGCAGAGAGATTCCTCTATGTCCTTGCCCTTCTCTTTCTGTTGCGCCTCCCACGGCTCAATAACATAACAAGCGCATCTAGCCTCCTGATCTCCTTGAGCAACTCCAACCCCGTAGTTAGTGGGGAATTTCAAAGTTAAACATCAAGGGACAATAGATGCCCTAAATTCAGCCAGGGCCGATCGACCCAAGAAAGCATTGTATGGCGAACTAATATCCAACATAATGAACTACAACATCCGGACTCTCCGACGTTCTCCAACTGCAACAATGAACTCCCAACTGCAACAATGTATACAGGATTGACACGGCTTCAGGTCCTTTACTTCCATTTTCATTTGGTCATACGCTCGCTTGAAAAGTATATTCATTGAGCTTCCACTTTCCATTAAGATCTTCTTCATCCAAGCAAGACCTATTTGAGCTGAAATAATTAGTGGATCAATGGTAGGTCTATCGGCATCTGTGTCTCAAAAAACGATGTCGTTTGTCTTTGTCTTCTGTTGTTTAGCCAGAGCCTCATCGTTAAGATTACTACAACATTTGAAGTCCGCATGCGTAATCGAAATGGCATACGACTCCATTTTTCTCCAGCTCTAGTCTGCTAGATGAGGACCACCACTAACATGTTAATCACCAACCTCCCGCCAGTACGTGTGGATTCCTCCGACCTAGCCTGATTTGGTACTTGATTCTGATTTGATGGGCTCACACCTCCAACCTGCGGCGCCTGAACAAATTGTTCCAACTTCCTATCTTGGATTAACTTCTTAATGATATCCTGTAAACGGCGACATTCATTGGTATTGTAACCATAGAAATCATGGAATCTACAGAATTTTCCATATTGAATCTGCTTTTCGGACGACTGCTTCGGAGCAGGCTTCTTATATATAGGTTTGCAAGTACATATTCTCTAGAGATGTGTTCAAAGGAGTATACATGTCAAACATGGGAGCTCTACATCGCGTTCCATGATTTTGATCCTACTTCTTACCCTGATTTTCGTCGCCTTTTCGCTAATTCTGCTTATTCTTTGTATTCAACTGTACCTTTTCGGAATTCTCACCGGTTTGTTTCACAGCGACATTGCTCTAGATTCCTTCCGCACTGGACCCTACGCCACCCTTCTTCCTAGACTGTTTGTCATCTTCCCTCCTCAAGAACTGGGCTGCCTTGGAATAGAAACAGTCCAGTGACGCAGGGGGTTTCTCTGCCAACCAATTGCCAAATTCCGAATCAGGATCAATTTCTTTAGTCGGTGCCATCAATATGGAATTATCATTAGGATTACTAATCTTCGCACAAGCGGCATGGAACCTTTCCAAATAATGTCTACGCATCTCTCTAGGAGCTTGAGTGACGCTGGATAAGGCGTTCGCATCCTTAGGTCTTGTAACGTGCAAACGAAATTGTTCGATGAATTTTGTAGCTAACTGATCAAAGCATCAAATAGATCGGGGTAGAAAATGAGTAAACCACATTGTCGTGATGCCCCTAGAGAGATTGGAAAATTTCTGCATTTGACCGCATTGTCAGCTCATGTGGCATTCATAAGCCATTCATACTTTAGAATGTGCTGGTTAATGTCTGAACTCCCTTCGTAAACAGGTAAAGTTGGCAATCTGATTCGACAAGGTGATTTAGCATAAAGGATATCGTTAGTGAAGGCTGTGTGACTCTGAGAGATTCCTCAGTCGTTATTGGAGAGGCCTGACTTTCACGAATCATTTGACGAATCATGGTCGGGATGTCTGGCATCTGGACATTATGAGCAAGCTGGGCCAAGGTGTGGTTAGGTTCCACAATGCGAGGATGGCTAGGGTGCGGTCGACGGTCCATACCTCGCCTCCTTGGCTCTAGGTCTTCTGGAACATATAATTCAGAAGTACGATCGCATTGATGAAGGTTCAGATATGTTCGATCTTGAATGCCAACTTCCAAGTCGATAGCTGCATCATCAGTATGGTTATCAGTGATGTGATAAGGAATTGTCCCTCCTTGGGAGGAGGGTCCAACCTGGTGGATAGCATATGGACTGGGCCCTGCTTGTCCAAGATTGAGAGTGTGCTGATGCTCGGGAGCTTGCGCGTGGCTTCAGTCCAATCATGGATGTGTAGATCTATGTTGGTAATCGGAAGAAGCAGAGCTCTCAGTGGATGAGTAGGAAGCTTGATCCCTCCTTAATCTCCTTCATCTTTCTTGATTCAATCGGTTGGTTAACTCCATGTTGGCATGGATCTACTGAGGAAGTTGTTGGCGACTTTGGATTAGTTCTTGCATCAACATCTGAAATTCCTCCCTGGTGATAGGGCATTGTGGATTTGAAGGTCCCAATGAGTTCTGACTGGTAGCGGGTTGCTGCATAGGATTCTGTCTATCTCTTCTGCGGTTGAGGTAGTCCTTGTAATGACCATGGTGAAGGGTGAAGCTCTCTCCTAGACTTGATACAAATCTGAATAAGATGAAAGAACAGCTAAGTGTGAGATCTAGATCTTCTCCTTAGATTCTTGCAATCCAACGATGGTAGTAGATCCAAAGAGCAGGAGAAAAGCTGGGTTTTCTCAGTGAAAGCATCAAAGTGTTTGTGTCAAAATTGGGCACAACACTCTTCGGGTATGTTTGAAGAGATTAATTTGAAAAATATAAATGAAAAATGAGGCTAACCTAACAAACACACCAAAAAACTAACAGAATGAAGTATAGAAACACAAGGATTTATAGTGGTTCGACATTGTAACCTACGCCCCCCCTATGGAAAGTGGTTGTTTTATTGATATTACTCGCTGGTTGCAAATGTTTACAACAGTACAATCGAGATACAATAATGATATCAGCAGAATATCGGTGTTCCAGCATTCAAAAGTCCCTTTCCTGGAGGCCTTGGACTGCTATTTATAGGTATAGGCTACAAATATCTTGCTCCAATCTCGAAAGATTCTTTCTCTCATGTGGGTGGGCCTACATGATCGATCCTTGGACATTTGGGATCGATCCATGATCGATACGTCCCTAATTTGTATCGATCCAAAACACTTCATTCTGGGCTGAGATTGATCAAGTACATTCTCGAGGCTACACATTAGCTCTTGTGAAAATTTGATGGCATTTGGACTTGTAGATTTTGAGTTATGATTGGTGCAAGTTTGGATTTACAATGTGTTGTTGAACTCGTATCGATACGATTCATAACATTCTGGTTCGTATCCATGCATCACGTGTCGATCTGACGATGTGGCACTATATTTTAGGATTGATCCACTTTTCAGGCGAAGTGATCGAGTCTTCCTCTTGAACGTGCCTATGTTCGTATCGACCATATATATTCTCTTCATATCGCTTGTTTGAGGTCAATTCGTATCGACTGCTTACATACCATTCGTATCGATATAGGCTCAAGCTTTTCATATCGATTAACAAGCGATACAATATGTTGTCAAGTGATGGGTACGAACTGGAGTTCTTCCATGGATATGAACTGTTATTTACTTGATGGATATGAAATTCCATGGGTACGAACATGGTGTTTCAACTTGAGGGATATGGATTTGCATGGATTTGCATGGATATGAATGGAGTTGTTCTCCTCACCTTTTGTAACGATCCTGAATTTATGAACAATTTAAATTGAAAATATTTAATTAATTTTAAATATTTGAATGAGATTTAAATTAAATTCCCAATATAACTAGGATATTGGCGATTAAATATTAAACTTTAATCTATAAAATGTTGAACAAAAATTTAAATTTTTACTTTAGAGTTGAAATTGAATATTGAATTTGTATTTTAAATTCAAACTAATGACTTAGAAAAATAATTTGGATTTAAGGATTATTACTTATGCAAATTAATAATTTAATTAAATTTTGATTTGAAAACTGTGAAGTTATTTGAATTTTTCAAGTTTAATATGAAGAACATATTTGAATTTAAAAATTTGAGCTAGGAGTTTGTAAATTGATTTAAATTCCGTTCAAAATTTTTGTTAAGGGCTAAGTGGGCTTTGAAAATAATACCGGTCCACGTTTGATATTGATGCTGTGATTAAATATACCCGTTTCCCCTTTACCCCATTCATTCGAAACCCTAGAAAACAAATAAACGAAAAGGAAAAAAAAACAATGGCGGCCTCGTTCTTTCGTTCGCTCTGAAATTAGGGCTCGTGAAAATCAAAGGCTCGGTCTTCTTCCTGCTCATCTTCAAAGCTAGGGCTTTCGAAGCTGCGCTATTTGCTTGATCGATAGGAATTTGCGCGTTGCCTTGCTCGATCAATTCTTCGTCGCACACTGCTGCTTCGTTCTCGTTCATCCTCTTTCGAAAATTTTTGGGTTTTCGTATTCGCTTCGGAAAAGGTGAGTTTTTTTCTCACGATTAATTTTTATTCAAGTTTTTAGATTTGTTTGAATTGGGTGCTTGGTTGCATGCTATGATTTGGGGGTTATTTGTTATCATTTGCTCTGATAATTTAATCTAAACTGATATGAACAGATAAGTCTCTGCATGTTTGTTTGTTGGGTGTTATTTGCTATCATTTGCTCGATTGCTTGAATTTAAACTGATAAGAACAAATGCTTTTAAATTGATAAGAACAGATGCTTTTAAATTGATAAGAACAGATGCTATTTGTAATTTGTTTTTAAATTGATAAGAACAGATGCTATATCAAAAACTTTGCTTGTTTGTTGTTGCTGCATGTGATGGATCTTTGAATCTGGTTAAGGAAAATGTAGTAAAGAAAATGAATACTTGTGAATAAACTTCTAAACTTGGTTATTTAGGTGGAAGTTCGAGTTAATATCGAAGTATGCTTTGATAAATGTATGTTCAATTGTGATTTTTGGTTGCATGGTTGTTTTAACTGGATTTTTGATTTGAAATACACTGCACACTTGTGTGTATGCTTAAAGATAAGCTCAATCCAGTTTGTAGCCTTCAAACTAAAGAAATAAATATAGGTTAAAATTTTGTTAAGTTAAAAAGAAATTTTTGTTTACTGGAAATAAGAAATCAACAGCTAGAAAAAAAAATAGGTGGGCAAACTCTGACTTGTTTTAACTAAACTTTGGTTGCATGACTAGAAGCTCGATGATAAATATGTTTGTATGTTGTTGAACTAAGTATATTTGTTTGAAATCTACTTGCATGTGAATGAAATATCCAAATATATCTCTGTTTTGAAAATGTGCAGAGTACAAATTAGAGAAAGAAAACCCATTTTCTTTTGATTTGATTTTTGTTAGACTTTGATTCTTTAACAAAATATGTTGGTTAATGTTTAAACCAAAATTTGAAAATATCTTTAAGTTTAAAAAAAAAATAAACACATTTCTGGAAATTTTAAAATATAGAGGAACAATGATTTTTTTTTCTAAAAGCAGTTTGATTAGTGACTGTCTTAAATCCATGAGTTGATCTGTGAATTGTTATTGATGTTGCATGAAAACTGTTCAGTCTTTATGTAATTGAATTGGTATGAATATATGTGTGGAAGTGTGTCAGTATGTATATTTTGTTCTCTGTTCTTTCATAGGCAATGTTTGCTTTCAGAAATTCTATTCTCTAAAACAAATGAACATTAATGCTAATTATTTACAGACCTGCTTCTGTTTATGTTTGAATCTTAGTTTGAGATTTTTATGTAAACAATTTGTGTTGATTAGCATAAATTTAAGTTTGTAAAATTTTAATTTTGATAAATAAAACCTGTTACTTCTGGAAATCCATAATAACAGACAATATTTTCAAAAGTAAGATTATCAAACATTATTAAAAAGATTAGTAGATAAATGTTGTTGCATATGAACTTCTGTGATGAAGAGTGTTGCATGTGTATCTTAGCATAACCTCTGTATTTTGGTACCTGGTTTAAGCATGCATGTTTGATAGCCTGGTTATACCCTGTTTACAGTTCAGGATTTAAAGTGTTATCAAAAAGAAAAGAAAAAAAAAATTTCAAATCTTCCCATCTGCACTTCTTTAGATTTTGGGATTCAACAAGAATGATTTGTTCAAACCTAATTTAAGATATGAAATTTTTAATTAATGAAGGAAAGTTAGAGTATCAATTGGGAAGGTAAATAACAGTAAAACATTTGCTAAATGTTAAAAATTCACTTGAACTTGTGTTATTTGAAATTTGTTTTTTTTAAATCCTGAATATTAGTTTCAAAATTTTAAATCTGAATCTTTTAATGTTAAGAAAATTTTGAACCCAGTTTCATTTGTCTTGACTTGATCATTGCTTTGTTTCACGGGTATCTTCACAGTGTTGATTTTACTTCACTTGAACTTTTGTGACTTGTGGTTTCATAATCATTGTTTCATTTGGTAGCTTCGGGTTGCACTGATCTTTCTGAAGCTCCTATTGCACACTGCTGCTTGTTGTTGTATACTTGTGGTCTTGATAGTCAAGTTGCACTTTCCCCTTAGTTTGCACTGTGTCTTGCATTTAGTCTGTACTTGTGTATATCTTAGTTTGCATCCAACTGAGTTATATCTCCTCTAGAAATAATTAAGCATCAACAAGCTTAAAAAATGAACTGAGTGCATATGCTTGTATAAATATATATAAGAGGAAAAAAAAGTCCTGTTAACTTGTGCACTGTTTTGAGTTTCACTGTCATACTTCCATGTATTCAGTTGAGTTGATTGTTGCATTTGTTTGCGTTTGACATTGTCGAACTAAGTGTTGTAACTGGATTTGTGTTCTGGTTCATGTATCACTTGTATACATTTGCCACCATCTTGATTGCTGTTGTGTTGTGTAGTAGCTGTGGTCTCTGTTGTTGTAGCATGCATTGCAGTCTTCTTCTGTCAACATTCTGATGCATATAACTTGACCTTGTACCTATAGTTGTGTTCATATACACTGCTGCATATCACTGTTCATGATGTTGCTTCTTTTTGCTTATTTTAGTTTGCTTGGTGGCATTTTGTGGTCTGCACTGAGCACTTGAACTTGTATTTGGTTTCCATTGTCTAGTTGAGTTGTCTGCACCTTGTATGCTGTTGCATTGGTGCATTGGGTTTGTCTCAGCCTTGAACCTTTGTAGTTGTAGTTTTATTTCATGAACACTACTGCCTCGAACTTCTGTTGGACACTTGATTCAGTAGTTTGTTTTCATTTGGCTTGAGTGTTGTCTCTGACCTGAGGGCTTGTTTTCCATTGTCCACACATGTTCATGCTTTATGGCTGTTACCATTTTATTTAGTTCATTGCAAATTTATTTACTTGAATAAAGATTAATCCTGACTCGAGTGTTTTTTTTTTGTGTTTTGCATAAAACGCTCGGGTCAGACCGAGTATTTTTACAGCTTGAAGATTTTCAGGCAGCGCAGTTAGAGAGAGGGGGATTACCGCATCACTAAAGTTTTTCAAGAGATTTTTCTTGTACTTTAAAAAGATATATGTATATTCCGCTGTATTAAATGTAATTCATTGTATAACTCTGATATTTGTATATAAAAGAAAAGTTCTTTTATGGGAAATATGATTATTATTCTGTGATTCTGTAGCTGATTCTATTTAAATGTTATAAACTAAATAACAATCCGTCATTTTGAACGTTTCTAGTTGGTTTAATTACCGACTTGAGGCGGTCAGAGCGGCGAGTCGTTACAAAAGTGGTATCAGAGCTTTGGTTTACACAAAGCTTAGTTTATGGTGTTTAATATGAATAGTTACTAGAATCACTTTAAAGGAAGTGTTTTCAAATCTAATGAAGTTTAAAATTGTTTTCTTTGAAAGATAAAAGTTATTTTGAAAATTCAAAATTATTTTTCGGAAATTCCCCTCTCTAAATTTAGGTTTGCGATAGTTTCTCTTCGGTGAGGTCTCCTTAGATTTGAGTTTCGATCGTTCGGAAACTCATTATCGAATTTTTGAGAGTTATGGAAAAATAAAATATGAGTTAAGTGAATTGATGAATTGGTTTAAATTGGTTTAAACCAAATATTTTGAATATCTCCAAAGTAATAATTAGAAAATAAAAGGACATGTTGATTTGGTTATAATCAAGAGAATTGTTGAACTATAACTTGGAAATTTGATTCTGAATTCTTTTGAAAATTGATTTCAAATGTTTTGAAGAATGATTTAGTAAATAAATGGATTATAAGTACTTAACTTATGAATGGACTTTTGGTATATAACTAAGTTATATAAATTGAATTGAATTAATAAAGGAGATTATAAATTGAAGTTTTATAAATAGAAATGGAATTTGTAAAGATTGTTTATAATTCGAAACCAATTGAATTTGATAAATGAAACATAGAAGTTATTAAAGAAGATATATTGGTGATTTTGGACAGCGAATTATCCTTTAAGTTAAATATTGTGATAATAAAAGTTGGTTGGGAATTTTATTCACAATTTTGGACAGTGAATATATTATTAAATAAATCGGTTATGTCTTGGGAAAATGATTGAATGATCCGACCTTTGCTAATGAGGATTGCAAATTTTGATAGGAAATTTAATTGTCGACTTAACTGTATTAATCAAACTAGTTTTGATGTAAAAGCTTATATTCCAAGTTTAGACTAATGCCTAAATAGTTAATGTGGAGATATAAATCTAATGAAACTAAGTCGATAAATGGTTTACTAAAGAACTAGTTGACTATTTTGGAAATAGAAAGCAAATGCGAAGTTCAAATGGAATTTAGATTTCAAATTTGATGTTTGTCAACATGAAAATCCATAATAGATTTAATTGATTCAGTGATGAATTTAAATTTGAACGTGCAGAAAATGAAGTTAATGGTTTTAAAGATGTTTTGAAATGTGTTAAGGATCGAAAGCGTAGATTTCAATATTCATTGTTGAAATAGACGTTTTCGAGAGAAATCAAAAGAAATGGTGGACTATAACACTGTTGTTATAGTAAATGATTTCTAAAAGGAAAAGTTTTATCTAGTATTGGGATTTATATATCTATCTTAAATTCGAATTCCTATACTAGTGATTTTGGGTCGTCGTAACGATGTTTTACGCAACATTCGTTTTGACACAAGTTAATGTGTTTAAAGAATGATTTCCTTTAAGAATGAGATATATACTTAATTATGATAAGTATATTGAATATTTTCAAAGTGTTGAAAATAAATGGATTTGTGAATTACTTATTATTCAATAAGTATGGAAATATTTTCCAATATGAAATGAAAGGTTTGAAATTTTATCTTTTAAAGATAAAGTGAAAAGTGAATGTTTTGAGATTTTATCTTTTAAAGATAAATTGAAAATGAATATGTGAAATCGATTTGAAAATCGTATATTCATAGATATTTTGGAAATGTAAATTCACTATGGAATTTATAAAAGAAAGGGAATTTGTTAAAAATAAATATTGATTTATTTTTGAAGTGTGGAAATAAATTTACGGATTTGGAACGTAAGTTTAAAATAAATCGGTAAGGATTTATTTGATTGATTTAAGTGAACCATTTTAAGTTAAAATGGATAAATATTTGGAAATGTTTCCGTTTAAGGAAATTGCTTTGAAATTTGTTTTCAAAGATTGAAAGGTGAAAAAAAATGATTTGAAATTTGTTTTCAAATGGTTAAGTGTGGAAAAAAATTATATATATCTTGTGTAGATATTTTTGGAAAATATGAACAATTAGTTCAACTTGGAAATTTTCAAAGGATTGAATTTTGAGTTAAATTGAGTTTAACTTTGATACCCAAAAACAATATAAGTTGAACTTTGAATTTTGAATGGTTGATTTGGATTGTATGTCTAGCATTGTGAATTGACGACATAGCAATTGATCTCTATTGAATATATATCTATTGGTGGCGGAGAATTTATTCTCTTAACTTAACACCCTTCTCTGAGACGTACGAGCTCAGGGGTTATATATCGATAGACATCAATTATGTGTTGAGAATTGACGATGTAACATGAAATCCAAATCGAGTGTGAAGTCGATAATAAATTGGATTATGAATGTGAATTAGGTTTGAGATAACCTTAAATTTCCAAATCGACTTAGAGGAAAATTTTAAATGGATAATGAAATGGAAAATTTGTGAATCCTCTATTTGTTATGGATATGAGATATTGAGGTTTTCAGAACGTATATATGAGAATACGATAAATTCGAAAACCATTAGTTTGGAAAGAAATTGTTGTGGAAAACTTATGTAAGTACATGAGTATGATATGTACGAAATGTGAAATGATATATTATATATGTATGTATGATATTATGTTTTCCAAATTGAGGATATGGAAAAGTACCTTCCATTTAAAATTTGTGAAGGTTGTTGGAACTCGAGATGAGTGTCCATTTGAAAATCGTAGCTACGTAGAATTCCATTAGTTGGATTGACCATTTGATTTCCATTAGTTGGATTGACCATTTGATTCCATTAATTGGATTGACCATTTGATTTCCATTAGTTGGATTGGCCATTTGTTTTCCATTAGTTGGATTGGCCATTTGTTTTTCATTAGTTGGAGTGACTAGCGTAATTTGAGGGGTGAGATGCCTACAGTTACAAGCGATTCCACTGGGATAGTGGCGTAACCGCCGAGTAAACTGCAATCTAGAAGCCAAAGCGAAATTCGAGGGGAGAGATGCCTACGGTCACAAGCGATTCTACTGGGATAGTAGCGTAACCGCCGTGTGGACCGCGATCTATGGCAACAACCATGGCGAAATTCAAGAGATGAGAAATCTACAGTTACAAGCGATTCTACTGGGATAGTAGCGTAATCGCCGGGTAACTGTGATCCATGGGGGAATGTGCTTTCCATATCCATTTTTAAAAAATATTTTTAAAGTATTTTCACTGGGAATTGAAGCAAGTATATTTAGTACTTGGAGATTTTTAGACTTGCGTCTGGCCAGCGTATGCCTAATGTCTTTAAGAACGACAATAGACTTGTCAAATTTCGAGTTAGCAAGTATTTTCAAACTTTAAATAGCAAATCAATAATCTGAAATTAAAGTAACATAAATTCCAACCTAATGAACTAAGGAAGAGGATTTTTGAAATGTTTTGAAAGTCCACAGCTTTGGAAAAGTTATACTATGTAAATTTCTTAAATGAAGAATTTAAAATTTAAAATTTGGGTTTTGTACGTTGAAAACTTTAGTAAAAGACTTTTGCGTCTTGATTGTGGAAAATAATGAACAAATGAGTTAATTAACAAAGCTAGTGAGATAAAACAAATAGAATGAATTCTATACTCATTTATTTTTTAAAAAAGTTTTGAGCTTGGTAAAATTGTGTAAAATATAAATATCGGTGAAATTTTAACAATCATTTTTCCTTACTTGTAATTTCGGGACGAAATTCTTTTAAGGAGGGGAGATTGTAACGATCCTGAATTTTTGAACAATTTAAATTGAAAATATTTAATTAATTTTAAATATTTGAATGAGATTTAAATTAAATTCCCAATATAACTAGGATATTGGCGATTAAATATTAAACTTTAATCTATAAAATGTTGAATAAAAATTTAAATTTTTACTTTAGAGTTGAAATTGAATATTGAATTTGTATTTTAAATTCAAACTAATGACTTAGAAAAAATAATTTGGATTTAAGGATTATTACTTATGCAAATTAATAATTGAATTAAATTTGGATTTGAAAACTGTGAAGTTATTTGAATTTTTCAAGTTTAATATGAAGAACATATTTGAATTTAAAAATTTGAGCTAGGAGTTTGTAAATTGGTTTAAATTCCGTTCAAAATTTTTGTTAAGGGCTAAGTGGGCTTTAAAAATAATACCGGTCCACGTTTGATATTGATGCTGTGATTAAATATACCCGTTTCCCCTTTACCCCATTCATTCGAAACCCTAGAAAACAAATAAACGAAAAAAAAACAATGGCGGCCTTGTTCTTTCATTCGCTCTGAAATTAGGGCATGTGAAAATCAAAGGCTCGGTCTTCTTCCTGCTCATCTTCAAAGCTAGGGCTTTCGAAGCTGCGCTATTTGCTTGATCGATAGGAATTTGCGCGTTGCCTTGCTCGATCAATTCTTCGTCGCTCACTGCTGCTTCGTTCTCATTCATCCTCTTTGGAAAACTTTTGGGTTTTCATATTCGCTTCGGAAAAGGTGAGTTTTTTTCTCACGATTAATTTTTATTCAATTTTTTAGATTTGTTTGAATTGGGTGTTTGGTTGCATGCTATGATTTGGGGGTTATTTGTTATCATTTGCTCTGATAATTTAATCTAAACTGATATGAACAGATAAGTCTCTGCATGTTTGTTTGTTGGGTGATATTTGCTATCATTTGCTCAATTTCTTGAATTTAAACTGATAAGAACAGATGCTTTTAAATTGATAAGAACAGATGCTTTTAAATTGATAAGAACAGATGTTATTTGTAATTTGTTTTTAAATTGATAAGAACAGATGCTATATCAAAAACTTTGCTTGTTTGTTGTTGCTGCATGTGATGGATCTTTGAATCTAGTTAAGGAAAATGTAGTAAAGAAAATGAATACTTGTGAGTAAACTTCTTAACTTGGTTATTTAGATGGAAGTTCGAGTTAATATCGAAGTATGCTTTGATAAATGTATGTTCAATTGTGATTTTTGGTTGCATGGTTGTTTTAACTGGATTTTTGATTTGAAATACACTGCACACTTGTGTGTATGCTTAAAGATAAGCTCAATCCAGTTTGTAGCCTTCAAACTAAAGAAATAAATATAGGTTAAAATTTTGTTAAGTTAAAAAGAAACTTTTGTTTACTGGAAATAAGAAATCAACAGCTAGAAAAAAAAAGGTGGGCAAACTCTGACTTGTTTTAACTAAACTTTGGTTGCATGACTAGAAGCTCGATGATAAATATGTTTGTATGTTGTTGAACTAAGTATATTTGTTTGAAATCTACTTGCATGCGAATGAAATATCTAAATATATCTCTGTTTTGAAAATGTGCAGAGTACAAATTAGAGAAAGAAAACCCATTTTCTTTTGATTTGATTTTTGTTAGACTTTGATTCTTTAACAAAATATGTTGGTTAATGTTTAAACCAAAATTTGAAAATATATTTAAGTTTAAAAAAAAAAAAAAAAAAAAACACATTTCTAGAAATTTTAAAATATAGAGGAACAATGATTTTTTTTTTTCTAAAAGCAGTTTGATTAGTGACTGTCTTAAATCCATGAGTTGATCTGTGAATTGTTATTGATGTTGCATGAAAATTGTTCAGTCTTTATGTAATTGAATTGGTATGAATATATGTGTGGAAGTGTGTCAGTATGTATATTTTGTTCTCTGTTCTTTCACAGGCAATGTTTGCTTTCAGAAATTCTATTCTCTAAAACAAATGAACATTAATGCTAATTATTTACAGACCTGCTTCTGTTTATGTTTGAATCTTAGTTTGAGATTTTTATGCAAACAATTTGTGTTGATTAGCATAAATTTAAGTTTGTAAAATTTTAATTTTGATAAATAAAACCTGTTACTTCTGGAAATCCATAATAACAGATAATATTTTCAAAAGTAAGATTATCAAACATTATTAAAAAGATTAGTAGATAAATGTTGTTGCATATGAACTTCTGTGATGAAGAGTGTTGCATCTGTATCTTAGCATAACCTCTGTATTTTGGTACCTGGTTTAAGCATGCATGTTTGATAGCCTGGTTATACCCTGTTTACATTTCAGGATTTAAAGTGTTATCAAAAAGAAAAAAAAGAATTTTTTTTTTCAAATCTTCCCATCTGCACTTCTTTAGATTTTGGGATTCAACAAGAATGATTTGTTCAAACCTAATTTAAGATATGAAATTTTTAATTAATGAAGGAAAGTTAGAGTATCACTTGGGAAGGTAAATAACAGTAAAACATTTGCTAAATGTTAAAAATTCACTTGAACTTGTGTTATTTGAAATTTGTTTTTTTTTAAATCCTGAATATTAGTTTCAAAATTTTAAATCTGAATCTTTTAATGTTAAGAAAATTTTGAACCCAGTTTCATTTGTCTTGACTTGATCGTTGCTTTGTTTCACTGGTATCTTCACTGTGTTGATTTTACTTCACTTGAACTTTTGTGACTTGTGGTTTCATAAACATTGTTTCATTTGGTAGCTTCGGGTTGCACTGATCTTTCTAAAGCTCCTGTTGCACACTGCTGCTTGTTGTTGTATACTTGTGGTCTTGATAGTCAAGTTGCACTTTCCCCTTAGTTTGCACTGTGTCTTGCATTTAGTCTGTACTTGTGTATATCTTAGTTTGCATCCAACTGAGTTATATCTCCTCTGGAAATAATTAAGCATCAACATGCTTAAAAAATGAACTGAGTGCATATGCTTGTATAAATATATATAAGAGGAAAAAAAAGTCCTGTTAACTTGTGCACTGTTTTGAGTTTCACTGTCATACTTCCATGTATTCAGTTGAGTTGATTGTTGCATTTGTTTGCGTTTGACATTGTCGAACTCAGTGTTGTAACTGGATTTGTGTTCTGGTTCATGTATCACTTGTATACATTTGCCACCATCTTGATTGTTGCTGTGTTGTGTAGTAGCTGTGGTCTCTTTTGTTGTAGCATGCATTGCATTCTTCTTCTGTCAACATTCTGATGCATATAACTTGACCTCGTACCTGTAGTTGTGTTCATATACACTGCTGCATATCACTGTTCATGCTGTTGCTTCTTTTTGCTTATTTTAGTTTGCTTGGTGGCATTTTGTGGTCTGCACCGAGCACTTGAACTTGTATTTGGTTTCCATTGTCTAGTTGAGTTGTCTGCACCTTGTATGCTGTTGCATTGGTGCATTGGGTTTGTCTCAGCCTTGAACCTTTGTAGTTGTAGTTGTAGTTGTATTTCATGAACACTACTGCCTCGAACTTCTGTTGGACACTTGATTCAGTAGTTTGTTTTCATTTGGCTTGAGTGTTGTCTCTGACCTGAGGGCTTGTTTTCCATTGTCCACACATGTTCATGCTTTATGGCTGTTACCATTTTATTTAGTTCATTGCAAATTTATTTACTTGAATAAAGATTAATCCCGACTCGAGTGTTTTTTTTGTGTTTTGCATAAAACGCTCGGGTCAGACCGAGTATTTTTACAGCTTGAAGATTTTCAGGCAGCGCAGTTAGAGAGAGGGGGATTACCGCATCACTAAAGTTTTTCAAGAGATTTTTCTTGTACTTTAAAAAGATATATGTATATTCTGCTGTATTAAATGTAATTCATTGTATAACTCTGATATTTGTATATAAAAGAAAAGTTCTTTTATGGGAAATATGATTATTATTCTGTGATTCTGTAGCTGATTCTGTTTAAATGTTATAAACTAAATAACAATCCGTCATTTTGAACGTTTCTAGTGTAACGTCCCGCCTTTTCGCACACTTTAAAACGACACACGTGCCAATTCAAAGCATACGCAAGGGCGGATTGTCATGGGGTAAATAAGAAAAACAGAGAAGAAATAAAACAAAATAGAATCTCACAGCGGAAGGATAAAATATAATAACAAATATACAGTTCATAAACAGTTTACAAAAGCTTGATTTTACTTATACAATGAATATCAGAGTTACACATACCTAATACAACAATGCAGCGGAAAAGAAAGAGTGTGTAGTGCAATACTATATATATAAAATAATACTGAATCTTCGTCTTCGTCCTCCAAAGCTAAAACCTGCTATCCTGAAACGCTCGGACTGACCCGAGCAAATTTGAAAAGACAAAAACACTCGAGTCAGACTAGAATATCTTATGTGAGTTAAATAAACAGAAATAAATATGAGTACAGTAACTCAAGAGATGCTCGGGATTTACATCTCCTAAGGATCCGTTAAACTATTTACTATGTAGTATATTGCGTTATTATAATAGTGTCTATTTATAAAATAAACTTACTTTTTAATAGCGTTAAGGGGTTACCCATATAGCCCTTAACACGTAATAGTCCCAGTAGTCCATCCAATATCATAGTCCCTCCTGATCGGGAAGCCACTAGAGGATACCACACGGGCTACGGGAGAAAACCAAACTCGTACAAGGCTCGATAGGGTAGGTGACACGGCACAACTAGGCAATGCCAGGGTAGATATACCAATTACGCTTCCGGGCCGATGGTAACGCGAAGCCGCAGCAACCGCCCACCTCGAAACAACTCCCCAAATCAAAAAAATAGAAGTGGCCACTGAATCAATCCAAAGTCATAGTATAATATCGAAGAGGAGTGTCCGATCAGAGGAATGACCTCATTAACCCGTCGATCGCTCCTGTTTTAGCCACCTTATGCCAACTCACGGGAGTCGGGTCCACGTATTTACCTTACAGGAATCGTCGCCACCAACCTACTTCATTCTGGAATCTCCACCGCGTACACGGTTAGTCAAAGTGGTTTTCGGTATCGACAGAGAGTATGTCCATATCCGATCCCGGTCTCTTTGCCAACCCATCGTTATTATAACACCGCGGTTATTTAAAACAGTTTATACTTTTAAAACCAGAATATAATCCATTTCAAAACCATAATATTACGATATCATTCCAAGACCCAAAACCATATTTTACCACTTATCCCAAATATAATTCCTTTCCAAAAATAAAAAGGCTTTAACTTCATAATATCTGGAAATCGAATATTTTCAAAGCATAATATTTTTGGAAATCCATAATTTCAAACCATAACTTTTAAAACTCAAATGGTTTGGATATTCAACGGTATATGAATTTCAAAGGCTTAACTTTACTGTCACTTTGTAAAGAAATAAGTTATATGGCTGTATGGAAATATTTCTTTATCTAAAGTTAAAACCATAATTTAGATATCACTCTTAAGCTCCAAAACCATTTCAATTTCCATATATATAAATCCATTGGAGTATTAATATTCAAAAACTAAAATTGGAATATATTCTTTCAACAAATTAAATGTTTTATTATTTAGTTTGAATATTCACATAAATCCTTAAACAACTCCAATTTCTAGTAATAAAACATATGTATTTTTCGATTCCAATTATATTAGAATATTTTTCCAATTCAAATTCATATTAGAATATTCATTTCAATTTATCTTGGGAAAAATCCAATTATAAATATCATATCTTAAATTTCCAAACTTAACATTTAAACATATGATATAAATTTATCCAACTCCATTTTCTAAATTTCTTCCATTTTCAATAAAGAAATTTATATTCCTTTTAATTTCAAAATTTCAACTTCATAGGTATATAAATATGGAATAAAATATTTATACAATATAAATTTTAAGATTTATAAACCGTATTCCATCCAACCCATAGAAATTTCATTTAAAAATAGTTATATATAGACCGCGGTGCCTGTATATAATTTTCTATCCTATGGTCAAGTGATACGGATATTTATCATTTCAATCCGCAATTTAAAAATAAACTTTGCGGTTTTATCATTTCAAACCACAATCCCGAAAATGAAAAATGCATGCTAACTGGCAGTTAATGATATTCACATAAATCATCCATTCAACAACACATCCATCACCCAATTCCAACCATCAATCAATATCAATCACTATCAACCCATATCAATCAATAACAATATTAGTTCGATAATATGCAACGGGTAATAACTGTCAGTTTATTCAAATTAAATTTCAACTATTAATCTAACCATTTATATTTAGAGATAATTTATATAACTGTTAACTAGCATTTCATATGCAAACAAAATTCCTAACAGCAAATTTATACGCAATTAATCAATTTAATTAACAGCTAAATTCAATAAATGCAATTCAACAGATATGGGTGAAATAACATGCCAAAAGCTCATAAATAAATTTCTATTCATTTCTAAAATTTATTTAACAAACATAAAAGCTTCTAGTAATTGTGAGTGGGTTAAAACACTCACCTTTGGAATTTAAATCGAATTTAAATTCAATTTAAACTCAAAATTTTGACGGTCTCAGAATTTGTCCAAACCAGCGTCATTGGGTCTGGAATTTAATCACGATCCTAACGCAAAAAAAAATCGTGTGAATCTGATATCGTATGTGAAAGTTATTAAATAAAACGTGATCGAAATTCAAATTTAAATTAAATAAAACAAAACCTTTTACCCCCGCCACGTCAGCACGAGAGGAAACGCGTTTCCCAGGGTTCGAACCCTAGCTGAAGCCGCCGCCTACACTCCCTTTCTTCCAATTATCCACGCGCCTACGGCCATCATCTCGACGATCAGAGGCCACCATCGTGCTCCTCTCCCAAAACCGCCCCTACACCCTAGATGCGGCCTCCTCCGGCACCCCTTAGCCCTACGCGGTCACATGGCTTCCCCAGCCAACCACGGCGAATCCCAGCGCCTTCGACCAAAAGCAACCGTACAGATGAACTCGTATCGACGACCTCTACCCACTGCAACTTCCCGATCGAACTATCGCTGAAGATCTACCGTTGAAACGAGCAACTATCTATGTACGGCCGGCACTGTTTCGAATATTTCTGAGCAAACCACAGATCCAATCGAGAAACAAATTATACCGGTAGATTAAGCGCTTCGAGAAGATCAACCTATATTTTTCTCGAATTTTTCTGAGCACTTTAAATTTTTACTTTTGATTTGATTGTAATTGGATCTAAAATTATTGTCTGCCATTGAGGAGGAGAAAGGCTGAGATATACGTACGGCCAAATAAAAAAAAAATGAGGGAAATTAGGGTTTATAGCGATATATTTATAGCCTAAGTTGAAAAAGGCTGGAACGGATACGATAGATGTACGCGCTACACGATATATGGCCCGAAAAGCCCGATTCGACTCCGGAGCGAAATTGGGTAAACCCATATATCAAAATAGGCAATTTAAAATATTCTGAACGCGATGGAAGAAGTTTCACGTCCAAATTTGATCGTATGAAGAAGTTATGCTGAAAACAAGATTTCCAAATTGATTTCAAATTGATTCTTAATAAATTGATTTCAAGGCGTTTCGCGTCCGTACGATCAAACGACAAGTCCGATCGATACGAAACTTGAAACTCTATAATAATTTACCGATACAGATCCGATGAAACTGGTTTCGTCAAAATCCGAGTCCGTGACAAAAATGGCTATTTTTAATATTTATTAAATCAATCAAATAAATCATAAAATCAAATTTTACGTTTCAACTCTATTATTGGCCCAATTTCATTACTTAGATAGTTCAAACAATTCCAATTGATTTAACAAGCTTGGATGTGAATTAAAATTCATAAGTATATTAATTGTAGTTTTAATTTTCTGCACTTTCTTATTAATTGGGAATTACAAGTTTATTCTCACCAATTATCTAATCTTATACTTATATACTCTCATCTTAAATCAATTTAAATAAATAACTTGATTTCCATTTCAATTCATTTGATTGCAATTCCTTTTTACCATAGATTAAATTCCAAACTATAAATAAACTTTATCTCCATTCATTCGCCTTAATTTATATTAAGGCAATCCTAAATTAATATCTATTGCAATGATTTCAAATATCATTCCCTCATTTTCCTTAACTATTATTAATTCCAATTTTAATGAATTCAATATTATAGGTTTGATAAATCTATTAAATTCACTCAATTGTTTACAAATTCCATTTTATATTCAATAACGTAATATTTTACGTTTAATTCCATTCTATTTGTAGTAAATACCATTTGTTGATCTGAATACTCAAATTATAAATAAAATCTTGCTTTCTAAAGTTATGTCAACAATGGTCCAACTAAATTTGAATTAGTTTTATCTTTATTTTACGGAATTACTATTGCAATAAATCCAAATAAATGAAGAAGGTTTGATTCCTATATTACTTCTTTGGGTTTCAATTAACCCTTTTATGGTGAATATGAATTCCAACGTATAATTGAAAACTTCATTTCCATTTAATCTCACTATTTCATCCAATATCTACATATTCTAGCTAAATTTCAACTAACGTCTAAATTAGCTATTTCAATTTCCTTTAATTGCGATTTTCCTACCATAGTAATTAAATCCCATTAATCACATACATAATGTAGATGAATTACATTCCCAATTCACCAAATTCAATTAGTTATACTTTACAACATGTTTCCAATATATAGGTATTTTATACTAATAGTTATCATACTCAAAATTATACGCTTATAACTAATTCCTACATTTGCATAATTGTATTAAGTTAGAATGTTTATTGAGGTTTATGCATTTCTAAATTCTGTACTGATTCCACCCAATTATTACTCACAGAACGTTAAATTATTAAATGACCATTTATTATAATTTAATTCCCATAATTGAGTCAAATGCTTATTATTATATATTCTTCATTTTTACCATTCCTTCCCATTATAAATTCATTAACAAATTTACACATCTCTATCTTTCAATATAAAATAACCAAACTGATTACAAACACTGTTTCTATCAATTTTCATAAATTTGTTCAAAACTATACTTTTGTTTACATAAAATAAATTTTATGTTTCTATTAGACCCTTTTCCTTTTCACTACAGACATTAAATATTACTATCTATACTAATTGCACCTTTATACTAATGAATACCATTCAAGTCAACTAACATTCACAGATTCAACATTTATTTGTTTCTTTAAATTTTGCTTTGGATCAAGTTGTGACAATTTACATTATCCACATCTATTGCCATAAAATTTTATAGCTACACTAAATTGCAACCACTATACCAAATCTCTACCTTTATACTTAACCAAATTAGAAATTATATAAATTTGATTTATTAAATATTATAAATTTAGCGGGTCGTTACACTCTCCCCCACTCAAAACTTTTCGTCCCCGAAAAGGAAAAAAGAAGGGAGAAGGAAGAATAACAGTGCATTTTACTTCAAATATTAACTTATTTTTTTTTCTGGATTAATTTCCTTTGATGAAATACACTTGTTTTATAATTATTATATCCTTTAATACTTGAATTATTAAAGTTGGAGAACAAATTTCAACAAAATTCTAAGTCCAAATTTTACGGAAAATTTTGGCAGAGTCTCTTTTGTACGGAGGGACTTTGGAGAAAATATAATATCCAAATATACAAATATTTTACATATATATCAAAATAAAATATCCCACACGGGAAAATATATAAAATAGCGCTTTTAAACGAAATCCGAAAACGTACCTATTTGTCGGGCAATACGCTTTTATTTTTAAGGAACCAAAGCAGTAGCAGTGGCTTCCATCACCTGTATTTACTAATAAAATCTAAAAGGTTAAATATTTATTTTAAAATGGACTATTCAAGTGGATTCCATCATTCATATTAAATCAAATGCAACAACCATACATTTTTAACAAACAGCACACACCACAAACAAACAATCATTCAATCAAACAAACAATCAGTTGTTCGGGTTCAAATTCTGAAGTTGTAAGAATGAAGAATAACTATCAAGTGCATCCTTTACTCAACAGTCTTAGATGGAACAAAGATAGATTATCTATCCATCCAACAACTTCAAAATTTCTTACCTAACAACCATACATCCAACAAAACAATTCAAACCAAGCACCAAAATAGCTTATTATACATTTATTTCATAATTCAGTGGTTTGGTTTCTTTCTTTCATATATGGGAAAATTTCTTTATTTCTCACAGTTTCATTTTCCATTTATTAGAAAATTCATCATATTGGTATTTCCTTTTTATTTCTTAAGTCTATAAAATAAATTCTCATTAATAACAACAAATATTTTGAATATCTTCATTTCCTTACTCTTCACTTGTAAGATTTCTCCTTTACATTTTCTTACTAACATTGCAACTTTTATTATATGGTAAGTTATGTATGTTTAAGAATGCAAGTGAAAATTTACAAGTTTCTTCTCAATTCCTTTTTTTTTATGTTTACGTTTTATTATATTTAATTACAGTAACCCTCTACTTACACTCAAATTTTTAACCTTAAAACCTCCATTTTTATAAATAAAGGATCTTATTATTTCATTATCTAGGGTTTACAGACATTTATTTATATTACCTACTTTTTATTATATTACTAGTAGCATTTTAAAACATACTTAAGTTTATAACCCTACACATCAATCTTTATTTATTAAAGAATTTCATTTTATTTACTTAAGTTAAAATCACCTATTAATAATACTCACCTTAAATTTGGGAAAAATTTCAATTATCACTTAAGTTTATACCAATAAATTCCTTCATTATTTCCAGTTTCTACTTGTACATATTTCACTTCTTATTAAACATTTCAACTTTTAATATTTGGTAAGTTATATATGTTTTAAAGAGTATACTTGAATTTTATACAAGTTTCTATTTACCTATGGTTAATTTAAATGTTTTAATAATAATTATTCCTTATTTCGTAGGTTACAAATTTCAAATTTCCTTTAATACCATGAATATCCTATCATAAAATCTCTTATTTCCTTCAAAGGGTGAAATTTATATATTAGCTACGTTCCAATTCACTACAGTAATTGGAACTATTAATTTATTCATTGTTCAATAAGTTTTACCTTTCTTATAAGTTACAATTTCGGCTTACCCATTAATTTATTTAATGCTTCCTTACCTTTTAATTAAACTTACATTTACAACTTTATAGCATCAAATTTTTATCAATAAAGATTTTCATTAATTCAATTCCTAAGGTTTACAACACTTATTTTCATTTTCTTATCTATTAATTATATTAAATTTTTACTTCATTTAAGGGTTCCAATTATTTATTTGCTAATCTTTCGTTTCACTACAATAATTGAAACAATTTATTAATTAATTAGTGGAAATTTAAGAAATAAGTACCGGGTTAAATTTCAACAGATCAAAATAATAGGTAAATAAGTTCTTACATCTCAATATCTCTAATTATAGTTAGAGCAATAAAAGAAAAAAAAAAATTTAGAAAATTTCAAAATAAATCTGCAGTAGAATTTACTACAGTGGCCTTGCCCCTTCGAACTCGAAAAATGAAAGTCGATGATGCGGCCGTCATCACCGAATTTATTTTCCAGCGACAGAGAGGAAAGTACAGAATTTAATTCTTTTCCAAAATCTTCTTTAAAACAATTCTTCCCATTTATACGAAATATTTATATAAGAAAATACTTATAAACCAAATCATTAGATTTCATAAATTCTTTGAAAGCAGATTTGGAAAAATCCCGGACTTAAGTTCTAAAATCTCCAATTTGATTTATCATAATTTCAACTTAGCTTCAATTATTATAAATATTTTTATTTCCTAACACCCAATCTATAGCAACCAAATATATATATCTTTATAAAAATATTTTTATATATAGAAAATATAATAGGCAAAATTATTTCATTCACCTATATTAAAAACAAATATTATGTCGGTCTGTCCTATTAAGTGTTTAGAAATCCCTATTGATGACATAGCGTCCCATGCATCAACCAGAATTTATAAATACAAAGCGGAACAGATTAACACAATATAAAAATCTTTTTATAACACTAACAAGTACGCTCTCTCATATATATACGCTCAGTGACTCCCATAGGATATCTCTACCCTATTAACAAAGAGTCAAACCCCACAAAGCCAAGGTTTATCGCTAAACCAAAGCTCTGATACCAAATGTAACGTCCCGCCTTTTCGCACACTTTAAAACGACACACGTGCCAATTCAAAGCATACGCAAGGGCGGATTGTCATGGGGTAAATAAGAAAAACAGAGAAGAAATAAAACAAAATAGAATCTCACAGCGGAAGGATAAAATATAATAACAAATATACAGTTCATAAACAGTTTACAAAAGCTTGATTTTACTTATACAATGAATATCAGAGTTACACATACCTAATACAACAATGCAGCGGAAAAGAAAGAGTGTGTAGTGCAATACTATATATATAAAATAATACTGAATCTTCGTCTTCGTCCTCCAAAGCTAAAACCTGCTATCCTGAAACGCTCGGACTGACCCGAGCAAATTTGAAAAGACAAAAACACTCGAGTCAGACTAGAATATCTTATGTGAGTTAAATAAACAGAAATAAATATGAGTACAGTAACTCAAGAGATGCTCGGGATTTACATCTCCTAAGGATCCGTTAAACTATTTACTATGTAGTATATTGCGTTATTATAATAGTGTCTATTTATAAAATAAACTTACTTTTTAATAGCGTTAAGGGGTTACCCATATAGCCCTTAACACGTAATAGTCCCAGTAGTCCATCCAATATCATAGTCCCTCCTGATCGGGAAGCCACTAGAGGATACCACACGGGCTACGGGAGAAAACCAAACTCGTACAAGGCTCGATAGGGTAGGTGACACGGCACAACTAGGCAATGCCAGGGTAGATATACCAATTACGCTTCCGGGCCGATGGTAACGCGAAGCCGCAGCAACCGCCCACCTCGAAACAACTCCCCAAATCAAAAAAATAGAAGTGGCCACTGAATCAATCCAAAGTCATAGTATAATATCGAAGAGGAGTGTCCGATCAGAGGAATGACCTCATTAACCCGTCGATCGCTCCTGTTTTAGCCACCTTATGCCAACTCACGGGAGTCGGGTCCACGTATTTACCTTACAGGAATCGTCGCCACCAACCTACTTCATTCTGGAATCTCCACCGCGTACACGGTTAGTCAAAGTGGTTTTCGGTATCGACAGAGAGTATGTCCATATCCGATCCCGGTCTCTTTGCCAACCCATCGTTATTATAACACCGCGGTTATTTAAAACAGTTTATACTTTTAAAACCAGAATATAATCCATTTCAAAACCATAATATTACGATATCATTCCAAGACCCAAAACCATATTTTACCACTTATCCCAAATATAATTCCTTTCCAAAAATAAAAAGGCTTTAACTTCATAATATCTGGAAATCGAATATTTTCAAAGCATAATATTTTTGGAAATCCATAATTTCAAACCATAACTTTTAAAACTCAAATGGTTTGGATATTCAACGGTATATGAATTTCAAAGGCTTAACTTTACTGTCACTTTGTAAAGAAATAAGTTATATGGCTGTATGGAAATATTTCTTTATCTAAAGTTAAAACCATAATTTAGATATCACTCTTAAGCTCCAAAACCATTTCAATTTCCATATATATAAATCCATTGGAGTATTAATATTCAAAAACTAAAATTGGAATATATTCTTTCAACAAATTAAATGTTTTATTATTTAGTTTGAATATTCACATAAATCCTTAAACAACTCCAATTTCTAGTAATAAAACATATGTATTTTTCGATTCCAATTATATTAGAATATTTTTCCAATTCAAATTCATATTAGAATATTCATTTCAATTTATCTTGGGAAAAATCCAATTATAAATATCATATCTTAAATTTCCAAACTTAACATTTAAACATATGATATAAATTTATCCAACTCCATTTTCTAAATTTCTTCCATTTTCAATAAAGAAATTTATATTCCCTTTAATTTCAAAATTTCAACTTCATAGGTATATAAATATGGAATAAAATATTTATACAATATAAATTTTAAGATTTATAAACCGTATTCCATCCAACCCATAGAAATTTCATTTAAAAATAGTTATATATAGACCGCGGTGCCTGTATATAATTTTCTATCCTATGGTCAAGTGATACGGATATTTATCATTTCAATCCGCAATTTAAAAATAAACTTTGCGGTTTTATCATTTCAAACCACAATCCCGAAAATGAAAAATGCATGCTAACTGGCAGTTAATGATATTCACATAAATCATCCATTCAACAACACATCCATCACCCAATTCCAACCATCAATCAATATCAATCACTATCAACCCATATCAATCAATAACAATATTAGTTCGATAATATGCAACGGGTAATAACTGTCAGTTTATTCAAATTAAATTTCAACTATTAATCTAACCATTTATATTTAGAGATAATTTATATAACTGTTAACTAGCATTTCATATGCAAACAAAATTCCTAACAGCAAATTTATACGCAATTAATCAATTTAATTAACAGCTAAATTCAATAAATGCAATTCAACAGATATGGGTGAAATAACATGCCAAAAGCTCATAAATAAATTTCTATTCATTTCTAAAATTTATTTAACAAACATAAAAGCTTCTAGTAATTGTGAGTGGGTTAAAACACTCACCTTTGGAATTTAAATCGAATTTAAATTCAATTTAAACTCAAAATTTTGACGGTCTCAGAATTTGTCCAAACCAGCGTCATTGGGTCTGGAATTTAATCACGATCCTAACGCAAAAAAAAATCGTGTGAATCTGATATCGTATGTGAAAGTTATTAAATAAAACGTGATCGAAATTCAAATTTAAATTAAATAAAACAAAACCTTTTACCCCCGCCACGTCAGCACGAGAGGAAACGCGTTTCCCAGGGTTCGAACCCTAGCTGAAGCCGCCGCCTACACTCCCTTTCTTCCAATTATCCACGCGCCTACGGCCATCATCTCGACGATCAGAGGCCACCATCGTGCTCCTCTCCCAAAACCGCCCCTACACCCTAGATGCGGCCTCCTCCGGCACCCCTTAGCCCTACGCGGTCACATGGCTTCCCCAGCCAACCACGGCGAATCCCAGCGCCTTCGACCAAAAGCAACCGTACAGATGAACTCGTATCGACGACCTCTACCCACTGCAACTTCCCGATCGAACTATCGCTGAAGATCTACCGTTGAAACGAGCAACTATCTATGTACGGCCGGCACTGTTTCGAATATTTCTGAGCAAACCACAGATCCAATCGAGAAACAAATTATACCGGTAGATTAAGCGCTTCGAGAAGATCAACCTATATTTTTCTCGAATTTTTCTGAGCACTTTAAATTTTTACTTTTGATTTGATTGTAATTGGATCTAAAATTATTGTCTGCCATTGAGGAGGAGAAAGGCTGAGATATACGTACGGCCAAATAAAAAAAAAATGAGGGAAATTAGGGTTTATAGCGATATATTTATAGCCTAAGTTGAAAAAGGCTGGAACGGATACGATAGATGTACGCGCTACACGATATATGGCCCGAAAAGCCCGATTCGACTCCGGAGCGAAATTGGGTAAACCCATATATCAAAATAGGCAATTTAAAATATTCTGAACGCGATGGAAGAAGTTTCACGTCCAAATTTGATCGTATGAAGAAGTTATGCTGAAAACAAGATTTCCAAATTGATTTCAAATTGATTCTTAATAAATTGATTTCAAGGCGTTTCGCGTCCGTACGATCAAACGACAAGTCCGATCGATACGAAACTTGAAACTCTATAATAATTTACCGATACAGATCCGATGAAACTGGTTTCGTCAAAATCCGAGTCCGTGACAAAAATGGCTATTTTTAATATTTATTAAATCAATCAAATAAATCATAAAATCAAATTTTACGTTTCAACTCTATTATTGGCCCAATTTCATTACTTAGATAGTTCAAACAATTCCAATTGATTTAACAAGCTTGGATGTGAATTAAAATTCATAAGTATATTAATTGTAGTTTTAATTTTCTGCACTTTCTTATTAATTGGGAATTACAAGTTTATTCTCACCAATTATCTAATCTTATACTTATATACTCTCATCTTAAATCAATTTAAATAAATAACTTGATTTCCATTTCAATTCATTTGATTGCAATTCCTTTTTACCATAGATTAAATTCCAAACTATAAATAAACTTTATCTCCATTCATTCGCCTTAATTTATATTAAGGCAATCCTAAATTAATATCTATTGCAATGATTTCAAATATCATTCCCTCATTTTCCTTAACTATTATTAATTCCAATTTTAATGAATTCAATATTATAGGTTTGATAAATCTATTAAATTCACTCAATTGTTTACAAATTCCATTTTATATTCAATAACGTAATATTTTACGTTTAATTCCATTCTATTTGTAGTAAATACCATTTGTTGATCTGAATACTCAAATTATAAATAAAATCTTGCTTTCTAAAGTTATGTCAACAATGGTCCAACTAAATTTGAATTAGTTTTATCTTTATTTTACGGAATTACTATTGCAATAAATCCAAATAAATGAAGAAGGTTTGATTCCTATATTACTTCTTTGGGTTTCAATTAACCCTTTTATGGTGAATATGAATTCCAACGTATAATTGAAAACTTCATTTCCATTTAATCTCACTATTTCATCCAATATCTACATATTCTAGCTAAATTTCAACTAACGTCTAAATTAGCTATTTCAATTTCCTTTAATTGCGATTTTCCTACCATAGTAATTAAATCCCATTAATCACATACATAATGTAGATGAATTACATTCCCAATTCACCAAATTCAATTAGTTATACTTTACAACATGTTTCCAATATATAGGTATTTTATACTAATAGTTATCATACTCAAAATTATACGCTTATAACTAATTCCTACATTTGCATAATTGTATTAAGTTAGAATGTTTATTGAGGTTTATGCATTTCTAAATTCTGTACTGATTCCACCCAATTATTACTCACAGAACGTTAAATTATTAAATGACCATTTATTATAATTTAATTCCCATAATTGAGTCAAATGCTTATTATTATATATTCTTCATTTTTACCATTCCTTCCCATTATAAATTCATTAACAAATTTACACATCTCTATCTTTCAATATAAAATAACCAAACTGATTACAAACACTGTTTCTATCAATTTTCATAAATTTGTTCAAAACTATACTTTTGTTTACATAAAATAAATTTTATGTTTCTATTAGACCCTTTTCCTTTTCACTACAGACATTAAATATTACTATCTATACTAATTGCACCTTTATACTAATGAATACCATTCAAGTCAACTAACATTCACAGATTCAACATTTATTTGTTTCTTTAAATTTTGCTTTGGATCAAGTTGTGACAATTTACATTATCCACATCTATTGCCATAAAATTTTATAGCTACACTAAATTGCAACCACTATACCAAATCTCTACCTTTATACTTAACCAAATTAGAAATTATATAAATTTGATTTATTAAATATTATAAATTTAGCGGGTCGTTACATCTAGTTTGTTTAATTACCGACTAGAGGCGGTCAGAGCGGCGGGTCGTTACACCTTTGATCGATTAATATCTTGTGAATACGAACTTCGGTTGACTTAAAATTTGGAACGTTGTCTTTCATAACTTTGCTTGTCGTATCATATCAATTGTGGCTCGATGCGGACTTGGTCAAAATTTACCAGTATCCATAGTGAAATTGTATGTAGCCGATCTTTGGGATAGGCTGTCCTCGGTTTTCAGTCAATTTCTTGGTGTCACAGCCTTGCCAAATGGCGGGTTAACAGCCACGATGAAAAAAGAGATAGACCAAATAGAATATCTGTATTGTAGGCCTAACAAAGCGATCCTTTATAGATATAGAAAATCCCCGACTGAGTTCTATACAAGGTAGACCATGTTGGCGGAGCTCGGGGAGTAGACAACGATTACGTGTAGTCCTTTATGTATGCAATGGATGGTACAATGTGGATGCTCGAGCAATGCAGTTTCACGTTTTCATAATAGATGACGGAACATCTGTATTGTAGTCCCCACGAAGCTGTCCTTTACAGATGTAGTTATAATATGCTTTAGAAGCCAAACGATGGAGTCCTTTTCTAGGAGGATACGGAAGGTACTATGGGTTGTACCTAGGACCAATGTGGTCTTTGGGCATGTAGCTACATATATATTGGTTTTTAGGTCTTAATCTACTCGGGAGGATGGGTACGATTCACTTACAGAGGCGATAGTATTATAAACCCAATAAACCTAGCATAACAGAAAAAGCAAATAGAACGATATACATAGAATTACGCTTAGAAATGTATAATTTGTCCACTCACAGGAACTTTAGTTCTGACCCCCTCCTCATAACATCCTACGGGTTAGATAAAAGGCGGAGATTTTCCAACTTTGTGACAATTGTTTAGAAAGTGGTACTACCTTGGTCAGTACTTACTATTATATTTTAGTCAGTTCCGCTGTGAGATATTTATTTGAGCTCTGATATATTTGTCATTGCCTATTTGCAGGATACCAAATACCCAACTCAAGCTTCAGTGGGCTTGGATTTTAGCCTTTTTGCAAAAAACCCAAACCCACTGGAATTCGGGTTGTTACATTTGGTATCAAAGCTTTGGTTAGTAGATCCTAAGTAAATTTTGAAATATGAGTGAACGTATTTGTATTTTGAAAAAAAAATATAAATATATTATGTACTAAAATCCTAATAGTCCCCAATTATAGGTTTAACATATGAAAAGATTTTTGAAGTATATTTGTCCATAGTTTGCTAGTTTGCTTTGGGATGACCTAAGGATGTTGAGCCTTATGTTATTGGCCATTAATAATGTATAATAAGCTATGTTTTGAGAGAAGATTAGTATCCATATGTTATAGGAAGTGGAGAAGTTCCCTAGGGATAGTAAAGAGAATATTTTTGTTTTGGAAGAAATAAGAGATTTTAGTAAGGAAATGAGATTTCCAAGGTTTAGGAAGGGTATTCTTAGGATAGTAAGAAGAAAATCCACTTTATGTCTAGCCCAATAAAATGAAAATTTGGAATTGAAAAGTTGAAAAATATAATTGTTAATATGTTTGTGGAAGAAAATATTGGGTTTTTGAAAAAAAAAGTGGTATTAAATTTAAATTGGTTTTTATATGTTGTAAATTTTGTTTAAAGTGACATTCCTTTTGAATAATTATAGAGCATGTATAGCTCACAAGTTTCTTTGTAGGTAAACAAGGATTTTAAATATGAAAACATAGAGTGTATTAAGTATCGAAAACGTAGGTTACAACATTTATTGTTGTAATAGATATTTTCGTAAAAAATAAAGGAAGAATATACTATGACATTATTGTTACAGTAGATGACTTCCAAAGAAAACTTTTTTATATAGCATATGAGATTTATTAATATTTATTTTAATTGAATCCATATACTAGTATTTTTGGATTGTAGTAATAGTGTTTTACGCAACATCTGTTTTGACCCAAATAAAAAAATGCGCTCTTAAGATAATTTCTAAGTATAGAAATAAAGTGGTTTGTAAGTACACTTATTATTTAAATAATATATGGAAATGTTTTCTAGTTTTGAAAATATTAAAACAGTTTTGAAAATGAGTTTTTCTGGAAAAAAAAGATGCAAGTTAAATATTAGGAAATTAATAAATTTTGTAGGAAATATCTGTTTCAAGTTAATATAGATTAAATATACTTTAATCTATTGGAATGAAATGAATAATGATATACTTTTCTATGAAACTAAATCACAAATAAAGATGTTTTGTGCAAGTTATAAGGAATACGTGAAAGAGATTTACAAGGTATAGAAAGCATCATATTTTGTGTAGCCTGTTTTGATAAAACATAAAATAAGTTCCTTATAATTTCACATAGACATGAAATCCTCTTTTAAAGAATTCATAGAAGGTTTTAACATTAATGGTTTCTCGTAAGGGAAAGTAGTTCTAATACATCGAGGTATAAAACCATTAGGTGTAATAAGAAGTATAATAATTAGAGACAGTGTTGGTTGGATGGATATTATAGAGAGCCTTAGTGGGAAAGTTAAGCAATGGAAATTTCATATTTTTCCATTGATTATGCGTATTGGTTGCTTGCCTTTGTAGTAAGTTAGAAACTCCTCCAAGGTTTAGTAACTGGAAGAGTAGGAAAGTTAAGGGTTTTTGATAAATTAATTGTTCGTATCTACTAAGTTTTTGTAAATTTGAAAATCTATGAAAAGCAGATGTTTTGAGAACGTGTGAGGACATTTTTGGAAGTCAAGAAAAAAATGTGTTTTAAGGACAAACATGGCATGTTTTAAAGAAAAATAGTTGGGTGAAAAAATAAATAAGTTTTTGGAAGAGAAAAACTTACTGAGCGGTTAAATAAAAATAAGTCCAATTTTTTTATATGAAAAGCTGTAAAGGTCATTAAAAGGAAAAGATGAATAAGTTTTAAACTTAGAATTTGTAAGTTTTCTCCCCTAGGTTTGGAGAATAATTTAAATTCAAAGAGCTGTAAAGACGCAAGTCTAGAAAGGTAAAATGTTAAGTAACCAAGTACCTTTGAATTTAATAAGTAGCACTTTTAAAGGCAAGAATTTTTTATATTTCAAAAATTTAGAAGCTTTAATTTTTAAAATAAAACGATAAATACCAAAACAAACTTTTAAATTGGAGTAGATAGGAATCATTTCCAAGGTTGACTGGAAAAGTGTAAGGCTATATAAGAGATAACAGTGATTACTTTCAGTAGTAGTAATAAAAGTTCTCATAATGTGTATAGGACACTAGTGAGAACTTAGGAATGTTGATTCATGTGTATAGACTATAGAAGAATAGTAAAGTGATATTAGTAAGATAGTAAGACACACGTGGTTGGGATAGGTAGACCTTAGTTGGGAGAAAAAGAAAGATTAAGGTAAAGAGAAAATTTCTCCAAGCTTAGTTGCCTATTTAGATAGAGACTGCAAAAATTGAAATCCTTATTCGTTGTAGTAAATGAGACTTCGTTATTCCATTTGGAGCATGGAATGGAAAAGATGAATAGATTTTATTCATCATGAGTAACATAGCGTAAGTTAGTAACGAGTAATAGGCGGCAGAGGTAGCATATGAATTACTTAGATTCCTGAAGTAGGACTTTTCTGTGTTAGAGTGGACACAGTCCTAGGCCTCCTAGCCATAGATGATAGTTGTGTTTAGATGCTATATTTACCTATCTAGTATCACTTTGAAGTAGACTTATTTTTCTTTTTTAGTTATGAGATTGTACTCCTAAGTAAGCATTTAGTTCCTATTATAGTAAATCAGTGATGTTTAGTATGATTCTTTTTCTGTGTGTTTTTGTGATGTTCACAAGAAGAGAATAAGAACATAGGACGTAAATAATAAAATAAAAGTAAAAGAAGATAAGAGTAATAAAAAGAAAAACAACAAATTTAAAGAAAGCGACAGAAACGTCAACAGAAAAAATTGAAAAGAAAAAATTTCTTATGTAAACCGTGCTTGGGAAAGAAAATAGAGGTTTTTATAAGAATAGCGGCCCCCAAGTACGGGGAAAGAGGTGCGCCAAAGTAAAATGGTAAATGTGAGGTTTTCCATTTTCTTCCTTCTTTCCGACATAAGAAATTGAGTTCGAAAAATTAGATTTTTCTGAAATTTGAATATTAAAAATTATGTGGTTGGATTTGGATGAAAAAATCATTGAAATACGCCCCTATTCAGTTGGAGTGTGGGAAAATTGGATGAAAAATGCTTTGAGTTTTCAAAAGATTACATTCATATAAAAATTGCAAGTATATTTAGGATGTGTGCATCATATTTTAAAAAGGAATTTTTAAAGAAGACATGCATTCATATAGGAGGTACCGCTTAGAAATTCATGTACATGCATATATTTTATGATGAATGACACTTTGCACAAGGACACAGATGGTCGTAAAATTGGATGTACACAAAAATGGATGTGATTGATGCGATGAGTTACATAGTTTTACCCTTGTCGAATTTCGAGGACGAAGTTTCCTAAAGGGTGGGAGAATGTAAGACCCCACATTTTAAGATATCAAATAACGATAAACAACTAAAATAAGCAATTTTGGAGATTATCAGAATATGGTCTCGAAACTTATACCATTGTGTTCGCGGCGATTTTTCTGATCATTTTTCATATATAACTTGTCGAAATCCGAGTTGATATGAAGAACTTACGAGAAGAACCAGATATAAGAATTTAACGAGAAAAAAAAGAGTAAGACCTATGGGTTGACCAATAGGTCGACCTGCAAAGCACAAGGGTCGACCTATAAGTCGGCCCGTGTTTTGCCTTAGACGTGAAATGGTCCAGGGGCGTGCCGAAGTATTAGACTTTGATTTTTGGGCGATCTAAGGCGTTGTTTTCTTGATCCAATGATTCGCAGTGAACCTGTGATGTGGTTACACTTCAATCCAAAAATCTGACGGTCTGAGGTCCCCAAACTCCACTATAAATAGAACCCTAAGCCTATCTATTTTCTCACAATTAGATTTTCTCCAATTGGGTTCATTGACTGAGGTTGAACCCAAAATAGAAAATATTTCTAGGGAGCGTATCTTTTTAATAAAAATATTTGACACCTTAGAAAGGGATCCAGGAAGGCGATGGAGAAAAGCTAAGGACAATAGGTGAGTGGATTTAAATTATATCTCTTTTATGTTTATGATATAATAATCATTAGATTCCCGTTAAATATTTAATTCAGAATTTATTTCAGTAATTAGTTCTACTAATTAGCTATGTTGAAACTGTAAATTTTATAAAGGAAGTGTACTTATATTTAAATGTTATTTATATAGAGAAAAGAAAGGAATCCAATTAAATATAAGTAATACTAGGATTAAAAATTGTAGAGAAAGGAATAAGCCTAAAAGAGAAAATTTTACAATAAATTAACTTAAAACAAGAGAAATGAATTAAAAAGAAAAAATCTAATAACTTGACTTGGAAGTTAGTGATAGATTATTTGGTTTGTTTAAAAAAAAGGAATACATCTTCATAGTTTAATATTGTAAGAAGAACGATAAACTTAATTGCAAGAATAAAAGAAAGAAAAATGGAATTAGTGCAAAAAAGAGACGTTACTATACTTTGCATTACTCAATAATTAAAGAAACAATAAAAGAAATTCTTGCTATTACGAGTTTAGCATTATTTAGTATTAAAATATTGAAATGGATTTTTAGCATAGTTTTTGTAACCTACTAAATAGAATAGAACTACTTCTTAGAATAAAAGAGAATAACGTGAAGTGTTAAAAAAATAAAAGAAGAGGAAATAATCAAGTTAATTATTTGACAAGACTAGAAACAATAAACAGAAAATGTGACTAGGTCTACATTTATTGCATAGATAATAGAGTAAAAAGTAAAGTAGTTATTATGATAAGTAATTTGTGGTAGTTGGACGAAGTCCTAAGCTAAGACTGTCACATAATATATGAGCTAAAGAGAATTTAGTATCATAATAAAAGAAGACTGCTATAATAGAAAAGAAACACTTACAATTAACATTTATAATATGTAGGTTATAGAAGAAAAAAAGAATATAAAGGTAAAAATTTCAAGTATAATTGTAACACGAAGGTTATAACTAAAAAAAAGAAATAAAAGAGGCTTATTTTATCAAACTTAGATCTTGGATTAAATTAATAAGCAAAATAATAGAAGTGGTCCGTACCGGCAGCATTCCCTTTCAAGTCTAGGACTGATGGTCTCACACACAGGTGGGGGCTGAGTTTGCTAATTAGGGTAAATAAGTAGCAAACAGAATAAGAAAAGTGAACTAAATGCATAGTAAAAGATTAGACGTAAGGTCTAATAAAATGGCATGGTGCGTTCGGAGCAGCTTGAAAGAGAATTTAGATAAAGAGACTAATAAAGCAGTTCTTCGTAGATTTTACTACAGAAAGAGCACGTCTAACTTAGTTCGGGATAAAAGGAAGTACAAGACTTCAACAGGACATGAGGATACTCTAGGATATCCCTCTGGGGTAGGCCTAACAAAGCTCTACCCCCCGAGGCAGGTGTGTCGGTGTTCCATCAAAAGAGCATGCCTTGACTGCTTTTGCATTGCAGGCCTATGTAGCGGACCTTTGTATGCAGTCAAAAGGTTGATGATGGAGTAGGATATTCGTATGACACCGTACTATTGGTTGCGAGTAGGTTATGGTGGGCATGACCTACAAGGATAATCGTATTCGGAAATCAAACCGTTATCAGCCATAGCGAGTTCAGGAAAGACTGGAGTTAAACCAACAGCAATTGATTCTTTCACTATTGAGACATTAGATGAGAGGCACAACCAATTGGATGTTTAGATTGTTTGAAGTAGAATATGGCCACATAGCGCTTGAAGGGTCTTTCGATTAGTTGAGGAGTGGCTGCGTGGGGCTATAGCCACGATGATAAAAGAGACAGACTAAATGGAATGTCTGTATTGTAGGCCTAATGGAGCGGACCTTTACAGATATAGAAAATCCCCGACCAAGTTATGTACAAGGTAGACCTTGTTGGTGGAGCTCAGGGAGCAGACAAAACGAATACGTGTAGTCTTCATTGTATGCATCGGGTGGTACATTGTGGATGTCCAAGCACTAGTATAAGCTAGTGCGGATGCAGTTTCACATTTTTATAGTAGATGACGGGACATCTGTATTGTAGGCTTTACGAATTTGTCCTTTACAGATGTAGTTACAATACATTCTAGAAACCAGACGATGGAGTCCTTTTCGAGGAGGATACGGAAGGTACTATGGGTGGTACCTAGGACCGATGTGGTCTTTGGGCATATAGCTACATATATATTGGTTATTAGGTCTTAATCCACTAGGAAGTAGATGGGTACGATTCACGCACAGAGGCGAGAGTATTATAAACCCTATAAACCTAGTATAATAGAAAAAGGAAATAAAACGGTATATGTAGAATTACGTTTAGAAATGTATAATTTATCCATTCACCAGAACTTTAGTTATGACCCCCTCCTCGTAATATCCCACAGGTTAGATAGAAGGCGGAGATTTTCCAACTTTATGTCACTTGTTCATAAAGTGTTACTACCTTGGTGAGTATTTACTTACTATTATATTTTAGTCAGTTCCGCTATGAGATATTTATTTGAGCTCTGATTTATTTGACTTTGCCTATATGCGGGGTACCGGATACCAAACTTGGGCTTTTGTGAGATTGGATTTTAGCATTTTTGTGAAAATTCCGGACCCATTGGAATTCGGGTTGTTACATGGGTTTTTTATTTTTAATCATTAAAAAAAACGTTATTCCACTCGATTACCTGTACCCAATTTGATTGATTCTAGCCTTATATTAGTTTAATTTTGTGTATTTTGAATTAATTTGAGGCTATTAACAGAAATGGAGGTTTGAAGGGCATTTAGAAAAGTAAAATTATGCTACTGATGGATGTTTATTACCCTAGGGAAGTGATAATCCTGAAATGGGTCATTAGTGCTAATTCGACTTTAGGTTGAAGCTAGTTAAATTCCATTGACCGTAAGTCGAAATAGTAAAATTTCCATATCTTTTTAACATGTTATCTTTTTAACATTATAACAACTCTCGATGCAATTACAGAAAATAATCTATGTAGTAGAAAAGAATCGACTATAAATTCCTCTACAGTAAAACCAAATTGAGGTCTCGATGTTGTAAGTGTACATGGTTTATTTGACACTTCTAATTAGTTAAATTATGTTTCTCTATAAAATTTAAGCTTAAATGGAACGGTATGAATATTATAAATCACATGTCTTTACATAATTTACTACTAAAAATGCAACCTTTACATTTTCCCAAGTTAACTCTCTCAACAATTCCATCCACTTATTCAATCTAGAGATTCATAGCCATATAGAACAATTCGTCATCAGGTTGTCTAATGATTGTTGTGGCTATAATGAACCTGGTTAAATAGCACCTAGGGATTCTCCATCTCTATAATTAATACCGATCAGTGCAATAACATCCTTCAGTTAAACTATGCTTTCCCTAAACCGACTCTCAATTTTTTTTCTTTTTCCAACATCACCTATATCTAACCAAGTTAGGATCAAGCCAATAGAATCATAAAGTAGCTAGTTCCATGCGGTAGAGAGGAATACACCAGAAAATCACCTCTTCTGTAGCACTTGCAACTACCATATAATGCATGTAGCTCACTAAATGCACCAAGGGATCACTCTTCCCTATATAAGACTGCATGGAAAGAAGCTTAAATTCTAGGGATTCGTTGTGTATTGTATGTTAGAGTAAATGAAGTCTAGTTTTGCTTCCTAATGCATTGACTAATATTTTCATTGCACCCCTTATCATTTCAACTACATGCTCTTTAAAATCCCAAGCGCTTCTTCGATGAGAGAAGTCATCTTATGCATCTTAGTAGCACCTACAATCATGAGAACGGCTATGATGGCCACTTTTCAAAAGTGATTCATCGTCTTTTTGATGCCTACGCCTCTTAGGGTCGGAAGAGTTATAACGACCCGATATTTTCAACCATTCGCATCCGCACATGTCGGACTTGAAATGCTCAAAATATCAGATTGTTAATTTATATTTAGCAAAACACAACATATGAAGTAAATAAATCACTCACAGAATCACAGAAACAGAGTATTACAACAGTAAGCAGCGGAATGGATAAATAACATAGTAGAAACAAAATACAACAGAATATCTCAAATACAATGCTGTCTCGAATACAAACAAATGACAAGTCTGAACCATCAACTGGATAGCTGAAGGCTTAATAGATATAAATGGATCTCTAGATGAAGCTCCAACTCCAAAGGTGAGTCTCAAATGATGTGGCACTCAGTCTGACTGGAGCGTAAAGAAAAACATAAAACAATCGAGTCAGGATTAACATTCTTATATCAATAAATCCAACTCAAGCGAAATATTAACTGAAATACAAATAACTCAAAGGATGTTTGGGAAAACCATCCTCTAAGGATCCGTGGAACTATCTACTATGTAGTAATTTACGCTATTATAATATGTCTATAGTAAAGTAAAAGATATTAAAATAGCGTTAAGGCGTTATCCATATCCCCGTTAACACATTTTATATATTCTCATAGTCTATACAGTACCGTAACTCCCCCCGTAAACTGGAGGGCTATTAGAGGGCACTCCATATGTATGATACAAAACAAACTCGTAGAAAGTGCTCTAGGGCATATAAACACGACACACGAGGAAATGCCAGGGTAGATATACCGTTTGCGGATTCAGACTGGTGGTAACGCATAGCAGCTACAACCGCCCACCTTGGACACACTCCCATATCAAAAATCGAGGGGTGGCCACCAAAACAATCACAAAAGCAATAGAATGGTATCGAAGGAATGTACCGGATCGAAGGAATGACCTCACTTGGCCCGGCATGGCTCCTAATTTTAGTCACATCTAAGCTGACTCACGGGAGTCAGGGTCATGTCATACCATATAGAATCGTCACCAAACCATCCTACTTTATTTCTGGAATCTCCACCACGTACACATTTGCTAAAGTGGTTTTCGGTATTGGCAAAGAGTATGAGAATATCCGATCCCGGTCTCTCTAACAACCAATCGTTATTATAACACCATGGTCATTTCAAAATAATTTATACTTCAAACCAAAAATCATTTTCCATTTCAAAACCACATCAATACGATATAATTTCTATTTCAAATATATCTATTTCCAAAATCATAGCACATCAAAGTTATAACATTTTTGAGACCAAGTACTTGCATTTATAACACTTTGAAAATTATAACACTTTGAAGTCATAACACTTTGGAAAACCATAGCTTTGAAATCATAACTTCCACCACTTAAATAGTTTAGATATTAATATTAATATATAATAAAATAGTTTATATAAAATTAGTTTATATTAGAATTGTTTTATATTAAATAGTTTATATTAAAATAAATTATAAAGTAAAATATAATATAAAAAAACTTTATATAATAAAATATTTTCCTCAAATTTCACAAATCGATTCAAATCAACTCGAATTCCAAAATTCCAATTTAATTCAATCTCAATTCTTCATCTTCGATTCAATTCATTTTCTCAATAAATCATTTCAAATTATATCAATTTCTAATACAGATTTGAACCACAAAACAAACCATTTATATTCCAATATATTTCAAAGCTTTAATATTCAAACATTTCAAGATTAGATTTGATAATTTCATATATATCAAAATTTAACTTCGTTGTTATTTAGTTTTGAAATGTTTACTAAATAAATTCAATATCTTTCAACAATCTTAAATTACATTAAACTAAATATTTCCTTCGATTTATTTAAACTTAAAATACTCATTTAATCACTTTAAATTGAAATCTAGTTATAAAATCATATCTTTAAGCCCTCAAATTCAATAAGTTCCAAATCGATTTAATTAAACAAAATTCTTGATTAAATACGATTTCGAATAAATTCAAATTAATCTTTCCAAACTTAACTTATGGAAATCATTATAATCTATTTTAAAATATAATTTTAAATAAATAATTAAACGTATTATATTTTACTTACATCAAACTTTATTAAATTTAAAGTTTATTATTGAATTTATTTTATACTAGAACTTATTCATATATAAAATATTTTCAAATTCAAATAAAACCATATATATTTCCTTTCAATACCATAGAAATCATTTTCAAAATATTTATATATATATATATATATAGACCAACGGTGTCTGTATATAGTTTTCTATCCTATGGTCAAGTGGTATAGATATTTATCATTTCAGTCTGTAATTTAAATATATACGGTATACATCATTTCAACCTGCAATCCCAAATTTAATTCAAACAGAAATCGCTTGGGTTTATCATTTCAACCCATAATGATTTCTCCTATTCTACAGATCGTTCGGGTATGTATCATTTCAACCCATGGGGAATTCTATAATAACAGGGAACTTGCAGAGTGATAACAGATATGATAATAATATAACAGGCATATATCATCAATAACAAATAAAATAAAATATAAACAATAAGATATGGCGTCATATCCCACAGGCGAACAATTACATATAAATGTATATCATATATAACAATTTAAATATTTAGCAGTTCAATTTAGCAGTATATTTCAATTGTCATTTCAATTGAAATCAAATTTAATAAATATAAGAACGTTAATCGTGAGTGATTGCTCACATTTCGAGGCTAGAGATTTAACAAAGAATGGAAGTGAACAGACAAAGACAAACATATAGATCAAGCGAGCGGGAAAGTGACAAGTTGGAAGCTTGCTGCGATAAATTTGATATTGAGAATGTCAGTCAAAATGGCACGAGATAAATGAAACAAGTTATATTAAATATATATAGATTTCCTAAATTTTCAAATTTAAAACATATAGTTAAAACGAAATATTTATATATATTTATTATCTAATCAATGTTTATTATATAAATCAACATAAATTACTTTACTACATGCAAGTGAAAGTATGCAAAGTTACTTATATAGAATCAACTGTGATGGCCCGGAATTTTTGGCAATATCAATTTAATAATCTGCATTAAAAATTAATTTAATTTGATAATCTTTGTTAATAAGATTAATAATAAGGTTTGTTTTATTTCCTTTTGAAATATTGCTTAATAAATATAATATATTTTAGTAATAGAAGTAATATGATAATTTCTTTTATAGATTATTTAAAATTGATAAATAGTTATTTTTAAATAATAATAATGTGATAAATATAAGTAGATTTTAAAAGAAAATTTAATTGTTATTTTCAAATTAAATGTGTTGTTATAAATTGACTTTAAAATTGGATTTTAAATTTAAGTTGAATTTGAATTTAAAGTTTAAATTCAAAAGATAGACATTTTAAAAATATTTGGGTTTTAAAAGATATTTGTATAAGCTTTTATTTGTATATATATAATTTGTTTTATTTTATTTTCTCTAAAAAGTAATTTATAAATACATAGATAAGTATTTGTAAATTTATAAATTAAGTGGAAGGCTTTTATTAATATTTTAAATTAAAATAAAATACTTAAATGGATAAGTGTTAATATATTAAGGCCTCGTGAAACAAGTGTAAACTAATAATCAACTTAAGAAGGCAAATGTAAAGATTTAATACAAGTGTCATTTAATTTTAGTTTTTCTTTTATTTTTATTTATAAATTATTTCAGCCTATATATAACTATTGTTCCTTCCTTCATTTTCTTTTTCTATCTTTCTAAATCAAAACTTAAGAGAAAACTCAAACTAAAACAGCTCCTCTTAAAACAAATCTGAAATCAATGTTTCACAAACCAGAAATTATGTTCAAAACAAAACATGTAAATCCTCAAAACACTTATATAAACAAGCCTGCGAATTACTCCAAAACAATCAGTGATCAACCTTTCCTCAAACCAGAACTTGTTTCAAATCATCAACCTGTAAATTCATTTTCAAAGATCAAAAAGCAAGTTCAAGTCAAATCCTATTTTTGTTTCAACCCTGTAAACTCATTTTCAAAAGCAAGAACAAAGGCCTCCATTTCTTAAAGCCTGTAATTCAATTTAAAGATCAAGAGCCTGTTTCTTTTGCAAACCTGAGATGAATTAGCCTGCATGAAACTGCAGTTTTTAAATCAAAGAAGCATTCAAGTTTAAAGTTTTCAAAAGCAATAGCAATGCAAGTTTCCAGTTTTAAAACAATTCAAGTTTTCAAAAGCTAAAACCGCCCTCTGTTTCATGCATGCTAGGTGAGTAACATTCTTTTAAAAAGCTTAAACATTTGAATAATTTGGTTACATGGTAGTCGTCTGAAATAAGTATGTTTGTGTATGTATATTGTTGAATTTCTGGATATATGATGTATGCATGTGATTGTTAGTAAACCTCTCTGTTCCCAGTTTTAGTTTTGGTTTAAGATTCTTTATCTCTTGATCTACTCACTTTTAGGATTTAGGTTATAAACAAAAATTGTTTGTTTAGTCATGAATTAAAGTTTCAAAATTTATTTAAGTTAAATTTGGGAATTGCTCTGGAAACCATAAGAACAGAAATGCTTAAGTTTGTCAAAATTTCAAACATACTAATTTATTGTTTCAGGCTTAGGATCTGAAACATCATCCTAAAATTTGATTTTATAAAACTAAATTATAAATTTTTAGTGGTGGGATGAATGAGCAGTTCTGGTTTGACCAGAAAATGGTAATTTGGTGGTTTCTAGTGATCTCAACGGTCTGGGAGGTCAGGGTTCCTTCTGGTGGTAGTAGAGTGATCAGGGGTTCGGGGAAAAATGGATGGACGGTGCTCAATAGGCTATGGTGACGGTGATGACTGTACTTAGTTTGTAACCCATTTCGATCATCACGATATCTCTGAATGATCGAGTTCAATAGGATTCAGGGAGATGATAAAGGAGATATTGGCGATAGTGTAGCCAGAATTTCAGAATCACTGGTGGTCGGAGATTCGAGATTGAGGTGTTTCTAGGTTTTGCATTTAGTTTTTCCAGGTTTGGATTTGAAGCTCGAATTCAATTTCGAGTATGGGATTATGATCTAATGATTGCGAGAGGGTGTAAGGGTGATTGTCGATGTAGGAAGATTACCGGAGATGGCTGGAGTTGGACGTGCCACCGTGCATGTGCACGGTGAACTTCCTATTTTCTGGTGATGTTTGGTTTGAGCAGGGAAGTATACTCGAGTTTTTCTCGAGTAATTTGATATTTTGCTCGAAGCGTTTTGGTTTTGGCTCGAAGACTTCAGTGAGGGGCTCAGGTAGTTTTTGGTTACAGGTTTTCTAACTGCCTGTTTTAAAATTTTAAAATGAATTTTAAAATGTGAAGCAAAGTTTTAAACAAAGTGATAAAATCAAGTTTTAAGTATGGGTTCAAATTGAATTTGAATCCTAGTTTTAAAATAATTAAAGTTTTAAGGAAATTTAAAATATTTAAAGTATAATTTAAATGGTTTGAATTTAAAATGGATTTGGTTTAAATTCTTTTAAATTCTTTTTATAAGACAAGTATTTCTTTAATATGTGATTTAAAAGGTTTTTTGAATTGTTTATAAATTTTGTTAAAGTTAAATTTGTATTCATTTTAAATCTTGAATTTAAAATGAAATTTAAAAGTAAATTTGAAAGTAAATTGTTTCTAAATGCTTTGTTAATGATAATATCATAAGTAAGAAATGTTTTTATCTTAAAGTTAAATTAAGATTTAATGATTTGTGATCCGTTAAATTATTATGTTAACTAAAATGGATAATTAATTATTTAATTAATGATTTGGATTAATTAATTAAGTAATTAAGGATTTAAATTAATTAATTATGGTTTAAGATTAATTATTTAAACAATATTTAAATTGTAATTAAGGGTCATTAATTAGATAAGATTAGATTTTAAATTAATGATTAGGAATTAATTAATTAAGTAATAAAAGATTAATTAAGTTACCTTAATTAACTAGAGATTTATTAATTGGAAATTTAGATTTATTAATTTGTAATTAATAATGATTAATCTAAGCTTAATTACTTTAGAGAAGTAATTAAAGAATTATAAATAGTTAATGAAGGTCTTTAATTTGAAATTATTTAATCATTAATTAATGTGATTAATTTTAATAATTAATTAGATTGATTAATTAAAGATAATCATTGGTGAAACAGTTTAAGTGTAATTACTTAATGGAAGTAATTAAGGAATTAATTACTCAATGTAATTAATTGAGTTTAATTTGATTAGTTTAAGTAAATTAATTAAGTTTAATTAATTTAAGATAATCACTGGATGATTTGTTAAGTATAATTGCTTAATGTAGTTAATGAAGAGTAATTACTTAGTGAAGTAATTAAGATGAGTTATTACTGGATGTAATTAACTGAAGTATGGAAGAGATTTGGGATTAATTACTTTGTTCAATTAATACGAAGGATAATTACTTAGTAAAAGTAATTAATAATTAATTACTTAGTGTAATTAATTTAAGAATTGATTAATAAAGTTATTTGAAGATAATTAAGTGACGTAATTAATTAAGGGTGATTAATAAATATAATTAATTAAAGATTAATTTTTAAATGTAATTAATTAAGGAGTAATTAATTTATTTAATGAAGTAATTAAGGGTAGTTAATTACTGAATGTGATCAATCAAGATTGATTAATGAATAATTAATTTAAGATTAATCATTAAATGTGATTAATTTAAATAGAATAATTAATTAAGAAGTAATTAAGGGATCATTAATTAATGTAATTAATGATGTAATTAAAGATTAATTAATTAAAGTTTAATTAATCAATAAGTGATTAAAGAGTAATTAATTAATTGTAATTAATTAAGGATTAAAGTAATTGATTATAATTAATTAATTAATGAAGTAATTAAAGGTTAATTACTAAAATTGGTTAAGGGTAATTAATTTGTGTAATTAATTAAAGGCTAATTACTTAATGTAATTAGAGAATGATTAATCAAGGCTGATTAATCAAGATAAATACTTAGAAGATAATTAATTAATTGACTGGTGATTAATTAATGATTAAGTAAGCAAGATTTATGTGATGAAAGTAATTAATTTAATTTATTTTAAATTAATTAGAGATGAAGTGATTAATTTAATTCACTTTAAATTAATTAGAGATGGTATAGATCATTGCTTATGTATGGATGGAAGATATTAATTGCCTTGAATGGTTTGAAATCTCGGATAAGTGATGCTATGTGATATGGATGCTTTGGTTAAAGTGTGATGATAATGTGAATTATCTGTTTGTGATGATAATGTGAATTATCTGTTTGTGATGATGATGTGAATTATCTATCCGTGTGTATATAGATAATAGAATAGAATTGTTTTAACTTTAAAACAACTTGGACCTAAAAGATAGCATATTGGATTTCGATGAGACCAGGATCGGATTTCCAGATTTGGATATCCGAAAACCACATCGATCCAAATTAACGATAGGTCATGAATCTCTAGTGAAGATGAAGATACAGAGTGCAAGGGTTATCGTCGTTAACTTTGAGGGTGATTCCAAAATGAGTGTAACGAGATAATGCCTTCGGTTTCGTTCGAACCCGAAACGAACTTGTATGGATTGAATGCTTTCGAAACATCGTCAGGTGGACAATGGGCATTCTAAGATAGATGTGTTCTATAAAGGTAATCGTAGCCTCATGCCTCATCAACCGGGAATGGCTAAAACAAGGGAGGTGCAGCAAGTTTAAGTGGGTAGCACCCGAGTAGGACAAGATTTTCCCCTTCCTAGAAGTCCCTTTTTATTCGGCTGTGTGGGCAGTTGGAAAGCACACCAACTGCGGGGTTGTCTTGTTCGGGACTATCCAGTAAGGGATGGTTCCGGCCTTGTGTTGCAGGGGATTAGGTGTAATCCCAGGTACGGTGATCTAGGCCCCGTACTGTGACGGTCGGTACCCCAGTAGCCCTGCCATTGATGGAAACCCATTCTTCCTATGTGCCCTTACGGTTTTGATTGTATTACCCACTTTGTGGCTAGTGTGCTGGAATTTAATGAATGTAACAATTTCGGCTACTTCTTATTTACTTGAAAACCCTAGACCTTATTATAACATCACTGGATTTCCTATCAATGTTTTGGTTAGCGTAAAGTAAAAACTTACCCATGTTTATGTATGGGGAGTCTTACGTGATACCTTTTGTTTTCAAAGGTTTTTTGAAAGTTAAGCAACTTTAACCTATTACTCACACTAGACCCATGTCTAACCCGGAGTTATCTTCTGTTTTCTTAAACTCTTGGGTATTCAAATTTTTACGAGTAGCTAAGGGTTCAGGTTAGCTTTGATGAATTCCTGGAGGAGATTTGGAGGAGGCTTTAGCGTGTAGATATATAGTGGTTCCAATGTGCCAGTGTTGTGTTTATATCTCTGTGTTGTATATTGTATTGTAATAACTAGACAGGTGTTTATAAGTGTCTAGTATGTGATGTAAAATCTATGTAACTCTGATAGATGTCGTATACTATGTAATATCTTATGTGATTAATATAATTTATTCGTTCCGCTGTTGAGATTCTAATGTTGTTTCTTTCTTCTTCTCTATCTTTCTCTTTTCTATCCCTTTCTTTCTTATTAATAATGCGTCGTACGGTGGAGAGAATGGCGGGTCGTTACATCAACACTTTATAAAATCAATATATATACCTACATATAGTATATTACTACATTATCCAAGCATATTTTAAACATTTGATCCAAATACATATACGCATATCAACATACATAACCATATTACCTGTGCATGCTAACATATTTATACTCTTTAAATTTTATATTTTAAACGCAACTGGAATTGAACTAATATATATATACATACATTAACATTCACCGAAAAGTAATTTTAAACACATAATAATCAATACGCTAGATAAATTCTTACATCATTTCCTATATATATTCATAAGGACCAAAACACAAATATATATCGTCAAATACAAACTTATGCATTACTATATATAGACTTTATGTTCTATAGCACCATTCAACATATTATAAATATTGATATATCCACTATATAATATATATAAAGTTATGTATGTATGGACTTACAAATTCTATGTATATAAAATACATAATAAAGTATATATATAACTGACACATACGAAAATTTTAAACAAACTCAATGCACGAAATCAATGATAAAACTTAAGCAGTAAAACACATATATAAACTAACACAGCCCATATATACACATAATACTACATAATAATAATATATATATATATATATATATATATATATATATATAACGGACACATATGAAAATTTTAAACAAACCCAATGCACGAAATCAATGTTATAACTTACATAGTAAAACACATATATGAACTAACACAGCCCATATATACACATAAGCAACCCAGAATGTATAGGTTTTGTATATAAAATTTACATATTATAAACAACTTTTATACCCATATATATAGACAACAAATCATATAAAGCCATTACAGAACAAAAGAAATCTTTATCTATTACTAAATCTTTCCACAGCGACAAACCAATCTTATGAAATATATATAAACACAAACAAATTTAAAGTCAATCTTATTATAAACCTATATATGTCGATATTACTATATTATAGCAAAACAAGTTACAAATTTATATTATAAACTTGAGAAATATATGATAAAAAATATCAATACCTTTCATGCAATTATATATATCATATACTATTATATATAACCACTAACAATAATTATATGTAAATTAACATGCCACCCTCTATGCAACATATATCTACTAATATATAATATAAGTATGGCTAACAGGGAAACTAGTTATAAACAGAACCTATGTAAAAATATACACAAATATACAGATCAAAGTACCAAAGAAACAAATATTAAAAATGACCTGTTATATATATTTTTCATTTATCAAATATATGGTAGGAGGAAACTTACGGCAGCCATTTTGGGAAAACGAGACCATGATGGAAGGTTCGGGCAAGGGACGAGAGCAGAGGCAAGTGAGTACAGGTGCGGTGAAGTCGACCTGTGGTGGGAAATGGAGCAATGGTGGGAAGAGAAGAAAAGGCTACAGGAGTGGGATGAAGTGGAGAAGGAGGAAAGGAGGATATGTGAGCTTATTCATGTGAATGATGCCGTGAATTTTTTTTGAGAATAGGAAATGACAGAGCAAGGGAAAGAAGAAGCAAGAGAGAGGGTAGAAGATGAATAGGGTTACTTGTTTAAACGAAAGAAGACATATGCAATGGAATAATTGCAATATGAATGTTCATGCGGTGATTCAGCGAAAAAACTATTAAAGCAATTAATTGTTGCTTGGTTGACACGGTTGGAGTTTGAAATGCAAAAGAAACAAAAGGTCATGGATCCGGTATTGATACAGTTGCCGGTTTTGCGGATTCCGTTGTGTACCGGACTTCAAAACATAGAATTGAATATACCGCAGGGATCAACTCCACGAGACGATCAAAATGGTATACAAATATTTGGTATGACCACCAAAAAAAATTTGATATCGGTATCGAAAATGCTGCTAATCCGTCGAAAATAAGTAAAACAGAGCAATAGCAGTTCAAATTTGAAGAACTAAATATGACGTCTCACTCAGAAGATGATTTACAAATTTTCTATAGAAAAATATTCCGGTTTGGAAAAGATTTTATTATCGCCAAATATTAACTGATTTAAATTTAAATAAAATTACATAGGAAAATAAACTTGCATATTGTCTAATGAAAATTTGTGGTTTATTATGTTTAACTAGACGTATTCCAAATAATAAATTTTCAATTCAAATTTTTTATAATTTAAAATTTCATAAAATTTTAGTTAATTACATTAATAAGATAAATAAAATTTTATGGGTCGTTACACTCTCCCCCACTCAAAACTTTTCGTCCCCGAAAAGGAAGGAGGTAGGAGAATAGAGACAACCAGGAAGAATCTAGATTGAAATACCAAATACAAAAATTAATTCAATCTATATAAACTCAATTTATGTTAAAATTAATTGATTGCAATTCATTTTATTTAATCAATCAAATTTATGGTGTTCACATTTGGCTGATTTTAATTCCAGATATTTTTATTCAATTGATTTATTTCCAAATTTATTAGTACTTATAATTGAAAAAAAATTCTACAACAAAATTTATTTTATTTTACTCATCTGTTAAATCTATTTGATCAACCATAGTAAATTCTACCTCAACATTCAATTTAATTATTCAAAACCACAGAGATTTGAATTTTAGATAAATTAATATCCAACAATTTGGTTTAATCCATTTTATTATATCAATAACTATTCATTATATCCATATTTTATTGATTCGGTTTAATGTATTTCAATCAATAGATTTGATTTCAATTTATTAGCTTTGTTACGAATTTCCTTTTCAAAATAAAATTTATTTGATTTAACTCATTTATTTGCCATTTATTAAATCCATTTGATCCTAGTTAAGCTGGTTTCCCTTAAAATTTCAATTCCACTATTCTTAAGTTCCTATTTATTTTCTTAACTAGCATTCTCCTTTATTTATTAAATTTATTTCACTTAATATATATTTTGCAACATATATTACGTGTATAAACATTCATTATAACCCTATATTATTCAACAAATAAATCCTCTTTTACTATCCAATCTATTATTAGTAAATTCCTTTAACAAAATATCATTTTTTGGCATTCTATTACTATCATAGTGTATATTATCCAATTACATTCTAATTACATTTAAACTTCTCTAGGTAAGTTATATTAATGTCCTGAGTGTAATTAAACAATATACATAATTTCCTCCTATCTACAAGATTTATATTAAGCCAGATTTTTGTTTGAACGATTTATTACTTAAGTTTTCTTCTTGTACAACCTATTTTTATATCCTAATATTTTAACTTTTGAATATTTTAGGCAAGTCGTATATTTTACAATGTAATTTGATGTTACACAAATAAGTTTTTATTCAACTTCAACTATTCCAAGTTAGTTAAATTTCATTATTTCAGATATTCCAATTATTCAAAATTTCACTTTATTTCAATAATCGAAACTATTTCTTAGTATTAAAACTTAAGATTCAAATTTCCAGTTTCATGTCAAAGTATTTTGAAATCAATAAATACATATATATTTTATAAATCAATTTATACACAAGAGATTTTAAATCAAATCCATTTTTCTTTTTCCAGAACAAAAGTGTAGCAAAGATACTAAGGGGCCTCTCCACTTCGAGACTCGAAAATGAATGTCGATGATGCGGCCGTCATCACCGAAATTATTTTCCAGCGACAAAACAGAAGAGCACTAATTTAAAACCTTTAAAATTCTTTGGAAACAGTTTCTATTCGAAGATACTTTTAAATAATGTATATATACATATATCAAAACTTTGAAAACCAAAAATTTTCTTGAAAATACCGAAAATTGAATTCTCAAGATCTTAAATTAACTTCATTTCAAATTTCAAACTAATTCATAAACCATGTTTTATAAATTCATTTATTTATACCAAGTGACAGTAGTCAATGGTTTACAAACAATTAATGAAAATCAAATATTATCATCCTTAACAACCAATTTATTTAACAATTGTCTTTCAGAAAAATTTATACTTTTATATATATATAATAATCATTCAAAATTTATTTCATTTACCAAATTTGAAAACAATATTGTGTCAGTTTGCTTTGTTCAAGTGTTTTGGAATTCCTACCGATAGCGTTAATCAGATGAATCGATCAAAACCCAAAATTCAAACTTTACAACTCAAATAACACAATATAAAACATTTAATATTAATTTCAAATACAGTCTCTCATGTGATAATTCCAGAATGGATTACAAAACAATGATAGACATTCAAATACAAGGGGACCCTAATCAAAAGAATTCTAACTATAAGATAGGCTCGAAAGGGAGATAAGATAATTATATTACAAAATAGGAAGATGAATATAACAATATTAATCGTAGGCGATCTTAACTGGGTCAATCGTGACTTTAAGAATAAGATCGATCACAAGAGGATAGCAAGATACAACAGCATCGTAAACCGAGGATGTAGAAATGTCTGGTGGATCAATGCTCATTGTAAAAGAGTTTCACCACTTTACCAATCATTCTAAGATTGGCGGAACCGCCGATTCATTATAGGTATCAACCGATGTGGAGTTATGGGATGCTCTAGAATCAAGAAGAATACGAACAAGGAGAGAGTAGCATGGATTTCAGAAAGAAGGTAGGGTTCCAAAGCTCGAAAGAAATCCGAATCAAAGAGGAAGAAATTCAAGCTCGGACGAAAGCGATTCTGTAATTAAATTTCCTATATATGCTGAGTTTTGCCTAAAATCAGAGCTCTGATACCAACTGTAACGACCGGATATTTTCAATCATTCGCATCCGCACATGCCGGACTTGAATTGCTCCAAATATCGTATTATTAATTTATATTTGGCAAAACTCAACATATGCAGTAAATAAATCAATCACAGAATCACAGACACAGAGTAGTACAACAGTAAGCAGCGGAATGGATAAATAACAAAGTTGAAACAAAATACAACAGATATCTCAAATACAATGTTGTCTCGAATACAAACAAATGACAAGTCTGAACCAACAACTGGATAGCTGAGGGCTGAATAGATATAAATGGATCTCCAGATGAAGCTTCAACTTCAAAGGTGAGTCTCAAATACTGTGGCACTCAGTCTGACCCGAGCGTAAAGCAAAACACAAAACACTCGAGTCGGGATTAACATTCTTGTATCAATAAATCCAACTCAAGTGAAATATCAACTGAAATACAAGTAACTCAAAGCATGTTTGGGATAACCATCCTCTAAGGATCTGTGGGACTATCTACTATGTAGTAATATACGCTATTATAATATGTCTATAGTAAAGTAAAAGATGTTAAAATAGCATTATGGCGTTACCCATATCCCTTTTAACACATTTTATATATTCCCATAGTCTATACAGTACCATAACTTCCCCTATAAACTGGAGGGCTATCAGAGGGCACTCTATATGTATGGTACAAAACAGCGCTCTAGGGCATGTGAACACAGCACACGAGGAAACTCCCGATAGATATACTATTTGCGGATTCGGACTGATGGTAATGCATAGCAGCTACTACTGCCCACCTCGGACACACTCCCATATCAAAAATCAAGGGGTGGTCACCAAAACAATCACAAAAGCAATAGAATGGAAGGAATGTACCCGATCGAAGGAATGACCTCACTTGGCCCGGTATGGCTCCTGATTTTAGTCACATCTAAGCTAACTCACGGAAGTCAGGGTCACGTCATACCATATAGAATCGTCGCTAAACCATCCTACATCATTTCTGAAATCTCCGCCATGTACACAGTTGTTAAAGTGGTTTTTGGTATTGGCAGAGAGTATGACAACATCCGATCCCCGTCTCTTTAACGACCAATCGTTATTATAGCACCGTGGTCATTTAAAAAAAGTTTATACTTCAAACCAAATATCATTTTCCATTTCAAAACCATACCAATATGATATCATTTCTATTTCAAATATATATATTTCCAAAATCATAGCACTTCAAAGTTTTAACAATTTCGAAACCAAATACTTGCATTTATAAAACTTTGGAAATTATAACACTTTGAAATCATAACACTTTAGGAAACCGTAGCTTTGAAATCATAACTTCCACCACTTAAATAGTTTAGATATTAATAATAATATGTAATAAAATAGTTTATAAAATAGATTATATAAAAGTATTTTATATTAGAAATGGTTTATATTAAATAGTTTATATTAAAATAATTTATAAAGTAAAATATAATTTAAAAATACTTTATATAATCAAATAGTTTCCTCAAATTTCACAAATCGATTCAAATCAACTCGAATTCCAAAATTCCAATTCAATCTCAATTCTTCATCATCGATTCAATTCAGTTTCTCAATAAATCATTTCGAATTATATCGATTTCAAATACAGATTTGAACCACAAAATAAACCAATTATATTCCAATATATTTCAAAACTTTAATATTCAATCATTTCAAGATTAGATTTGATAATTTCATACACATCAAAATTTAACTTCGTTATTATTTAGTTTCGAAATGTTTGCTTAATAAATCCAATATCTTTCAATAACCTTAAATTACATTAAACTAAATATTTCCTTCGATTTATTTAAACTTAAAATACTCATTTAATCACTTTAAATCGAAATCCAGTTATAAAATCGTATCTTTAAGCCCTCAAATTCAATAAGTTCCAAATCGATTTAATTAAACAAAATTCTTGATTAAATACAATTTCGAATAAATTCAAATTAATCTTTCCAACCTTATCTTTTGGAAATCTTTATAATCTATTTTAAAATGTAATTCAAAATAAATACTTAAACATATTGTACTTTACTTACATCAAACTTTATTAAATTTAAAGCTTATTATTAAATTTATTTTATATTAAAACTTATTCGTATATAAAATATTTTCAAATTTAAATAAAACCATATATATTTCATTTCAAAACCATAGAGATCATTTTCAAAATATTTATATATATAAACCAACGGTGTCTGTATATAATTTTCTATCATATGGTCAAGTAATATAGATATTTGTCATTGCAATCTGTAATTTAAATATATACGGGTATATATCATTTCAACTCGCAATCCCAAATTCAATTCAAATGGAAATCGCTTGGATTTATCATTTCAACCCATAACGATTTCTTCTATTCTACAGATCGTTCGGGTATGTATCATTTCGACCCATATGGAATTCTATACTAACAGGGAACTTGCAGAGTGATAACAGATATGATAATAATATGACAGGCATATATCTTCAATAACAAATAAAATAAAATATAAATAATAGGATGTGGTGTCATATCCCACAGGTGAACAACATATAAATGCATATCATATATAACAATTTAAATAATTAACAGTTCAATTTAGCAGTATATTTCAATTGTCGTTTCAACTGAAATCAAATTTAATAAATATAAGAACGTTAATCGTGAGTGATTGCTTACCTTTTGAGGCAAGAGATTTGACAAAGAATGAAAGCGAATAGACAAAGACAAGCATATAGATCAAGCGAGTGGGATAGCGACAAGTTAGGAGCTTGCTGTTATAGATTTGATATTGAGAATGTCAGTCAAAATGGCATGAGATAATTGAAACAAGATATATTAAATATATATAAATTTCCTAAAATTTAAAACATATAGTTAAAATGAAATATATATATATATATATATATATATATATATATATATATATGTTATCAAATCAAAGTTTATTATATAAATCCACATAACTTACTTTACTACATACAAATGAAAGGATGAAAAGTTATTTATATAGAATCAACACTTTATAAAATCAATATATATATACCTACATATAGTATATTACTACATTATCCAAGCATATTTTAAATATTTGATCCAAATACATATACGCGTATCAACATACATAACCATATTACCTATGCATGCCAACATATTTATACTCTTTAAATTTTATATTTTAAACGCAACTGGAATTGAACTAATATATATACATACATTAACATTCATCGAAAAATAATTTTAAACGCATAATAATCAATACGGTAGATAAATTCTTCCATTATTTCCTATATATATATATATATATATATATATATATATATATTCAGTTATAAACTTATGCATTACTATATATAGATTTTATTTTCTATAGCACCATTCAACATATTATAAATATTGATGTATCCACTATATAATATATATAAAGTTATGTATGTATGTGACTTACAAATTCTATGTATATAAACTACATAATAAAGTATATATATAACTGACACATACGAAAATTTTAAACAAACCGAATGCACGAAATCAATGATAAAACTTAAGCAGTAAAACACATATATAAACTAACACAGCCTATATATACACATAAACGATCCAGAATGTATAAGTTTTGTATATAAAATTTACATAATATAGACAGCTTTTATACCCATATATATAGACAACAAATCATATAAAGCCATTACAGAACAAAAGAAATCTTTATATATTACTAAATCTTTCCATAGAAACAAACCAATCTTATGAAATATATATAAACACATACAAATTTAAATCAATCTTATTATAAACCTATATATGTCTATATTAAACACATACAAATGTAAGTTATATGCCTATACATAATAACAAGGTCCGATATGTTACAAATGAACTATATGTTCATAAGACTGGGCTGACTGCCCGCAAACTAGACTACTGTTCGAAATCCATGTCGACTGCTTGCAGAATGGAAAACTGTCCGAATTTCTTTATTAGAGTTAAATACCCTTTAAATTTTCCTTGAAAACCTTTTAAAAATGATTTAGCCCTTCGAATCATATATATATATATATATATATATATATATATATATATATATATATATATATATATATATCCAAGGAAAATAAATCTTTAGCTTTACTCTAAGCTATTTTGCCATGGTATATACACTTTACTCAAAGTAATGTTGATGAATTTTAATAAGGATTAGCTATCCTTTAAAATAAGTTAAAGTCCTTTTTAACTTGTTAATACTTAGGCTAATCTACCAATACAATATATTTGAAACCTTTGTTTAAATCTATAAACAACTGATTCGAAAACCCATAAAGGTAACCCCTTTGAAACCAAGTAAAACTTTTACTTAAGCTATGCTGAAAGGCCAACCTTACCTTTCGAAATCATTGAAAACCTCTCTTTCGAAACCAATAAATGTCTTTCCTTCGAAAACTTTAAAACATTTAGATATCCTTCTTTAAAACCTTATGGTATTGCCTTTCGAAAACATAGGGAAAAACCTTTTTCCTTCAACCCTTTTGAAACCTTAGGGAACCATCCCTTTAGAAACTATTCATAAAACCTTTCGAAATAGTCAAAACTCAATCCTTTCGAAAGCAATTTGGGTTCAATTTAAACATATGGAAACCTTTAGAAACCATTCGAAGTAAACTACTTCGAAACCCCTTTCTAAACTTTCGATCAAAAACATTTGGATTCTTCCTTCAAGTAGAGCAAAAGGATTAAAAATTCATTATAGTCGAAGGCGTCTGTTTCGAAACCATTTAAAACTATCTCTTTCGAAACCATTTGGGTTTTACTTTACTTATAAAAAAGAATCCATAAAAACATTCAATTCAAAAGCTACTACTTCAAAACCAATTTCTAAGTAATGAAGCGATGGTGTCGAAACCATTCCTTCGAAAGCATTGGAGAGGTGGCCATATTTTTAGAAAATAAAACGAACCCCTTCGAAACCATCTGGATCAAAAGGTAGGAAGTGGCAGCTAAAAGACTTCGACCCAGTCAAAAGTAATCATTTAAAACAAAATGGCAACTCAACCGAAACCTTTCCTTTTAGAACCATTTGACTTAGTCGAAAGCAAGCAGGCACATTTTCCATTTAAAAATAAAGCATTGCCTCAACCCCTACGAAAGCCCTGGTTTTGACTCCAAACCTTCCGCCTACATCCAATTCACTACGTATAAGTAAATTGATACCATGTGTTGGTTTCGACTGTGTCAAAAGTGAGGACGGGAAGCGGAACCTGGTGCCGACTGGGTCGAAATAGTGTAAATCATGTAGGAAATAGTTCTTTTCGCCTAACCCGCATTACGTGTCTAAATATGATTGGTTGCCTCTTTCTTTACAAATAAAATGTACTGCACTTTGTTAAAAGGCTACCTACTTTCTAGATTTAAGAATTTAAATCATTTTACAAAGCCCATTCTCCTCTTTAAATTATATAAAACATTTAAGTCTCACACCTTAAATAATTTTATATATCCATCAAAATACTCAGGAAAAATCTAGAAAATTCCAGAAAACCTATTTTTATATGTTTTCTAACATATGAAATTTCAGACCCAAACAATTAATTATTTAACCGAAAATAATTATTAACCCATATTATCATTTTCTTAACTAGAAAATTCATATAAAATCCACATTAATTCCAAAAAAAACTAAATTTGAAACCCATTTCTAAAATAATATTTATGACCTTCATAAAAATTAGAAAGACAATTGGATGTCATTTAATAGGATTTTCACCCAAAAACATATAATAAATTCAATATGAATAACATAATTCATCGACATATGTGTGCGTATTCATTCTATCATTCAAAAACATGGAAAGTTATTGCAAAATATTCGGAATTCATATTAAAACCGAAACCATAATAAAAAATAAGATGTAAACACTATTCACCTTCGCCTTTGTGATTAGAGAGATTGAGATATGAATTGGTTTGATTTGAATTAGCTTTTCCTTTAGCTTTCCTTTATTCTTCTTCCTCTTTCCTTGTTAATGGTGGTCGGCCTCTTTTATAAAAAAAATTGAAATGAAATGAATGTGTAAGTTATACATGACTATGGGTAATGACATAAGAATGGTCTCTTTTCTAATTTTATCCCTCCCCTAATTCATTTTAAAACCCTTCTTTAATTCATTTGTTTTAAATGGCTCGGCTACCTCTTAATTAAAATCAAATCTCAATCCCCTAATCAACACATTATTTTATTTTATTTAGCTAATTAAATATCACAAATAATGTTACCAAAAATCTGGGGTGTTACAGACTCCCATCCTTAAAGAATTTTGTCCTCGAAATTACGATAAGGTACGCAACAAATCAAGCAAGAAGGTAAAACATACCATCAAATAACTCAGGATAAGTATCTTTAATCCTACCCTCAATCTTTCAAGTACAGTCTTTGTCATCGTCGCTCTATTGGACTTTGACTAACATAACCGTCTTGGTTTTAGACCTCTTCTCATTTCTCGCAAAATGCGAACTAGCTTTCTCACTATAGTCAAATCTGGTTCTACCACTAAATCATCTAGAACAGTCGGTACAATAGCAGTCACCGGGTCTCTAACACACTTTATGAGATAAGAAGCATGAAAAACATCGTCGACACCTGCCAAACTTCTCGGTAACTTAAATCTATACGCGAGCTTCTCGATCCTCTTAAGAATAGGAAAAGGTCCAACGAATCTAGGGGATAACTTTCCTGATTTCCCGAATCTAATCACACCCTTCATCGGTGATACTTTGACGAAAACTTGGTCCCAACTGAGAACTCTAAATCTTTATGTCTCTTATCTACATAATTTTTCTGCCCAGACCAAGCCTCTTTCATTCTAGGTTTAATGACCCTAATCTTTTCTGAAGCTTTTCTGTAACATCCCAGAATTTGTTAATTTAAATTTAGTGACTTATTTGAACTTTTAAATTTAATTTGTGAAATTTCAAGAGAAATAAAATATTGTTAATATTAGTATTATAAAGATATATGGAATTAAATAAATAATTGATAGTTTAAGTTTTTAATAAATAATAAATAAAATATGTAATAAACAAGAATTTGTATTAAACAATAATATAAAACGTATGTTGAAAATTAAATACTAATGGCTAAAAACTTTAAATAGGAATTCATTTATATTACAAAGTAACAAGACAGAAGAAAAGAAAGAATGTACATTCAAACATAGACATAAGAAAACAATAACTAAAAAAAATTTCCATCGATTAGCAAAGTAACCAAACAAAACAAGACTTAGTAATTAAGAAAAAAATCAAACAGCATATGCTGTAAGTATACAAGGAAGCATGGTCATAAATGCTTTCATTAAATGCCATTTACTCTCCAGTATGAACAAGATCACATCAGCCCAATTCAAGCATGGGTTTAGTCAACAAAAAAAGAAATATAAAATGCTGAGCAAAAGAAATATTGTACTTGTCTATACCTCAGCCTGTACACAAACCCCTTCATATATATGTACACATCCACAAACCTTTGTTTCATTTGAACAAAATAGCAAAGAACAGAAAATAAAAAGGAAAGAAGAAACTGTAGTTTTTAAACACAAAATAGTTCTCTTTTTATTTCTGGAATCAAAGTGAGTAACATTTACTTTTAAAAATTTAAAAGTACGAATTTGTTGAATATTTACTTGTGAATATGTATGTTAGAATACATATTAAATTCTTTGTGTATATCTAAGTAACAGATATAAGATGTGCAGACTGCGGTTTTTAATTGCCTCTGTTTGAGTTCATAAGCCAAAATATTTGATTCAAAGATCTTTTCTTCTCAATCTACTTATTGATTGAACTCGAGATCGAAACGAATTTTGTTTATTATAGTATATGTTAAAGAGTAAAAATCTATTAAAGCTTAATCAACTTATTTATCTTTCTGGAAATCAAGAAACCTGAGCCAACTTCAAATTTGTCAAATTTTAAAATTCTTAATACCTGAATTTAAGATTATAAATAGAATTCTTATGCTAAAATATGATTTTTAAAGTAAGAATCATAATTTTTAGGGCACGGGTGTGAGAGCAGTTTTGAGTTGAACGAAGATGGGTTTTCGTCAAAATCCAAGCGATCGGAGGGTGGTTGATGATCGAGGCTTTGCGTGGAGGTAGGCGAGCCTACGGTGAGTAGAGGAAAAATAGTTCGAGGTGGCTACGACTATGGTGGCAACAGCGGCAAGCATTTGAAGTTTCCAACCCTAGTTTTAACGAGGGGTCGCATTTTTGATTCGTTCTTCCTCCATGATGCATCGACTGTTACGAAGCTTTGGGAGGTGGAAGAGGGGACGTAGGCGAGCGTGTGGCCGGAATTTCGAGCTTCCTGGTGATCGTGGTTGTGAGAACGACGTAGTTCCAAGTTTGGGAGGAGTTACTGGGTTTGTTTCCAGGTTTGGCTAAATCACTCGATTTTGATTTCGAGTTGTTTTGTGAATTTTGATGGTCGAGGTTGTAAGGATGGGAGATCTTCGATGTTAGGAGGCCGGTTTGGTTGACCAGAGTGGGTCAAAGTCACGGTGCAGGTGCACGAACCACTGATGTGTATCAGTGGCATGAGGTTAAAGAAGAAGATCTTGGACTCGAGGTAACCCTCGAGAAATTTGCATGATAGCTCGAGTTTAGGCTCGTGTGTTTTTAAGTTCATGTCGGGTCAATTTTTAACAATTAAACAAAATTTTAAAATTTACAAGTCCTCGGGTAAGTTTGGGCAAGGACCCAAAGCAAGTGATGCTTTGACTCGAGAAAACACTCGGGTTTACTCGGAGTAGGAAAGTTTGTACTCAGAGTAAATTTCATTCGTTACAGGTTCCGTTATAAAACCTGTCTGTTTAATTTTTAAAACAGAAATTGAAATTTAAATATAGATTTTAAAACTGAATGTTTTTAAAAATACACTTTAATACTAATTAAATCATTAATAAAAAAATAAATTATCTTAGAGATAAATAAAGGGTGAAAATGATCATTAAGGTAAATAATTTTATTAACCAATGATTTTGAAAAGAAATTAAGAATGATTTGTAATTAAATTGATTAATAAACAATTAAGTGTTCAAATTAATATGTAATTATGAATTTGTAATTAGAAAAAAATTAAGTAAATTAATTAAAATTGGCAATTAATTAAAATAACTAATTAAGAAACAATAAATCGAGTTAATTAAGATTAAATTAATTTATCCAAATTTAATCATTGATTTAAATTAAGCAATAAAAATATAATTAAGAGGTTAATCTATTAAATCGCACTCACATTGATTGAAAATAATTATTCGGCACTAGAGTGATATTTCTGTTCTGATTGCGATACCATGTGATATAGATTGTTATGTGCTACACTGTGTTTGTGTTTGTTCTATATTGATGTGAAAACCCTGTTAGCCGTAAAACGGCATTTAAACTTCGATGCGGCAGGGAATCAGATTTCAGTTAGTTATCCGAAACCCACATCGAACCTATGAATTTTTGTGAACGACATATCCACATGTTTTTAAAATTGACTCTCGCTATTTGGTTTAGCTGAGAAAGGACCTTTGTGTCATATAAACCATTCCGAATAAGTGATACGATGAAATGGATGAGCATTTGAAGATGGTGGTGAAGACCGGACGTCTTCGAGAATGATAGGATACCCTGTCGAATGACTCTACACTGAGTTGCTCCAGTATAGAGTTCTCCAAATGTGATGGGGAATCCGATTGGGATTGTGGACGCCCGGATTGCAAGGACTTCTTCGGAAGTGCCTTCGGTTCTGTTCGAACCCAGAACAGACTTGTATGGATTGTATGTCTGACATTAAATTTGAGATATAAAGCAGATTTCTTTCAAATACATTTCTGTTGGTGGCGGATAATTTGTTCTCTTAGCTTAACACCCTTCTTTGAGACGTACGAGCTCAGAGGTTATGTAGTTGAAGGTTATCAGTAATATATTCCCAACTTGGTAATGTTGCATGCTGAGTGCTGCTGATCATTTGTTGATCAAAGCATGGCTTTTGTGAAAAGCGTAGCTTTGTGGACGAGATTTCGTCGAACCTCACAACTCGGTAATGGTCGAAATAGGAAAGATGCAGCAAGGTTATTGGGGGTAGCGCCCCTTAGGGTATGTGCATTTCCTTCTGGATAGAAGTGGTATCATGGTATGGAGCCCAGATACTTAACTTATGTGGATATCGCAGATATATATATATATCACTTTGTGATTGTTGCTGGGGCCCCGGATAAGGGTTGGTTACAACCGGGGGATGGCATACTCGTGTCAGTAGTTACCTAGTTAGAGGTAACTCGGCCTTGTGTTGGTAGAGATCTGGTTAGGTTCTCGGGTCATCCCTCCAGAGGCGTACCCATGTGGCCCAGGAAGTTCCTTAGCCTGACCATTTGTTGGAAATCCAATTACCAATACGAACACAGTACAGTTTTAGTTGTATTACCTGCCATTTACTTATGGTGGTCACCACTGTTTAGATGGTAGCAATAGTAGGCATTTGATAATGGTCTTATGTTGGCTAAGATTTATATTTACTTTCGAAATGTTTTCCACACTATTCACTAGTAATAATATCAAAGAAATTTTCCCCGTACCAAGCATATTTGACTATCATAAGACGAAATCTCCTCCAATTCTGTGTTTGCATTGTGTGTGTGGCGGGAGGTCTTATGGTAGTTTCATTTTAAAAGCATACCGAAATTCTTTTATAAATCTAATTTCTTTAAAAGTAATTGTTTTTGTTTACTCATACCAGTCCCATGACTGACCTGGAGTTTATTGTTTCTTTCCTAAACTCTAGGTGCCCATAATTTCTACTCGGGCAGCCTAATAGCAGGTTTTCCGTACTCTGGAGTAAGAAGTATTTTAGAGCTTTTGCTTTGATGATATCTTAGGAGCTTTTGGAGATCTCAGGTGTTTAGCTTTTGGGAGTTCGTTATCACTTTTTTCATGTGAAGACTTTTTTTGGATATATGATCACCAATGTATTATTATGATGTTTATTTGGAGTTATGGAGTGTGTATTAAAAATACTTTGATGTAGTAATGGATATTATACTGTTGTATCTGTGATATATGCATGATATTCATTCTGTTCCGCTACTTTATATTCATCTGATGTTGTTATAAGCTCCATCCGAACTGAAATTTGACATTCGAATCTCCGGCAGTTGAATACAAGTGAAGTATTTGATGTCGACTTTTGAACGATGAATTTTGGGTCGTGATAAATTGGTATCAGAGCTGAAGGTTGAGTAAGAACTTTAGCTATGGAGTATAACACATTAGATGGCTCATTAGAGATAGGGTGAAGTATGCCCTAGAATGAGTATAACCAAGACTAAAACTCTAAATTTTCTTTGTTCGTTTCTTTTTACTGCTGTTATTCCTTCAGATATCTCGTCCGTATATCTAAATCAATTTTTCTTACTAATTGCAGATAGTAAGAATGAGCGGACGAAGAGGAAGAGTTAGGGGTCAAGGGAATGTTGTAACGCCTAATCAAGATCCCCCAACAGCAATAGCAGAAATAGATATCCAGCAGCAGCCGAATCTGGCTGATTTGTATTAAATTTCTCAAAGCTTGGTGGCAAACCGTTCATCGGCAAGGAGTCAATTGTTGAGGCTCAAGCGTGGGTAAATCATGTGAGAAATTTTTTAAAGGGCTAAAGCTGCAAGACGAGCAGAAGAGACTTATAGCTTCTTGGCAACTTCAAGAAGAAGCCTCGGCCTGGTGGGAAACAGTCATTATAGATGAACTAGAGGAAGAGTTAACTTGGAATCGTTTTAAGGAGGTGTTTGAAAAGCGTTATATGCCGTCAGCAGGAATTTCTAGAATGTATCAAGAATTTTCGGATTTAAAGTAAGAAAGCTTGTCATTTGAGGAGTACTTAAATAAGTTCAACGAACTATCCCGTTTTGGTCCGGAGTTGTTGAACACGCCTCTTAAGAAAAATGAAAGGTTCATCCGTGGAATGAACCAGAAGTATCATGAAAGGATGACAGCACACATCAAAGAACCTTTTTCTGATCTTATTGATATGGGATATAGATATGCCATACTGGATATGCAGGAGATTCCAAAGGAAGGAGGAAATTCAAGTAAATCAGAATTGGAAGAAAAGGAAGTTTGGGGGCAAGAGGCCACAACAAGACAAGGATAAGAAGAGCAGTCAAGGAAATTCGGCTAGGAACATAACTTGTTACAATTGCCAAGAGAAGAGCCATTATTCAAACAGCTGCAAAAACCCGAAAAATCAAGTTGAGAGGGAACAACCTGTGAGGAATGATCAAGGAGCTAAAGAATGCTATAATTGTCACAAGCCTGGATATGTTACTGAAGATTGCCCTGTAATGAAGCAAGCACAGGTGGAAAATGTTTATGCGATAAAGCAAGACCCTTCAACTTCGAAAGCAGATAAAGTAAAAGGTGTTCTGGAAGGTAGCCTTACTATATATGATAGAGCTATTGGAGTTTTATTTGACATGATAGCTTCACATAGCTTTATCTCCCAACAAACCGTAAGTGAATTAGAACTTAAAACTGAATTTGTTGACGACCCTGTTTGCGTGAAGAATCCAGTTGGAGGTCCGGAAAATCTTTGTTTGTATTGTAAGAAAGTTCATATTTCATATGTTTGTTATCAATTTCCTATCAACCTTTATGTCCTCTAATTTAATGAATTTGAAATCTTACTCGGAATGAACTGGTTATCGAAATATGAAGCTAAATTGGATTGTAATAATCGGACAGTTTTAGTCAAAACAAGCCTTGGAAATTTTATTGAAATCTCTTGTGAGGATCCGAGTCCAAAAAGAGATAAATTGATGTATACTTTGGGATATCCTGAACCCAGTTTGCAGTCGATACCTGTTGTTCGGGAATTTTTCGATGTATTTAAAGAAGTAAAATCCTTACCTCCACACAGAGAAATAAAATTCTGAATTGACTTAGTACCCAATGCCCGTCCTGTTGTTCGCGCAAGTCACCGGATGGCACCAAGGAAAAGAATTGAATTAGTCAATCAAACTCAAGATTTGCTAAAGAAAGGATTGATTTGCCCTAGTGTTTCCGAATGAGGTTCAGCTGTCGTATTTGTGGCTAAATCGGACGGATCTTTGAGATTGTGTGTAGATTACCGCGATCTCAATAAACAAACTCTCAAGAACAAATTCCCTTTACCTATAATTGACAATCTATTCGATCAACTTCATGGCGCTTGATTCTTTTCTAAGATGGATTTAGCTCAGGGATTCCATCAGCTGTGAATAGCCGAAGATTGTGTACATTTAACTGCCTTTAGGGGTCCTGACATGCTGGACGAATAGTTAGTTATGCCTTTCAGACTGACCAATGCTCCCGGTACTTCGTGGATTTAATGACCCGAGGGTTTCGTGAGGTATTGAACAAATTTGTCCTTGTATTTATTGATGATATTTTGATTTACTCCAAAACTGAAGAAGAGCATGCTGAACATCTCAGAATCGTTTTGGAGATATTAAGGAGGAATATCATATTCGCTAAATTGTTTAAGTGTAACTTTTGGATCAAAGAAGTCAGATTTCTTGGTCATATTGTTAATAAAGAAGGAATTTTTGTTGATCCAAGCAAGATTTCTGCAATTCTGGATTTGAAGCAACCCACTACTCCTAGAGAAGTTTGAAGTTTTCTGGGTTTAGCGGGATATTATAGAAAGTTTGTACAGGATTTTTCTAAGTTGGCCAGCCCATTAACCAAGCTAACAATGAAGAATGCCAAGTTCAATTGGACCCCAAGATGTGATGAAGCTTTCAAGGAATTGAAAAAGAGACTGACTACTGCTCCTTTTCTCGCTATCATTAACGGGAGCCAAGGCTCATCTGTCTATACTGACGCGTGTGGTGATGGGGTAGGTGCAGTATTAATGCAGAATGGGAAGGTAGTTGCCTACGCGAGTAAACAATTACGTCCGCACGAGAGAAACTATCCAACACATGATTTGGAGCTTTTGGCTGTTGTTTCCGCTTTGAAAATCTGGCGACACTATCTTTTGGGTAAGAATCTTTTCAGCTTTCTTAACAATTTACGAAATTAACTAAACTTAAACAATATACTTAATAAACTCTCTTTGTTTTAGGTGAAAAAATTGAATTATTCACCGACCATAAATCCTTGAAATATCTCTTTGTAACAACCCTAGATTTTTGTATATTATTTAAATTGAAATTTCTTTTATTTTTAAATTATTTTAATTTTTTTTATTTCAAACATTTCATTTTTAAATATAAATGATGATTATTAAATGATTTATAGTTCAAACCAGTATAATTTGAATATTTTACTGTAAAATGGATTTCTGGTCAAGCTGTTCAAACTGTGACTTTTAAACTTCAAATTTAAATTATTTAAAATCTTAAATTTTATATTTTATTATGAAAATAGATGTAATAACTTGAACACTGCTTTTCGTTTCGTTGAAAATAGAGTTAAACTGTAAAAGTTATGTACATTTCAATTTTGAGTGTAATTTGATTTATTTAACAATTTTGTCTATTTTAAATTATATAAATCTTATTTTCTTTGTCATATTTTATTTTAATATGTAATTGTATGTATATTTTTGTATTGTAATAATTTTAAAATGAAGTAAACAATTTTCAAAAGTCAATGGGGATTTATTTGTAATTTATGGACACTGTTTTGGATTTTTAAGAAATTTCTTTAAATCTTTTTCTATTTTCTTTAAATTTAATTTTTTTATTATGTGTTAATGGGTTATTTTAAGTATATTTTGTCTTTTAATTTTTTTTTTAAGTGATGTTATAATTTTTCCAAAGTTTACGGTGTTGATTTCTTTTTTTTTTAAGGTTGTTTTCTTATTTTCTGCTATTTTCTTCATTAAAATTGTATTTAAATTTAATTTTTATTTTATTTTGTGAATGTACTTTTATTTTATATTATTATTTATGTTCAAAAATATATTACAAGCCCATATGAATTTTCTAAAATTTATTTCATGTAATTTCAAATTTTCTAGACTAGTTTACTATTTTTAGCTATTTTCCTTAATTTAACTTTATATAATTAGTAAATATTTTATATATTTTTATATTTTGATAAATTTTCGAAATTTTATCTGGGATTATTATTATTTCCAACAATATCAAGTTATATAAACAAAATTAAGGAAATACCAAAGGTTTTAAAAGCTTTTGAAACGTAAGTCGTTTCTTTTACCGTTTCCTCATTTACTCTTTGGCAATTTTTATTTATTTATTAGCCTTTACTTCTTTTGGCTGTATATTACTTTGTTTGGCCATGTATTCCAGTCTTCATTCACTAAAAAAAATTCCACTTCTCATTCATTCACGGCTAAGAGAAAAAAATTGGGTAATGGCCTCCTCTTTTTGCACTTTTTCTTCTATTTTTCCCATACTTTTGTCTTGTTTCTTTCTTCTATTTGCATGGCTTACTCACTATTGCCACAGCCACCACTCTCTACATCTATTCCCTGCCATCATCACCACGTACACTCTAGGTCATGACCATATCTGAGCCAACCATGGTGACAAAACCCCTCAAAATCCAACCTATGCCTTGAAAACATGCTAGTTTGACCCTTGTTGCTTCACCACTTCGTTTTCCACCACCACCACCTCTAGCCGCCGCCACCACCTCTGACCAGACCAACACACACCACCGCAACATCATTCTAGATCTGAACTTGAATGGCCAAGCCAAACCACTCCAAGGCCGAGCCCTTTTATTGACCAAAACATGATATTTTGCCTTAAACCCTTAACATTCTCAAGTTGTAACCCCTCCACCTTCAATGCCTTGTAGCCGTGCATTCTTGTGTTCATACCTAAGCCATGCTATGTCCAAACTTGAGCCAAATACACCCCTAGGCCATGCAAAACAATAATAGAAAGCAAGGCAAAAGATCGTGTGTTCATATTGCTTTTTTATTCCAAAGTTATTTCAATTCAATCGGGTATTGAATCTATGTTTATGTTTGGTTTTGTTTATGGCTTGTGACAAGATCATTGAGCTTGGTTCTCTTCCCACTTGGATCTATTGTTGTGTCATCTTGCCTTTTGGAATCCGTTTATGTCGTTTGTATTGCATTCTTCAGCTAAAAAGGTGAGTAAAGCTCACACGACATTTATACTTATGCAGTTGTGAAACAACAACAACTGAATGTGTAGAAAAAAATATGTGATGTTATAACTGCCTGTGATTAATTATATATGATGTTAAACCTGTTAAATTTCATGTCATATCATCTGTTATTATATATATGTTGTTACTGTTCATTTTTATATATGTTTATCATACTGCAAGTTCCCTTTAGATTAGAATCACTATGGGTTGAAATGATACATGCCCGAACGGACTTTAGAATATGGGAAAATCGTTATGGGCTGAAATGATAGGCCTGAACGATTTTCAATTTATTTTATTTACTTGGGACTGCAGATTTGAAATGATAAAACCCGGATTTTTCTTTGTAAATTACGGGTTGAAATGATATATTACCCGTATCACTTTACCTAACGTAGAAAATTACATACAGGCCCGTAGTTAAAATATGTTTTCTAAACATTTTAAAATATTTTAGAAATTTAATTATTATAATATTTTGATTTAAAATCAAATAAAAATATAATTTTTGTAAAGTACTATTGGTTTTCTGGAAATCTATAAGTTAAATAAATTATGGAAAAGTTAGAAAATCTGAATGTAAGTTATTTTGGAAATTTTGATTTAATTTTTAATGGAATTTAAATTAACTTTGAAATATGATAAATTTATGATATTTTGAATTTAAAATAATTTAAAATGATTTTATAACATATTAATGATTTTTGAATAAAGTTAAAATGTTAATAAGTGAATATTGAGTTCAATTTAGAAATATAACTTAAATTGGAATTTATGAATTTGGTTTAAAAGTGAAATTTTAAGTTAAGTTAAATAAAATGGAATTAAGTTATATTTGAAATTTTAAACTTAAGTGTTAAGTTGAAATTATATTTAATGAATTTAAATTTGAATGTTGAAATTTAATAAGCGAATTATTAATAAATATTGATTTTTGAAAGGAAACTTAACTTTATAAAATCATGAATTTAAGGAAAATTAAATGATGCTTATAAATGTGAAAATGTATGATTTTATAAGTTAAAAATGATTTAAATAAAAATATAAGTGTTTGTGAAATTTTATTGAATATTTGAAGTTAATTAACAGCATTTTTAATACTGTATTTTGTTAAATTGAATTGTTTTTGAATGTAACTTACTGTAGCATTTTCTAAATGCTGCGAAACTTGAATTTTCATTGTTTTAATAAATTTAAGTGCATAAATGAACATTGAAAGGTTTAAATTTTTGGAATTTAATTATTAAATGTAATAACTTCATTTTTATGATTTAAAATGAAGTAATTTGTTTTGAAATATAACTTTTGATATATTAAAATGATTGAAATGTGGTTTCGAAAGATATGATATTTTGATATATTAAAATGATTGAAATGTGGTTTCGAAAAGATATGATATTTTGACATATGAAAATGATTTGAAATGTGATTTCGAAAAGATATGATATTTTGATATATTAAAATGATTTGAAACAAAGTTTTGAAAGATATGACATTTTGATATTAAATGATTTGAAAAATGGAGTTTTGAAAGATATGATATTTTGATATTAAATGATTTGAAAAATGGAGTTTTGAAAGATATGATATTTTGTTGAATATGCGCTTATACGATTTTTGTTTGATGATAATAAACATATATATATTCATTTAAATGTATTTGTTAATGTACTATTTTATTCTTTCATAGATTAAATAAATATTTGTTGAATAAAATAAATTACATAGAATTTGAATTCAAACAGAATAAGTTACACAGAATTTGAATTCAAACACAAATTTTATTCAAACAAATATTTATTACAATTTTGAATAGTACAAATTCAAGCTCTCACTATAAATATACAATTTTGATTCTAACTACATCACAATTCAATTTACATAAATTCCTTACTACATATCACTCACACTCGTAGTTTATCTTCAACTTCATTCCAGTTAGAATCTAGCATCTGAGAAATCTGCAAAAATGTTCACTAACGCGGTAAAATTAAAAAAGAAATATTTTTGCAATACAAAATAAAATATGGATTTTTGAAAATATTATTTGCCTCAGTTATTTGGGTTGTTCGTCATCATTTACATTTGAATTCATCATGCACGAACAATGTGACATGCACAGTGTATCACTGTACATGCCACAAGGCCGTGCACACCGATATACACTTGTATTCTTATCAGGGACAGGCAATCATGAGTGGCTGCAATACACACGTGTACATTTATACACATGTGCACTGCCTCGCCAACTCGTGTGCGCAGCCAACAAAAGCAAACATACAAACAGTTATTGATTCAACTGGCCAGACAACAACTCACATGTTTGAAACCACAAAAGACTGCAACGGCAACAAACTCAGTGAAGCCAAAGTGTACAGGTACAAGGTCAGGGAAGCAACAAGAATACCAGAGACAGTCTCATAAGACAGTGACAATGAGTATACAAGTGCAGACACAAGTAGTGGTACAACAGTAAAAAGAAACAACTCCAGACCAAATGCAAGACCAAAGTACAACAGAACATCAACTAGGCACATGAAGATCAATCAACCAGAATGGATGCAAAGACCAGTGGTGCAAGTGCAGACCACAAAGACTCAACAAAGGCTACAGACAAGTAGTAGTGTGCAGAATGAAGCAACTGTGAAACTGAACAGTTACACTAATGTGCCAAAGAAAGAAAGATCACAACGTAGCATCAATAATGCATGAAACATATATATAAGCAACTGAAGGCAACATGACCAAAAGATCAGAGACAAAACAATGCACAACTCAAATGAACACAGTGAGTGCACCAAAGATATGACATCACATCAAACATGACAGCAAACAAATGCAAGTGACTTAAGCAACATGTCCAGTTGCAACAAAGACCCAGTGCACAGTGAAAAGTATTCAATAATATTAAGCAATGCTTAGTGTACAACATACATATGAACCAAGTTCATATGTACAACAAACAAGCACTGAAACAAAGATGGCCAGAGCCAAAGTTCACAGTGAAGCCAGAAGAAATTAACAACTGCATTTCGAGTATACTACAGGGATAAACACAAATGGCCAGAGAAATGCACAAAGCTGCTACAGGGATGAACAGAAGGACCTTAAACAACATCGCATTAACAAAGTCAAAGAAATTCGAATGTACAAGTCAAAGCCTGCAGTAAATCAAGTTCGAATTCGATGCAGATGATAAGCAACTCGAAGTCGAAAGCAATAAACAAGTCCAAGTCGAAATCGTGGAAGCATACAGAAGTAAACAAGGGAATTCGTGAATGTATACTGAAAAAGATTCAAGTGTGTATCTTTGAAAAAGTCAAAAATAAAAAGAGGAAAGTTTTTTTTCGTATGACTCAAGAAAAATCGAACGCTGCACAATCAAAGCCGTGCGCATCAAGTCAGGAAAGCAAGAATTAGGAAAGTGTCGAATTCATATAAATTCACACCCAAAATCATCATAGGCCGTATGCAAAAAGTACAATCGAATTCAAGCAATCAATCCAGAAAGCAACAAATAACATACCAGAAGAAAAATCAGATTCGATCATTTCGAAGCAACCAAGCCCTAATTTCACAAAACGATCAACAGAGGAGCAGCTGCGAACGAGCGCAAGTAAAGCAACCAGAGAATCAATCATCAGAGAAGCAGCGAGCAAGGCAACATGCAAACCAGAGAATCAACATAGGCGTGCTTCAGAAAAAGCCCTAATTTGGATCGAAAAATTCAAGCCCTAATTTCAGAGCGCAAAGAAAGCAAGGCCGCAATTATTCAATAGCAAAAGAAAAAGGAACGGGCAGAAGAAAAATTGGGCCGGCTTTGTTTTAATAAAGGCTTTAGTTTATAGTTTAGGATTTTAGTTTTTAAATTGTTTTTAAGTCTGTTTTTTTAATCAATTCTTGGTAAATCACCACCTAGGTTTTAGGTTGTGTCATATTGTCTAGTTAGGATTAGTTCAGTGAGCAGGGTGTGCGAGTTTGCAAAACTCTATAGGCGGTAGCAGGGTGTGCGAGTCTGTTAGAGTGTTTGTAAGCGGGAGACTGTTTAATCCTAATAGAAATCTGGGAATGCAGCAGTAGGCAGGGGTTGCCGAAGCTGGGTAATGTGTGTAATTTACTTTTCAGCATATTTACTTCTCTGTAGTTTGTTCTTGCGTTTAGTTCGAGAAAATTTGCTATAACCCTATTCACCCCCTCCCCCTATAGGGTCAATCTAGATCCTACATGTGGTATCAGAGCCGGTATTTATTTTAACTCTAGAGTCGTGAATCCACCAAATAATGCTTTCTCGAAGGGGCAATCTATTGCTAGGCCACCCATCTTTAATGGGAATGATTATGCTTATTGGAAAGTTAGGATGGGTATTTATCTTAGTTCTGTTGATTATGATGTTTAGGACATCATTGAAACTGGCTATAAATCACCCACTATAACTGTTGGTGATACTGAGATTCCTAAACCTAAGGATAGGTGGGATGCTAACGATAAGTGTAACAACCAGGTATTTTCAACCATTCGCATCCATTATAAGTGTATGGGTAGACACTCATGCCGAAATTGAATTGCTCAAAATACCGCGTTGTAAATAAAAATTTGGCAAATCTCAGAATATACAGTAAATAAAAATCACAAATCACAGACATAGAGTATATAAAAATGCAGCGGAAGAAAAAGAGATAGTAGTTCATGAAGCTACTATATAAAATATAAGATACATCAGAGTTAAATAAGATACAACAGAAGAGTAACAGGATACATCGTGTACAAATCAGATACATCACTGAACCACTGGATACTGAAACAAAATAGATGGCTGGATCTTCAAGGAAAGCTCCAATGCTGAAGGTGAATCTTGAATGCTAACTCAATCAATCTGACCCGAGCGTAAAGAAAAACACAAAACCCTCGAGTCAGGACATAAATACTTATAAGCTGTAAATCAACTCAAGTGAACAGTAACAAAATGCAACGGTAACTTAAAGGATGCTTGGGACCGCCCATCCTCTAAGGATCCGTTAAACTATTTACTATGTAGTAATATACGCTATATACGGTAGTGTCTAATCAGTAAAGTATAATCATATAGAAAATAGCGTTAAGGGGATGGTGAACCTTAACGCGGTCGGATCTTTAAAACCAAAATCGTAGTGGGCTCGATAAAAGGATATGACACGGCACGCGAGGCAATGCCAGGGTGGATACACCGTTTGCACTCCCGGACCGGTGGTGATGGCAAGCCGGCAGCTTCCGCCTACCTCGAACAATACCCCCGAATCAAAGGGGCGCCACCGAATCGAATCACAACAGTAATAGAATGGTTTCCGATGGAGCATGCTCGATGAAAGGGTTCGACCCTTTGTGTAGCCCGGTATAGCTCCTGTTTTAGTCATATATGCCAACTCACGGGAGTTGGGTCCACGTAATATATACCTCGAGAACGTCGCCACCATCCTACTTCATTCTGGAATCTCCACCGCGTACACAGTTGTTAAAGTGGTTTTCGGTATTGGCCGGCTATAAGACAATATCCGATCCCGGTCTCTTTAACAACCAATCGTTATTATAACCCGTAGTTATAACTTTAAAACAATATTTTATACTTCAAAATAAAATATCCTTTTCAATCCAAATCTTTATCAAAATAAAGATTAAATCATTTCCAAAACCATTTCAATATATCATCGTAAAATATCTTTCAATTCAAATATTTATCAAAATAAATATCAAGTCATTTCTAACCATTTCAATATATTAAATTTTCATACCCTTTCAACACTACCTTTCAAATCATTTTAATATATCAAAATATCATAAGCTTTCAAAGTTTCAGTTCCAAAATATCATATCTTTCAGAACTTCTTTTTAAATCATGTTAATATCAAAATGTCCTATCTTTCAAACTCCGTTTTCAAATCATTTAATATCAAAAATATCATATCTTTCAAAACTTTGTTTCAAATCATTTTCATATATCAAAATGTCATATCCTTTCAAAACTTCGTTTCAAATCATTTTAATATATCAAAATATCGTATCTTTTCAAACTTCATTCATTTCAAATCATTATTCATTTTATTCAATCTAAAATACCATTTCAATTCATATTTCAAAACAGTTTATATTCCAAAAATTCTTTATTTTTTTCATTTCAATGAAGTTATTATGTTTAATAAATTATTAAATTTCCAAAAATTTCAACTTCCAAAGTTTATTTATTCACTTAAGTTTATCAAAACCGTGAAAATTCACTTTTCGCATTATTTAGAAAACTTATACGGAAAGTTACATTCAAAACAGTTCAATTTAACAAAAGACAGCATTTTAAAATGTTATAATAGGTTTACTTAAATTTCGAATAACTTAGTTAAATTCAAAAATTATAGCACTTACAAAGATTGCTATAATAGCTTTCAATTCGATTTAGCTTTTCAGTTCATCATCATCAACTACAGCGTTTACAAATGCTGTAATATCATTTACATTGTAATTAATACATTTCAAAAATGCATTCAATTAACTTCAAATATTCAATAAAATTTCTCAACCGATTATATTTTTATTAAAAACATTTTTAGCTTATAAAATCATACATTTTCACATTTATAAACATCATTTAATTTTCCTCAAGTTCATGATTTTATAAAGTTAAATTTCCATTCAAAAATCAAGATTTAATAATAATTCACTTATTAAAATGCAATGTTGAATTTTTAAAATCCATTACATTAAATTTCAACTTAAACTTAAGTTCAAATTCTCAAATATAACTTTGTTTTATTTTCATTTACTTACTAAAAGTTCACTTTTACGTCAATTTCATAAATTTCCAGTTTTAGTCATATTTCAAAATTTCAACTTACAATATTCATTCATTTCACATTTCAACTTTATTAAAATCATTAATATGATATAAAAATCACTTTAAATTCATTTAAATTCAAATTATCATAAATTTATCATAATTTCATACTCAATTAAATTTCCAATTAAAATTTAATCAAAATTTCCAAAATAACTTACGTTCAAAATTTCTAACTTTTTCATTAATTCATTTCACTTACAATTATTCAGAAAATCAATAATATTTTACAAAAGTTTTATTTTTATTAAATTTCAAATCGAAATATTATAATAATTAAATTTCTAAAATATTTTAAAATTTTTAGAAAAGCATATTTTAACTACGGGCCTGTATAAAATTTTCTACGCTAGGTAAAGTGATACAGGTAATATATCATTTCAACCCGTAATTTACAAAGAAAAATCCGGGTTTTATCATTTCAAACCCGAAATCCCAAGTCAAAATGAAAAATTTAAAACCATTCAGGCCTATCATTTCAGCCCATAACATTTTTTTCTAACAGGGAACTTGCAGTGTGATCATATGCAGAAATAATATAAACAAGGTCAATATCACAATATACAGTCATATATCAGATGTCAGGTGAAAATTAACAGTTTTAACATGGTAATAACAATGCATAGCATATCATATGATCATCATTAATTTGCATAAACATTTTATATTACTAAACACTTGTCATCAATTCACTTTTCATAAGTATAAATGTCAGAGTGAGAAAGACTCACCTTTTTCAAAGCTAGAGACCAAAACAACATACAAGCACGACTCCAAAGGCACGACAATCACAATTGCACGAATTTTTATTTGATTTGAAAGATAGCCAAGATATGATTTTGTATCAACAACCCAAAACAAAACAAACAAGACAATATATAAACATTCAACATAAAATAACATTGAGACAATTTTGAAATACAAAGCAAAATGAACAAGATAGATTGGACCTTGCTTCAACCACTTCAATGCTTGGCCTAAGGGACACTTATGCTTGGCTATGATGATGCTTTGGCTCAGGTATGACATCATATAGGTCAGGTTTAACATCATATAGGCAAGGCAACAAGTGGAGATGAAGGTGTAGTGGTGCAACATAAAGCATATATAGGGTCAAGGTTAAATAAGTTGAGTTTTTGTGACATTCTTGGCTCGGCCATGGGCATGTGGTGGCTTGGCCATGCTTGTACAGGTCTGGACAGTAGCTGGAGCAGCGGCCAAAGGTGGTGGAGTGGCTGGTGGTGGTGTCTAAGGGGTGGCCAAAGCAAGATATGGAGGGTATGTGATGATATGTGTGGTCTAGGCAATGTTTTAAGGAGTTTTGTGGAAGTTTTGTGGTGCTAGCTTCAATGGATGGGCACGGCTTGGTCATGGTCTGATTTCTAGAGGATGGTGGGTGATGTGGCAGAGGGTGGAGGTCGGTTCAGAGGTGGTGGAGGTGGCTATGGTGGTGGTTAAGTTGGTGGTTGAAGGAGATGAGGCAAAGGTGGTCAAACTAGCATTGTTCAAGGGCATTGTTGCATTTTTTTGGAGTTTTGGCACTATGGTGGGCTCGGCCTTGGTCAAGACCAGAGGGGTAGCTGGTGATGATGGTAGGGAAGAGGTGTAGAAGGTGGTGGTCGTGGCTATGGAGGAGAGGCCAAGCAATACACATGAGAAAACAAGGCAAAATATAAGAAAACAATGGAAAAAGAAGAGCAAAAAGAAGAGGAAAAGAGGAGCCATTACCAAACCTTTCTAGCCATGAAAAATGAAGTGGAGAGGAATGTTTTCATGTGAAAATGAGGTAAGAAATGCACAGGTACAATAAAGAAAGGAACGGTCAAAGGAAATTAAATCTATTAATTGGAAAAGAAACGGAAGAAGAAACGTTAAAACGGTTTTACGTTTCTTTGCTTTCAAACCTTTTAAACTTCCTATATATATTCATATACATCTTAAATAACTGAAAACACTTATAAATTTCAGTTAGAATTCGAAAATATAACAGATAAACAAAATATTAATAATTAATTATTAATTAGATATGATTAAAATAAGAAAAATGGCATAGAAAATGAAAACTAGACTTAGGAATTAGAAATAACTTCAATACACTTTGGAAAAAATTTCTTAAATTTAAATACATGTAAAATGAATAAAATAAAGTAAAACACAGCAATAAAAGTGAATGTATAAAATAAATCAATAAATTTTAATTATATATAATTAAATTAAGAAAATGGCTTAAAATTGCAGACTAGGCTTTAAAAATTAGAAATAATTTCAAATGAACTTTAGAAAATCTTCATGGACTTGTAAAAATATTTATAACAAATAAAATAAAATGCATTCACAAAATTAAAAAAAAAATTAAGTAAAATTTATATGAAGAAAATAGCAGAAAATTATAAAACAGCCTTAAAAATAGGAAATAAATACAGTAAATTTTGGAAAAATTCTATTATCATTTAAAAATATTTAAAAGTCAAAATACACATGATAAAACATATTATTACATATTAAAATAAAATATAACAAAGAAGAGGTAATTTATTCAATTTAAAATAGTCATTGTTAAATAACCCTATATATGCACAATATTGTAAAGGGTATAACTTTCACAATTTACATCCAATTTCAACGAAACGAAAAGTGGTGTTCTTAGAATTTTATGTACTTTCATAATAAAAGAAAAAAAATTAAATTTCAAACTTTTAAAATTTTAAGTTAAAAGTCACAGTTTGACTGTTTTGACCAGAATCAACATTTCAAGCAAATATTTAACTTACACAGTTTGGAAGTATAACTCATATAAAATCAAGATTTTATATTTAAAAAAATAAAATTTTATCATTCAAATAAGTAAAAATAAGTTTTTAAACCAAAATTTTACATTAAAATAATTAAAATATACAATAAATTAATTACAAAATATAGGGTTGTTACAATAAGAAATTAAAAACTACAAATGCTAAAGCCATGAATGCTCTGATCTGTGCTCTTGATAAGACTGAATTTAATAGAATTTCTCATTGTAAAACTGCAAAGGAAATTTGGCATACCTTGGAGGTGACACATGAAGGAACTTCTCAAGTCAAGAAGTCTCGTCTAACCCTATTCAGCAATGAATACGAGAACTTTGTGATGGACAAAGGCGAGAGCATAAAGGACATGTTTGGACACTTTTCAACTTTGGTGTACAACGGTGGAGCGCTTGGGAAGGTATTCACTGAGGTAGAGCTTGTAAGGAAGGTGCTACGAGTCTTACCGATGAGCTTTGAGGCAAAAGTCATGGCAATACAAGAATCGAAAGATCTGAGTAAACTAAGCATGGAGGAGTTTATCGGCAACTTGATGACATATGAGCTTGAGCTAAAAGCAAAGGAGGAACGCAACAACTCCGAATCAAAGAAGAAGACGATTGCCTTAAAGAGAAAAGAAGAGAGCGATAAAGAAGAAGAAGATCCAATTGAAGAGCTTGCAATGGCAGTCAATAATCTTAGAAAATGGTCAAGATTCAGGCCACGCAAGAAGAAAACAAGTGGTAATAGGCCAAAAGATTGTGACAATTCCGATAATGAACTGACGTGCTTTAACTGCAACAAGCCTGGCCACTTCAAACAACAATGCCCACTTCTCAAAAACAACAAAGAAAAGAAAAAGAAGAAGAAGGCCTTTGCAGCGACTGGGGATGATGAAGAAGGAGTGGAAGTTTCGAATAGTAGCTCAGAGGAGGCTAACTTGTGTCTTATGGCAAAATCAGATTCAGAAGCAAGCTCAGAGGAATCTAGTGAGGTAGGTCACTATTCTTATAAAGAGCTTGTTTTATGTGTTGTGATCTTACTAAAATAGTTGATACTCTTGAATCTAAAATTGAAAAACTGAAATCTGGAAGGAGAGAACTTGTTCATGAAAATTTTAGATTAGAAACTGAACTTGAAAATATTCAAAACCTAGACTGTAAAAAATGTAAAATTTTAGATTCAGAATTATCAAGACTTAAGAATAGCTTTGAGAATCTTGAAAAAGAAAACTTGAGTCTTAAGGAAACCATTGACACTAGGAAAAAGGATTTTATAAATAGATGCACCTCTCTTGTAACTGAAAACACAACACTAAAAACCAAAGTGCAAAATCTTGAGAAATCTATGAATAACTTTTCAAGAGGAGAAAAATCATTCAACATGTTATTGGGAAATCAAATTTTTGCTAACAACAGAAAAGGAATAGGCTTTGGGAAAACACAAGTTGATGATAATGCAAAAGGTAAAAGTGTCTTTGCTAGATGTGAAATAATTGGACATCGTGTTGAAAATTGTAGTCATAGGAACAAGAACACAAAATTTATACAAGTTTGGGTTCCTACGAATTCTACAAAAAAATTTAATGTCTATTGGAACAAGAATAAAAGGACAAAACAAATTTGGGTCCCAAAGGGATTGTTTATTCACAATGCTTCTGCCACTAACAACCATGGACCTATAAAAACAAATAGGTCACAAAAATCTTTCATCGTGTAGGTATGGTGGCAGGCTAAGGAACAACAATAGTGTTCTCTGGATTTTGGTTGTTCCAGAAATACAACGGGCAATAAAGCAAAGTTCCTTAACCTAGTACAAAGGTGACAAAATCACAATGGGCAACCATGAAAAATTATCGTAAAGGTAAAACAGGTGAAGGTATATTTATTCGATCGATATATTAAATGTGATAATCTGCACCGTACTCTGAATTAAATCAGCCAAAAATGTGATGATGATCTTTTTTTGATTCTGACTTGTTCAACATAGTTGGCCAATTATATTTATGCCAAAAACACTATTCTTTGAAGTACTTCATACATATACGTTTGGATTAAACATAGTGTGTTGTTGGATGATAATGCATTAGGTTATAATTCGGCTAACTCTATATTCACAGTTTCTGATTTTTTACACGACTTCAATTCAAATTCAAGAATGCTGTAAAAAAAATTGAGTTTGAGTTTTTGTGCACACTTCATGGTTTGGTCGATCAAATTCAATTAATGATAATTTTTGAGTGAAAAAGAAATTCAGATGCAGATCATACTGGAAATCTAGTTGACAGAAAAATTACTAATTGAACGTGATTTATGGTGAGACATTTAGTAACTGCATCGTTTTTCAAAGAAAATATCTGCATATTTTTCATTACAAATAATTTTCAAATAGCAGAAATTTTTCTCATATAACCCCTTCGAGAAAATCATTTTTGATCATATTTTCAGATTAGTCATTTTGAAAAAATTATTTGATTTTAAATGACAAATTTTAACTAATCTGACTCCTTAATAATTATCGAAAAGATAAATAGTGATTGAAAAAAGTGATGAGTGTTGATATTTTTCATACATTACTCAAGACATTATATTTTAGAAAAAAATTCTTTAGAAATTCAAACAAGAGTTATAAAACTTTTTGTTGGGTAAAGATTCCATAACCATTTCTATGTCTATCATATTTCTATCAACCATCGCTCATCAAAAATTCAATATAGTTTGTCGATATGTGGTACTTTAAACAGGAATCGTTCATTTTTCATTTTATAAAACAAAATAAAATCCAAAGTATTCACTCTCCTTTAAAATTCCTCACGGTTATGCATGAGTGAATTACTTGGAATTTGTTATGTGCTTCCATGCTCATTTAAAAGTCCTTACGGTTATGCATGTATGGAACGCATATCGAAATTGATTTATTAAATAAACAAGTTGATTCTAATCCCATTTAAAAGTCCTCACGGTTATGCGTGATTAGAAGATACTTGAATTCATTTTTAAAATTAAATTGGAATACTACTAATCTCATTTAAAAGTCCTAACGGTTATGCATGATTAGTAGATATTCAAATTCATGATATAAGTGTACCACAAACAGATACAACTGTATGGTTTTATATGATGACATCATTTCCATTACTTCTAAAAGTGGAATATGCGCCTAACGAGGGTAGTTATGATTTTTATGTGATTTTTTTATTGAAATTTAATATTTATATTCAATTGAGTTTTAATGATTAATATCGATCACTTTATCTCTATTATCTCTAACACTATTATTCTTTTGCTGATAATAAAAGGGGGAGAGAAAAGTTAAGATTTTGTCAAATAAAATCAAGCAAAGGTCAAATAATTTTCCACTTGCATCTAGGCTCATTTGTATATTTTATTTGTATGCATATATGTAGGGGGAGCATCGTGTAGAGAGGAAAGCATTTAAATAAGGGGAGCAATTAAAGTATATCATTGATCAAATACATTTAACACAGTCAAAATCTTAAATATATGTTCGTTATCATCAAAATGGGGAGATTGTTGAATATGCGCTTACATGATTTTTGTTTGATGATAATAAACATATATATACATATTCATTTAAATGTATTTGTTAATGTACTATTTTATTCTTTCATAGATTAAATAAATATTTGTTGAATAAAATAAAGTACAAAGAATTTGAATTCAAACAGAATAAGTTACACAGAGTTTGAATTCAAACATAAATTTTATTCAAACAAATATATATTATAATTTTGAATAGTACAAATTCAAGCTCTCACTATACATATACAATTTTGATTCTAACTACATCACACTTCAATTTACATAAATTCCTCACTACATATCACTCACACTCGTAGTTTATCTTCAACTTCATTCCAGTTAGATTATAGCATCTGAGAAATCTGCAAAAATGTTCACTAACGCGGTAAAATTAAAAAGAAATATTTTTGCAATATAAAATAAAATATGGATTTTTGAAAATATTATTTGCCTGAGTTATTTGGGTTGTTCGTCATCATTTGCATTTGAATTCATCATACACGAACAATGTGACATGCACAGTGTATCACTGTACATGCCACAAGGCCGTGCACACCGATATACACTTGTATTCTTATCAGGGACAGGTAATCATGAGTGGATGCAATACACACGTGTACATTTATACACGTGTGCACTGCCTCGCTAACTCGTGTGCGCAGCCAACAAAAGCAAACATACAAACAGTTAATGATTCAACTGGCCAGACAACAACTCACATGTTTGAAACCACAAAAGACTGCAACAGCAACAAACTCAGTGAAGCCAAAGTGTACAACTACAAGGTCAGAGAAGCAACAAGAATACCAAAGACAGTCTCATAAGACAGTGACAATGAGTATACAAGTGCAGACACAAGTAGTGATACAACAGTACAAAGAAACAACTCCAGACCAAATGCAAGACCAAAGTACAACAAAACATCAACTGGGCACATGAAGATCAATCAACCAGAATGGATGCAAAGACCAGTGGTGCAAGTGCAGACCACAAAGACTCAACAAAGGCTACAGACAAGTAGTAGTGTGCAGAATGAAGCAACTGTGAAACTGAACAGTTACACTAATGTGCCAGAGAAAGAAAGATCACAACGTAGCATCAATAATGCATGAAACATATATACAAGCAACTAAAGGCAACATGACCAAAAGATCAGAGACAAAACAATGCACAACTCAAATGAACACAGTGAGTGCACCAAAGATATGACATCACAACAAACATGACAGCAAACAACTAAAGCAACATGTCCAGTTGCAACAAAGACCAAGTGCACAGTGAAAAGTATTCAATAATATAAAGCAATGCTTAGTGTACAACATACATATGAACCAAGTTCATATGTACAACAAACAAGCACTGAAACAAAGATGGCCAGAGCCAAAGTTCACAGTGAAGCCAGAAGAAATTAACAACTGCATTTCGAGTATACTACAGGGATAAACACAAATGGCCAGAGAAATGCACAAAGCTGCTATAGGGATGAACAGAAGGACCTTAAACAACATCGCATTAACAAAGTCAAAGAAATTCGAATGTACAAGTCAAAGCCTGCAGTAAATCAAGTTCGAATTCGATGCAGATGATAAGCAGCTCGAAGTCGAAAGCAATAAACAAGTCCAAGTCGAAATCATGGAAGCATATAGAAGTCAACAAGGGAATTCGTGAATGTATACTGAAAAAGATTCAAGTGCGTATCTTTGAAAAAGTCAAAAATCAAAAGAGGAAAGTTTTTTTTCGTATGACTCAAGAAAAATCGAACGCTGCACAATCAAAGCCGTGCGCATCAAGTCAGGAAAGCAAGAATTAGGAAAGTGTCGAATTCATATAAATTCACACTCAAAATCATTATAGGCCGTGTGCAAAAGGAACAATCGAATTCAAGCAATCAATCCAGAAAGCAACAAATAACATACCAGAAGAAAAGTCAGATTCGATCATTTCGAAGCAACCAAGCCCTAATTTCACAAAACGATTAACAGAGGAGCAACTGCGAACGAGCGCAAGTAAAGCAACCAGAGAATCAATCATCAGAGAAGCAGCGAGCAAGGCAACATGCAAACCAGAGAATCAACATAGGCATGCTTCAAAAAAAGCCTAATTTGGATCGAAAAATTCAAGCCCTAATTTCAGAGCGCAAAGAAAGCAAGGCCGCAATTTTTCAATAGCAAAAGAAAAGGAACGGGTAGAAGAAAATTTGGGCCGGCTTTGTTTTAATAAAGGCTTTAGTTTATGGTTTAGGGTTTTAGTTTTTAAATTGTTTTTAAGTCTGTTTTTTTAATCAATTCTTGGTAAATCACCACCTAGGTTTTAGGTTGTGTTAGATTGTCTAGTTAGGATTAGTTCAGTGAGCAGGGTATGCGAGTTTGCAAAACTCTATAGGCAGTAGCAGGGTGTGCGAGTCTGTTAGAGTGTTTGTAAGCGGGAGACTATTTAATCCTAATAGAAATCTAGGAATGCAGCAGTAGGCAAGGGTTGCCGAAGCTGGGTAAATTTTGTGTGTGATTTACTTTTCAGCATATTTACTTCTCTGCAGTTTGTTTTTGCGTTTAGTTCGAGAAAATTTGCTATAACCCTATGGTGAAGACCGGACGTCTTCGAGAATGAAAGGATACCCTGTCGAATGACTCTGTACTGAGTTGCTTCGGTATAGAGTTCTCCATATGTGATGAGGAATCCGATCGGGTTTGTCGATGCCCGGATTGCAAGGACTTCTTCGGAAGTGCCTTCGGTTCCGTTCAAACTCAGAACAGACTTGTATGGATTGTATGTCTGACATTACATTTGAGATATAAAGCAGATTTCTTTCAAATACATTTCTGTTGGTGGCGGAGAATTCATTCTCTTAGCTTAACACCCTTCTTTGAGACGTACGAGCTCAGAGGTTATGTAGTTGAAGGTTATCAGTAATATATTCCCAACTTGGTAATGTGGCATGCTTAGTGCTGCTGATCATTTGTTGATCAAAGCATGGCTTTTGTGAAAAACGTAGCTTTGTAGACGAGACTTCGTCGAACCTCACAACCCAGTAATGGTCGAAACAGGAAAGATGCAGCAAGGTTATTGGGGGTAGCGCCCCTTAGGGTATGTGCATTTCCTTCTGGATAGAAGTGGTATCATGGTATGGAGCCCAGATACTTAACTTATGTGGATATCGTATATATATATATATATATATATATATATATATATATATTACTTTGTGATTGTTGCTAGGGCCCCGGATAAGCGTTGGTTACAACCGGGGAATGGCATACTCGTGTCAGTAGTTACCTAGTTAGAGGTAACCCGGCCTTGTGTTGGCAGAGATCCGGTTAGGTTCTCGGGTCGTCCCTCCAAAGGCGTACCCATGTGGCCCAGGAAGTTCCTTAGCCTGACCATTTGTTGGAAATCCAATTACCAATACGAACACAGTACGGTTTTAGTTGTATTACCTGCCATTTACTTATGGTGGTCACCACTGTTTAGATGGTAGCTATAGTAGGCATACGATAATGGTCGTATGTTGGCTAAGATTTATATTTTACTTTCGAAATGTTTTCCACACTATGCACTAGTAATAATATCAAAGAAATTTTTCCTGTACCAAGCATATTTGACTATCATAAGAAGAAATCTCCTCCAATTCTGCGTTTGCATTGTGTTTGTGGCGGGAGGTCTTATTGTAGTTTCACTTTAAAAGCATACCAAAATTCTTTTATAAATCTAGTTTCTTTAAAAGCAATTGTTTTTGTTTACTCATACCAGTCCCATGACTGACCTGGAGTTTATTGTTTCTTTCCTAAACTCTGGGTGCCCATAATTTCTACTCGAGCAGTCTAGTAGCAGGTTTTCCGTACTCTGGAATAAGCAGTATTTTGGAGCTTTTGCTTTGGTGATATCTTAGGAGCTTTTGGAGATCTCACGTGTTTAGCTTTTGGGAGTTCGTTATCATTTCTTTCATGTGAAGACTTTTTTTTGGATATTCACCAATGTATTATTATGATGTTTATTTAAGTTATGGTGTGTATATTAAAAATACTTTAATGTAGTAATGGATATTATACTATTGTATCTGTGATATATGCATGATATTCATTTTGTTCTGCTGTTTTATATTCATCTGATGCTGTTATAAGCTCCATCCAAACTGAAATTTGACGTTCGAATCTCCGACAGTTGAATACAAGTGAGGTATTTGATGTCGACTTTTGAACGATGAATTTTGGGTTGTGATATTTTCTAACCAAATCTGGACCAAGAACCAACCTATCCTCTGTCTCTAACCAACAAATGGAAGATATGTATGACCTTCCATACAAAGCTTCAAACGGTGTCATCCCAATACTAGTTTGATAGTTGTTGTTATATGAAAACTTTACTAGATGCAGATGGTCTTCCTATGATCCCCCGAAATCTAATAAACAAGCTCTCAACAAATCTTTCCAGATTTTGTTAACTCTTTCTGTTTACCTATCTGTCTACGGATGGTAAGCGGTACTCATCTTGAGCTTAATTCACAAAACTTCCCGTACACTCTTTCAGAATTCGCTAGTGAACAAAGGATCTCTGTCACTAATTATGCTACTTGGAATTACATGCAGTCTAACCACATTCTTTATAAACAATCTCACTAAAACAGGCGTCGTTCTAGTTGACCTACTTGTTATCATAAAATATAAATTTAACTAACATAAAACTGATATTTTAGTACTTGTAAGTGTACAAACTCTCACCTTTTGTTTGAAATAGAAAAAAATTCAGCTTCAAACAAATTCTATTTCCACTCTAAGTTGTAGCCTTCGTCGATACGATTCCAACGTGATTTGATTCGTCCATAACCGACCTCGTAAGCAAAATTATGCAATATTTAATAACGATGCTCTTGGTTAATCTATCCACTATGACCCATATATTATCATTTCCACTGTTCAACCTTGGCAACCCATCAATGAAATCCATAGTAGTAGAATCCCACTTCTGTACTGGAATATTTAATGGCTGAAGAAACCCACTTGGCTTCTAGTGTTCGACCTTTGCCAGTTGAAAAATCAAGCACTGCTTCACACACAAACCAATATCCCGGTTCATACCTTCCTAGAAGAAACTTCTCTTAATATCCTGATACATCTTAGTACCTCCTGGATGAATAGAGAACTTCGAATTATGGCATTCCTCCAAGACTTCTTTCCTTGTGTTTCCTACACTCAGAACACATAATCTTCCTTTCTTTCTCATCCTCCAATTCTGATCAAGACCGAAATCTTTCAAGTCTTCACTCTTGATTCCATCTCTCAACTTCCTAATCCATTCAGCTAACACTGGATCATCTTCCTGTTTAGAAGCAATCCTTTCTATCAACACCGGTCGAACTTCCAAACAAGATATTACAACTGTATCCCCACTAGACCCAGCCCCGGATCACCATTGCACTCTGCAATCTTCTAATGCTTCCAAATTTTTCCACTTAACAATCATCGCTAGCATTGCATTCTAATGTTTCCTGCTAAGTTAATCTGCAACCTTGTTGCCTTTTTCCGGTGTGTACTCAATCCTAAAATCATAAGCAGCAATAAACTCTAACTACCTCTGCTGTCTCGCGTTCAGCTACTTCCGAGAGAATAAATACTTTAGTGACTTATGATCTTTATATAACTCAAACCTCTTTCCCAAGAGATAATATCTCCACACTTCAAAGCAAAAATAACTGTAGTCAATTCCAAATCATGCGTCGGATACCTGACCTCATGCGGTCTAAGCTATCTAGAAGCATAAGCAATCACTTTACCTCTCTGTAGCACTATCACTAATTTTGTTCCACATGTATCTGTATAGACCACTAAATCCTAGTTCACCTCTGGAACAACCAACACAGGTGCATGGCTCAATAAGTGTTTCAAACTCTAAAATGCTTCCTCACACTTATCGGTCCATGCAAACTTCACATCCTTTCTTGTTATCATGGTTATCGGTGCCACTATCCGCGAAAAATCTTTAATGAACCTCTGATAATAACCAGCCAACTGAAGAAAACTCTTTACGTCGGTTACTATCTTGGGTCTCTTCCAACTATTCACTGCATCAATCTTAGTCGGATCTACTGACAACCCTTTCTCTGAGACTACGTGACCTAGAAACTTCGCTTCCTTCTTTCAGAAATGACACTTCGAAAACTTTGCCTTCAGCTGATGCTGCCTCAGCGTCTCAAGCACCAGTCTAAGATGAACTTCATGCTCTCTTTCATCTTAAGAGTATATCAAGATATGACCTATGAAAACCAATACGAACCTATCCAAGTGCTTTTGGAAAACCCAGTTCATCAATCCACAAAGAAAGCTGGCACATTAGTCGGTCCGAACTATTCCATCCTGGTCCTAAACGTCGTCAATGGTATACTATCCTCTGCTACCCTGAGCTGTTGGAAACTTGTCGCTAAATCCAACTGCGAGAATACCTTGGCTCCACTCAACTGGTCAAACAAATCATCAATCCTCGACAATGGATATCGATTCTTTATCATTCTCTCATTCAACTGATGATAATCGATACATAGCCTTAACAATCCATTCGGATTCTTAGCAAACACTGCTGCTGAACCCTAAGGTGAACTACTCGGCCTGATCAGACTCTTGCCTTCTAAATGCACCAACTGCACCTTTAACTCCCTCATCTCTATAGGAGTCATCCTGCTCGGCGGCCTACTCACTGGTTCCGCTCCCAGAACCAAATCTATCCGAAACTCAATAGCTTGTTTCAGCGGCAATCCAACCGTAGGCTCAAAAACATCTGCGAATTCTCTAACCACCAAAACTCGGCTCAACTCATCATCCAATTCTATAGCACCCAACAAAGCATACATCCCACCACTAGAACCTTCTATGCAATAAACGATCTGGTTACAATAATCAGGGTGTCTAAGAGATATTTTCCTATCCTAGCAAAATATCCTAGAATCATACACACTTAACCATTCCATACCAAGAATGATTTCGAACCCCATAAAAATAAACACATGCAAACTGTAAACAAAATTATGACCTAACAGGCAAAACTCTATCTGGTCACATCTTAACCCTAGAGTTGCATGCCCTCCTATTGGATTCGCAACCCGTAAGGAAGAAACTAAATATGTGGGTTCTAGGTTAAGCTTATCTATCATACATCTAGATTTAAAAGAATATGATGCATCAGTATCAAATAGAATGCTAACAAATATATCATGAATCTGAAGCGTACCTCCTAAGGCTGCCTTAACTTTCTCCTAAGCTGTCGGCTTAGAAGCAGTAGGCTCCAATGCATACACCTTGCCATTTCCATCCTTTGTGGGCTCCTTGCACTGGCTCATAGCCAATCTGGTCACAGTGGTAGCACCTGATACCCTTTTTTCCAGCTACCTCCTTTGCCTTCCCAGCACGACATTCATTAGCATAGTGCCCCTTCTTGTCGCACTTGTAACAGACAATCTCATACTTTCCCTTCTTAGCTGCTTCTCCCTTCTAAGCACCTTTCTTAGGAAAGAACTTTCTCTTCTGGTTCTGCCTAACCTGGACTTCTTTAACTTTATTCTTCCCTACAGAATCAAGCGACTCCTCGTGCCACAAGGCCATCTCCACAACAAAATCAGAAGGATCTCTAATATGAGGTAATGTAGCCCTAGCAAGCTCAAGCTTCAACCCCCTAATGAACTTCTCATTCCTCGTCATCATAGTATCTACTGAAGCATACCATATCTAGCAAGCTCCTCAAACTTCCTAGCACACACCAGGATGGAAATTTGCCCTTGCTCTAACTTAGCAAACTTCCTGATCAGAGTTGACTGTGTTATTGCTGACATAAAACTCTCTTGGAACCTTCCCTTGAAATCTTCCTAGGTCATAGGTTCCTCAACCACCGTTGCAGGCACACTATTCCACCGAAACAGAGCTACTCCCTGAAGCTTTCTAGATGCCAACCTCCTCTTATGCTCATCATTGAGCCCCAAATCTGCAAAAATCCTTTCACAGTGCAACATGCAATTCTCCATCTCAATGACATCTTCCATTCCAACAAACGGCTTCCCTTCAAGCTTGGTGTAATCTCAACTTAGATTAGCATAATGGTTAGCTACTAGAACTTCTGGAACTCCTCATCCCACTACTCTAGCAGCAACTCCTGTCTGCACCATATTCATGAAGAACTGATACATAGCTTCCATTCCAACTTGCAGGACTTCAGCACCCACATTTCCCGCTTGTGCCTGACCTTGGCCTCTTCATACATTAGGTCTGGCATTCCCTTCGGTGCCCTCCCCTTCATGGTTAACTCTGCTTCTTTACCTTCCATATCTATATTCAAACCTCATATGATAAAAAAAAATAGCCTAACAAGGATAAGAGACTAGAGATAAATCGTATACTTATATATAGAAAATACAACTACGTTACTATAGCGTTATCCCATACCCTAATCTTTCACTAATACTTTAGGATTATGTTTCAAAAATCATTTTTAGTTTAAAGTTTTCACAAACCATGAACTGATACCAAGTTGTAACATCCCGTATCTGGAGGCCAAAAGCTAAGTGTTACAATGCTACAGTAGTCCATAGTATTAACTTCTGTTGACGAAACATGGTAATGATAATGGTATCCATAATATCAAAAGCACATGAATATGAACAAAATCAAAGATTTTTAAAACAAAATTTTGTTGATTACATTTCAAAAGAATAATTCATATCCATGTTACATAACCCCATATCGTTTCCCAAGCAATGATTAAATATATCATTTAAAAAATATGCCAAGAACGACATATGATGATGCCACTTTGGTTGATCAAAGCAATTTGGCTATATCTGACTTAATATACACAGCGAAATCAAAATGAAAGTCCTAATTAGCTATCCATCAGCCACCTGCTCACTCCGAATGCTTTATTCGCCAAAAGAAACAATTGAAAACCTCAACCCTCATCCTACTCAAATAAATTTTGAGTATCCGAGAGTTTATGGAGAAATAAAAACTTCAAGTCAGACATAAAGCCTGGTGTGAATAATTCTGTTACATCTCGGTTTACTGATATTAAGTTAGACCACGCCGCTCAGCGAAACGGGTTTTCGCTCAATAATATCCTTTTCAAAACATATATATTATGCAATCCTTTCCTCCAACCAAACTGGTTAATCAAACTAATTTATCAAAATAGCAAAATCCGTTATGCTAAATAAATAGACTATCTGTTTATCAAACTTATTATATCAAAATAGCAATATCGGTTGTGCTAAATAAATGAACTATATGTCCGTCAAAACAGGTAATATGTAAGCTATCTACCTACATTTAATAGCAAGGTCCGTTATGCTACAAATGAACTATCTGTTCATAAATTGGACTGACGGCCCGCAAAATGGACTACTATTCGAAACCTAGGCTGATTGCCTGCAAAATGGACAACTATCCGAATTTCTTTCTTAGGGTTAACTACCCTTTAAATTTTCCTTGAAAACTTTTTGAAAATGATTTAGTCCTTCAAATAATATATATATATATACAAGGAAAATAAATCTTTAGCTTTACTCTAAGATACTTTGCCATGATATATACACTTTACTCAAAGTAATACTGATGAATTTTAATAAGGATTAGCTATCATTTAAAATAAGTTAAAGTCCTTTTTAACTTGTTAATACTTAGGCAAATCTGCCTATACAATATATTTAAAACCTTTGTTTAAACCTTTAAACAACTTATTCGAAACCCCTTCAAGGTAACTCCTTCGAAACAAAGTAAAACCTTTTACTTATTCAAGGCCGAAAGGCCAACCCTTGCTTTTCGAAATCATTGAAAACCTTTGTTTCGAAACCAATAAAAGTCTTTCCTTCGAAAGCTTTAAAAAATTAAAAATCCTTCTTTAAAAGCTTTAAGTATTGTCTTTCGAAAACATAGGGAAAAACATTTTCCTTCAACCCTTTCGAACCTTGGGGAACCACCGCTTTCGAAACCATTCATAAAACCTTTCGAAATAGTCAAAACTCGATCCTTTCGAAAGCACTTTAGGTTCAATATAAAATATGTGAAAACCTTTCGAAACCATTTGAAGTTAACTATTTCTAAACCCCTATTTAAAACGTTCTGATCAAAAACATTTGTGCCTTCAAGTAGAGCAAAAGGATCAGGAACCTATTATAGTCAAAAGCATTCAAAACTATCTCTTTCGAATCATTTGGGTTTTACTTATAGAAAAAGGGTCCTTAAAACATTTAAGTCGAAAGATACTACTTCGAAACCGATTCCTAAATAATGAAGTGATGGTGTCGAAACCGTCCCTTCGAAAACATTAGAGAGGTGGTCATATTTTTAGAAAACAAAACGAACCCCTTCGAAACCATCTGGATCGAAAGGTAGGAAGTGACAGCTAAAAGGCTTCGTCCAATCGAAAGCAATCATTTAAAACAAAAATGCAACCAATCGAAACCCTTCCTTTTAAAACCATTTGACTTAGTCGAAAGCAAGCAGATGCATTTTCCATTTAAGAATGAATCATTGCTTCAACCCCTTTAAAAGCCCTGGTTTCGACTCCAAACCTTCCGCCTATATCCAATTCACTACGTACCAGTAAACAGATACCATGTGCATTGGCTTCGACTATGTCGAAACCAAAGATGAGGAAGCGAAACCTAGTGCCGACTGGGTCGAAATAGTGTAAATCGTGCAGCAAATAGTTCTTTTCACCTAACCTGCTTTACGTGTCTAAATATGATTGGTTATCTCTTTCTTTACCAATAAAAAGTATTGCACTCTGACAAAAGGCTGCCGACTTTCCAGTTTTAAGAATTTAAATCATTTTACAAAAAGCTCCTTCCCTTCTTTAAATTATATAAAACATTTAAATATCATACCTTAAATAATTTTATATACCCATCAAAATCTTAGAAAAAATTTGGTAAAATTTTCAAAAAATCTATTTTAATATGTTGTAACATCCCACCCTTTTGGACGATTTAAATCGACAATAAACCACACATGCCAACTAAAATCATTCAAAAGGTAAGACTGTAATGGGGTAAATAAGAAAGTAATAGAAAAGAAGGAAAGATAAAACACAGAGTCTCACAGCGGAATGACAAAATATAAAAATTAAATAAACAGTTCATGAAGCTGTTTTACAAATAACATTTGATTACAGCTTTACAATACAAATCAGAGTTATACATACGGTAGAAATAAATAAATAATGCAGCGAAACACATGATGTAGTGGAATAATTAATAATAAATAGTAGACTCATCTCCGTCTTCATCCTCCAAAATATAATGGTCTTCAATACAAATAAAAAGCTCAGACTGACCAAAGCGTAATAAAAAGACAAAACACTCGAGTCAGGACTAAAAGATCTTAGGTAAGTCAAATCAAAATAAGTAGAATAGAAATATTACTATAATGGATTCAGAGATGTATAACAGGAATTTCATCTCCTATCAAGTGTACAATGTGGATTTAATTATTCAAAAGATTTCAAACGATTCAAAAATGCCAATCTTAATCATTTTAATTAAAATAGATCCGAATTTTAAATTTAAAACTTAAATCTTTCAAATAATTCAATTCTAATAAATAATCCAAATTAAAGAAATTACACGGTTATATGTCATTTCAACCAGTATCCAAATCAAAATTTCCAAATCAATGGAAATCGCTCGAGTTATCATTTCAATCCATAGTGGTAACAAAGATATATACATAAATAAACATCCAATCATCCAAAATGACAACCAATAACATCCATCACAATCCAACATCCAAATCAACCAATAAATCACAATAATCAATTGATTATCATTATCAGGTGTATAACTTGCAATTTATATTCATTATTAAATAAATGGCAAATTCAATTCAATATAAATTCAAATTTAACTTAAATGACAATCTAATAATACCAAAAGCAATTAATAAATTTCTAATCACATTATAAATTTAATTTAACTAGCATAAGATAATCTAGTATTCGTGAGTGGGTCAAAACACTCACCTTTGATATTTAGAACGCAAAAATCCAAACAAATATGCCTTTTCCAATAGTCTCCAAACTCAGCCAAACCTATTTTATGTTATTAGGAATTCCAATACGAGTCCAAGGTAAGAAACTACGCATGTATCAAAGCTTGTATGAGGAAGATATTCAGGTTATAAGGATATAAAATAAAATAAAAATACATACATATTTAATTCTTAAAATAAGAAACTTTAATAACTCACGTTTTCAAATTTGATGTACCCAAAACAAAGGCAAGAAGTAGAAAGCCAAAACCATTAAGGCTAATTCTCATTGTTCAATTTTTTTGAAGGCTTCTTGCAAAAGAAGGCAAGGCGATGAGGAAAGGTACGGATGTGGTTAAGGAAGAAATGAATGCTCACACTTTTTTATTTTTTTTATTTTTCTAAACACAGCTTCAGTAAAATGAATTGGCAGCAATTAAGTAGAGGTATAAAGCTATGTTGACATTGAGACTTTGGGGGAAACAAATAGAGGTCTGATGTTTGAAAAATAAGAAATTTCTAGGGGAAAGAATGATATATGATATAAAACAAAAGAAGAAAGGGAAGTGACAAATGAAATATGTATGGAAGGGACAAATAAAACAAAACTGTATGATCTAAGTAGATCCTTTGGGAAATAAATAAACAAAACGGAAGAATAAGAAATGATATAAATTCACGTTTCAATTACATCAAAGAATTGCAATAAAACCAAATGTGGAAATAGTGGCAGGTGTGTTGAATAATAAGGAAATGAAGGAACCACTTAGGATCTAGTTAATTGCATGATCCACTCAGTTAAATATATTATCACTGAATATACCCTTTTTCACACTCGTTTACACATAATTAACATATAGTAAATAAATTTGAATACAATAACCAGTGTAACGTTACAAAAAAATAAAAGATGATTTAGAACTCAAATTCAAGTTTTTTTTTCTTTCAAAATAATGTTTTTCTCATAGGGGAATTGCACAACCTAAAAAGTCAATTAAATTTAAACTTCAAGATTAGTGTTAAAATCACTTATATACAGCCTCAAATGTATACTTAATGGCTGTAAAATATTGTTTTAAAATTCAATTTTTTCTTCTTTATATAGAATTATTTTTACCTTCAAAATGAAAATGTTCGTTTTATTTTCATTAAAATGTTCTTTTTATGTTTTTTACAATAATGTATGTTTCTTCCGTTAAATCCAAAAATTAATATTAATGTTTCTTTTTTTAAAATTGAAAGATCCAAAAATTAATATTACCTCAATCTTCTATATTTATCACTTTAGTTCATATTAACTGTAGTAGGTAATTAGATTAACTGCAATTGATTTTCAATTTAATTTCAATGGATTAAATAAATAGGTGATGAATGACAAATGTTACCTTTTACTTAATCGCATTTACAAGATTATTATTAACAACAAATGTTATGACTACTTGCACAATCCTAATTATACTCAATTTTCCATTAATTTCATATAATTTCCCCTTTTATATAAAATTTAATTCATTTCCTTATTTTCAACTTATCATCAAATAACGTTACAATTATTTTAATCACTAACATACAATTCCAACATTAAACACAACATTCAATTTCCTTAATTCAATTAATTACCCATTCAATATTAAAACGATAAACTAATGAGAAAAAAGTTAATACAATCGTTTATAATAATAATTCATACCCCTTATCTTATTCCTTGCAACCAAGGGTTATAATTTGCTTACCCAAAAAGGTTTTATATTCAATATTAACCTATTTCAATTAATTACATACAAGTTCACCATCTACATCATTTAATTTATTTCATTATTTACAATCATAACCAAGTCAACCTACAATGTATTTCAATTAGTTTGAAATTACTTTAAATATTTATCAGTAGCGTTCAGGCAACACCACTGATTTCATATTCAATATTAGCCAATTCTAATTGATTACATATAATTTCAACGTTCAACGTATTTCCTTATTTTTAGTTATAACTAATTATAACCTTAAAGTCACTTCAATTAATTGGAAATTAGATTAAAATAGTTAGCAATTACCTTATATTAACATTACTAACATTACATTCTAGTTATTCTTCTCCTTGTGACATCAAATTTTTTTTTAGTTTTATTTCAATATAAAATTGTAAAATATTATTTAATTAATATTTTAATAATCGAAAATTATGGGTCGTTACACTCTCCCCTACTCAAAACTTTTTGTCCTCGAAAAGGGAAAAGGAGGAAATTAGGAAAAGGAAAAATAAAGACTCATTATATTTTATTCAAAGTATTCAATTTATAAACAATTAATTTTCATAACTAATTAATTTAAATAGAATATACAATTAATTACAAGTAATTCTTCATATTCAAGTCTACCAACGTTTGAAAATATTTCACTTTTCACAAAATTTCTAAGTCTAAAATTTACGAAAAATTTCGGCAGAGTCTCCTTTGTACGGAGAGGTCGCGGAGAAATAATAATATCAATAATCATCATATATATATCATATTAAAAAAAATAAACATCCCAAATCATGGGAAACAATATAATATTGCTAGAAACCTGTAATCCAAAAATATACCTATTAGTCGGGAAAAGAACGCTTAATTTATGAAACCAAAAGCAGTAGCTACTATTTCCATAAACTTGTACTTCACTTGAAAAATCCAAAGAAGTTAATAATACGTGAAAAGAGATATATTTAAGTTGCTTCAATTAATAACAAACAAATAAACACAATATAATAATAGTCACATGCAAACAAACAACATGACCATCATATGTAACGAAGGAATCAATCATATGTCCATAGCAACCAAACTGATGATTTGTTCAGGTTCAGACATTTTTAGTCGTACAAGATGATAAATAGACTATTAAGTGTACCCTATGCTCAATAGCCTTAGATAAATACTTGATATATTATCTATACATCCTTATAGTGTTAGAAGTATCCTTTTCTATCATCTCAAAAGCCAAAATAACCAATAATTTCAACACAATATTTAAGTTTATTCAGTTGGTTTATTTTTTTACATCTATACTATTCCTTTTTTCTCATATAACGTCCTTTTCTTTTTCTTACATGTACATATATAAATTATTTCACAATATTAACTTACATACATAACATTTCTTGTTCATCAAAATTCTTATTTAGAAATAATTTCATTGAACGCTTCCATTACTTAAGTTTTACCTGTATAATATTCTATTACATATTCTATTACATATTCTATTAACATTTCAACTTATTAAACATTTTTGGTAAATATATCTGTTTTAAGAATGTAATTGAGTGTTATACAAGTTTATTTTATTCATGTTAGTTAACAAAATATTCAATGATTACATATTCTAAATTTTTATATCTTTTGATTTACAAGTTACAAATTTCCGATGTCTTATATGTTTTATTCGTAAAATTCAATTCTTATTTATTTAATTAATTATTATTTATATAAAGGCCAATTACTTACATAAGTTGTTTTCCATTAAATATTTTAAGCCATTAATGACTCATTTCACAAAATATTACTTAAGCTTCTATAGCCTTACTTTATTTTATACCTTAATTTAGTTATAGAATAAAAATTCAAGTTTTTGGTGTTCGCCCTTGAAGAGAAAAGAAATACTTCAATATATCTAAAAATTCAATTAAAACATTTAACCTCATTCACTTAGTAGGAATATAAGATATATTTAAAACATCTTTATAGCTTTATGCAAGGACTTTCCCAAAGTTTAAACAATGTTAGAAATTTGTATCAAAAATTTATATTAAAACATTATGATAAGATTTTAAAATAAAGTTCCTTAAATCTAATAATTTATTAGACTCAATATTCCAAAATAAGTATAAACTCTAGATTATTAAAGTGAAACTAATAGCATACTCAAATCTTGCACTAAATATCTAAATAAAAGTATAAATTTTCATAGATTCATGATTAATTTTACACACTTGGTTTAAAATGAATATTCAAATCATGGGGAAAACATTTATCATGGTTTAATACAAAATTCGAATAGTAACTAAACCTATAAATTTACTACCAGTATTTCGAAATCAAGTAATTATTTAAAACCATACTTCCAAAATTGAGATTCTAATTTATTTTCCAGGTATATTTAAAACTTCGCAAATCATTTTTTCCATATATATAATATATCTTCAAATTATACATTCAAAGAAACTTATAAAAAAATTTACAAAAAAAATTCATTTGAAAACTTCATTTGCAAATCAATCATCTTTAATGTTTTAATACTTTACAAAAAAAATTCTATGAATTTTCTTGCTTCATTTATTAATACCATTTCAGTAATTTTAAATAACATCTTTTTAAATATATGTAAATTATTTGAAAACAATTACTTACATCATTACTTATATTTAAAAAGAAGCTATTGAAAACCTTAAATCCATTATGTTTAAATTTTATTAGTTTTAAATCTCAAAATACTTTTAAACATCATTAATAAATCAATAATCATTAACTTTAAAATGTTTTATTTAATTAATAACTTCTGACAATATTTAGAACACTAATAATTTACTACTAAACCATGTTGTACATAAATAAACAATATTTAAACATTTTAAAGTATTTAGAAAGGAAAAATGATCAAAATATCTTTTATATAATACTTTATCAAAATACTTTTATAACTCGATGTTTTAACAGGTTTATCCTTGTTCTTGCAGACTATGGCCATGCGTTGATCAGACGCATGGCTAGAATTCTCCAAGTACTTAGCAGACCTGTTTCAACACCCAATGAAAATACTTAAAATCATTGAAAATAGATATGGAAAGTACGTTCCCCCATGGATTGCAGTTACGCAATGGTTATGCCGCTATCCCAGCGGAATCAATTGTAGCTGTAGGCATCTCACCCCTCGATTTACACTATCCAATAATATCAAATGAATGTAATAAGTGACCCACCAAAGGAATCCGATAATCACCCACCAAAGGGATCCGATAATGACCCACCAAAGGGATCCGATAAATGACCCACCAAAGGGATCCAACAAATGACCCACCAAAGGGGTCCGATGGAAGGTACTTCCCATATCATTTATTTCAACATATATCATACCACATATAGTCACCATTCAGAATCATAGCTTCAAATATCGCACTTATATAAATTCCATCATATATAAGATTTCATTTTCAGATATAGTATTTTCCAAAATCAATAGTCTCAAATATATCAAATCATTCTTATATAAATTCCGTTATATATAAGATTTATCTCTTCAGATCAAAAACCTTCCAAAATCAACATTTTTAAAAATCACCTTATACTTATATAAAGTCTGTCTTATGCAAGAATAAAAAAATTTGCAAATCAATTACGCTGCATGAAGATCCATATGGAATTGAACATTTTTGCTTTGCAAAAGGTTTTGAATTTAGAATAGTTCTTTTTTTTTTAATATACAATCATTTTGTGAAATAGTTTGGTATATAAAATGGTTGTGGAAAATAGTCTGTAAATAAAATAGTTTGTAAAATAGTTTGAAAATAAAATAGTTTGTAAAATAGTTTGTATAAGAAAAATTAAAGAAAATAGTTTGTATAAGGAAAATAAAAGAAAGTAGTTTGAAAAATGGTTTTAAATTAATAGTAGTTTTTCATAAAAGAAAATCCCAATTTAAATTACAAAGATATCCAACCCAACAACTTTCAATTTCAATGCCAAAGCATATCAATAATATTAGAACATAATATGTACACATGTCATCATTTCGCAACATTACATTCGATCGTTCGCTCGATCACACAAGTTCGCTTTCGAACTAGTATTGTCCATTCAACTTCCCTAATGCGGACTTCGATATGGTTTCTTGACTAGAAACCATCATTCTCCTTGCATAGCCATATACTATGATAGAGAACTCTATAATCAAACCAAAAATCCATATCAATATTCACCATCAAGAATCGAATGAAAAATTCTAATGCGAAATGGTGTAATTCACCTCAAACTTACGTACTCAAATCCGGATCAAATTAATTATGCGAATAAAATAATATACGCACAACTTACGTATTTATTTCAATTTGATTCATCACAATTATACTTCAACTAAATTCATTATTAATCTCATTGATTAATGAAAGTATCATTTCATACTTTAATATTTGTTTCACATAATTTCTCCATTTAACATATAACATTAATTTATTCATTCTCATAATATTGCTTATATTTCTCTTCAATTTAAATTACATTCATTCCACATGTAATATTTCTCATTTAATATTACATTTCTTACCAAATCATTTCATAAGGAATTTTCTTAAATTTATAACCAAATTATAAAAACATAATTCCTTTTTGTAAGACATTGTTCAGGTTTAAAGTTATCACAACTTTATTTATAACCATTTATTATAGCAACCATTTATTTCATAATAATTTACAAGTCATGGTTTTATTTATAATCAATTCACATTAAATTCATACTAATTCAGAAGGTTTTGATTATCCAAAATATCCAAATGTTTTGTTTTTCAATAGTTGAACTACGGTCAAAAACAACAAAATTCACAACAAAAATAATTAGCCAATGCTTTTAAACTGATAAAACGCAACTAATCAACAATAAATGATAATAACTAAATATTACCATTTCATAAATCAGACACATTACAAATAACTATATTAGTTATAAAAATTTAATCCTCCGCATATCATATAATATTAGGAAAAAATTCATTTCAAAACTTATATAAAACACTTATATAAAACTAACAAATACACACTCTCATATATACACTTAGACAACTCATTCTAGGGTATACTACCCTATCTCTAATGAGTTAACCCCAACAGGCTAAGGTATGTCTAAACCAAAGCTCTGATACCAACTGTAACATCCCACCCTTTTGGACGATTTAAATCGACAATAAACCACACATGCCAACTAAAATCATTCAAAAGGTAAGACTGTAATGGGGTAAATAAGAAAATAATAGAAAAGAAGGAAAGATAAAACACAGAGTCTCACAGCGGAATGACAAAATATAAAAATTAAATAAACAGTTCACGAAGCTGTATTACAAATAACATTTGGTTACACCTTTACAATACAAATTAGAGTTATACATACAGTAGAAATAAATAAATAATGCAGCGAAACACATGATGTAGTGGAATAATTAATAATAAATAGTAGACTCATCTCCGTCTTCATCCTCCAAAATATAATGGTCTTCAATACACTAAAAAAGCTCAGACTGACCAGAGCGTAATAAAAAGACAAAACACTTGAGTCAGGACTAAAAGATCTTATGTAAGTCAAATCAAAATAAGTAGAATAGAAATATTACTATAATGGATTCAGAGATGTATAACAGGAATTTCATCTCCTATCAAGTGTACAATGTGGATTTAATTATTTAAAAGATTTCAAACGATTCAAAAATGCCAATCTTAATCATTTTAATTAAAATAGATCCGAATTTTAAATTTAAAACTTAAATCTTTCAAATAATTCAATTCTAATAAATAATCCAAATTAAAGAAATTACAAGGTTATATGTCATTTCAACCAGTATCCAAATCAAAATTTCCAAATCAATGGAAATCGCTCGAGTTATCATTTCAATCCATAGTGGTAACAAAGATATATACATAAATAAACATCCAATCATCCAAAATGACAACCAATAACATCCATCACAATCCAACATCCAAATCAACCAATAAATCACAATAATCAATTGATTATCATTATCAGGTGTATAACTTGCAATTTATATTCATTATTAAATAAATGGCAAATTCAATTCAATATAAATTCAAATTTAACTTAAATGACAATCTAATAATACCAAAAGCAATTAATAAATTTCTAATCACATTATAAATTTAATTTAACTAGCATAAGATAATCTAGTATTCGTGAGTGGGTCAAAACACTCACCTTTGATATTTAGAACGCAAAAATCCAAACAAAGATGCCTTTTCCAATAGTCTCCAAACTCAGCCAAACCTATTTTATGTTATTAGGAATTCCAATACGAGTCCAAGGGAAGAAACTACGCATGTATCAAAGCTCGTATGAGGAAGATATTCAGCTTATAAGGATATAAAATAAAATAAAAATGCATACATATTTAATTCTTAAAATAAGAAACTTTAATAACTCACGTTTTCAAATTTGATGTACCCAAAACAAAGGCAAGAAGTAGAAAGCCAAAACCATTAAGGCTAATTCTCATTGTTCAATTTTTTTGAAGGCTTCTTGCAAAAGAAGGCAAGGCGATGAGGAAAGGTACGGATGTGGTTAAGGAAGAAATGGATGCTCACACTTTTTTGTTCTTTTCTTTTTTTAAACATAGCTTCAGTAAAATGAATTGGCAGCAATTAAGTAGAGGTATAAAGCTATGTTGACATTGAGACTTTGGGGGAAACAAATAGAGGTCTGATGTTTGAAAAATAAGAAATTTCTAGGGGAAAGAATGATATATGATATAAAACAAAAGAAGAAAGGGAAGTGACAAATGAAATATGTATGGAAGGGACAAATAAAACAAAACTGTATGATCTAAGTAGATGCTTTGGGAAATAAATAAATAAAACGGAAGAATAAGAAAGGATATAAATTCACGTTTCAATTACATCAAAGAATTGTAATAAAACCAAATGTGGAAATGGTGGCAGGTGTGTTGAATAATAAGGAAATGAAGGAACCACTTAGGATCTAGTTAATTGCATGATCCACTCAGTTAAATATATTATCACTGAATATACCCTTTTTCACACTCGTTTACACATAATTAACATATAGTAAATAAATTTGAATACAATAACCAGTGTAACGTTACAAAAAAAATAAAAGATGATCTAGAACTCAAATTCAAGTTTTTTTTTCTTTCAAAATAATGTTTTTCTCATAGGGGAATTGCACAACCTAAAAAGTCAATTAAATTTAAACTTCAAGATTAGTGTTAAAATCACTTATATACAGCCTCAAATGTATACTTAATGGCTGTAAAATATTGTTTTAAAATTCAATTTTTTCTTCTTTATATAGAATTATTTTTACCTTCAAAATGAAAATGTTCGTTTTATTTTCATTAAAATGTTCTTTTTATGTTTTTTACAATAATGTATGTTTCTTCCGTTAAATCCAAAAATTAATATTAATGTTTCTTTTTTTAAAATTGAAAGATCCAAAAATTAATATTACCTCAATCTTCTATATTTATCACTTTAGTTCATATTAACTGTAGTAGGTAATTAGATTAACTGCAATTGATTTTCAATTTAATTTCAATGGATTAAATAAATAGGTGATGAATGACAAATGTTACCTTTTACTTAATCGCATTTACAAGATTATTATTAACAACAAATGTTATGACTACTTGCACAATCCTAATTATACTCAATTTTCCATTAATTTCATATAATTTCCCCTTTTATATAAAATTTAATTCATTTCCTTATTTTCAACTTATCATCAAATAACGTTACAATTATTTTAATCACTAACATACAATTCCAACATTAAACACAACATTCAATTTCCTTAATTCAATTAATTACCCATTCAATATTAAAACGATAAACTAATGAGAAAAAAGTTAATACAATCGTTTATAATAATAATTCATACCCCTTATCTTATTCCTTGCAACCAAGGGTTATAATTTGCTTACCCAAAAAGGTTTTATATTCAATATTAACCTATTTCAATTAATTACATACAAGTTCACCATCTACATCATTTAATTTATTTCATTATTTACAATCATAACCAAGTCAACCTACAATGTATTTCAATTAGTTTGAAATTACTTTAAATATTTATCAGTAGCGTTCAGGCAACACCACTGATTTCATATTCAATATTAGCCAATTCTAATTGATTACATATAATTTCAACGTTCAACGTATTTCCTTATTTTTAGTTATAACTAATTATAACCTTAAAGTCACTTCAATTAATTGGAAATTAGATTAAAATAGTTAGCAATTACCTTATATTAACATTACTAACATTACATTCTAGTTATTCTTCTCCTTGTGACATCAATTTTTTTTTTAGTTTTATTTCAATATAAAATTGTAAAATATTATTTAATTAATATTTTAATAATCGAAAATTATGGGTCGTTACACTCTCCCCTACTCAAAACTTTTCGTCCTCGAAAAGGGAAAAGGAGGAAATTAGGAAAAGGAAAAATAAAGACTCATTATATTTTATTCAAAGTATTCAATTTATAAACAATTAATTTTCATAACTAATTAATTTAAATAGAATATACAATTAATTACAAGTAATTCTTCATATTCAAGTCTACCAACGTTTGAAAATATTTCACTTTTCACAAAATTTCTAAGTCTAAAATTTACGAAAAATTTCGGCAGAGTCTCCTTTGTACGGAGAGGTCGCGGAGAAATAATAATATCAATAATCATCATATATATATCATATTAAAAAAAATAAACATCCCAAATCATGGGAAACAATATAATATTGCTAGAAACCTGTAATCCAAAAATATACCTATTAGTCGGGAAAAGAACGCTTAATTTATGAAACCAAAAGCAGTAGCTACTATTTCCATAAACTTGTACTTCACTTGAAAAATCCAAAGAAGTTAATAATACGTGAAAAGAGATATATTTAAGTTGCTTCAATTAATAACAAACAAATAAACACAATATAATAATAGTCACATGCAAACAAACAACATGACCATCATATGTAACGAAGGAATCAATCATATGTCCATAGCAACCAAACTGATGATTTGTTCAGGTTCAGACATTTTTAGTCGTACAAGATGATAAATAGACTATTAAGTGTACCCTATGCTCAATAGCCTTAGATAAATACTTGATATATTATCTATACATCCTTATAGTGTTAGAAGTATCCTTTTCTATCATCTCAAAAGCCAAAATAACCAATAATTTCAACACAATATTTAAGTTTATTCAGTTGGTTTATTTTTTTACATCTATACTATTCCTTTTTTCTCATATAACGTCCTTTTCTTTTTCTTACATGTACATATATAAATTATTTCACAATATTAACTTACATACATAACATTTCTTGTTCATCAAAATTCTTATTTAGAAATAATTTCATTGAACGCTTCCATTACTTAAGTTTTACCTGTATAATATTCTATTACATATTCTATTAACATTTCAACTTATTAAACATTTTTGGTAAATATATCTGTTTTAAGAATGTAATTGAGTGTTATACAAGTTTATTTTATTCATGTTAGTTAACAAAATATTCAATGATTACATATTCTAAATTTTTATATCTTTTGATTTACAAGTTACAAATTTCCGATGTCTTATATGTTTTATTCGTAAAATTCAATTCTTATTTATTTAATTAATTATTATTTATATAAAGGCCAATTACTTACATAAGTTGTTTTCTTTAAATATTTTAAGCCATTAATGACTCATTTCACAAAATATTACTTAAGCTTCTATAGCCTTACTTTATTTTATACCTTAATTTAGTTATAGAATAAAAATTCAAGTTTTTGGTGTTCGCCCTTGAAGAGAAAAGAAATACTTCAATATATCTAAAAATTCAATTAAAACATTTAACCTCATTCACTTAGTAGGAATATAAGATATATTTAAAACATCTTTATAGCTTTATGCAAGGACTTTCCCAAAGTTTAAACAATGTTAGAAATTTGTATCAAAAATTTATATTAAAACATTATGATAAGATTTTAAAATAAAGTTCCTTAAATCTAATAATTTATTAGACTCAATATTCCAAAATAAGTATAAACTCTAGATTATTAAAGTGAAACTAATAGCATACTCAAATCTTGCACTAAATATCTAAATAAAAGTATAAATTTTCATAGATTCATGATTAATTTTACACACTTGGTTTAAAATGAATATTCAAATCATGGGGAAAACATTTATCATGGTTTAATACAAAATTCGAATAGTAACTAAACCTATAAATTTACTACCAGTACTTCGAAATCAAGTAATTATTTAAAACCATACTTCCAAAATTGAGATTCTAATTTATTTTCCAGGTATATTTAAAACTTCGCAAATCATTTTTTCCATATATATAATATATCTTCAAATTATACATTCAAAGAAACTTATAAAAAAATTTACAAAAAAAATTCATTTGAAAACTTCATTTGCAAATCAATCATCTTTAATGTTTTAATACTTTACAAAAAAAATTCTATGAATTTTCTTGCTTCATTTATTAATACCATTTCAGTAATTTTAAATAACATCTTTTTAAATATATGTAAATTATTTGAAAACAATTACTTACATCATTACTTATATTTAAAAAGAAGCTATTGAAAACCTTAAATCCATTATGTTTAAATTTTATTAGTTTTAAATCTCAAAATACTTTTAAACATCATTAATAAATCAATAATCATTAATTTTAAAATGTTTTATTTAATTAATAACTTCTGACAATATTTAGAACACTAATAATTTACTACTAAACCATGTTGTACATAAATAAACAATATTTAAACATTTTAAAGTATTTAGAAAGGAAAAATGATCAAAATATCTTTTATATAATACTTTATCAAAATACTTTTATAACTCGATGTTTTAACAGGTTTATCCTTGTTCTTGCAGACTATGGCCATGCGTTGATCAGACGCATGGCTAGAATTCTCCAAGTACTTAGCAGACCTGTTTCAACACCCAATGAAAATACTTAAAATCATTGAAAATAGATATGGAAAGTACGTTCCCCCATGGATTGCAGTTACGCAATGGTTATGCCGCTATCCCAGCGGAATCAATTGTAGCTGTAGGCATCTCACCCCTCGATTTACACTATCCAATAATATCAAATGAATGTAATAAGTGACCCACCAAAGGAATCCGATAATCACCCACCAAAGGGATCTGATAATGACCCACCAAAGGGATCCGATAAATGACCCACCAAAGGGATCCAACAAATGACCCACCAAAGGGGTCCGATGGAAGGTACTTCCCATATCATTTATTTCAACATATATCATACCACATATAGTCACCATTCAGAATCATAGCTTCAAATATCGCACTTATATAAATTCCATCATATATAAGATTTCATTTTCAGATATAGTATTTTCCAAAATCAATAGTCTCAAATATATCAAATCATTCTTATATAAATTCCGTTATATATAAGATTTATCTCTTCAGATCAAAAACCTTCCAAAATCAACATTTTTAAAAATCACCTTATACTTATATAAAGTCTGTCTTATGCAAGAATAAAAAAATTTGCAAATCAATTACGCTGCATGAAGATCCATATGGAATTGAACATTTTTGCTTTGCAAAAGGTTTTGAATTTAGAATAGTTCTTTTTTTTTTAATATACAATCATTTTGTGAAATAGTTTGGTATATAAAATGGTTGAGGAAAATAGTCTGTAAATAAAATAGTTTGTAAAATAGTTTGAAAATAAAATAGTTTGTAAAATAGTTTGTATAAGAAAAATTAAAGAAAATAGTTTGTATAAGGAAAATAAGAGAAAGTAGTTTGAAAAATGGTTTTAAATTAATAGTAGTTTTTCATAAAAGAAAATCCCAATTTAAATTACAAAGATATCCAACCCAACAACTTTCAATTTCAATGCCAAAGCATATCAATAATATTAGAACATAAGATGTACACATGTCATCATTTCGCAACATTACATTCGATCGTTCGCTCGATCACACAAGTTCGCTTTCGAACTAGTATTGTCCATTCAACTTCCCTAATGCGGACTTCGATATGGTTTCTTGACTAGAAACCATCATTCTCCTTGCATAGCCATATACTATGATAGAGAACTCTATAATCAAACCAAAAATCCATATCAATATTCACCATCAAGAATCGAATGAAAAATTCTAATGCGAAATGGTGTAATTCACCTCAAACTTACGTACTCAAATCCGGATCAAATTAATTATGCGAATAAAATAATATACGCACAACTTACGTATTTATTTCAATTTGATTCATCACAATTATACTTCAACTAAATTCATTATTAATCTCATTGATTAATGAAAGTATCATTTCATACTTTAATATTTGTTTCACATAATTTCTCCATTTAACATATAACATTAATTTATTCATTCTCATAATATTGCTTATATTTCTCTTCAATTTAAATTACATTCATTCCACATGTAATATTTCTCATTTAATATTACATTTCTTACCAAATCATTTCATAAGGAATTTTCTTAAATTTATAACCAAATTATAAAAACATAATTCCTTTTTGTAAGACATTGTTCAGGTTTAAAGTTATCACAACTTTATTTATAACCATTTATTATAGCAACCATTTATTTCATAATAATTTACAAGTCATGGTTTTATTTATAATCAATTCACATTAAATTCATACTAATTCAGAAGGTTTTGATTATCCAAAATATCCAAATGTTTTGTTTTTCAATAGTTGAACTACGGTCAAAAACAACAAAATTCACAACAAAAATAATTAGCCAATGCTTTTAAACTGATAAAACGCAACTAATCAACAATAAATGATAATAACTAAATATTACCATTTCATAAATCAGACACATTACAAATAACTATATTAGTTATAAAAATTTAATCCTCCGCATATCATATAATATTAGGAAAAAATTCATTTCAAAACTTATATAAAACACTTATATAAAACTAACAAATACACGCTCTCATATATACACTTAGACAACTCATTCTAGGGTATTACTACCCTATCTCTAATGAGTTAACCCCAACAGGCTAAGGTATGTCTAAACCAAAGCTCTGATACCAACTGTAACATCCCACCCTTTTGGACGATTTAAATCGACAATAAACCACACATGCCAACTAAAATCATTCAAAAGGTAAGACTGTAATGGGGTAAATAAGAAAATAATAGAAAAGAAGGAAAGATAAAACACAGAGTCTCACAGCGGAATGACAAAATATAAAAATTAAATAAACAGTTCACGAAGCTGTATTACAAATAACATTTGGTTACACCTTTACAATACAAATTAGAGTTATACATACAGTAGAAATAAATAAATAATGCAGCGAAACACATGATGTAGTGGAATAATTAATAATAAATAGTAGACTCATCTCCGTCTTCATCCTCCAAAATATAATGGTCTCCAATACACTAAAAAAGCTCAGACTGACCAGAGCGTAATAAAAAGACAAAACACTTGAGTCAGGACTAAAAGATCTTATGTAAGTCAAATCAAAATAAGTAGAATAGAAATATTACTATAATGGATTCAGAGATGTATAACAGGAATTTCATCTCCTATCAAGTGTACAATGTGGATTTAATTATTTAAAAGATTTCAAACGATTCAAAAATGCCAATCTTAATCATTTTAATTAAAATAGATCCGAATTTTAAATTTAAAACTTAAATCTTTCAAATAATTCAATTCTAATAAATAATCCAAATTAAAGAAATTACAAGGTTATATGTCATTTCAACCAGTATCCAAATCAAAATTTCCAAATCAATGGAAATCGCTCGAGTTATCATTTCAATCCATAGTGGTAACAAAGATATATACATAAATAAACATCCAATCATCCAAAATGACAACCAATAACATCCATCACAATCCAACATCCAAATCAACCAATAAATCACAATAATCAATTGATTATCATTATCAGGTGTATAACTTGCAATTTATATTCATTATTAAATAAATGGCAAATTCAATTCAATATAAATTCAAATTTAACTTAAATGACAATCTAATAATACCAAAAGCAATTAATAAATTTCTAATCACATTATAAATTTAATTTAACTAGCATAAGATAATCTAGTATTCGTGAGTGGGTCAAAACACTCACCTTTGATATTTAGAACGCAAAAATCCAAACAAAGATGCCTTTTCCAATAGTCTCCAAACTCAGCCAAACCTATTTTATGTTATTAGGAATTCCAATACGAGTCCAAGGGAAGAAACTACGCATGTATCAAAGCTCGTATGAGGAAGATATTCAGCTTATAAGGATATAAAATAAAATAAAAATGCATACATATTTAATTCTTAAAATAAGAAACTTTAATAACTCACGTTTTCAAATTTGATGTACCCAAAACAAAGGCAAGAAGTAGAAAGCCAAAACCATTAAGGCTAATTCTCATTGTTCAATTTTTTTGAAGGCTTCTTGCAAAAGAAGGCAAGGCGATGAGGAAAGGTACGGATGTGGTTAAGGAAGAAATGGATGCTCACACTTTTTTGTTCTTTTCTTTTTTTAAACATAGCTTCAGTAAAATGAATTGGCAGCAATTAAGTAGAGGTATAAAGCTATGTTGACATTGAGACTTTGGGGGAAACAAATAGAGGTCTGATGTTTGAAAAATAAGAAATTTCTAGGGGAAAGAATGATATATGATATAAAACAAAAGAAGAAAGGGAAGTGACAAATGAAATATGTATGGAAGGGACAAATAAAACAAAACTGTATGATCTAAGTAGATGCTTTGGGAAATAAATAAACAAAACGGAAGAATAAGAAAGGATATAAATTCACGTTTCAATTACATCAAAGAATTGTAATAAAACCAAATGTGGAAATGGTGGCAGGTGTGTTGAATAATAAGGAAATGAAGGAACCACTTAGGATCTAGTTAATTGCATGATCCACTCAGTTAAATATATTATCACTGAATATACCCTTTTTCACACTCGTTTACACATAATTAACATATAGTAAATAAATTTGAATACAATAACCAGTGTAACGTTACAAAAAAATAAAAGATGATCTAGAACTCAAATTCAAGTTTTTTTTTCTTTCAAAATAATGTTTTTCTCATAGGGGAATTGCACAACCTAAAAAGTCAATTAAATTTAAACTTCAAGATTAGTGTTAAAATCACTTATATACAGCCTCAAATGTATACTTAATGGCTGTAAAATATTGTTTTAAAATTCAATTTTTTCTTCTTTATATAGAATTATTTTTACCTTCAAAATGAAAATGTTCGTTTTATTTTCATTAAAATGTTCTTTTTATGTTTTTTACAATAATGTATGTTTCTTCCGTTAAATCCAAAAATTAATATTAATGTTTCTTTTTTTAAAATTGAAAGATCCCAAATCGACATAATTGTAATTAATTTCAAAATTACACTTATAATGGATTATAAAAAACGTACATTTCTTTCATTTCAAATAAATTCTCTTTCCCTTTTATTAGAAGATTCCAAGTCAAATTAACGGCAATAAATTCATTAATTAATTTAAATTCCAACATATACTTATTTTGTTTTTTTTAATCTTATTATTCAATCAATTATCATATTATATATATACTTAACGTTGGTTTACCATTTAATTACCTCAATCTTCTATATTTATCACTTTAGTTCATATTAACTGTAGTAGGTAATTAGATTAACTGCAATTGATTTTCAATTTAATTTCAATGGATTAGATAAATAGGTGATGAATGACAAATGTTACCTTTTACTTACTTAATCGCATTTACAAGATTATTATTAACAACAAATGTTATGACTACTTGCACAATCCTGATTATACTCAATTTTCCATTAATTTCATATAATTTCCCCTTTTATATAAAATTTAATTCATTTCCTTATTTTCAACTTATCATCAAATAACGTTACAATTATTTTAATCACTAACATACAATTCCAACATTAAACCCAACATTCAATTTCCTTAATTCAATTAATTACCCATTCAATATTAAAACGATAAACTAATGAGAAAAAAGTTAATACAATCGTTTATAATAATAATTCGTACCCCTTATCTTATTCCTTGCAACCAAGGGTTATAATTTGCTTACCCAAAAAGGTTTTATATTCAATATTAACCTATTTCAATTAATTACATACAAGTTCACCATCTACATCATTTAATTTATTTCATTATTTACAATCATAACCAAGTCAACCTACAATGTATTTCAATTAGTTTGAAATTACTTTAAATATTTATCAGTAGCGTTCAGACAACACCACTGATTTCATATTCAATATTAGCCAATTCTAATTGATTACATATAATTTCAACGTTCAACGTATTTCCTTATTTTTAGTTATAACTAATTATAACCTTAAAGTAACTTCAATTAATTGGAAATTAGATTAAAATAGTTAGCAATTACCTTATATTAACATTACTAACATTACATTCTAGTTATTCTTCTCCTTGTGACATTAATTTTTTTTTTAGTTTTATTTCAATATAAAATTGTAAAATATTATTTAATTAATATTTTAATAATCGAAAATTATGGGTCGTTACATATGTTTACTAACATATAAAATTTCTGACCCAAACAATTAGTTATTTTATTTGAAAATAATTATTAATCCAAATTATCATTTTCTTGACTAGAAAATTCATATAAAATCCACATTAATTCCAAAAATTCTGAAAATTGAAACTTATCTTTAAAATAATATTTGTGACCTTCATAAAAATTCGCAAGGCAATTGGATGTCGTTCAATATGGTTTCCACATTAAAACATGTCATAAATTTATTATGAGTAACCATAATTCGTCAACATGTATATATATTAATTTCTCATTCATAAACATGGAAAATCATTGCAAAATATTCAGAATTCATATTGAAACCAAAACCATAATAAAAAATGAGATGTAAACATTATTCACGTTAGCCTTTATGATTAAAGAGATTGAGATATGAATTGGTTTGATTTGAATTAGCTTTTCCTTCAGCTTTCCTTAATTAGTCTTCCTCTTTCCTTGTTAATGGTGGACGGCCTTTTTATAAAAAAAATTGAATTAAAATGAACATGTAAGTTATACAAGGCTATGGGTAAGATATAGGAATGGCCTCTTTCTCAATTTTACCCCTCCCCTAATTCATTTTAAAACCCTTCTTTAATTCATTTGTTTCAAATGGCTCGGCTACCTCTTAATTAAAATCAAATCTCAATCCCCTAATCAATACATTATTTAATTTTATTTAGCTAATTAAATATCCTAAATAATATTATCAAAAATTCAGGGTGTTACAGTGGAGGTTTAATATGATGGTTAAAAGGAAGATCTCTTAAATGTGAGAACTACCCTTGTATTTATAGCTTTTGATGGAATCTTCTAGATTTGGAAATTCATCTAAATATCATCAAAATACCCATATTTAATCATTGTAGACGATGTTTAACTAGATCTAAGTTTCATAGTCTTATTTCACCTTTTTTTACTTAAGTTGAAGTTATTCAATGTTAAATTTGGACGATTTAAATCTGTTCCAAATTTATTAAAGAGAAGATATTAATTGATTCCCATAATCCATCAAATATAGGAAACAAATTGGAAAGAGAACTAATTGATATCATAGTAGATAATAATTGTTTTAAGGAATCAATCAGATAAAGATATCTATGGAAACAAACACAAACGCTAGATTTTTGTTGAAATCAAATCAAGCGAATCCGAAAACAGTTCATCCTTATCTCTAAGGCGATCTTTATTCTTGCTCCTATAAATATGAAGACTTTTGCTTATCTTTTATCATCACAAGAAAACAAGGGAGTTCTCCACAAAAGATATCTTCAATAAGATCCCCATTTTTGTATCTATTGTAGGGTGAGTAATTTATACTGAGTGATTTTTTTTCTTCTCATATTGTAATTCCCCTTGAAGTAAAAAAAGTAATAAAGGTAATCGGGTCTGAGGATGTAGGCATAGACGAACCTCGTTAAATAGGTGTGTTCTTTCCTTTTCTGTCATCTATCTATAATTTGTGCTTTTTGATTTTTCTTTTTATTCTTTTTGTTGGATTGGAATTATTGAGATTGTTAACAGATTAGATCGTTGGGTGTTCTGCTTCCGCTGCCTAAAACTCTGATTTTTCACTACAGTTTTGTATCAGAGCTTGTTGTTCTATTTAAAGACTATTTCAGCTATGTCTAATTCTATAAAGAATAGCACTGGTAGAAGCCCTACCAATTACGGAGTCTCTAGATTTGATGGAAAGGGAGATTTTGGCACATGGAAGATGAAGATGGAAGCAGTGTTAAAAAGAGAGGACTTTTAAGGTTGTCTCAAATCCAAACAAACTGAAGAAATTAGCACCTTAAGAGATTGAGGAAATGGAAGTGGATGCTCTTCCTACCATCCAATTTAACCTTTCTAATGAAATACTTAGAAAGTTTTCTCATGTGAAAACTGCTAAGGTATTATGGGATGCTCTTTAGAAAAAGTTCTACGACAAGTCTCTCACCAACCGCATCATCCTACAACAACAATTTCACTCGGTCAAGATGAAATCTGGAACCGATATATTAGCTCAAGTGGATGCCGTAAACACACTTGTTATGAATCTTCGAGCAAGTGAAGTAAAAATTGAGGATGAAGCGCAAACTGTAAGTCTTTTATGTTCTTTGTCTGCGGAGTATAACACTTTTGATAACTCTATGATCTATGGACGCTCTTCTATTTGCTAGGAGGATGTGAAGACAAATTTGCATACCGAGATGTTGAGGGGAAAGTTAGCAAACATGAGCATGGAGAATGATTCCGAAGGCTTTATTACGCAAGGGGAAGAAGTAAGAGTAGACCCAAATATGGTGGATATAGAGCCAAGTCAAGGTCTTAGTCAAGGGGAGCTCCGAAGGGAGTTTGTCATCATTGTAGAAGATCTAGACATTATATTGCAAGTTGCCCCAAGTTGGAGAATAAAAACAAATCTGTTACCCAAAAGGCATCAGCTAATACAGTGGAAACATCATATTCAGAGAGTGATCCTGACATTTTGACCGCTTCTGCCTCTATTATGAAGAGTACTGTGTGGATTATCGATTGTGGAGCATACTATCATATGACACCTGATAGACACACTTTTTCCACTTATCATCAATTTGATGAAGGAGATGTTCTCATGGGAAATAACACTACTTGTCGTGTTATTGGTATTGGAACGGTGATGATCATGATGTTTGATGGTGTTTTTCGTACTTTGTGTGATGTCAGGCATGTGCATGATTTGAGGCGGTAGTTTGATCTCGGTTGCAGCATTGTGAAATCTTGGCTTGAAGTGTGTAATAGAAAAAGATTCATTGAAAATTACAAATGGCTCGTTGATAGTGATGAAAGGGGTAAAAGCTGGAAATAATCTATATTTGCTGAAGGGTACCACTATTGTTGAGGAGTCTTCTTTGGTTGTTTGTTCTGTTGTTCCGATTCTACCAAATTTTGGCATTTTCGTATGGGACACATTGGAGAGCGCAGTTTGGAAGTATTGAGAAAGCGAGGTTTAATTGAGAGTATTCATCGTTCAAAACTTGGCTTTTGTGAAGGATGCGAACTTGGAAAGTAGACAAAGGTTTCTTTTGGCATTGTAGAGCATAAGTATAAAAATGTTTTAGACTATGTTCACACTGATGCTTGGTGCCCGGCACCATGCCTATCTTTTGAAGGAGCTAGGTATTTTGTCTCATTTGTTGATGATTTTTACAGAAAGGTATGTGTTTACTTTATAAAGTCCAGGGATTAAATTTTTAATAGGTTTCAAAGTTGGAGATCTCTTGTTAAGAAGCAGTCCTAATAAAGAGAATTTTAGAGGTTTATTTTCCAAACGATTTAAAAAGTGGGTTTTAAAACAATTTTGAAATGATTTTTATAATAAAATAGCTTTCGAAATAAATATTTATTGTCTCATCCTAGCGTTTAGGAAATTTCTATAATAATGTTGATCAGACGTATCGATCAGAATTCTTAAAGCACTCAATGGGCAATTCAACACAAAAAATTGAGTTGTAATCAGTAAAAAATGAGTATCGTATGGTTTTAATTTGATAAAATGCAATAATTTTGGAAATTATTGCCAAATATTGGTTTTCATAAACTTTAATAAATATTAGAATTTAATATGGATAATATTGAAAATAAAAAGGTGGAATATTGGTTAAGAAATAATATTTGGATGCAAAAATAATGTTAATGAGGTTTGTTACATTAAATTGGACAAGAAAATGATTTTTATGTAATTTTGGTTGTTAAAATGATGATTTATTTAAATAAAACGGTGTTTTATGTAAATAATAGTGTAAAATAAGAATTAAGATGGTTTGGTTGGTAATAAATTGTGAATAATGGTAATACGTTGACTCGGAGATTAATTGATATACATATAAACATATACATCATATTAAACTACATAGTGATACAACAGTGGTGGTACAGTAGAATTTTAGTCATTTGAAATTCGTACATTTAATTGATTTTAAATATTCAAAAGTAAATTTTATAAGCTGAATAACTTATAATTCGAATATCTTGATTTAATGTGATAATTAAATTGTTAAATTAGTATTTGAAATTGTAGAAATAATTGGAATTTGGTTTTAATGTGAATGAAAATGATTTATAAAGATGAATTAAATTTTATTGGAATTAGAATGTTGCTGGTAAACTTTTAAAATAATTTAAAAGTTAAATTTATAGAAATTGAATATTTTAATATTTAATTGACGTGTAAAAATAGCCATTTTTTATACAGTCTCGGATTTCTACGAAACTAGTTTCATTGGATCCGTAATATTATATTATTGTAATATTTCAATTTCGTGTCAATCGGATTTACGGTTTGTCCGTGGAAAGCTAAAATGCGTAGAAATTTGTTTAAGTGAATTTTAAATTTAAATAGTTGATTCGAAAACCTATCTTCCAAATATGATCGAAATGGCTTCAGATATATATATATTCCATTGTGTCCGGAATAGGGGTAAAACATTATAAACGCGAGGCGGCATGCTTCATTTGGAGTTTGGAAAAATTTCGGGCGAACAGTGTCGCGAAATTTTCTATAAAATGACGTTATAATTTCACATTTTCTCAAACCCTAGCTAGGGTTAGCCACCACCGGCTCTAATATTTTCAATGGCCGAAAATAGCCAACGTTCTTCCCTCGATCTCTTCTAATCCATTCACTTTCATCAAAAATGATCAACTACAATGTTGTAGAGCTTCACGAGCTCGACGTATCCAACGGTCGTTATCAACTGAAACATAGCCGATCATTGGCAATTTTTTCATGAAGGTGCAGTGTTCACACGCGATTTTCGAGGCCAGGAAGCGATCGAGCTTGACAAGGCTCTGGCCGATGGTGCACATACGTGAGGGCTTTCGTGTGGTGCCGCCCAATCATCTTCTCGACGTCGTATGGTGGCACGAAAATTAGGGGAAGAACGGCGGTCGAGTGGGTTTTCATGCGTGTAGATGCTGGAGAGGGGAAGAAGATGGAAGCGTCGGCTAGATTTCTTCACAGCAAATCCAACGGCTGAGATTTAAAAAGGTTTAAAAAAATAAAAGAAAATAATGAATTGTATTATATAAATTCAAGTGATGTTTAAAAATTCATGACTTTTTCATATGAGGTCTGTTTTTGACGAGACAAGTTGCATTCGGTCCGTATTGACAAGCACTACATTTTAGAGGTAGTTTGGAGTTGATTGGAGCTAGTGTAAATTTTGGATAAAATTAAACGCCTGTTTAATTTTATTCGAATAAAATACCGCAACTGCTATTGGAATCAAAGCGAGTACAACTCACTCTTTCCAACTCACAGGTATTTTTATAAAAGTGAGAATAAATACTTTTTATGTTGATTGATGAATGTTTGGATGATATACGATATTATATATATATATATATATATATATATATTGATTGGTATTTGGATATATTCCTACCTATTGGAGTAGATGAGACATTATACGTTCCCGTGCATGAGCGGATGACCTTTTGTATGTGCGTCAGCCTCGAAGCAGACACTGTATACATATTCTAATATGTATATTTGTTGCAAGCGACAGGTTGGAGGGATCCAATTGGATTCCTCACCAGTATTGGTTTTATTTACAAATATTGTGATATATACTGTTATCATATGTTTTGGATGTTATGATTGATGTATTTAGTGTCGTTACAGCATTAGGCCTATTTTTGGTAAACTAAAAATGTTAAAGTGATGATTTCAAATTTAAAATGATTTTTCAAGTGATTTTGAAAATTTACGTTTTTTTGAATTTTGAAGTGTTAAGGAGATGAATTTATTTTAAAATAAATAAAAGTTATAATCAGAATGTGATTTTTGGAATATAAAGTTGATTACTTTATAAAATAGCTTATTTTGAGTTTTTGAATTATTATAAATGGTTTATATACAAAATTTATAAAATCAAAATTTTATAAATAAAGATAATGAGATTGTAAAGGAGTTTTATAAATGTAAAATGAAGTTGTAAGTGAATCTTATAAGTAAATAAGATTTATAATTTGTGAAGTTATAAATGAACTAATTTGTAAATAAATGATTTATAAGTGAATTAACTTATAATTTGGATTTTGGTATATAAATAAGGGATAAATGGAATCGGTTAATTAAGGGATATTATAAATGGAAGTTTTTACAAAATAATACATGTGAATTTATAAACATTGTCATATAAATCTGAAATCAATAGAATTTGATAAGTTAAAATATGAAAGCTTATCGAAGGTATTATATCCACGATTCGGGGCAGTGGATAATCCTTTAAATTAATTGTGTAAAAGCAATGTATTTGGTTGGAATTATATCAATGATTTTGGACAGTGGATTATCCTTTAAATAAATGTGTAGATGTATTGAATTTGGTAAGCGATTTATATTCACGATTTTGGACGTGAATAATATATTAAATAAAATGGATATTTTTAGGAAGTGATATTTTAAATGGTGTAAAATGGTTTAAAGATGTTTTAAAATGTGTTAAGTGTCGAAACCATAGATTTCAACATTCATTATAGAAATAGACATTTTCGAGAAGCACAGGAATGATAGACTATAACACTATTGTTATATTAAATGATTCCCGAAAGAAAATATTTTGTATAGTATATGAGATTTATATATCTATCTAATTTTTGAATCCCTATATTAGTGATTTTGGGTTGTCGTAACGATGTTTTACGCAACATTCATTATGACCCAAATAAATGTGTTTAAAGAGAATGTTTTCCTTAAAAGAATAAAATATATATATTTAATCCTGATTTAAGTATATGTAATATTTTCTAAGTGTTTAAAGTATAGAGATTTGTGAATTACTTATTATTAAATAAGTATTTGGAAATGTTTTTTCTAATATTGAGATATTGAAATGGTTTCGATATTATATCTTTTTAAAGATAATTTGAAGTGAATATTTGGTAAGTGATTTAATTAATAAAAGATTGATTAAAAGGGCCTAGTGATTGCTTATGGTGCTAAATATTTTTTGTTTGCTTTGGTAGTTAAATAACCGGCTATAAAATTAAGGCATTTTAGTTCCTCGACTTGATTTGGGAACTATTTAGTCGTACTTAGTACGTAGCCTTCTGTGTAGGATTGATTATCGTTTGTGTTGAGGATGTTGATTCATATAGTGTGGAGTATTACTCCAATCTATTGAGCTTCCTTCTTGGCCCGAAGTATAGCAAGTTGAAAGTTGGAGACGTGATAAGCTTATGAGACTTAGTTTCTGTGCGAGGTTGAGAAACGCTTTTGTGTTGTTGGTGTGAAGAGACCGGGATCGGTTTATCCGAAAATCGCTTTGGACCAACGTATATGCGATGATTGTGCAGGTTACTTTTGATGATATTGATACTCAGGATTTTCATAGTGGGGACTGCTTGTTGACCGTTTAGGGTTAAAATCCCAATATACATACAGTAGCAGTGGTCTTTCCATTATGAAATATCCAGTTCAAGGACTATTCGCTACTAATCCTTGGGATTTTCCGATAGGATGTAGCAGGAAAGGACTTCGGTTTGTCCTGTTCCATGACAACTTGTATGGATGTTTGTCTAACATTGCGTTTCTAAAGATTACGTACATTGGTTTTTACAAACGTACATCAGTGGTGATGGAGAAGGCAACTTCTCTTAGCTTAACACCCTCCTTGAGACGTATGAGCTTAAGGGTTGTATTTTTGTGGAAGGCAATTAGCAGTCAACGGAAATGGCCGTGTGGCATTCAAAGTTATGTGATTGTGATATGAAAGGTAATCATTACCTCAGGCCTCATCAACTGGAAATGATAGAAACAGGGTTAGACGCGGTAGGGCTAAGTGGGTCATTCCCAAGCAGGATATGAACATCCTCTTCTAGATATATATTTACATGCTATGACGTTTTGTATCTGATTATTGTGTTTTATATGTTAGAGGAACCTCTATAAAGGTCGGTAACGACCGAAGGATGAAATATTCGATAACATCTAGTTATAGAGATGGGCCAGTCTTGTGTTGGTAGAGGGCAGATGTTTTGTGCCTCGGGACATCTATCTAGAGGTGTACCCATCGGAAGGTAATCTCTTCACTTGGTCATTTGTATGGAAACCCAAACCCCACTACGAGCTGCGATTTTGTTTGTAAATGCATAATGAATAGCCTCTATATGGGTAACCATTTCGACTATGATTAATATTATTTGTACATATTAGACGCCAGTATAATATAAGAGGATTTGATATGAGATGTTTTAGCTATCGTAACGTAAAAACATGTCAGTGTTTATGTGTGGACGTGTCTTACGAGATACTTTTGTTTTGATAAAGGAAAAGTTTGGTAATCTAATAAATTCAGTTGAGTGTGTTTCTCACGTTGGTTTACCAGACTGATCCGAGCGTTCTTCCCTTTCAATGCTCGGGTCAGACCGAGTATATTTACAGGTTCAGATTTGGTGCTTTTGGAGCTTCAGCAGGAGAGCTGAAGATCTTCATTTCGTATACACGTATCGGTTTTATTATCCACTGTGCTAAGTTGTTGTGTATATTATTGGCAAATTGTGAGGACGTGTTGTTATAACTGTCCAGGCAGATAACTATTGATTAATTATTGAACTCTGATTGATGTACGTATATATGGTTTCTGTTTTATAAAGGTCATTGATATGATATTATATTTTTTCCGATGCAATGTGAGATTCTGTATTGTTATTTTTGGTTCTATCTTCTCTCTTTCTTCTCTTCTCTTCTTCTCTCTTCTTTTCTTTCTCTTAACTTTCCATCGATTTGTGCTTTTTAGGTCAGACATGTGTGTTTTATCGTCGATTCAAAGGGTATCGGATTTGCGGTTTGTCACATTTGGTATCAGAGCTTAGATTTTGTATATTCCTAAGCTTTGATGTGTACTCGGTATAGGTCGGGACAGCAGCATCCTAGATTGAGTTTGAGTGTATTATACACACACACACACACACACATATGAGCGCGCATTTGTTAGTGATATAAAATGTTTTATATTGTGTTTACTTATCAGTTGAGTTGTTTGTGAATTCTGGTCCGTATATGGGACACCATATTATCGATAGGAATTTCCAATCACTTATATGAGGCAAGTCGACATAGTATTATTTAAATTGGATAAATGAAATAATTTTACCTCGATTATATTTTATATATAAAGGAAACAATTTTTCAAGAATTATTAAAGTGTATATAAAGGAATTGTTTCATTTTTGAAAATTTAAATATATATATATATAAGTTAACAAAAGATGTTAGAATAATATAAATAAAGCAAAAATTGTAAAAGGATAAACTATACAAACAAACGAGTTATAAAGTATGGAATTACAATTATTATGATTTACAATTGTGAAATAATCTTATGTACAAGAAGTGAAACTATATGAATATATTTACAAATATAAGTTATAAGCAAAAATGAATTTAAACAAAGAATTTGAAATTTTGAATCCCATTATTTTGAAAGTTGTTTTTAAAAAGTAAAGATGTTATATTATTATAAATCTTGATAAGATAAGTGAATTTGGAATGAATCTTATATAAGTAAAGTAAAATAGTGAAATTATATAAGTAAAAGATTTACGAATGTGATTTATAAATATAAAGATAATTTTAAAAGAATATAAAGCACTGAATTCACTACTATTGCTTGGAAATAATAAGGGTGATGGCTGCAGCATCATCAATCTCATTTTCAAGTTTCTATGTGATGGATTTGCTACCAATAGTAAACTGAAAAGTGAAGTTTTGTTTTGATAAAAAAATTGATTTAAAATCCAAGTTGTAATTGGTAAATATAAGTAAAATGAATTTGGACTTATAATATGAAAAAAGTTTAACTTTGGTAAAGTTGAAATAAATTTGAGTTAGTATAATTAAATATATGATTTGAAATTTAACTAAAGGAAAGTTAAATAAATTGAATTGGATTTGAACCAAATTTGATAAGTTATTGGAATGGAAATTAAACGTAAGGGGTAAGTGATTATTTAATATGAATTTGGAAGTTTAGATAATTAAGTTGTATAACTTATAAAATGGGAAAATGTAAGCAAAACCAATTTTTAAAAGGGTTAAACAATTTTGCTAAGCAAAACAAAATCTGAAATTGAATAGTGACATGAAATTTGACTTAAGTAAAGTTGAATAAAATAGAATTTGAATTGAATTAAAGTGAAATTAAGTTGTAAAGTGAAAGTAAATGCAAGTGAAAATAAAATGGAACATAACTTAAGTAATGTTGAATGAAGTTGAATTTGATATCAAAATGAATTAATAAAGTAAAGTGACGAATATGAATTTGAGTTATGTAATGAAATTCAACTTTAGCGGTAAAATGAATTAGCATTAAAAATGTTAAGAAGTTGTGAATTAATAATAATATTGGAAGTGTTGTATAAAAATGTGAATATAGCAAATACTAGAATTCAATCCGAGTTGAATATTAAACTAGTTGAAATTAAAATTGTTAAACCAAATTGGGTGTAAACGAAGTAAATATGAATGTTGAAAGTAAAGAAAATAAATTGGTTGTGATTGGATATACAATAGTTGTTAGATGGATGCTAGTTGATTGAATAGAAATTCATATGAAACTGAAAGCTAAAGTAATTGAGTTTGATTTGAATTGGAAGTGAAAAAACTTGATTGTCAATTAATGAATGTAAACTAATTGAATTTGAATAAATGAATGTTAGAAAAATTCAATGTTAATGAATCAAATGCGAATAAATTGAAAATCAATTCAATGAATATTAAATTGAGATGAATTTATATTGATTTGGTTATGGATTGATTGGATAGAGATAGGTTTGTTGGATGTTAGTTGTATGATAGTTGTTTGATGGTTGGATTTGTTGATTTTGATTGTATTTTCTATATTGGCATATATAGTTGTTGTGTTGGTATATGTTGTATATTGATATTATTTTCATATATACATGTTTCTCATTTGTTTGTTGAGTATTTAGTAGGTGCGGATGGCGTATGCGTCGCATTTGGAGCTCGCTCTTGCGCTATATTAGTCGTATATGCTGGCTAATAATATATAAAGTACATATCTCGGATTACATATTGTACTTTTTTATTTTTCCCCTACGGGATACCTCATCCTCAAAGATGAGACGTATATTTGTGATATATACATGTTGTGATCCTACTACGATTGAGCCGCGCAAAGGAGACGCTGGTGAATAAAGGCGTTAGAATTTTTTTTGGAAAATTGGAAAAAAAATTGAAAACTAAAATTTTGGTTTTTTGGGTTAAAAGTTAAATGATATAAGTTGGTTTTGAAAAGATAACTGTATATGGATTTGAAAACATAGAAAAGTTTTTATAAGAAGTTTAAATAATGATTTTTGGAAAAGTTAATGGATTTTTTGTGACTATTTCTTTCATGGTAATTTCGAGGACGAAATTCTTTTAAGTAGGGAAGAATGTAACGACCTAGAATTTCAGTCATTTGAAATTCATATGCTTAATTGATTTTAAATATTCAAAAGTAAATTTTATAAGCTGAATACCTTATATTTCAAGTATCTTGATTTAATGGGATAATTATATTGTTAATTTAATATTTGAAATTGTAGAAATAATTGGAATTTTACTTTAATGTGAATGAAAATGATTTATAAATATGAATTAAAATCTATTTGAATTGGAATTTTGTTGGTAAACTTTTAAAATTTATTTAAAAGTTAAACTTTTAGAAATTGAATATTTTAATATTTAATTAACGTGTAAAAATAGCCATTTTTCATACAGTCTCGAATTTCAACGAAACCAGTTTCATTGGATTCGTAATGCTATATTATTGTAAGATTTCAAATTTCATGTCCATTGGATTTACGGTTTGTCCGGAGGAAGCTAAAACACGTAGAAATTTGTTTAAGTGAATTTTAAATTTAACTAGTCAATTCGAAAACCTATCTTCTAAATACGATCGAATTGGCTTTCGATATATATTCCATTGTGTTCGTAATAGGAGTAAAACATTATAAACGCTAGGCGGCACACTTTATTTGGAGTTCGAAAAAATTTTGGGTCAATAGTGTCGCAAAATTTTCTATAAAAGGACGCTATAATTTCACTTTTTCTCAAACTCTAGCTAGGGTTAGCCGCTGACGGCTCTAATATTTTCAATGGCCGAAAATAGCTGTAGCAACCCGCATATTTTACGATTATATATATTTAAATATAGCATCTTTAGTCGGATTAAAGTCTGAAATGCTACTTTTTGTAAACATTCGAATTAGGACTCGAGACTACTTTCATTGAGATCAAAATGGCGTTAACAAAATTTTTTAGTATAAACATCGATATGTTTGGAGTTGATTAGGATTTTGGTATTTTGTCTGGGCTTTGGGTTGTATTCTAGCCGACTAACCTAATAAGAGAACCCAAACCCCTTACCATATACATCCCACTCTTCTCCTCTCCTCTTCTCTTCATTCAATTTCATTTCCTAACACTCTTAAGCTAAAAGAAAAAAAATGGAGGAAGAGATAGAAAATTAAAATTCCTAGCCCTAATTTACTAGGAAATTCAAATTCGAGTTCCAAACCAAAGAGAAGCTTAAGTAAGCATCCTCTTCATCTACTCCATCTCAATCTCTCTTCAATTTTTAGAAATTCCTAAACCCTAACGTAGGAAATTCATTTCATTTGATAATAGATTGAGGATTCTTAAGGTCTTGTTGAAGAGGAATCGGTCTTGTTTTGTTTTAGAACTTCTCATTCGTTGTTTTTGGGTTTAAAGGTGAGTTCTTGAACTCATATCTATGTCTATACCTTAGATAGTTGTTAGGTATGAATTCGTAACATCTATTTCATGTCCATTTTCTTTTGAATTGAATTGGTTTGGCGAATTTTCCAGCTTTTGGTATTTTGAAGTCAAAATATATGAAAATCCTTATATGGATGTTAGGACAGGTCGTTCGAAGTGTATTGATGAGTCTATAGGGATGGGTTGTCGCTAGACATAAATCTCTACCCATCATCGCTCATTCAATTGCCTCCGAGATAATGTGGCCATCATTGGCCTAGGATGATTTTTTCCTAAGCTTCAGCTCAGAAGTCTGGTACAACACTCGGGCGTTTGGGCCATCGGAATAAAAATTCCAGATGTACAGCTTAGATGTCTGAGCTAACTTCCTAGACGTCAAGGCGGTCTGGAAGAAAATTCCAGTCTTTTAGCTCAGACGTCTAGGATAACCACCAGATGTCTGGAGCTGTTAAATGCCGCCAATTTGCCTGTTTTATGTGGATTTCCATTTATATCGATTTTTGGTTGATCCGATTAGTTGTTATCACTTTTTTCGACTTTGATGACTTCTTTTCTGGATTTTTGGAGTATCCATTTGATGGATTTGACATCGGTTTTCATGGTTTTAATTCATGTCATCGAATGTGAATTTTGGGTGATAGATTGTTTTTACAATCAATTCTGTAATTTGTCACTTCAAAATACAAAGGTTTCTATACTAGTAGTAAATATTTAAACTCTTTCACAAAAATGGTTTCAACGTTATTTTTAATACAAAGCTCGTTTTTAAAACCGTTTTTAATCTATTAGTATAAACAAACATTTACTTTATTCGTATGAGAAATCTAATTAAATGACTTAGCAAAACAAGTGATATGAAACGCTTGCGTTTGCTTTGTCGGTTAATTGTTGGACTTGTTTGATTGAAATCTTGTGACAATTTTCGAGCGGAAATCTACAATTTGTTCGTAAATATTTAAGTTAAGCTTGTGGTTATGGGACATGAAGCTAAACTCATTTATTTACTAGCTTAGTGTAATTCGCACTTTTTATCGATCTATGATGATCATTTGTGGTTTAGACTAGTGATATGCAATGTCTCTTTGTCCACATGGGGGACTGTACCCCATTCTGTTGAGCTTCATATCATTTTTTATAGGCTAGCGACCTATGGGTTTTACGGAGTATGGTTCATCGGACGTACCATTGTACTACGTCGTTGTTTCGGCTTATCAGGTTCATCAGGCGTACCGTCGTACTACGTCGTTGTTCCGAATTATTTGAGTTTCAAGTTCCTCGGGTGTACCGTTTTACTACGTCGTTGCACCGGCTCTATGGTTAGCGACCATGTAATAGCGTCATGTTTGTGATACACGTGTTGGTGAGTTTTCATGCTTCCGGTTTTAATAGGCCTCCCCTATTGTGTTTTTAGGACTTCTAACTATTGATTTCTGGAATTTGTGTTTCATCAATTTTTGCGATTGGCATTGATATGTTTTGTCAATATTTGAGGTTTAGTGAATAAGCTAAAGAATATGATATTCTTTTTGGTTTATGAGGAGATTTGAGATATTGTATGATTTTTGTTGTCATCTAATGTATAATTGTCACAGTATGGTATAATTATTATCATACATTTTTGTCATACCCCTTATTCTATCTCGTTTTGTATGATATTCATAGCTAGACTGATCCTTTATTATTTTTTCTTAAATAATACTCGGGTCAGACCGAGGTATTTTAGGCGCTTCCACTTGACTTCTTATCAGAGTCTGTCATCTGCCTTTTGGCTAACTACTTAGCTTAGTAGTTTTTGTTTTATACATTCGAGATAGAGACTCCTTGATATATACATATTTTTTTGTCTAGCACTTGTACCTTTTCTTTTGTGATGTAGTGGATCTTGAATGACCACTACTTTGATGTACACTTCTATGCGTTTTATTCATGTATGTTTCCGCCTTAGTAATATGAATATCCATGAATGATTTGTGTTATGCTTATTATATATTTGTTTTTGGAGACCACATAGCCACTGTGTAGTAGCTTTGAGTTTGTACTTGATATGTCGGATTTCCTCTTTAAATGAAATGTGTGACCTTCTTTCTGGCATATCAGTACTCTCACAATGCAATTACATGGATGGTCGCTCCTCAACAGCCTTATTTTTCATGCTAGTCGACGACATTACCCCTTAGTGTCCTTGGCTAGTGTGAGTATCTAGGTAGGGCATCACAGTTGGTATCAGAGCCAAACTTCAGAATAATATAGAATAATCTAGCAAGGATCATTGTCCTAAGTCTCTCTTAGGAATCATGCCTTAGGATTTACTCTGAATCTTAGGACCCGTTCTATCCTATTTTCTTTTATGATACCTTGTTTTATCAATCAATTTTGTTTGATATTCATTCTGAGAATAACATTTTTCCTCTTCTTTCTTTCTTTCTTAAAGAAGAGAAATGGTTAGACCTGGTCGTCCCAGCGTCATTCAATCCAGTGCTACTCCTCAAGATGGTTCATTTATGTCTGCCCAACAGCTTTTAGATCTTGTAAAGAATGCTCAAGCTATCGGACCTATTCTTGAGCCTACTCACCCTGAATTCAGGTTTGCATGTTTGTGTAGTGATTATACCAATTTGTGTGGAAGGCCATTCAAAGGTTCCGAAAGCATTATAGAAGTCCAAGCTTGGCTTAGATCATGCGACCGCATCTTTTCTCGCATGAATCTTATAGATCTACATCGTTTCCAAGTGACTTCTAGCATGTTCCAGGAAAGAGCATTAGATTGGTATGAGCTTTTGATTTTGGAAATTATCGAAGCGGATCTTACTTAGGAGCAATTTCGGGAAAGGTTCGAGTTAAATTGTGTCGGAGGCTGAAAAAGTAACTTTAGCCCGATGCTTTATTGACCTTGTTCAAGGTGAATCTTCTGTGACGGATTACGTTGCATCTTTTGAATCTCTCTCTAAATATGGGGTCGAGCATATTAATACCCCATTGAAGAAAAATAAGAGATTTATTTATGGGTTGAATAAGAACCTCAAAAATCCTTTACTTTTAAAACTAGAAGTTTCTTTCAATCAGCTTGTAGATATCTCTCTTCGGCTTGAAGAGGCTGATAAAGAAAGTAATATTGAAGTTGTGGGTGCCAAACAGAACTTCAACATCAACAAGAAGAGGCTATTAAGTTCAAGCCTAATCCTAACAAGAAAGGGAAGCAAGCAACTTCGGTAGCAAAGACTCCTACCCCAAGTCATGGACAATGCTACAATTGTGGTTCTAAAGACCACTATGTAAATAAGTGTCCGAAGTCACTTTATTGTCGCTATTGCAAAAGTTCGGGTCATCTTTTATCTTCATGTCCCAAACTTCAAAGCAAGAAAGAGAAAAAGATAAATGCTGTGTAAGTCCCTAGTAATACTTCTCTTGGTCAAGGTATTTCTCATTCTATCCTTGATGGCATTATTATGTTCCATGATCATTCTATTCGAGTTCTTTTTGACATAGGTGCATCTCACTCTTTTATATCAAAAGAACTTGTTGATACTTTGTCTTTGAATGTTACGGGCTTGATGACTTCCTAAGAATTGCAAATCCGGTTGGTGGATCTGCAACACTTAGTTTACTTTGTAAATATGTCGAGATTATTTTATGTGATTATGCTTTCCGATTTGCGTGTTATGCGTTACTTTGGTTTCGGAATGGTTTTGGAAATGGATTGGCTTAACTGTAATGAAGCCTACATCCTATGCCTCGAGAGGACTATATATTTTCGACATCCTCAATCTGTTAAGCATATTTCTATTGTTCTTAAAGATTCAGATTCCAATTTAGTATCATCCCTATATTCTCTAAACCCTCATGATGACGATAATGATGATGAGGAAGATGTCATTTCCTTCATTCACGTTGTTCGTGAATTTCCCGATATATGTGAGCCCATTTTAGGATTGCCCCCTAAGCGAGCAATTGAGTTCAGGATTAATCTAATCCTTGGAGCTCTACCTATTACGCGTCCTCCTTATCATTTGTCCAATAAGGAAAATGCAGAGATGCGTAACAATTATTCGAATTGGAACAAAATAATTTATTCATTTTAGTTCCTCTCCTTGGGGAGCTTCATCTCTTTGTAAAGAAATATGATGGTACACTTAGGCTTTACGCTTACTACCGCAAGCTTAATGACCTCACCATCAAGAATAAATATCTTTTACCTTGAATTGATGACCTATTTGATCAACTTAGCGGTGCTAAAGTCTTTTCACAGTTAGACTTAGCAGCCTATTTTCATCAGCTTCATATTGCAGAGGATAGCATTCCTTTGGCATCGTTCCGTATTCGTTATGGATCTTATGAATGGCTTGTTATGCCATTTGGTTTAACAAATGCTCCAGCTCATTTCGTTGACCTTATGAATAAAGTTTTCAAAGACTTCCTCGATCGATTTGTTCTCATCTTTATTGATGATATTCTTTTTTATTCTAAAACTGAAGAAACCATGAAAAACATCTTCGGATTGTGTTGGAAACTCTTAGGAGCAATCAATTGAAAGCAAAATTTCTAAGTGCCACTTTTGGCAATCCCATGTGAAATTTTTAGGGCATATTATTTTTGAATCTGGAATTTCCATGGATCCTTCGAAGATTGAAGCGATTCAAAATTGAAAGAGATCGGAGAGTGTGATGGAAATTCGTAGCTTCCTTGGATTGGTGGGATATTTCCGTTGGTTCATAAAAGATTTGTCTAAAATTTCCGTACCTCTTACTAGTTTGACAAAGAAGGGAGTTAATTACATTTGGTTAGACAAATGTGAAGCTTTTTTTCAGAAATTAAAAGAACTCCTTTCCGATGCTCTTATTCTTGTGATTCCCGAAGGGAACCGAGACTTTATTGTTCATACTGATGCTAGTCATGTTGGTTTGGGAGCCGTTCTCATGCAAAGGAAACGTGTTATCGCTTATGCTTCTAGGAAATTAAAGCCTGCCAAGACTAGATATGCCACTCATGATTTAGAGTTCGCGGCCATTGTTTTCGCCCTTAGAATTTGACGTCATTATCTTTTGGGAGAGAAATTTATTCTCTACGCCGATCATAAATCTTTGAAGTACTTATTTTCTCAAAAGAAACATAATTTGCGTCAACAACGTTGGCTCGAATTCCTTGCATCTTATGATCTTGATATTCTTTATACTCCCGGAAAGGAAAATCGTATTGTCAATGCCCTTAGCTGAAAGCAACAAGCGGTTGTTTCCATGATGATATCTGAATGGAATGATCTCGAGACTTTGTCCACTTGTGAGATTCGAGATCGTGAATCTGATTCCTATTCATCTCTTGTTTTATGTTGCCCTGAGGCTCATCCTTCTCTTTTAGACAGCAATCTTGAAGCTCAAAACCATGATCCCGAATTGGCTCGTCTTAGCACAAGTTGTAGGGACAGAAAAATTAATGGTTTGAAACTCTTTGAAATCGATGCTCGTGGAGGTATTCGAAAATTTGGTAGACTTATTGTTCCGAATATTAGTGATCTTCGTAATGACATTTTAGAAAATTCTCATCGTTCTAAATTTTCCATTCATCTTGGTAGTAGTAAAATGTACGCGGACATGAAACGACTTTATTATTGGGATGGAATGAAATTTGCTATTGCTAACTTTAATAAGTGTTGCATGACTTGCCAACTCATAAAGGCCGAGCATCAAAGGCCCTGGATTATTGCAACCTTTAGACATTCCAGTTTGGAGGTGCGATCGAATTTCCATGGACTTTATTGATGGTCTTCTCCGTTCTCGTTTGGGTCATGACAGTTTATGGGTGAGTGTAGATAGATTAACAAAAAATCTACCCATTTTATTCCCGTTCGGTATAACCGGACCGTACCTCTTCTGGCCAAACTCTATGTTAGAGAAATTGTTACATTGCATGGAGTTCATACTTCTATTGTTAGCGGTTGTGATCCATTGTTTACTAGTGGATTTTGGAAGAGTCTTCAAAAAGCTTTGGGAATGAAGCTTAATTTTAGCACCGCTTATCATCCTCGATCCGATGGACAAACCGAGCGTGTGAATCAAACTTTTGAAGATCTTCTTTGTGCATGTGTTCTTGATTTTGGTGGAAGTTGGGAAGATCATATTTCCCTTGTTGAGTTTTCTTGTAATAATAGCTTCCAATCTAGTATTGATACGCACCTTTCGAGGCACTCTACGGAAGGCCATGCCGATCTCCTTCGTGTTGGCTTGAGGCCGGTGAGAAGCTGATTTTAGGTCCTGATTTTATTCATGATTTCACAGAAAAGATTGACCTTATTCGTCATAGGATGAAAGAATCTCAAAGTAGACAAAAATCCTATGCCGCTAACCGAAGAAGGAATTTAGAATTTTCTGTGGGAGATTTGGTGTTCATTCGTGTTTCACCTATGAAAGGTGTTGTGCGTTTCAATCGATCGAGAAAATTAGCATCTGGACATATGGGCCCATTTCCCATCACCGAATGCACTGGTTCCATGGCTTATCGCTTTTTATTACTGGCTCAATTTTCTGCTATTCATGATGTATTCCACGTCTCTCAACCACGGAAATGCCTTAGAGATTCCAATTCTATTCTTGAGCCCGATGTTATTGAACAAATTGAAGTTTCACCTAATTTGACTTATGAGCAACACCTATTCGTATCATTTCTACGGAGGTTAAACGCCTTCGAAATAATGATGTTCCGCTTGTGAAAGTTCAATGGTCCTTAAATCCTAAGGATTGTTCTTGGGAGTCAAGAGAATTCATCGAGCGAACACATCCGAACTTACTTTCTCGAGCTCCTTAAGGTGAACTTCTCAAACTTCAAAATTTTCAGTTGTATTGTTATGCCATTGTGTGGTTGTTACCTTTTGTTTTCTTCTTAAGTATTGTGAGGACACAATTTCTTTAAGGAGGAGAGTCTGCAACAACCCGCATATTTTACGATTATATATATATATATATAGCATCGTTAGTCGGATTAAAGTCTGAAATGCTACTTTTTGTAAACAGTCGAATTAGGATCGAGACTACTTTCATTGAGATCAAAAAGGCGTTTACAACCTTTTTGACTATAAACATCAATATGTTTGGAGTTGATTAGGATTTTGGTATTTTGTTTGGGATTTGGGTTGTATTCTAACCCACTAACCCAATAAGAAAACCCAAACCCCTTACCATATACATCTCACTCCACTCCTCTCCTCTTCATTCATTTTCATTTCCTAACATTCTTAAGCTAAAAGAAAAACAATGGGGGAAGAGACAGGAAATTAAAATTTCTAAGCCCTAGTTTACTATTCAAATTCAAGTTCCAAAACCAATGAGAAGCTTAGGTATGCATCCTCTTCATCTTCTCCATCTCAATCTCTCTTCAATTTGCAGAAATTCCAAAACCCTAACTTAGGAAATTCATTTCATTTGATAATAGATTGAGGATTCTTGAGGTCTTGTTGAAGAGGAATCAGTGTTGCTTTGTTTTAGAGCTTCTCATTAGTTGTTTTTGAGTTTAAAGGTGAGTTCTTGAACTCACATCTCTATCTATACCTTTGATAGTTGCTATGTATGAATTACTAAAATCTATCTCATGTCCATTTTGCTTTTGAATTGAATTGGTTTGGCAATTTTTCCAATTTTGAAGTCAAAATCTATGAAAAACCTTATATGGATGTTTGGACATGTTGTTCGGAGTGTATTGATGAGTCTACAGGGCTAGGTTGTCGCTATGCATAAATCCCTAGCCATCATCGCTCATTCGATCGCCTCTGAGATGATTTGGCCATCATTGGCCTAGGATGATTTTTGCCTGAGCTTCAGCTCAAACGTCTGGTACAACACTCCGACGTTTGGGCCATCGGAATAAAAATTTCAGATGTACAGCTCAGATGTTTGAGCTTACTTCCCAAACGTCTGGGCGGTTTTGAAGAAAATTCCTGCCTTTCGGCTCAGACGTCTGGGATAATCACCAGACGTCTAGAGCTGTTAAATGCAGCCAATTTGCCTGTTTTATGAGGGTTTCCATTTATATCGATTTTTGGTTGATTCGATTAGTTGTTATCCCTTTTATCGACTGTGATGACTTCTATTTTGGATTTTTGGAGGATACATTTGATGGATTTGATATCGGTTTTCATGGTTTTAATTCACGTCGTCAAATGCGAAATTTTGGTGATAGATTGTCTTTACAATCAATTCTGTAATTTGTCACTTTAAAATACAAAAGTTTCCATACTAGTAGTAAATATTTAAACTCTTTCACAAAAATAATTTCAACGTTATTTTTAATACAAAGGTCGTTTTTAAAACCCTTTTTCAATCTATTAGTATATACAAACATTTACCTCATTCGTATGAGAAATCTAATAAAACGACTTAGCAAAACAAGTGGTATGAAACGCTTGCATTTTCTCTGTCGGTTAATTATTGAACTTATTCGATTGAAATCTTGTGACAATTTTCGAGTGAAAATCTACAATTTGTTCGTAAATATTTAAGTTAAGCATGTAGTTAAGGGACATGAAGCTAAACTCATTTATTTACTACCTTAGTGTAATTCACACTTTTTATCGATCTATGATGATCATTTTGTGGTCTAGACTAGCGATATGCGATGTCTCTTTGTCCACGTGGGGGACTGCACCCCGTTCTGTTGAGCTTCGTCTCATTTTTTATAGGCTAACGACCTATGGGTTTTATGGAGTTCGATTCATCGGGCGTACCATTGTACTACGTCGTTGTTTCGACTTATCAAGTTCATCGGGCATACCGTTGTACAACGTCATTGTTTCGAATTATTTGAGTTTCAGATTCGTCGGACATACCATTGTACCACGTCATTGCACCGACTCTATGGTTAGTGACCATGGGATAGTGTCATGTTTGTGATACACGTGTTGGTGATTTTTCATGCTCCCGTTTTTGATAGGCCTCCCCTTTTGTGTTTTCTGGATTTCTATTTATTGATTTTTGGAATTTACGTTTCGCTAATTTTTGTGATTGGCATTAATATGTTTTGTCAATATTTGAGGTTTGGTGAATAAGCTAAAGAATATGATATTCTTTTTCGTGTATGAGGAGATTTAAGATATTATATGATTTTTGTTGTTATCTAACGTGTACTTGTTACAGTATGGTATTATTGATATCATACATTTTTGTTATATCTCTTATCCTATCTCATTTTATATGATGTTTATAGCTAGACTGATCCGTTTATTGTTTTCTTCTTAAATAATATACGGGTCAGACCGAGATATTTCAGGTGCTTCCACTTGACTTCTTATCAGGGTTCGTCATCTGTTTTTTGGATAACTACTTAGCTTAGTACTTTTTATTTTATACATTTGAGATAGAGACTCCTTGATGTGTATATATATTCTTTTGTCTAGCACTTGTACCTATTCTTTTATGATGTAGTGGATCTTGAATAACCGTTATTTTGATGCACACTTCTATGTATTTTATTCATATCTGTTTCCACCTTAGTGATATGAATATCTGTGACTGATTATGTTATGCTTATTTTATATTTGTTTTTGGACACCACATAGCCACTGTGTAGTAGCTTTGAGTTTGTACTTGATATGTCGGATTTCCTCGTAAATGAAATGCACGACCTTCTGTTTGGCATATCGATGCTCGCACAAAGAAATTACACGGATGGTCGCTCCTCAACAGCCTTATTCTTCGTGCTAGTCAACGGCACCCATGGTGTATTGGCTAGTGTGAGTATAGAGGTGGGGCATCACAATAGCCAACGTTTGTAACATCCCGCCTTTTTGTACGTTTTAAATCAACGATAAGGCACACACGTCAGACTCAAACCATACAAAAGAACGGATTGTTATTGGGATGAATAAGAAAAGCAGAGAAAGAGAGAAAACAAAACAGAATCTAGCAGCGGAATGACAAAATATAATAATCAAATAACAGTTCATGAAGCTGTTTTACAAAACATTTGATTGTACTTATACAACACATATCAAAGTTACACATACCAAAGAATAATAAATAACATTGCAGCGGAACACGGTGATGCAGTGGAACAATATAGTAAATAATAGTAATACAATCTTCGTCTTCATCCTCCAGAAATAAGGTCTTCAAAACTTGAAATGCTCAGACTGACCCGAGCGAATTGAAAAGACAAAACACTCGAGTCAGAACTAAAAGATCTTATGTAAGTTAAATCAACGGTAAACAATATGAGTGGAACGGCATCAGAAATGTTTACAGGATTTGACATCTCCTATCCAGTGTCTAACGTGAGTGCAGTAACTTAAGAGATGCTCGGGATTCACATCTTCTAAGGATCCGTTAAACTATTTAATATGTAGTAATATTTCCTTGTTATAATAATGTCTATAGTAAAATAAACTTACTTTTAAATAGCGTTAATCCTTTACATTTTCCACCTTAACACGTAATAGTCCCAGTAGTTCATCCAGTCTCATAGTCCCTCCTAATCGAGAAGCCACCAGAGGATACTCTACGGGCTAGGGGAGAAAACCAAACTCGTACAAGGCGCGCTAGGGTAGCTGACACGGCACAACTAGGCAATGCCAGGGTAGATATACCAATTACTATCCGGACTGGTGGTGATGCGTAGTGTGCAGCTACCGTCCACCTCGAGCCACACCTCCAAAAAAAAATCAAAGGGCCCCAAATCAATCACAAAGTAATAGAATGATATCGAAGGAGTGTGTCCTACAAGAGGAGCTACCTCAATGGCCCGGAATCACTCCTGTTTTAGCCAACTCACGGAAGTCGGGTCCACGTATACACCTCAAAGGAACGCCACCGCCATCCTACTTCATTCTGAAATATCCACCGCATACACTGTTGTTAAAGTGGTTTTCGGAGTTGGCAGAGAGTGTGACAACTTCTGATCCTTGTCTCTTCAACAACCAAAGGTTATTATAGCACCGCGATCATTTTCAAAATAGTTTATACTTTAAAACCAAAATATCATTGCCTTTTCAAAACCAAATCAATACGCTATCATTTTTCACTTCAAATATTTTTTTTTCCAAAATCATAGCACATTCAAAGTTATAACACTTCGAAATCACAAACACTTGAAATATAACACTTTCAAACCATAATGCTTTGAAAATCATAACTCTGAAACATAAATTCCACCACTTAAATGGTTTAAATATTAAAATACTTTATATAATAAAATAGCTTCTTCAATTTCACAAATCAATTCCAAAACAACTCGAATTTCTAGATTTTAAATCTAACCCAATGCTAAATCATAAATTTCAATTCAATTCAGTTTCCAAATAAACTATTCCAAATTATATCGATTTCAAAACAGATTTGATCCACAGAATAAACCCTTTCAAATTAAATATATTTCAAACTTTAAGTATTCAACAATTTCAAAACTAAGTTTGGTAATTTCATATATATATCGGATTCAATTTTCTATTATTTAGTTCTGAAATATTTTACTTAATACATCCAGTATCATTAAAATAAAACACAAATTACAAATAACTAAATATTTCCTTCAATTTATTTATACTTTAAATATTCATTTACTTCACCTTAAACCAAAATCAAGTTATAAAAATCAAACCTTCTAAAATTTCAAATTTAATAAATTTCACATCAAGCTTACTTGAGTTTAATTCTTAAATAAATTCAATTTCAAATAAATCTCTAATTTATCTTCCAACCTTAATTTTATTTAAATCATTATAAACTCTATATTAAAATATAATTTAAATACATAACCATATTATCTTCAATAAAAATCAACTTATTATTAAGCTTGTTCTATATTAAAACAAATTATACACACTTAAAATCAAGGATAAATAACATTTATATACAATATCTAAAACCATATATTTCTTTACCAAACTACAGAAATCATTTCAAAATATTTTTATATATAGACAACGGTGTTTGTATATAATTTTCTATCCTATGGTCAAGTAATACGGATATTTACCATTTCAATCCGTAATTTAAAATATAAATACGGTTATATATCATTTCAAACCGCAATCCCGAATGAAATAAAAATCCATAACAACTTGCAGTTTATAACAATATAAAATACAACATCCATTCATCCAATATCAATCATCAAACATTTATTACAATCATCATCCAATTCAAACAATAACGTCAATATAGAACAGATAATAAATAACAGGTATTTAATGACAGTTTATATTCAATAATAAATTAAATAACTATTTTATCCAAATAAATTCAAATAAACTGAGATGATGATTCAAAATATGTAAACAGCTATAAATAAATTTGTAATCATATCATAAATCAATTTAACAAACATAAGAAAATTTAGAAGTTGTGACTGGGTTAAAACACTCATCTTCTGAATTTAAATTAAATTTAAATCTAATTTAAACCCAAAATTGAAACAGTCTTAGAATTTGTCCAAACTAGCATCAAAATGTTTGGAATTTCAATACAATCCTAGCAGAGAAAGTCGCGCGTGAAACGGACCTCGTATGCGAAAGTTATGTTAGTTAGAACGATTTGAAATAAAAATAAATAAATAAATAAATAAACAAAAGAAACGCACCTACCTGATTCAGACACGTCGTCGCCTCTTCATACCCGCGCTACCCCAACTCACGAATGAACCCAACCAGAGCCACCTATCCACCGAAACCCTAATCAATTTACGTGGCTGCTACGGTCACCAAGGACCAGATCATAGGCCACCATCGGCCTTCCCCCTCCACGCCGCGGCTGCGGCGAAGAAGCGTAGACCTCCGGCGTCGCCGTCAAACTCCAGGCGGTGGGCGAACTTCGCACCTTTATCATCGATTCCAGGCCAAAACAGTGACCATCTTTATGAACCCAAAATGCAGATGCATGCTGTACTTCGACCTCCACAACACTGCGCTTCCCGATCGAGCCATCGCGGAAGATCCACCGTTTGATCGAGATTGTAGCCTATGAACGGTCGAGGTTCACTCTCGATTTCTGGTCAAACAGTGCATCAAATTGAAAAATGAATCATATATTTGACTTACGTTCATCGAGAGCTCCAAATCCATATATAATTCGATATATTTTGAAGAGTTTGAATTTTTGATTTGGTTTTTGATTTGAAATTGGATCTAGAACTTCTTTGTCTGCCATTGGAATGTGAACAACAGAAAGAATTATACGTACAGACAAATGAGAATAAGAAATAGCTAAGGTTTATAACTGGATATATATATATATATGTAGGGTTGATATAGAAAGAACGGATCAGATTTGATTGAACGATATCGGCCCAAAAGCCCGTTCTGCCTCCGAAACGAAAATGGGTCAATCCATATATCAAAATAGATGTTTTTAAATATTTTAAATGCAATGGAATAGGTTTCAAATCCAAATTCCATCGTATGAAGAAGTTATGCTAAAATCGACTTGTTTCAAATTGATTTCAATTAAATTGATTTCTAGGCGTTTCGAGTCCCTACGATCAAACGACAAGTCCGATCGTCACGAAACTTGAAATCGTACAACAATTCACCGTTACGGATTCGATGAAACTTCTTTCGTCGAAATCCGAGTCAGTAGCCAAAAATGGCTATTCCAATTAATTAAATAATTAATTAATTAATTAATTAAATCAAATTTTAAATCCACTTCTATAATTGACAATTTTTATCATTTTTAATTTCTTAATCATTTACACTAATTTAAAAAAAAAATAGATGTCAACTTAGAGCTAATTAATTTATCAATTTCATGTTAATCTCAATTTCATTAATTCAGAAATTATAAATTTAATTTCCAATGGTTCCATTTAATTGACTTTTCATTCTATTATTCAATCCATTGTTGTTAAATGGATGAAATTAACATTGGATTCATGATCTATTACATTAATATTCTCAAATTCTATCATAATTTCAATTAACGTAATATTTAGATATTTAATTTCATTTAATTGCAATTAATCCAATTATTATAGTTCAAATCCCAATAAATTGATAAACCTTTATTTCCATTCTTTCAATTCAACAAATTTTCCTATTATGAATAACATTAACATTATTTCCAAATATTACCTTAATTAACATTAACGTAATATTTTATTTAGATTTATTGCAATGGATTCCAATTTAATTTAATGGATTAAAAATATACCGATAACTTATAATAATTGTTGCCACTAACTCTTAATCATACTTTTATAAGTTATCATTTCCAACCAATATTATAATTACTTACAGAAAATTGATTTTATGCAATTACTATTTATTTTTGTTAATTCATTGATTAATTCAATATTTATGTTCATTTTCTTATATTAAATTTATTACCAAGTATACATTTACCTTATTTCAACTAATTGGAATTCCATTCAAGTTGTAAATCATTAACTATAAATAACACTGTCGTGTTTCACTTGAGTTATTATTTTGTTAATAAATTACAAAAAAAATTATATCCTCCAAATTTTATTCATAAATTTTTATTAAATTAACATCTTAATTATCGAAAATTACAGGTCGTTACACTCTCCCCCACTCAAAACTTTTCGTCCTCGAAAAGGAAGAGAATGGAAAAGAAAGAATTGAGTAAACAATACATCTTATTCAAAAATATTAACTTTATAAACAAATAAATTTACCAGATAAAGTAATTAAAATAAAATATACCAATTTATAACCATTAAATCTTTTTATACTTCAATTAATAAAGTTCAGAAAACATTTTCAAAATTTTCCAAGTCCAAAATCTACGAAAAATTTCGGCAGAGTCTCCTTTGTACGGTGAGGCTCGGGAGTAAATATAATATCAGATATAACAATATATATCACAATATTCAAAATAATCTATTCCAACAATGGGAAAAACAAAATAATAACGCTATAAAACCGTAATTCGAGAACGTACCTATTTGTCGGCCTTCAGAAAAAAGGTCCTTCAGAAACAAGGTCTTCAAAACCTAAAATGCTCAGACTGACCCTAGCGAATTGAAAAGACAAAACACTCGAGTCAGAACTAAAAGATCTTATGTAAGTTAAATCAACGGTAAACAATATGAGTGGAACGGCGTCAGTGATGTTTACGGGATTTGACATCTCCTATCCACTGGAGTGTAGTAACTTAAGAGATACTCGGGATTCACATCTCCTAAGGATCCGTTAAACTATTTACTATGTAGTAATATTTCGCTATTATAATAATGTCTATAATAAAATAAACTTACTTTTAAATAGCGTTAAGGCTTTACATTTTCCACCTTAACACGTAATAGTTCCAGTAGTTCATCCAGTATCATAGTCCCTCCTGATCAAAAAGCCGCCAAAGGATACTCCACGGGCTACGGGAGAAAACCAAACTCGTACAAGGCGCGCTAGGGTAGGTGATATGGCACAACTAAGCAATGCCAGGGTAGATATACCAATTACTATCTCGACTGGTGGTGACGCATAGCGCGCAGCTACAGCCCACCTCGAGCCACACCCCCAAAGAAATCAAAGGGCCCCAAATCAATCATAAAGTAATAGAAAGGTATCGAAGGAGTGTGTCCGATAAGAGGAGCTACCTCACTGGCCCGGAATCGCTCTTGATTTTGCCACCTTATGCCAACTCACGGGAGTCGGGTCCACGTATATACCTCAAAGGAACGCCGCCACCATCCTACTTCATTCTGGAATCTCCACCGCGTACACGGTTGTTAAAGTGGTTTTCGGAGTTGGCAGACAGTATGACAACTTCCGATCCCAGTCTCTTCAACAACGAACCGTTATTATAACACCGCGGTCATTTTCAAAATAGTTTATACTTTAACGCCAAAATATCATTGCCTTTTCAAAACCTAATCAATACGCTATCATTTTTCACTTCAAATATATATATTTTTCAAAATCATAGCACATTCAAGGTTATAACACTTCGAAATCACAAATACTAGAAATATAACACTTTCAAACCATAATACTTTGAAACTCATAACTTTGAAACATAACTTCCACCACTTAAATGGTTTAAATATTAAAATACTTTATATAATAAAATAGCTTCTTTAATTTCACAAATCAATTCCAAAACAACTCAAATTTCTAGATTTTAAATCTAATCCAATCCCAAATCATAAATTTCAATTCAGTTTATAAATAAACTATTCCAAATTATATCGATTTAAAAACAGATTTGATCCATAGAATAAACCCTTTCAAATTCAATATATTTCAAACTTTAAGTATTCAACAATTTCAAAACTAAGTTTGGTAATTTCATATATATATCGGATTCAATTTTCTATTATTTAGTTTTGAAATATTTTACTTAATACATCCAGTATCGTTTAAATAAAACCCAAATTACAAATAACTAAATATTTCCTTCAATTTATTTATACTTTAAATATTCATTTACTTCACCTTAAACCAAAATCAAGTTATAAAAATCAAACCTTCTAAAATTTTAAATTTAATAAATTTCACATCAAGCTTATTTGAGTTTAATTCTTAAATAAATTCAACTTCAAATAAATCTCAAATTTATCTTCCAACCTTAATTTTTTTTAAATCATTATAAATTCTATATTAAAATATAATTTAAATACTTAACCATATTATCTTCAATAAAAATTAACTTATTATTAAACTTGTTCTATATTAAAACAAATTATACATAGCTTAAAATCAAGGATAAATAACATTTATATGTACTATCTAAAATCAATATTCATCTAAAACCATATATTTCTTTACAAACCATAGAAATCATTTCAAAATATTTTTACATATAGACCATGGTGTATTTATATAATTTTCTATTCTATGATCAAGTGATACGGATATTTATCATTTCAACCCGTAATTTAAAATATAAATACGATTAGATATCATTTCAAACCGCAATCCCCAATGAAATAAAAATCCATAACAACTTGCAGTTTATAATAATATAAAATACAACATCCATTCAACCAATATCAATCATCAAACATTTATCACAATCATCATCCAATTCAAACAACATCAATATGGAACAGATAATAAATAACAGGTATTTAATGGCAATTTATATTCAATAATAAATTAATAACTATTTTATCCAAATAAATTCAAATAAACTGAGATGATGATTCAAAATATGCAAACAGTCATAAATAAATTTCTAATCACATCATAAATCAATTTAACAAACATAAGAAAATTCAGAAGTTGTGAGTGGGTTAAAACACTCGCCTTTTGAATTTAAATCCAGTTTAAACCCAAAATTTGAACAGTCTCAGAATTTGTCCAAACCAGCGTCAAAATGTCCGAAATTTGAATACGATCCTAGCGAAGAAAATCGCGTGTGAAACGGACCTCGTATGCGAAAGTTATGCTAGTTAGAACGATTTGAAATCAAAATAAATAAATAAATAAATAAAATAAATGCGCCTACCAGATTCAGACACGTCATCGCCACTTCATACTTGCGCTACCCCAACCCACGAATGAACCCAACCAGAGCCACATATCCGCCGAAACCCTAATCAATTTACGTTGCTGCTACGGTCACCAAGGACCAGATCATAGGCCACCATTGGCCTTCCCCCACCACGCCGTGGCTACGTCGAAGACGCATCGACCTCCGGCGTCGCCATCTGACTCCAGGCCGTGGGTGAACTTCACAACTTTATCATCGATTCCAGGCCAATACAATGACCATCTCTACGAACCCAAAACACAATGCGTGCTGCACTTCGACCTCCACAACACTGCGCTTCCCGATCCAGCCATCGTGGAAGATCCACCGTTGGATCGAGATTGTGGCCTATGAACGGCCGAGGTTCGCTCCCGATTTCTGGGCAAACGGTGCATCGAATAGAAAAACGAATCATATATTTGACTTGCGTTCATCGAGAGCTTCAGATCCATATATAATTCAATATATTTTGAAGAGTTTGAATTTTTGATTTGGTTTTTGATTTGAAATTGGATCTAGAACTTATTTGTCTGCCATTGGAATGTGAACAAGAGAAAGAATTGTACGTACAGAAAAATGTGAATAAGGAGTGGCTAGGGTTTATAGCTGGATATATATAGGTAGGGCTGAAAATAGAAAGAACGGATCAGATTTGACTGAACAGTATCGACCCAAAAGCCCGTTCTGCCTCCGATACGAAAATGGGTCAACCCATGTATTAAAATAGATGTTTTTAAAAATTTAAACACAACGGAACAGGTTTCAAGTCCAAATTCCATCGTATGAGGAAGTTATGCTGAAATCGACTTATTTCAAATTGATTTCAATTAAATTGATTTCTAGGCGTTTCGAGTTCGTACGATCAAATAACAAGTCCGATCGTTACAAGACTTAAAGTCTACAATAATTCACCGTTACGGATCCGATGAAACTGGTTTCGTCGAAATCCGAGTCAGTAGCTAAAAATGGCTATTCCCAGTTAATTAAATAAAATAATAATTAATTAATTAAATCAAATTTTAAATCCATTTCTATAATTGATAATTTTTATCATTTTTTATTTCTTAATCATTTACACTAATTTAACAAATTTAGATGTCAATTTAGAGTTGATTAATTTATCTATTTCAGTGTTAATCTCAATTTCGTTAAATTCAGAAATTATAAATTTAATTTCCAATAATTCCATTTAATTGACTTTTCATTCTATTATTCAATCCATTGTTGTTAAATGGATGAATTTAACATTGGATTCATGATCCACTACATTATATTCTCAAATTCCATCTTAATTTCAATTAACGTAATATTAGATATTTAATTTCATTTAATTGCAATTAATCCAATTATTATAGTTCAAATTCCTATAAATTGATAAACCTTTATTTCCATTCTTTCAATTCAACAAATTGTCCTATTATGAATAACATTAACATTATTTCCAAATATTACCTTAAGTAACATCAAGGTAATATTTTATTTAGATTTATTGCAATTGATTCCAATTCAATTTAATGGATTAAAAATATATTGGTAACTTATAATAATTGTTGCCACTAACTCTTAATCATACTTTTATAAGTTATCATGTCCAAACAATATTATAATTACTTACAGAATATTGATTTTATTCAATTACTATTTATTATTATTAATTCATTAATTAATTCAATATTTACGTTCACTTTCTTATATTAAATTTATTACCAAGTATACATTTACCTTATTTCAACTAATTGGAATTCCATTCAAGTTGTAAATCATTAACTATAAATAGCACGGTTGTGTTTCACTTGAGTTATTATTTCGTTAAATAAGTTACAAAAAAATTTATATCTTCTAAATTTTATTCACAAATTTTTATTAAATTAACTTCTTAATTATCGAAAATTATAGGTTGTTACAACGTTCTTCCCTCAATCTCTTCTAATCCATTCACTTTCATCAAAAATGATCAACTACAATGTTGTAGAGCTTCACGAGCTCGACGTATCCAACCGTTGTGATCAATTGAAACGTGGCTGATCGTCGACAATTTATTCAAGAAGACGTAGCGTTCACACACGATTTTCGAGGCCAGGAATCGATCGAGCTCAACAAGGCTCTGGTCGATGGTGCACTTGCGTGAGGGCTTTCATGTGGTGTCGCCCGATCATCTACTCGACGTCGTATGGTGGCGCAAAAATTAGGGGAAGAACGGCGGCCGAGTGGGTTTTCACGCATGAAGATGTTGGAGGAGGGAAGAAGATGGAAGCATCGGCCAGATTTCTTCACAGCAAATCCAACGGCCGAGATTTAATAAGGTTTAAAAAAATAAAAGAAAATAGTGAATTATATTATATAAATTCATGTGATGTTTAAAAATTCATAACTTCTTCATACGAGGTCCGTTTTCGACGAGACAAGTTGTGTTGGGTCCATATTGATGAGCATTACATTTTAGAGCTAGTTTGGAGTTGGTTGGAGCTAGTGTAAATTTTGGATAAAATTAAACGCTTGTTTAATTTTATTCGGTATAAAACACTGCAACTGCTATTGAAATCAAAGTGAGTACAACTCACTCTTTCTGACTTACTAATATTTTTATATAAGTGAAAATAAATATTATTTATATTGATTGATGACTGTTTGGATGATATATGACATATTATATATATATTGATTGGTATTTGGATATATTCCTGCCTATTGGAGCAGATGAGACCGTATACGTTCCCGTGTATGAACGGATGACCTTTTATATGCGCGTCTGCCTCGAAGCGGACATTGTACACATATTTTAATATGTATATTTGTTGCATGTGACAGGTTGAAGGGATCCAACTGGATTCCTCACCAGTTTTGGTTTTATTTACAAATATTGTGATATATGTTGTTATCATGTGATGTATGATGTTTTGAATGTTATGATTGATGTATTTAGTGCTGCTGCAGCATTGGGCCTATTTTTGATAAATTAAAAATGTTAAAGTGATGATTTCAAATTTAAAAAGATTTTACAAGTGATTTTGAAAATATATGTTTTGTTGAATTTTGAAGTGTTAAGGAGATGAATTTATTTTTACATAAATAAAAGTAATAATTTTTATGTTATAAAAATTATGATTTTTGTGAAATATATGCAGAATGTGATTTTTGAAATATGAAGTTGATTATTTTATAAAATAGTTTAAATTGAGTTTTTGAATTATTATAAATGGTTTATATACAAGATTTATAGAATCGATACTCTATAAATATAGATAATGGGATTGTAAAGGAGTTTTATAAATGTTAAAATGAAGTTTTAAGTGAATCTTATAAGTGAATAAAATTTATATAATTTGTGAAATTATAAATGAATGAATTTGTAAATAAATGATTTATAAGTGAATTAACTTATAATTTGGATTTTGGTATATAAATAAGGGATAAATGGTATCGGTTAATTAAGGGATTTTATAAATGGAAGTTTTTACAAAATAATACATGTGAATTCATAAACATTGTCTTATAAATCCAAAATCAATTGAATTTGATAAGTTAAAATATGGAAGTTTATTAAAGGTATTATATCCACGATTTTGGACAGTGGATAATCCTTTAAATTAAATGTGTAAAAGCAATGTATTTGTATTGGAAATATATCTACGATTTTGGACAGCGGATTATCCATTAAATAAATGTGTAGATGTATTGAATTTGGTAAACGATTTATATTCATGATTTTGGACAGTGAATAATATATTAAATAAAATGGATATTTTTGGGAAGTGATATTTTAAATGGAGAAATGGTTTAAAGATGTTTTAAATGTGTTAAGTATCGAAATCATAGATTTCAACATCCATTGTTGAAATAGACATTTTTGAGAAGTACAGGAAATGATGGACTTTGACACTGTTGTTATAGTAAATGATTTCCGGAAGGGAATATTTTGTATAGTATATGAGATTTATATATCTATCTAATTTTCGAATCCTTATATTAGTGATTTTGAGTTGTCGTAACGATGTTTTACGCAACATTCGTTTTGACCCAAATAAATGTGTTTAAAGAGAATGTTTTCCTTAAAAGAATAAAATATATATACTTAATCTTGATTTAAGTATATGTAATATTCTCTAAGTGTTGAAAATAAAGAGATTTGTGAATTACTTATTATTAGATAAGTATATGGAAATGTTTTCCAATATTGAAATAATGAAATGGTTCTGGGATTATATCATTTTAAACATAATTTGAAGTTAATATTTGGCAAGTGATTTATTTAATAAAAGATTGATTAAAAGGGCCTAGTGATTGCTTATGGTGCTAAATATTTGTTGTTTGCTTTGGTAGTTAAATAAACGACTATTAAATTTGGCCATTTTAGTTCCTCGACTTGATGTGGAAACTATTTAGTCGTACACTTAATACGTAGCCTTCTGCGTAGGCTTGATTATCGTTTGTGTTAAGGATGTTGATTTGTATAGTGCGGAGTATTACTCCAATCTATCGAGCTTCCTTCTTGGCTCGAAGGATGGCAAGTTGAAGTGGGATACATGATAAGTCTATGAGACTTATTTTTTGTATGAGGTTGAGAAACGTTATTGCGTTGTTGGTGCAAAGAGACAGAGATCGGTTTATCCGAATACCACTTCGGACCAACGTATATGCGACGATTGTGCAGGTTGCTTGTGATGATATTGATATTCAGGTTTTTCATAGTGGGGGACTGCTTGTTGATCGTTTGGGGTTAAAATCCCGATTTACATATAGTAGCAGTGGTCTTTTCATTATGAAATATCCAATGCAAGGACTATTCGCTACTAGTCCTAGGGATTTCCCAACAGGATGTGGTAGGAAAGTACCTTCGGTTTGTCCTGTTCTTGGACAACTTGCATGGATGTTTGTCTGACATTGCATTTCTAAAAATTATGTACATTGGTTTTTACAAACGTACATCCATGGTGGCAGAGAAGGTAACTTCTCTTAGCTTAACTCCCTCCTTGAGACGTGTGAGCTTAAGGGTTGTATTTTTGTGAAAGGCAATTAGTAGTCAACGAAAATGGCCGTGTGGCATTCAAAGTGATGTGATTGTGATTTGTGAAAGGTAATCGTTACCTCGGGCCTCATTAACCGAAAATGATCGAAACAAGGTTAGATGCAGCAGAGCTAGGTGGGTCATTCCCAAGTAGGATATGATCATCCTCTTCTAGATATATCTTTACATGCTATGACGTCGTGTATCTGATTATTGTGGTTTGTATGCTAGAGGGCCCTAGGTAAAGGTCGATAACGACCGAAGGATGACATATTCGGTACCATCAAGTTATAGAGGTGGGCTGGTCTTATGTTGATAAAGGGCAGATATTTTGTGCCTCGGGACATCCATCTAGAGGTGTACCCATCGGAAGTTAGTCCGTTCACCTAGTCATTTGTATGAAAATCCAAACCCCACTACGAGCTGCGATTTTGTTTGTAAAGGCGTAATGAATAGCCTCAAATGTTATATGGGTAATCATTTCGACCATGATTAATATTATGTTTTCTGGTGGCCAATCAATGATTCGATCATGGGAATATACTAGACACTAGTATAATATAAGAGGATTTGATGTGAGATGTTTTAGTTATCGTACGGTAAAAACATGTTTATGTTTATATGTGGGCATGTCTTACGAGATACTTTTGTTTTGATAAAGGAAAAGTTTGGTAATTTAATAAATTCGGTTGAGTGTATTTCTCATGCTGGTTTACCACACTGATCAGGGCGTTCTTCCCTTTCAATGCTCGGGTCAGACCGAGTATATTTACAGGTTCAGATTTGGTGCTTTTGGAGCTTCAGCATGAGAGCTGGAGATCTTCATTTCATATATACGTATCTGTTTTGATTATCCGTTGTGCTTAGTTGTTGTGTATATTATCGGCAAATTGTGAGGACAGGTTATTATAACTGTCCAAGCTAATAACTATTAATTAATTGTTGAACTCTGATTGATATATGTATATACAGTTTCTGTTTTGTAAAGATCGTTGATATGATAGTATATGTTTTCCGCTGCGATGTGAGATTCTGCATTGTTATGTATGGTTCTATCTTCTCTCTTTCTTCTCTTCTCTCCTTCTCTCTTCTTTTCTTTCTCTTGACTTTCCGTCAGTCTGTGCTTTTTGGGTCGGACATGTGTGGTTTATTATAGATTCAAAGGATATCGGATTTGCGGTTCATCACATAAACCACAATATGTGTGTGTGTGTGACTGTTGTTCTGTGATGTGTTGTATTTATTACTGTTATATTTTGTTCTGATTGATCCGTTAGCCATCATAGTTTTGTATTAAACATTTATTGAGTATGTTGGCCCATTTGAGAAGGACGAAGGAAAAAAAAATTAAAGCATCCAATCGACGCATTCAATACACGTGTAAGAAAAAGCTGACGGATGGTCGCTCCTAACCAGCCTTATTCTCTGCATTAACAGACAGTATTACTCCGTACTACTCTTTGTTAATGTAGGTCTCGCGGTGGGGTGTCACAGGTTCATTTTAATAATATGATATTTTGACAAACACGGTGTATTTTCATAACGTTATTATCAACGACAAAATTTAATTATGAAATCTTGTTTAATTAGATTCAAAAAGGTTTTAATTTTTAAAATAGATATTTTATAATATAAATCTTGTTCTAAATATAATGGTTAATTTTATAAAATGTTATAATAAGAAGTGCAAGGTATAATAAATGAACAAGGCACGAGATACAATCATTTTAAATTGTGAGAACAATTTAAAAATTAATACGTAACTTCAAAATTTATTTTGGATGAATAAATATCTTTTGATGATGGAAGAGATTGGTATCTCATTCAAAATGAGGCTTCAAAGTTAATTGTTTAAAAAAACTTGATTGTGTAAAATCATGAAAGTGTTTCCAATTAGTGAATTGTTTATTCTAAAAGATGATTACATGAAGTTAATTATAATTTTGAATGTCTTTGCTTTCTAGAAAAGAGCATCATTTAATAAATGTTTTAGCATAAAAAGCTTGTTTAGAAAACGTAGTTTGGAATTAGAATGATTTGAGACTCACATTAACAAAGAGCATTACGGAGTAATACTATCCGTTAATGCGGAGAATATGGCTGGTTAGGAGTGACCATCCGTAAGTCCTATCTTAAACAAGTATTGAATACGTCGATCGGGTGCTGTAAAAAAATTTCATTTATCTTTCTCAAGTGGATCGACATACTCAACAAATATTAAACATAAAAATACGGTGGCTAACGAATCTATCAGGACAAAATATAACAACAACGAATATAACAGATCACATAACAGCAATCATATGTGTGTGTGTGTGTATATATTAACAACCAAAATTGAATAAAATCATTTCTCTTGTTTAATTAAATGTAACAAACCTTATTAACATTATTTTTACATCTAAATATTTATTTAAATATAATGGTGTTTTATGTAATTAATAATGTAAATAAAAAGGTGGAGTTTTACTCCTCATTTGCTTGAAAAATGCAAAAATATGTATTTTATATAGAAAATAATTTTCTTTGAGAAAAGTAGTTTTCAAAACAATTTTTGAAATCGTTTGGAAATTTTGGCTTTGAAATTCTCTTTATTATGTTAGTGATAAAAATGAGCATTATGTGGTTTTAATTTGGTAAAATGCAATAATTTTGGAAATTATTGCCAAATGTTGAGTTTTGTAAATTTTAATGAATTATTAAAGTTTAATATGAAAGATAATGCAAATAAAAAGGTGGAGTTTTGCTCAAAAATAATTATTTTTGAAGCTATTAAAATTATGCGTTCTCTATAATATTGCCAAGCTGTGACGCCTCATACCACACGTTTTCACTTAACTGTTTACTATAAGGTAGTTAATTTCACTCTTATATATGACCTCAAACGAACAAGTCCGGAATTAACCGAAAAGGTAAACGAATGTGTCTCATACCACATGTTTATTAAATCTTTTAAATCGATTCCTCATTCCCTCAAAGAGTACAAAAATATGTATTTTATATAGAAAATAATTTGCTTTGAGAAAACTAGTTTTTAAAACAACTTTTGAAATCGTTTGTAAAACAAACCTTAGAAATTCTCTTTACTATAGAGAATATATATTTTTTATAGCTTTGAAAATAATTATAATATTGTAAAATATTTATTTCAAAAGCTATTTTATTATAAAAATCATTTCAAAATCATTTTAGAAAACACGTGCTCGAAAATAACAGAAATCACCGAAAACGCCATAAAATCGGCATAAGAAATTATCTCAAAAACTCGTTAATTCAAAATACGAATCAACTATAATGCTGGCTTACTTATTGATAGGTTAATGCCCTTCAAAACATTGCAAAATATTGCAAAAACTGGTCGTGAGAATTTCTGGAAGGATCCTATATCTTAGGTATCCTAATTCGGCTGATCAATTATCTCTTATTCTTTGGAATGTTGATGGTGATTCTGAAGCATCTTTATTTGCTCTAGAGTCTCGAGGAGATGATGATGTATCTTAAATTCCATTCGTTTGTGATTTTTCTGTTGTACTTGAGTCCGTTTCGGGTTTGCCACTCAAGCGGGCAATTGAGTTCCGTATTGATCTCATTCCTAGTGCTCAGCCTATTAGTCATCCTCCCACAAGGATGTCAACTAAAGAAAATGAGGAACTCAAAAAGGAAATTGTTGGAGCTTGAAACCAAGCAATTCATTCAGACCGAGTTATTTCAGGTTAGTCGCCTGCTGTAGATTGCTACTTCGGTGATTCCGCTATGAACTTTCTGCTAGTTACCTTTTGTTTAGCTTTTGTAGTATTTTGTAAACTCTGATATGTACCTATTCTTTTGACTCGATGTATATTACGGTCTATGTACCACCACTATTGTATCGCTGTAGTATACTATGATGTATTTGTGTATATGTATGTATATGTGCGACTGCTGTTCTGCGATCTGTTATATTTGTTGTTGTTATATTTTTTCTGATAGATCCGTTAGCCGTAGTTTTGTGTTAAACATTATTGAGTATGTCGATCCACTTGAGAAAGGTAAAATAAAAAAAAAAGCACCCAATCGACGTATTCAATACTTGTTTAAGACAAGACTTACGGATGGTCACTCCTGACTAGCATGTTCTCCGCATTAATAGACAGTATTACTCCATAATACTCTTTGTTATTGCAGGCCTCGGGTGGGGCAAAGTGAAGATTCTTCGTTAAGATAATGGTGATGAATTCACTTCTAAACAATTCACCAAATTTTGTGAGTCCGAGGGAATCAAAAGGCACAACACCACACCAGGCGACTCTCAGTCAAATGGAGTTACAGAGAGAATGAATTAGACTTTGTTAGAAAGAACTCGTTGCTTACATCTGACTACTAGATTAAAGAAGAAATTTTGGGCATAAGCATTATCTACGGCGATTTTCCTCATCAATCGTATACCTTCTACCTCCATAGATATGAAGATTCCTGAAGAAGTATGGAAGGGAGAGCTTGTTTTATATTCCTTTTTCAGTGTTTATTTGTCCAGCTTATGTACATGAGAGCAAAGGGAAGTTGGATCCAAGATTGCGCAAATGTAGTTTTCTTGAATATAGGAGAGGAGTGAAGGGTTATAGGTTGTGGTGTCCTACTACCCAGAAGCATGTTACATTTGATGAAAAAGCTATGTTGGAGGTGGAGCCTTCTTCTTCACTTAATGATGATGTTCAAAGTACCAGACATAAAGTAGATCATCAGACTTCCATACAAGTAAAAATGGTGTTTTCGATTACACCGTAGTCGATTAGGAGAAGACAGAGGATCAATCTTAAGGTGGAGCTCAAATTCAAACTCAACCAATCAGAGAGAGGAAAAGACCTAGATGGCTTGATGATTTTGTGGGATTAAGCATTGAAGACATTGACTTCGATGATATGACAGCCTATGCATTAAGCATATTTCATTATGAGCCCAAAGACTATCGAGATGCCATTAGTTCAGTTGATAGTTCCAGTTGGTTAGTAGCTATGGAGGAGGAAATTGAGTCTTTTCACAAAAATACACTTTGGATTTAGTGCCACTTCCTTCCGGCGAGAGAGAAATTGGATGTAAATGGATCTATAAGGTGAAAGACGGCGGCAATGGTGACTTGAGGTACAAGGCAAGATTTGTGGCGAAGGGTTATGTTTAGAGGAAAGATGTGGAGCTTCATGATATTTTTTCTCCAGTTGTCAGACACACTTTCATTCGCGTTCTTTTGGCATTGATTTCCCACTTCGACATGGAGTTGGAACAGGTAGATGTCAAGACAGCATTCTTGCATGGTGACCTCGAGGAGAACATTTACCTACAGCAGCCAGAGGGGTTCCTCGACAGCAGCAGGCCCAGTCATGTTTGTAAGCTTAACAAATCTCTTTATGGTTTAAAACAGTCTCCTAGACAGTGGTATAAGAAATTTGATAAGTTTATGATCTCAAATGGTTACTCTAGAAGCTTTAAGGACCAATGTATCTATTTTAAGAAGTGTAATGAAGACGTCATCTATTTATTGCTTTATGTTGATGACATGTTAATAGCTTCTAAGAACATGACTAGGATTTCAGGGTTGAAGATGGAGCTCCGCGAGGAGTTTGATATGAAAGATTTGGGAAATGCACAGAGAATTTTAGGGATGGAGATTCAGAGGGATAGAAAGCAGAGTTTTGAGGCTAACTCAAACTCGTTATAACGAGAAAGTCCTATCTCGATTTGGTATGGAGAAAGCTAAACCGATGACTACTTCATTAGGCTCTCAATTTCAACTATCCAAAAATTTATGTTCTACATCAGATGAAGACAAAAGAGATACGGCTAATATTCCTTACTCTAGTGCAGTTGGAAGCATTATGTATGCTATGGTATGCACAAGGCCTGATTTAGCTCATGCAGTTGGTGTTGTTAGCAGATATATGTCTAACTCAGGCGAGACTCGTTGACAAGCAGTAAAGTGGATTCTATGATATTTGAGAGGCACTTTTGATATTGACTTGTTGTTTAGAGGTAGCGACATAACTCTAAGTGGTTATTGTGATTCAGATTATACTAAGGATAGAGATGGTAGGAAATTGATTTCGGGCTAAGTTTATACACTTGGCATAGGCCCGATTTCTTGGAGATCCAAGCTATAGTCCATTGTAGCTTTATCAACCACTGAGGCATAGCTTATTTCTATTGTGGAAGCGACCAAGAAAGGATTGTATTTGTTGCAGCTTTTGGAGGATTTATCAATGATGCAGAAGACGGTGGAGTTGTTTTCGGATAGTTAGAGCGCCATTAATCTTGTTGAGAATCAAACCTATAGCTTACTAACAAAGCACATTGATGTTAGGAGTCTTTCTCATGCTTGAAGAAGAGAGAAATAAGATAAAGCCATCAAAGATACATACAAAAGACAATCCAACTGATATGTTGACAAAGTCGGTTCCAAAGGACAAGTGGTTAGTGTGGTGCGAGATACTTAGCGTCATGGGGCGATGACCCAACAACCAATTTTGTTGATTGATGAATATACTAAAATCGAGATGGAGTGTTAAATTTGAACGATTTAAATCTATTCCAAATTAATTAAGGAGAAGATATTAATTGATTCCCATAATCCGTCAAATATGGAAAACAAATTGGAAAGAGAATCAGTCAATATCATAATAGATATTAATTGATTTAAGGAATCAGTCAGATAAAGATGTATGTGGAAACAAACACGAATATGCTAGATTTTTGTTGAAATCAAATCAAGCGAATCCGGAAACAGTTCATCATTATCTCCAAGGCAATCTTCATTCTTACTCCTATAAATATGAAGATTTTTGCTCATCTTTTATCATCACAAGAAAACAAGAGAGTTCTCCAGAGAAATATCTTCAATAAGATCCTTACTTCTGTATCTACTGTAGGGAAAAAAAAATGTTGGGTGATTTTTTTCTTCTCATATTGTACTTAGGCTTGAAGTAAACAAGTAATAAAGGTTGTTGGGTTCGAGGACGTAGGCATAGCCGAATCTCTTTATATCAATGTGTTGTTTCCTTTTCTGTCATCTATCTATAATTTGTGCTTTTTGATTTTTCTGTTTATTATTTTTATTGGATTGAAATTGTTGAGATTGTCGACAGACTAGATTATTGAGTGTTCTGCTTCCGCTGCTTAAAACTCTGATTTTTACTACATTCAACACTATTGGATCGTCTATGGAGTGGCTCAACATGGACTGATTGGTGATTGATGTGGTGATGCAAAATAGTGAAGTAATGTGAAGATAGGGTAGTGATCGCCATGAGAGGTTTGGTTCCTCGGCTTAGTACCTTGAACTTTATTCGGGAACTGAACCATCATCTTCGTCTGTTTTGGAGCATTTCTCTTTTAATGTTTCTTTTCCTATCCCCTTCATACAACATTTCCAACCATATCCGTATTCATCTAAAGCCTTTAATACATCGTCGTATCTTCACCTATTTGATAGCAAGTGGAATCTTAAACAAAACTCACAATATCTCCTTCGTTCTTACTTGATTTGAACGAGAATTCAACCATAGTCAGTGAAATATTTCAAAGCATCTTCTAGACTACTTTAAAATCATGTAATAATCACGTAATAAAGTCAACAGTAGAGCACAGTAGCACACTACCCGCACATCGCCACGTTTTATTTGTTTTGGACGCGTGTCCTTCTCAGATACAACTGCTTCTAATAACCACTTTCTTCATCCTTTCCTTAATTACCAACTCCAAAACTTTCTGCTTTCTTACTCATTCCCCGTTTCCCACTTCGTACTGCAGAAAGAAGTCCCTAATGGTGGTATGTTTTCTCCCTTTTAATCCCATATTTCAACTAATAAATGTAATTATTGCATAAAACCATTGTTCGTAGGCTGTTTATTGTCATTCTTATCACCTCAATTAGCTTTTTATCACGACATGCATAGTTACTAGTTGAGTCTACATATCATATACAACATTGGCTTTGTTTATACTTTATCATTTCATGTTATTAACATCTGTAAAACAGGCGAGTATATGTAGTAAAATTGGGGGACTCATGTCTCATAAAGTATGTGGTCGTACTTTAATACTTGTATCAAGATATCATAAGTTTTGCAAGGTGAAAACCATTTACATATATATATTTTTTTCATCTAATTTTAGCATGTCTTTCTTATTTTGAAAGTAAAATGCAATTGTGAATATCCAGAATGGAGAGCAAAATCCAGCCCAGAAAAAAGTTAAATGCAGTGAAAAAGACAGTGACATACCTGCACTCAAGGATGGTTTAAAATACCTTGATTTGGGCTTCTTCAACTATTCGAAGGTAGCATTCCACACAGTTTTAACTTATAAGTTACTTTTAAGTTCACTTCTCATTGATTAAAACAGATAAGAGAAATGATAGATGGTGCAACTGAGGTAAATGTACCTGTGTTCAAAGAAAACCGTGAGTTGGTCGCAGATGAAGACGGTGGCTTGCATAATCCATCTGTTTTAGTATTCAATTCATCATGGGGAAATAATGATATTTCTCAAAACGGTGAGAAGTTCAATTATCCAACTCTTTCTGGATTAGAAAAGCCTGCAAATGAAGATGATATTGCCTTCATGTCTGTAAGTATCAAAACTCTCCATCAACCTATAATTATATAGTAAACGAAGCAAGTTGTTTGAATGTATAATTTATATTTATCATGTATGTACTAGGTGCTTGAACTAGGAACACTTATTAGAACAAAGCAAATCACTTCGCTCGAGCTCACAGACATTTTCTTGAAAAGATTGAAACGGTGAGATGATTGATAGTACTTATTTCACTAAATATTCTTAATCATGTTCGATATTACACAATAATAGTAAAAATTTATAGGTACAATCATGTTCTTGATGCTGTGGTGACATACATGGATGAGCTAGCTCATAGTCAAGCAAAGGAAGCAGATAGACTGCTTAATCAAGGAGTTTATTTGGGTAAATATGCATATTACTATCTCTTGTAAAATTTACCGTTTTGGAAACTTATGCAGACCATGGATGCAGGTCCTCTCCATGGAATACCATATGGATTGAAAGATATCATAGCTGTACCTGGATATAAAACCACTTGGGGTTCAACTACCTTCAAGGATCAAGTTCTTGACATGGAAGCTTGGGTTTATAAAAGGTGTGTATTGCTAGTTATCAAATTGGATTCCCCTGTGTGTTTTGTACAAGTCTTAAATCATTATATTTTATTGGTTTACAGGCCATCCCTGTTTCATATCATACTTTAGCATCTCTATCATATCTAAATAACACAGCTTATTGTAGATTTTTGATCGATGTTATGTATATTGTATCTATAAAAAATGAGGCCCCTTCAAATCTTCTAACCCATTCAAAATTATGAGTCTGTATCAATCATTAAAAAATATGGTTTAACCGTTGATTTGAAATATCTATTTCATTGATTTTGAAATATTAAAAGGAGTACAATTTTTATGCGAAAATAATCTTAAGATAGATATGAAAATATATGTAGTATCAGAGATAGTGTAGCTCAAAAAATTAAATGATAAAGGCTCATAATAACTATCTACCTTGAGTTCTTGCAAGAGGTGCATACTAACCATGTTCGTCAAAAAAAAAGGGAAGAAGGTGTCACCAAGTAGGGATGTCATTGAGCATGCCTCTTTTAAGTAACATTGTTATAAAAACAAAAGTTACCATAAGTTCTTTGATGTGAGTGAGACATCTAATTTAGAGAGCAGAGAACCAAGCTCACTATAACTAATCACAAATGCGTTCTCTGATGTGAGTGAGACATCTAATTTGGATAGCAGAGAACCAAAGCTCACTATAACTAATCACAAATGCATTTTTATATGTTCAAATCAAGTACTTGAATTTTTTTTGTTCAAAATATCCTGCTTTGATTCTAGATTAAAGGCTGCAGGAGCTGTTCTGGTAGCAAAGCTTGCCACAGGATCATTAGCATATGATGATATATGGTTTGGTGGAAGGACAAGAAATCCCTGAAATATTGAAGAATTTTCTACTGGCTCTTCCTCAGGGCCTGCTGCTTGCACATCCGCAGGTATTTCTTTTTTCCTTTCCATTTAAAAAAAAAATGAATATATATGTGTTATAAAGTATAAACACATTGTTAGGTGGAACATCACAGAACATGTATCTTTGTTTTTTCAGGAATGGTACCTTTTGCTATTGGGTCGGAAACTACAGGGTCCATGACGCTCCCTGCAGCCCGATGTGGAATTAGTTGCCTCCGTCCAACCTTCGGGGCAGTTGGAAGAACTGGTGTTATGAGTTTATCCGAAAGCTTGGTATGAATTTTACGTATACTTTTACTTGCCTTTAGCTAGTCATCGACTTTCTCATATAACTAGAACTAAGTTGTCAATGGATAGCTGATATATTCAAAATCCCTTCGTTTTTTATTACATACACACACACACCTAAACACACACACACACGCATTAATTGTCAACGGATAAGATAATATTTGATATGTGTCCATTATATCTAATTTCAGATGTGGATGCAGGCACAACATCTGTATCTGAAAGTATTCGAGAGGTCTATAATAAAACTAAGCTAAAAATTGTTAATATTATGGTATAGGATAAGCTTGGTCCATTTTGTAGAAGTGCAGCAGACTGTGGAGTTATTATAGATATTATCCGAGGAAAGGATCTAGACGACCCTTCCTCTCGACACCTCGCAATTGGAGATCCATTCTCCGTTGATTTAACTAAACTTACCGTGGGCTATCTTGATGATGCAGATATGGATGTGAGTTTATATACCTCTTATATATATTTTATTTTTTAAAATATTTGTACTGAGGGTGGCCAGATGTTCAAACATGAAGTTGTTTGTTAATCACATATGTTAGGTATAGATGTATGTCCATTTTGATTTAATTAACTACTTTTCTTGGCCATTGTCTACTTGATGCAAGACATGATTCTTAATCAATTATGTCATAAACACGCTTAATAAACATAAAATTTTAGATTAAAAGAAAAAACATTCAAAAGCAATTATCATTCAGCAATTAGATTTTGTTGGAAACAGCTGCCTCACTATCGGGTCTATGTTTTCAATCTGCACCTTCTCAAAATTATCGTAGTCAAAATTAAATGCAACAAATCTAAGGATGAATATTTCTTTTAATTTTAGGTGGTGCATGTTCTATCAAAGATGGGTATTAAACTAGTACCTTACAAGCTAAACTACACGGTCAAAACAGTAAAAGCGATCTGCAACTTCACAATGGACGTAGAAATGCTATCACATTTCGACAGGTGGCAGAGGTTAGGCTATGATAACGAGTACGAAGCTCAAAGCCAATGGCCAGTTGAGCTAAGGCGTGCTCGGCTGATCACTGCAGTTGATTATATGCAGGCTCAGAGAGTCAGAGGAAAACTGATACGTGAAATTAAAGAAGGTTTTACGGTTGATGCTTTTATTGGTAGTGCGACTGACTGGGAAAAGGTTTGTTTAGGGAATTTGGTAGGTATTCCTGTTGTAGTTATACCTACTGGATTTGAAAGTGTTGATGAACCTCCTGAAGGCGGCACAAATAGAAAGAAGACGAAAAGTTTAGGGATATATGCACCTCCTGATCATGATCATATTGTAAGTTCTCTCTTTTGTTGAATTTCTTTTAAATGGAAATTAGGGTGAATTCCTTTCAGATGGAAACAAGGATTCAATCGCCTATTTTCAAACGTAATACACGAAAAATACTTCTCAAAAACATACTTTAAATTACACTTTTGAAATTAATCGCAGTTTTCTTTAATCAATCTTCTTTTCTTTCTAAATGTGCAAATATTTGCAGTCTGGTTCAAACAAAAAATAAAGGTGTTTTTCAAACTTGGTTTTTGAGAAGGAAGCTGTATATTTTGAGACTTATAGATGATGTTTTAAAAATGTTTTACAAAAGTTCCCAAAAGATGTACATGGTATGATTGTGATGATGATGCAGGCTTTAGCATTGGCCATGGGATATCAGTCGGTAACGGATCATCACAAAAAGAGGCCGCCGATAGATGATCTTGGCCCGCACGATCCATTTGTAATTAAAGGTATGCACTTAGTGTTATTAGAAATGAAGTGGTATTATAAGTGAAAATTGATGATATGTATTTGCAGGTAAAATGTAGATGGTCTTGAAGAAGATGATTTGATTGCATTTGGATGGAAGATTCCACTGGAGCATGTAGATCATTCAATATGTTCAGGGTTGTTTTACTGGTTTTAGCTTAGTAGGGAGATTGGTTTCTAGTTTAGATTATATGCTTGTGTATATATCAGATGCATTGCTTATGTATGTACTGTTGGCACAGTTGTTTGTATTCAGATAGTCATAGTTTTTGTCTAGTCTACTGATGCTATCCTTATCACAGATTATACTTTTGTTTGTATTACTCTTATCAGATACTAAAGAGTAAAGATTCGTATAAGGTGATTGCTAGTGGTTTCGTGTAAAGAGAAGTCATCATTCATCAAGATGCAAAAATTGAGGATTAGAAGTTATGGCGGTATATGTTACCTTTTCTTTCAAAAGAGTGAATATTTCTTCTATTAGTTCCCGCATTACTTTCATCCTCCATGACCACAGCTTCTCTCTCGTTAGGGTTTTAGAAAATAAAAATTCCCACATCCGCTTCACATTTCTCGATGCTTCCTTTTCACAGAAGAGATGAAGAGCGAAAATAGTTTGATTTGAGATCCAGCTCATTCGAATTGGATAGAGTCGTTCGAAGATCCCGTTGATAAGGAGTGTTATTGGAATACAATTTTGTTAACTCTCCTTAAAGTGAGAACAAATACGCTTTCCTGGTCAATTCCATGAATAGGAGCCGAGCACTTAAATAGGAACTTTAAATTAGTTTGAAGAAAATACCATGTACATCCACTTCAATTTGATTATGCAAAATTGAATGAAGAAATAGTCGCACACACAGTTGCATAATCAAACAACGCGAATACAGAAACCCAAACCCTTAATTATATAGGGCAATAAGCTTCTTTTAACATCAATTAAGACAAAACCCTTAATTATATAGGGCAATAAGCTTCTCTTAACATCAATTAAGACAACATATCGAAAGTAAAAATGTAAGTGAGGCCTGCTTTTTCGTTTTTTAATAAATTGTTGTACAAATTGATTACTTTTTATATTACTATTCAAAGTATGCAAGGTAATTATTTTTGTTGTAATTCATTAAAATCAGTGTAGAATATATTATAGTTTTGTTAATGTTTCGGTTTAAGATGGTTCGTATTATAAATTTAATTTTAGTTGAAATAAAAACACACATGCTAATTTAATTTAGGTGGGAAAAAGGTTTTGGAATTGAACAATTTTTTAAAACTGTTTTTATTTTTGTCATAGTAGTTCGAAAATTGGTCGCAACATTTAGTTTTGGACGAAACTTGACCGAAGGAGGAAATATAACATCACAATGTTGGTTTATTTTTTTAGAAGAGCAAATGTGGAAGGAAAATGGAAGTTTAAATTGGTAGATGTAGATGGATGTATGAATTAATTTAGTGGGGGGGAAAAAAATAGATAAGAGGCGTATATTTGATGTTTGTAGATAGTAATGTCCTTGAAAATTTTGATTGGACGGTCGAAGTTGGTCGGATCAGCAACCAAAAAGGCAAACTGAAGGAAGTTTAGTGAAATTGAGAAATCGAACAACAGAAGAACAATTTGACCACTATGGGATCAAAGGTCATGTTTTGAGGATTGTTATGTTTCGGGAATTGCCGGCGGCGACGTTTTGGTTGAACCTTAGTATTTCATGATCTTGACGATGCCACTTGATTGTGTTAACAATAGGAATATAGGATTCATGACCAGTCCATTACTCTGATTTGGTTGGTAAATAAGATAAATCTTGTTTTTCTCGTTTGCTTTACTTTGGTCCATCCTTTACAGAAGGGTGCTGCTAGGACACTCCATTTCTTACAAGGACATGCAACCTTTAATTAAATTAGTATCTTTGCATATTTTGTTTTGCATAGTTTATCCTCTGCTTGATATCTTCAAAATCTTACTTCATTCAAGACTGAACATGGTAAAACTCTTTCTCTTCTCCCTTTCTTTATACAAAAAAAATGATGAGAACTAAAAATTCATCACGATTTTCACAACCAGACTTGAACATTGCTGAGAAGATCATGCCAAGGTAAGCAAGTGTTTTTTCTTTCGTTTCAAACTAGGATTCACGACATTATCAGCTGCATAAAACCTTTATTTCAATCGACATCATTTATTCGATAGCGGTCTTCATTGTAGTAAATTAATTTCGACGCTTTATGTTTTTTTTGTAGCATTTTTCTTTTACGGTAGGCTTATGTTTTCTTAGGTTTTTATTTGGCATTAGGTTGTTGACTTTTATATTTTCATTCGGCGTATGGCTGCTTATTTCAGCATTTTTATTCGGCCTTACCCTACCAAAAATTATTTGATCATTGTCCATTTATATTCTACCGCTTGTGTAACATTTTGTTCCAATCTACTTAGTCAACGGGTGAATATATTTGTTTATTGTAATAATAATTTCATGTCTACATCTTCGACCACTCATATACCACTAACGACATCAATCGCAAAAGACTAGCTTTGGAAAAAACAAAGAAATGTATACAGGGGGAAAGTTAACAGCGATAGTAGTAGTAGTAGTAGTGAGGAGGAAGATGGTTCATTAGAGCATGTTGCAGAGGAAGACATAGCGGGCAGTCTAATCAAGAGGAGGAAATTGCAAATGAGGAAGAGCGTGAAAGTGAAGAGGAGAGCGAGATGGAGATTGAAGCGTTGATGAGGAAGAATAAAGATGGAGATTCAAGACATACTACCGAAACCGAAGCTCAACTGTCCTTTCTCGTTGCTTACAAAAATCATATTGCCAATACATTTGGAATTCGTTAGTAATTTTTTCATTGGATAGTTTAGCAAGTAGATTATTAATTATTATGAATATGTGTTGAATATCGTTTTGTTTATGTAGACACCAAGAGATGAAACTAGACTTGTCAAGCTTCACGACTATGTTGGAACCCATAAAAGCTAGGATTTAAGCAAGGAATGTGACTTTGTTAAGACAGCATTAGCCGAATCCAGATTTGAGCATGTAATAAAATGTGTGCATGATAAAGTTGACGAGGTTTTGATCAATGCTTTTATAGAAAGATTCTACTTGAAAATGAATATACTTAATCTTTGGTTCGTTGAAATGGGAAGTGCTATTGATAAAGTTTTTCATATTACTGGTCTTCTTATGAATGGAAAGGCAGTCACTGGACCACTTGGAGGGTCTAAGGGGATAAGTGATGAAGATGTATACGACTTGTTGGATAAGTGTCTTGGCGTCGATGGAAAAAACGGCTTATGAGTTATTGAGTGGGGAGAAAATAATATGTTTGGAGTGGCTAAGAACAACATTTTATGATTTTCAAGAGGAAGATAGTGCAAATAGAAAACGACGATATGTGATTGCATACCTATTGTATATCATTGGCGTGTTAGATTCCAGTGATAAATCAGGAAACAAGGTTTTGGTGCATTTTTTGCAATGTCTACATGTGTTGAGGCAAGTGCACACTTAATCTTGGGGACCGAATGCTTAAGTTGGTTGTTTTACTATTTAGCTCAAGGTACAAGAAAAGGCGCACGTCAAATCGTCGGTTGTATGACTCTACCTCAAGTACTGAGTAAAATAAAAATTATAATCAAGTGTTTTTGCATCTATTTATGATTGATAGTTCTTGTATAGGTTTGGATATATGATAACTACTCCATTTTGAGACGACATAATCAGAGTATTCGTGCAGCGCATGATGAGTCGAGTTTCGCCTTTTATTTTGCAATGTAACAAAGTAACAATTTAGTGTTTGATTTGGTCATGCTTAGGGAGAAGATTAATGACCTCCAAGCCAGTGATGTTGTTTAGGATTGTCTAAAGGATATTAGAGATCATTATCAGCGATGTGCATTGTACAACGGTCCTGTTGTTTATTTTGTAATACTAGAGTTGCATCTGCCACAAAGATTTCTTCACCAACTTGGATTTTTTTTAATCTGTATCTGCTACTACCTTCACTTTAGATACCAAAAAAATGAAATCTATGGTAAAGTCATACAAGGCGGCCTACTCTAATTTAGGAGATTTCAGTTGGAGCGAGTGATGAAATCATCTTCTTAACTAGAGGTTAACATCTGACCATGTAGTATGCCCTTGGGATTATGATTCGATGTATATGGAGTGGTATAAATCTGTGTCACATCCTTTGTGACCAATCCATAAGCACAATTCATTGAGCCTATGCAAATAGTCAACAAAATTCGCTTGTTGTACTCATATACTAACCTCAATGATTTAACATTTTAGTTTATAACTAATGTAGCAATTTGTACTTATAGAAAAGGAGACTTTGCCATATTACGGACTTCATTAGATCTTACACACCTAGTGATTCGATGTCCTAAGTATTAGAATGAGTTGAAAGAACTAAGGAAGATGAACGGCTAGAGATCTATGGAAAAAACGTTCGTCTGGAAGAAGAAGTAGAAGGGTCAAAGGTGAAGAAAAGTAAGAACAAAGAAAGTTGAGGAGTGAGTAAACATAAGCAGAAAGATAAAAGTAAGAAGAAATAATGTTCTAGTAGTTACTTAGTGATGATTCATTTTGTCTTGTTAGCTGGTGAAGATTCATTTTGGCATGTATGTTACATTATTGAAGAATCATGTATGTATTTGATGGATGAAAACTTTGATTATGTATTTTGTTGATGAACTATGTATGAATTACGGCTTATATACGATTATATTGTTGAGGGACCATGTTTTCATATTTTGTTCAAAACTTTGGTTATGATATTGACATGGCTAGTATTGTAATAACCTGCCTTTTCGATCCTCAAAAGTCAACACTAATACATCCATGTATTCACGTACTGAACATCCTTGTGCTGGAAAGACATGTCATCTGGGGTAAAAGAAAGACGAAATAGAATCTCACACGTGATGAGTAATATATAATATACAATATGTCTTTACAAAAAGAAAAGAAAAGAACTTAAATATATATATATATACACACACAATCATCAGAGCATAAACTAACATATCGTCAGCCATGAATAGTTATAATAACATGTCATCGCAATTGTTGATAACTACAACAAGAACCATAGCGGAAGATAAATGAAAATATTGGGGTACGGCTAGGAGGCGTCCAACTCATCTCCTGAAGCACCAAATGTCAAGCTAAATCTGAAGAATATGCTTGGGCTGACGCGAGCATTATAAGAAAAATAATGCTAGGATCAGTCTGGTAAAAATAATGCGAGAAGCACAATCAACTGGATTAATTAAAAAAATAAAGTCTTTCAGAAATAAAGGTATCTCGTAAGACTGCGCCACACATAAATACGGACGGCTTTATACCTTATAATAACCAAACCATTTTATATGAAATCTCGTGATATTATAACAATGTCTAGGGAAAATAAATATTAATCATAGCCAAAATTGGTTATATTAATTAAATTCCAGCATAATAGGTATACAACTAAATTTATAAAGGATGATCGAATTTCCATCAATGACAAGGCTACTAGGGTGCCGCCTGCCACAACACTCCTCTAGGAAATGTACTAAGTGCCTCATACGGACCCACTGTGAATTAGAGCCAGTTGCCCCCTTTAACATGACAGACCGGATTACATCATTCCCCGGGACCAAGGCTCAAAAACAATGTGCACTAGCCATGGCCCCACTTCCACGCGTATACCAAATCCATAAATATCGATTCTAGATCGAGGAGTGACTGCTTCTAATGTAGCGAACCACATAGCACTAAAGCATATCCTATGTTTTAGCGATTACCAGGTTATGAGGCTTGTAAGGTAACAATTATATTTTTCCTCTCTTAGCAAATCCCACTTGGAATGCTAACATTGCACTCCAAGCAACAATGTAATGTCAGCATTCATCCATATAAGTTGTTCAGGATAAGAACAAACTGAAGGCACTACTTCTACTATATCCAATTTAGAATCATCCTCGGGATTAGTTGCAAGTAGCACATGTACTTCAAGAGCTCTGGCTTTTATCTCATCATATTTAAGATGTCTTCAATATAATGCTTGAGTTGGATCGAAGTGATTTTCGGATAATTCATACTTATCCGATCCAGGTCTCTTCGAACCAACATTTGCTAGTTTTGGTAAACTCAACTCCGGTTCTTTTGGAAATATACAGGAATACATAGGAGCGGGGATCATCCCCTAACAATTTTAATGGATAGACCCTTATATCATTTGTCCTAGGAGAATAGAACGAGATTTATGCGCACAGTACAACATCGTTGAAAATGACTATTGCATATAACCCCCATGTTTCTCCTATATATTTCCAAAGTTATATTTTGGCTAAGATTTGATAGTCGGTTATTTAACTATCAAATAAACAACAATCATCATAGATTACATTCCACATGGAATCCTCTAAGCCTTATTAATTTAATCTTTCATAAGTCAAATCTCTTTCAATTATTTGATTTAATAGATCTTCACAAAAGATAATACTCACAATCCCTATAAACTCCTTTCAATACTAGGAAACATTCGTATACTTATCTCACTTGTATAAGTATATTAACAAAACTTAAGGGAGATTTCCCCTTTCAAAATTCATATTAACGGGACAAACAAATGTTATTTAAAACATTACATACTGCAAACCAAACCACTATCCTTCGGTGCTAAGTATGGAAAGACTATTCCATACTACCATGATTAAGAAGGATTATTTATCAAAACAAATCTCATTCTTTTATAAAATTCTCTTTCGGTAAACCCATTTCATATTTACAAATCCTTTAATAAATTCCCAAATTTATTTATAAAACTTCTTTATAAATCTCTAATATGATTTATAAAATTCCTTGCTATTTATAAAACTCTTTTATAAATCTTCCTTTATAAATTCATTTACACAATCCTTTATAAAAGTCCTTTTTATAAATTCCAAAAAAAAAACATTTTATAAATCTATATATATTTATCCCAATCTACGTTACCTTTAAAATATCACTTATAATACCATTCTTTTATTTATAAATTATCATTTGTAAATCTCCTCTACAAATAGCACTTACAAAAAACCTTTACAAAACGTCGTCGATAAATCTCTTTGTAAAATATCATTTGTAAATATTTTTTACAAAATATCATTTGTAAATCTCCATTCCATCTATAAACCATTTATTATTTTAGAAACACCTTTATTAAATTAACGTAATCACCTTTTATTTCATAAATAAACAATTTATTAACTCAAACACAATTAATTTAATAAATTAACTAACCTTTAAACATCATTAATAATATAATTAATTTCCTTAAATAACATAATCAAATAATTAATTAACTTTAAAATACCCTTAATCAAAATAATTAATTAACTTTAAACATTTATAAATCAAAATAATTAATTAACTTAGACCATAATTAAATCAGTTAATTAACTTAAACCCACATTAATACTATAATTAAATAACTTGAAACAACATCGATAACATAAATAAATTTAAATGACTTAACGTCTTTAATAAATAAAATGAAAAATCGTTTACAAATTAAATAAACACTTAACATTAAACTGTTATAAAGTTTTAAAGTTAGCTCAAGTCTGTAACTTCACAAATTCTGAAAGAGCCTTAACGACCATAATGGTAATTAATCAAGCTACCACTTAATTCAATTTAACTTTCATGCCACATAACTGGTACTTACATAAGTATCATATATGTAAATAAAATCATTAATTCACAATCACTTGTTAATCCATTACTCATCCAGCATTAATTAATCCATATAATAATTAATGGGTATATGAATAAGTGTCCAAATAAATATAATAGCAGGGATTTATTCCCCTAAACAGATGTCATCTATAAACTACATACTTTATTTATAGCAGAACAATGTTTTATTATGCTCACTAGATGCCTAAAATAATATATTTAATTAAATTTCACACGTCGGTATTTTATTTGACCAAATAGATGTCACCAATAAGATATAATTAATTTAATGACATTTAAAACAATGTAATTAAATTCAGTTCTTATTATTTTATCAATATTTTAAACTTTACTGCATCTATCAACAAGTTACATAACAATGTTGTACTTATCCACACGAGTCCAACACAAGAATCCATGGGTTAAACGGATTTAAAACGAGATATCACATTTTCAAATTCAACACATTTTAATTTATATTCATAAACAAATAATATTATTTCCTCACCAAAATATCTGCCCAATCCTAACAAAGATTCCCAAACAGACTCAATATCTACAGTACCATCTTCTCCTTCCCTCTCCATCTTAAATTCAAACTCCAGTACCCTAAAATATCGTGCACGCTGTGCATGTGGCACCGCCCTCCTTACCTTGAATCGACGAACCAACCAAGACATCGCCTTCCTCTACTCGAGCCCCGCCCACTAGCACCTACGACACCCACTCCGTCTTTACTGGTAAGAACGCGACATCCCCCATTGAGCAGCTATAGGCAAAAGTTGCCCCTCGCCAAAGCATGACTGTGCTCCAACCATTTCGACCGCAAGCTGGCTTGTTCGATCACAAAACCAAATCCATACCCGATTTCACCCATTTCCGCATGAATCAAGCACAACCCAAAACCATAGTTTTATATGCTTAGTGTAATTTACAAAATTCTCAAAATATACTCAATGAAAATCTGACAACTATTTTAGAAAATAAATATGGATCAAAACTAACAACTTTGTAGTTGACTACAAGTGTTAGTTCTAATCGGTTTGTAAGTTATTGATTTTTGAACAAAAGAGAGCATAGTTTTCAAAATAAAATAGAGAAGAGTGGTACATGCTTCTGTGTTTTTAGTCACTTAATTTGCAATTCCAAGCAAATATATCCAAATTATGTAATTTGAACCTATTTCATACAAGATGAGTATCACATAAAATTCATAAGCAAGCTAACAAATAAATTTACACAACATTTATTTTACCAAAATTATTAACAAGTTTTTGAAATACCTCACCTTTCTTTTCCCAAGCTTTTTGTTAAAATGCTTGAAAGATTTGATCTTGAGATAAATTAGGATTTTGAACTAAAAGATGGGATATCTATTTTAAAATTTTAAAAAGTAGAAAAGAAGGAAAATGGAGCTAAAGAGGAAAAGTTATAAAGGAGAGATGGAATGGAAAACAAGATAAAGGTTCATTCTTATAAAATACAAAGCTAATGACTAAGATACCCCCAAAATTCACTTTTTAAACTTTGCCACCTAATCTTAAACCACCTAAGTACAAGCACTTGCAAATATGATGGTTAATATGGTATTTCATGTACTTAGTTGAATTTTACACTTACAATATCTTTACATGTCACGTCTTTTTATGTTTTCAAATTTAAGCACATTTACATTTTAAATACTTATTTTTTTATTATATTATTCATTTTAAAACAAAAGTGTGTTAACATTTTAAATGTTGTTTGAACCATAATCAAAGATGTTACAATTTTTAAATAACTTGTCGTTCGATAAAAAGCTGAAAATCCGAAAAGTGTGTTTCGATCACATTTTCGATTTTCCGTTTAACTATCTATTTATGTAAATAGAATTTAAAAATAAAAATTTCTATTATCGCTTATAAATTAAAAGAGGGTTATTAAATTAATAAAAACGATTAACTAAATGTTTAAATTAAATTAGATATTCACAAATTAAATCGATAAAATTTCGGGTCGTTACATTCTCCTCAAAAGAATTTCGATCCCGAAATTTCATCTCAAACAAACAAAGAAGGGAGCCAATACATACAAAAATTTAACCTCTGTACTCCTTATAATCATTTATGAAAACCTTTTCATAAAACCTAACTTAAGTTTTTAAAATTATATAATATCGTACTTTATCATGAGAGTATATACATGTATCTGAATCAAACCTTTTAAATTTGAATTTATTTCCCTTCCGGTAAATCAAAATCCAAATACCCGATTTTTATTTTCAAAACACTTTTTGGAACCATACTATATAATATAACCATAGAATATATATGTATATGTATATGTATCTATATGTGTGTGTGTGTGTGTAGCCCGAGTGACCCTAAAATGATACTAAGGAACTGGGTACTATCAGACAGTATCTTGCATTATCTTACCGAAAGGATAGTACTTAAAACCCGACTTAAGTTTTAAAAATTATATAACATTGTACTTTACCCTGAGAGTATATACAGGCATTTGAATCAAGCCTTTTAAATTTGAATTTATTTCCCTTCAAGTGAACTCAAAATCCAAATACCCGGTTTTTATTTTCAAAACACTTTTGGAACCATACTATATGATACGACCATAGAATATATATGTGTGTGTGTATGTATATATATGTATCTATATAGCCCGAGTGACCCAAAACGATACTAAGGAACTGGGTACTATCAGACAATATCTTACATTACCTTACCGGAAGGATAATACTTAAGAGTGTACTCACCATCTAAACACACCACTTCACGTTTTTAATTATTTCCGGGCCATTCGAAAGTGTTAAAAAAAATACTTCTTCTATTTCAAAATTCCTTTTTTTTGAAACCAACTGTAAATATTTCCAGACAAATAGTTTTAAAATACCCATTACCAATTTGCTTTGGGTTCGTCCAGATTTAAACTTTTTTCGATCATATAATGATAAAGAGAATAACTTATAAGTGCACTACAACATTCACCTAGGCAAACATCTGATTGTCACTTAGAAGATTATTCAAATCATAACAAAATAAGTCGTGACTCATTTCCAAACCAATCCAAAGAAAATACTCCTTACTTGTAAACTTCCTTCCCAAAATATTAACACTTGTAAAAAAATTCTCAAGTAAACTATTACTACTATTTAAAAAATCATTTGAAATAATAACATGTTGGTCGCGTAGCACCGATCAATAGTCGCTATGCACTGGATCTGATGATGGTGAAATATATAGATATCGAATTGAAGCTTAGTAATCATAGCAATAACAATACAAATATGATAGCAACGGGAATAAATAGTAAAGTAAAGCAAGAAGTAATCACGGCAGGGTTTTTATACTGATTCGGACCTTCCATCTTACATCCAGTTCCAGACTCCTTCTGGAATTAACCAACTTACATCCTCATTTCGCCTGGTGGAATAGGCACCTGATCAGCAAAACAGGATATATTGTGTCTTCAACCTTTTCTTCTACAAAGAAATAACTTGACTGTATATTATGTCTTCAATACACTGAGTAGTCGAACTGGAGTACAACTTTAAAAACGATGCAGAATGAGTGTGCAGAGATTAGGAAGTAGATTAAGACCATAATTGAATATTATGGAGTGAAAGAGCGCTGGTCTAAATTTGCTTTTAGAATGAATATGGACTTTGGAAGCAATATGAGAACGGTTTTAGAGAGTTGGATTATGATTTTGTATTAGGATAGTAGGAGGCTTATATAGGAGTGATTGGAAGCCAACAAATAGTCGTAATCGTTTAGAAATTCCTATCAGAAAAGATGCATCCCTTGGAATTTTGCAATTGGTTGCATAAGCACTTGAATAGTCACTTGAATTATTCTTTTGCAATGGTAATATAACAAAGCCTTTAGCCTTGAAATCAAAGTTCTATGTAGCACGGTTGGTAAGCATGCGACCTCTTCCCTTTATGGCCAAGGATCAATTCCTAGTTTGTTCATTTTTCCAACAATTTAATTGAGTTTTATGTAGAACAATAAAGAGCACTATCCAAACACTATCGAAATTTGTTGTAGTGTGGTTGGTGGGTAGCGTGCATCTCTCCTTGTGATTGCGGTTCAAATCCCTTCTTAGTCATTATTTTTTCAATTAAAATTTATGTTCTTCTTTTGATGAACAACCTTTGTCGATAAGCTTTTCAAAAGCAACCGTGGCGTGCTGATAGAGAAATGCATTCTTTTCAATGCGGTTTGGGTTCGATTCCCACTTTGGTCTTTTTTTGTTATACTATTTCTTTCATCTAACTATGAAGCCTTTGCCCAAGCGTGCTTGTTGTATGGTTGGTTAAATGTTGTCTAAATTGTTGACCCAAGTTCAAGTCCTGGTTTTGCTCAATTTTTTTTAACAATTTTTTTCCAACGAATCCCACCACTTGCACCATTTAATAGTTTGTAAAACATATCTTCATTCATATAACTGCTTACCTGAAATCACTTAATAAACACATTGGTATCATTGCCATATAGTTTTTATCATCAAAACACTGAAAGCGTGTTTCTAACATTCTCCTTTTTTTTGATAATGACAACTATATGACTTTTTATACTATGATATAACTCCCCTTAATATTTGCTCTCCCTGAATTTATATTCTCCCCATATCGAAATGCCTAATTTTCTCCCCCTTTGTCATCAATAAAAAGGTTGAAAATCATCATTGATTTTGGGTCTTATATTAATTTAGTCAATTTAGTCAAAAATAATAATAATTTTTTTTGTTCAAATTTTACCCACTAAGATATTTTTTAAATTGTAATTATTAGCCACTGAAAATATTTTAAAAAAATGGAGATAGTATTGGCAAATATTAGGTATGTAAAAATTAATTTATACCATACTAAGAATAGTTATACCTTTTACAAAATATCCATTGCTTCCAAAAAATATTTTTATTTTCCTCAATTTTTTTACACTCGTTTAGCATAATGGAAAATGCTATAACACTCCTAAAAGCAACGTCTTATAAAGGGAGTGTATAATTTTATTTTATTTTTTTTCAAAAATATTACTTTGTGATACTTTAAATATACCAACCCCAAACTATTTATAGATAAAAATAAGTTAAATATACCAAATTAGTTGCAGTTCTGCAAAAATGCTTGCTCTCCATCATATGTACGTAACTTTTGCTATTTGAAATCCAACTCATCCTTTTGTCTTTCTTGGTTACATGCAAACAATAAATTATATATTTTGGTACCTATTGCCTACATTATGGTCCAATGTGTTAGGTCGAAGTTAACCATACGCAAGAGGGTTTGGTTGAACCTTTAAAAATAAAATTTTCATTATTAACTACTGTGTCAAAATAATCATCAATGTATTTTTCTCTGTTATTCAAATTAACGAGAACCCAAATACATAGATAATTTTTATTTGTATTTCTTGTTGAGGATTTTATACTTCTAGAGATATTTTAAACATTATTAGTCAAAAAAGTACTTGAATTTCTATAAAAATTGGATTTAGATTTTACTCGAAATCTAGTGCTAGCATTAATATTTTTACTATTTATGAAAGCGTATCTAGGACTATCTCTACAATTAGTTTTATTGTATCCTAAACAACTTTTATCATATAAAGGTCTGGAACTAGATAAAATCACATTTAATTGTTTTGACCTTTATTAAGTTTTGGGACTTCGTATTTAAGTTTTTCAAATTTAGCTTTAAAGTCACAATTATTATTTTAGAAAGAAATATTGCTATTTTTCAGCATATCAATCTCTTTATTTAATTCAGAATTCTCGTTTTTTAACTTACAGTTCTCATTTTTGAGAAGAAAATTTTGAGATTCTGAATTATCTAAAGAGGATTGTAATAAATCATTTTGTCTTTTCAAATCAAAAATTTCTTTCGAAAAAATTTCTCTCTTTTTCAAAAAAAGTATTTTGATCATCTAGAAAATCTTTAAAAGTTATAAAATTATTTTTTAAAACACCATGTTTATTTTCCAATTTTAATTTCTCGTTTTTCAATTTCTCATTTTCAAGTCCGACAAATTTTATCTCTCCTAAAATAATAAAATTATGCTTTGAGATCTTATTGCTTATACTAACCAATTCATTATCATCTTTTATAGAAAATTTTAAATCAGAAAGTACCTTTTTGCAGTCCTCATTGATCGCTACTCTGATAGTTTCAAGCTTTTTGCTTGTTGTATATCAACAGGATTTTTTTCTAGCCATTATTTTGTGATGTTGTGACGATCGATATAATTTCAGGCTTTGATAGCACTTGTTAGTATGTAAATCTCAATCTTTGAAGTATTTATAGGATTAAAAGGATGCACACGAGGAGTTATTACTGTTAGATAAACTCTATTTAATTTAATGACTGCAACCATCTGATGAAAAGATGAGATTATTCAATTGAACAGAAGCATCAATTCAGAATTTTGTAGTTGCCCAGATGACGGACGTCTGTTGGAAATCACAGATGTCTGTGCCTTTGGGGACAGTAATCCCAAGCTTTATCACAAACTTTCCCGAGCCTTGTCACAGACATCTATTGGAAAACCACAGGTGCCTGTGGCTAGCAATTCCAGAAGTAAAACATGTTATGATGCAAATCTTGTATATTTGAATTTTATGTGTGTGTGTACTCATGGAGATCTTACATTGTTTCTAAGACAATTACTACATTAGTATGACTTCAGTGTTGTCCATAAATCTTTGTTTGTCTTTGAGTCCTGATATCATCGAGCATAGTAATCTCTTATACCTGTAAATTGAGAAGGTATACATAATATATGTGATTGTATATTTGTTGTCATTGAAACTATAGAATGAAGGTTCTAACATAATATACATATTTCCTTTTGTAAGTCAAACCATGCTTTCGGAATTAAACCAAAATCTGTATTATCAAAACTACCCTATAGCTTATTACTATGGTAGCAATCCATCCTTAGAAACTCAAAAATGAACACTGTAGATGCCGCAGTCATCACTGGAATTATTTTCCAATGACCAAAGTAAGTTCAGTGCTCCCTTATCTCTTTTCTAAAATCCTTTAAACTATTTATATTCATAAATACTGTTAAAAAATACCATCATTATGTTCTCAAAACACCAAAAAATCAATTTTTTAAAAGCACTTTGATTTAATTTATCAAATTCTCAGTTTAAATTCATTTTTATTTAAAAATCATACTTATAAACCATACTTATTTAATTTCACTTCCTTATATAAAATCATTTCACAGCTTGCATATCCTTGTTTATTATAATAAACAACTTTTATTAAAATTAAATTTTACCCCAACAGTATGAAAATAAATTCACAAGGTGTTCGTCTCACCGTTCCCTAAAATTACTATCTACCCAACCCAGACCGTAAAAGTCAAAACAATAAACTGGTCGAGCATACAAAATCAATCAATAAATGATAATAATTGAATATTATCATTTCTTAATACTTCATCGATCTATATATAAATTTTTAGAAATTACTCATTTATATATGTAAAATATAATCTAAGTAAAATTATTTCATTTACCAAATTCAAAATAATATTGTGTCGGTTTACCCGATTCAAGTGTTTAGAAACCTCCATCAATACAGTTGTACCTTCCGTATCGACCAGAATTCATAAACCACTTAGTAGACAAATCAACACAACATAAAACATTTTTATAGCACTATTAAATACCCACTCTCATATATATACACTCAAACTCATCTTAGGTCTCTTTTACCCTATCTCAAATGAGTTTACCCTACCAAAGCCTAGGTGTTTCGCTCAACCTAAGCTTTGATACCACGTGTAAAACTAAACCTTTTCGATCTTTGAAAATCAATACTAATACATTCATGGTATTGACGTGCCGAACATCCAAGTGCTAGAAAGACTGATCATTCGGAGTAAAAGAAAGAAAGATAGAACATAATCTCTTACGTGACAAGTAATATATAATATACAACAGACCTTTACAAAACGATAAGAATTTAAATATATACAATCATCAAAGCAAAACCTAACCTATCATCAGCCCTGGATAGTTATAACAACTTGCCTCATAATTGCTGATAGCTACAAAAAGAACTATGAAAGAAGATAAAAGAAAATGTGGTAGTACACCTTGAACGAATCCAGCTCGTCCCCTGAAGCTCCAAGTGTCTAGCTAAATTTGGAAAAATATACTAAGGCTGACTCAAGCATTATAAGAAAAATAACGTTCGGATCAGTCTGGTAAAACCAGCGTGAGAAACACAATAAAGTGGGTTACATAATGTAATAAAAGTCTTTAGGAATAAAAATATCTCATAAGACCACATCGTATATAAACATGAATGAGTATTACCTTACGCTAACCAAATCATTTTACAGGAAATCTTATGATATTATAATAATGTCTAGGGAAAATAAATATTAATTATAGTCGAAATTGTTATATTAATAAAATTCCATCATAATATGTATACAACTAAATGCATTGGGCATGTATTGGCGACTGAATTTCCATCAATGACAAGGCTACTGGGTACCGCTTGCTACAGTACACCTATAGAAAATGTACCGAGGGCCTGATATGGAGCCCTTGCTAATCAAAGTCGGCTACCACTTTAACATGACAGGCCGGATTACATCATTCCCCGGGGCCAAGGCTCAAAAACAATGTACACCGGCCATGGCCCCACTTCTGCATGCATACCAAATCCATAAGTATCGATTCTAGATCGATGAATGACTGCTCCTAATGGTAGCGAACCACATAGCTCGGAATCATATCCCTGATTTTAGTCATTACCAAGTTGTAAGGCTTGTGAGGTCATGATTACCATTTTCCACTCTTAGCAAATCCTACTTGGAATGCTAACACTGCCCTCCAAGCAACAATGCAATGTCAGCATTCATTCATATAAGTTGTTCAAGATATGAAAAAACTGAAGGCACTACTTATACTACATTCATTTTGAAATCACCCTCAAGATTAGTAGTAAGTAAACCTTGCACTTCAAAAGCTCCGTTTTGATCCCATCATCTTCAAGATGTCTTAAATACGATAGTTGAGTTGGATCGAAATGGTTTTTCGATAATTCATACTTATCCAATCCTGGTCTCTTCGAACCAACATTCGCTAGTTTTCGGTAAACTGAACTCCGATTCTTTTGGAAATATATATAAAATACATAGGAGAGGGGATCATCCTCTAACCGTTTACGTTGACAGATCTCCCTATCATTTTTCCTAAGAGAATAGAATGCAATTTATACGCATAATATAGTATCACCGAAGATGATTGTGCCATATAACCTCCCTGCTTCTCCTTGATTTTCCAGAGTTATATTTTTAAAAATAACCATTTCGAGAGTTATTGATTTTTGAATGAAAGAGGAGTTTAGTTTTCAAAATTAAATAGAGAAGAAAAATATATGCTTTTGTGTTTACAATAAAGTCAATTTGCAATTCCAAGCTAATATATCCAAATTATGAAATTTAAACATATTTCATACAACATAAACATCACATAAAATTCACAAGCAAGCTAACAAATGAATTTACAAAATATTTATTTTACCAAAATCGTTAACAAGTTTTTGAAATAGCTCACCTTTCTTTTTCCATGCTTTTTGTTAAAATGCTTGAAAGCTTTGATCTTGAGGTTCACAAACATTGTCAATTTATAAACATTGTCACGTCGAATAATAGCGATATTCAAGTAAACTAATTTGATGAAGTTCACATAGTAATCAAAAATTACACACATCCTACGTTTGCATACAATCAAAACTAAACCAATATTACATACATCCATCATTTTCATACAATCAAAATAATGGAAGAGCAACCTATTCTACTTTAATTGCATATCATTCGTCTTCATGGTCCTCGATAAATGCTAAGCTCTTATTCATTCTTTCCATATATGGTTTGACCCAATCCGCTACATTAAGGTTTTAAATTTTTTGAAAACATATGAATTGAAGAGTAGGAGGCAAAGGAGAGTCCAAATGGAGTTTAATACCAACAAAATGCATGTCGTCTACATAGCCCATAACTACCATCCTATTCTAGTTTAACAAGCTCTCACAAACTATAGTGGGGACAAACGTACCACTCATATGCCTGCTTAACAAGACCACAATAGTCCCAAACATTTCGGCAATAAAAAATCTAGATTCTGACATCTATATCCACTCATTAAATCCAATAGTATTTGTATATTGTATCATATTCTGTATTTCTTCATAACCACATTCATCCCATAATAATTTGTGCATCTCAGGATTTAGAAGTAAATTATCAACCATTGACTCGCATATAAACTTACAAGGATTTTCAGGTCTAAGATTGTGGAGATTTAATTGATTAACATGAACCCGATAACCCTAATTACCATCACTAGGCATGTCATCTAAACCAATTATGTATGGCCTCATACATTTGGGAATTTGCAAAAAATAATATTCATCAACTTCATTGTTCTCACATACTCTATGCTTTGTACTTCTCATTCTATACGGACGAATTGAAGTGAGATTTAAGTCACAAGACAATGACGCTTCAACATGTTCAAAGTAAGAATGGTCTTGTTTAGTCGACTTATCTTTTCTTGAAGGTCTGCCTTTTTTGACAGTTGCAACGAGGGGTTCTAAAATATTGGTTGTTTTAGGGAACGGTATCACTTTCTAATCATTTTGCATAGCAACTCTCACGTTATCAAGAGCTTCATCATATCTACTTTTCAAAGCTTGGATTTTGGGTAAGTAAAGGAAACCAATAGTTGAACGATGTAATGTAGTAGGAGTGTAGGATAATTTCTTCCAAAAAGAGTCTAAGCACCATGGGGAATGAAATCGTGTGAATATCTAAATTTACAAGCATATATGCACATGGTAATCCACTTACTTGCCACAAAACACAACCATAAGTCTCGATACTCATCCAAACATTTGAAATGGTACTAAACTCATTTCATAGTAAATCTAAAGCTATGTGATATACGAATCCCAATCTTTCTTTAAAAATAGGTTCATCTGGGAATTGATGCATTGTCCTAGAAGTACTCATCTCGAAAGCATGCATGTTCAATTCCAACTAATTCATTCTACACACAGATGTGCATTCATCCAACATTGTACAAAGCTACCAACACCTGAATTAAAATACATTTTCAAATTGTGCTGTGCTCTTTCAACTATGCTAGTTGATGCATTATTGTAGTGTTTTATTTTGTTGGTCCAAGATAAAACAAACAACTCCCTATATTTTCTCAACCAATTTTTCATGACATACATTATTGTTTTTTTGTTCCACAAGCCATACATCATGAAACGAGTTTAAGTTCCTATGGTACTCCTCTTCTAACAAAGAGTTGATTGCCTTAATCCAACCATACCAAAAAAGTTCATATTCCTTTTTCCCTTCCTCATCCTCCAGCACTTTCTCTTTATCGCCAATCGACACTCATTTCTTTTAAATAAAATTTAGCTTGCAATTTGCTTGAACATTATTAGGAATATGCCATGAACGAAGAATATGATGTGCTGTTGGAAATATACTTACCACTATATTTGTAAGACCAATTTCAACATCCATTATAATAACTGTGACGACCCTGACTCGATCTTCGAAAATTGGCACCCGTACTTCACTTGTACTCGAATACCGCAGATTCAAACGCCGAATCTGGCTTGTCGGAGCTTATAACACATTAAGTATGACAACACAACGGAAGAGAAATGAATGATATTATATTCAACTCCAATGAATACAATATCCAAGTATACAACAACGATATCAATAATGCTCAACAATATCGGAGCGACATATACAATAGCGGAAACAAATAGCAGCGGAAAGAACAACTATGATCTCCAAAAGAAAGAATAGTCTTCAGAAGAGAACTCCAATGCTTGCACTCCCCATCTTCAAAGAACCAATCCATAAATAGCTCGAATACCCAAACACGATGTACAAAGCTAACAAGGTTAGTCGTCCAAGACTGAAGAAGATCCCAAGGTCTGAAAGCTACCAACCCAAACACTTCGAAGGCTATCAAATCTACACCTATTACTTGATTATCTGAAAACCCAACTCTAGACTGCCCGTGTGGAAAACAGTGGGCACCCAGAGTTTAGAAAAGGAACAATAAACTCCAGGTCAATCATGGGACTAGTATGAGCAAACAAAAACATTTTAACTTTTAAGAAACAACAAAAGAATTTAAATTGAAATCCGCAATGTTTTTTTGGAAAATGAAACTACCATAAGGCCTCCCGGCAAACACAATGCAATCGCACACTTGGGGAAGATTTCTCCTTATGATAGTCAAACATGCTTAATAGGCAAAATATTTTTAATATTATCATTAGTGCATAGTGCAGAAAACATTTGCAAGTATAATATTAATCTTAGCCAGCATACGTACCATTATAGTATGCCTACTATAGCTACCATATTAGATGGCATGTTATACAACTAAAAACGTACAAGGCGTGTATTGGTGATTGGATTTCCAACAAATGGTCAGGCTAAGGAACTTCCTACTGCCACATGGGTACGCCTCTGGAGAGACGCACCGAGAACCTAACCAGATCTCTGTCAACACAAGGCCGGGTTACCTCTGCAAAAATAGGTAACTACTGACACGAGTATGCCATCCCCCGGTTATAAACAACCTTTATCCGAGGATCCTCAATACCAACAACCACAAAGTAATAAATTTTAAGCAACCACATAGGTTAAGTATATGGGCTCCATACCATGATACCACCTCCATCCAGAAGAAAATGAACATACCCTAAGGGGAGCTACCCCCTATAACCTTGCTGCATTCTTCCTATTTCGACCATTCCGGGGTGTGAGGCTCGACGAAGTCTCGTCCACAAAGCTACGCTTTTCACAAAAGCCATGCTTTGATCAACAAATGATCAGCAGCACTTCGTATGCCACATTACCAAATTGGGAATGTATCACTAGTAACCATCAACTAGATAACCTCTGAGCTCGTACGTCTCAGATAAGGGTGTTAAGCTAAGAGAATAAATCTCCGCCACCAAACAGAAATGTATTTGATAGAAACCAGCTTTAAATCTCAAAGTGTAACGTTAGACACACATTCATACAAGTCTGTTCCGGTTTCGAACAGAACCGAAGGCACTTCCAAAGAAGCCCTTGAACATCCGGATAATTCCTAATCACGTCCGGACTCCCCATCACAAAGGGTGCTCAAATCTCTATACCGGGGATCAGCCGACGCAGAGACATTCGACAAGAAATCCTTTCATTTTTGAAAATATCCGGTCTTCACCACCGGTCTTCAATTGCTATCCACAATGTCGTATCACTATTCAGAATGGGTTATATGACATAAAGTCCTCTCCCGGCTAAACCGAATAGTGAGCGCAATATTTAAAAACATATGGATATAGGATCTCAGTTAAGTTCACAACTTATTACCCAAAACTTTTCTTTCAAATGGTTAAACAAATTACCATTTACAAATCTTTTTGAACAAAAGATTTACTTCACAGAGTTCACAAAGTTTACCAATCTTTTACAAAGATTCATTAATATCTTTCCAATTCAAATCCTTTATACAAAAGATACGCTTTTCAGATCCCTTTCAATTTTAAAACAAACTTCACCAATCTTTAATAAAGATTCATTCATAGCCTTTCAAAACGATTCCCCTTTCAAATTGGATTAACTCATCCAATTAAAGATTCAATTCATAGCTTTCAAAAATCATTTCCAAAGATTCATTCATAACTTTCAAAGCCATTCTATTTCAAACTTGAAATCTTTTCATCATAATTTGGAAATTCTTTCCTTATATAAAAGCTATTATTATTTGAAATCACTTGTTTCAGTTTCGAAAAACCTGATTATATTTGCACGAGTTAAGGCCTTTCAAATATAAACTTGGTTTAAATTCAAATTCTCAAAACCATACTTTTAAAATGGTTTAAAAACCAATATAAACACATTTATAGCTTGCATAATCTTTTCACATCATAAATTCTATTTCAAATTTTGAATTCAAATTTTAAATCAAATTTCAAAACTAAATCAAGTTATTCAAAAATAACTTTTATCTTTGAAAACTACCTTTCAAAAGCTTTTCACTTTAAACCCAATCCATATCCAAAACCATTTGGTTTTAAAATTCAACTTTTAAAACTATTTCAAAAAAATCTGTGACTTGACCGATTTCCTCGTGAAATCCATATTTGTGTGTGTATAATGTAGTCTAGGGGTATTACACACAATAGTGCAACAACATCAATTATCACAGATTCAAGTATAGCAATATCGATAAGCGGTATAATCTACAACGCTTATCTTTATTCATAGATTCACAGATAAAGTAAATTTATCAATTACAAATATTCATCATTATGATTCGATGTGGGTTTCGGATAACCAACTAGAATCCGACTCCCTATCGCATCGAAATTCAAATGTCGTTTTATGAGCCAAGGGGTTTTCATATTCATACAACAGTATATTCGTCACAGATATAACAGCTCAGCACAAAGCATTTCATATTACGTAGCATCACATCACATAATAGAGATATTAATCCAATACACAACATTCAATAGTAATCAATCATCTTTTATTAAGATGAATAAACCGTGTGGTTTAAATTAATTAACCACATAATTACTTTCATAAATTATCTTTAATCAACGATTAATTGTCATTAATTACAATTAACTAAATCTTAATCACCTTCATTAATTAATTAACATTCAAATTAGTTAATTATTCTTAAATTAATTAACCCTTAATTATTAATTAATTAAATCTTAATTACTTTTATCAATTAATTATTTCTTAATTAATTAATAATTAATTACAAATTAACTAACCTTATTGATTTATTAAATTAATCTTAGTATTAACTAATTAATTAAGTAATTACTTTTAAAAATAATTATATTAACAAATCATTGATTACTTAATAAATTAAAGATAAATTTGTTTATCTTTATTTATCACTTTGGCCATCTTTTGGAATTTGTTCAATAAACCACCTTCATTACATTAATTTCTTCAAAAGATTAAGATTAGTTTAAATAACATTCTATCTTAATTACCCTTTTAAATTACATTATTTACTTAATATAAATAACTTTATAAAATAATGTATCCAAATCAAATAGATTAAAATTTTGTTACTTTGAAAATATATTACTTATATCCTTAAGTAATCCAATCTTAACTCGAAATCATCAATTTGAAAACATGTTTGAAAATGCTTTAAAAGTTTGATAAATTTTAAAATAAAACTGTTTTATATCTCTTGCTCGAGACCTTCTTTAAGTCAAGCGCGAGAAAAATTCTCATTTGCTTCGGGTTTTATCGAAAATCAACCCGAGTGCCTAACTTTTCAATCTTAAAATTTTACTAAGTATTCATCCCCGAGACATCAAATTTTTTACTCGAGTTGTAACTCGAGCCCGAACCCCTATCACCCGAAAGCTGCTTCGAGTCGTATCCCTTCCTCCACCAACCTATGTCTACTGATACAGCTAAAGCCATGTGCATGTGCATTGATCATCTACGAAGCTCCGACCTCCAAGACCAATGCCGACACATCATCGATGACCCATCCATTCAACTCCGACCACCCAGAATTCGCCTGGAACCCAAAATCAAATTCGAAGTTACTCGAGCAGTTCCTGGAACCATGATCTCGCCTGAAAATCCTTCGAACTCCCAACGCCGACCATTAGACGTCGCCGCCGACTCACCCAAATGTTCGTCAGAGACCAATGCTTGCTTTGCCCCAGGTGCGATCGCCGTCTCGTGCCCAACGCCGACGAACACTTCCCCAAAACTTCATCGACTCAACGGGGTTATTAAACCCTAATTCTTCGTCGCACCATTAATTTGATCACTGATAAATAAAATTTGTATTTTTCCAACAATCTCCAACTTACAAGCTACCTTCAACCTAAATCTTGAAACTCATTATTTTCCCGATCATCAGAAAAACCTCGAAAACTCAATCACGTTCAACTTACAAATTCTCGAGATTTTCCAAATTAAAAATTGTGATTTTCCATTTAGAAATCATCACTTCCGAGAACAAATCATATAATACAATTGATTCAGGAAATTAAGATACTTGAGATTTTGCATTCATTTGAGTTTCTCTGTAAAGTCTTGTTCCAGATCAAAATTTTACTTCCTGATTTTCTTAACAATATTATTAAGAACTAGATCATGATTTAACAAACACATTTTTTTTGGGTCTTAAGATCTAAAGAGAATTTGAGAATTTGAAACAGGTTTTGGAAGCCTGTAACTAAAACAGAAGCAACATTTGCCTGTGTATCAGGCATGCACAACTAGGTCATCTCATATTCCCAGGGCATGCAATCACATTTCACATTCAATCAAACCATATCAAAGATAATCATCATCACAGACTTAAGATAATAAGGAAGATCAAGTTTAAAAAAAATTTGCTCGCCATTTTGAAGACAGAGACCAGGTTCTGGTTTCAAACTGGAAACTTGATTGTATCCTCATGCTTCATATTCAAACTTGATCTTTTCTTTGTTATAATCTTATTTTTGAATTGATTCCTTTTGATCTTCATCTCTGGCTTTGATTTCCAGGTTGAAACAGATTTTGCTTTGCAAAGGGTTTCCAGATTTTAGTTTTGATTTGCTCTGATTTTTCTTTGAATTTAAACTTTAGATGATTGCTTCAGGTTGAAGACTTTGAATTGCAACTTGAAATTTTTTTTATCTGAATTTGGTTTTTGAAAATCTTTGCTTTGGAATGCTTCAGATTTTGAAACAGTTTTACTGCATTGTTTTACTTTAAAATCCGTTTTGATGTTGCTTGAATTTGATCCCAGTTTGAAGAACTTGAGTTAGTTTCAGTTTCTGGTTTCAGATTTTGATCTAGTTTTGATAAAATTTGCCTTTTCCATCTGAGTTTTGTTTCAAGTTGAAATGCATTTATATCTCAGGTTTGATAAAATTGAATTTTGTTTGAGATTTTCTTCTTGAACTTTTTTGAAATTTCAGATTTGAGAAAATGTTTTATTAAATTCAAATTAAAACATAAATGCCACTTGTTATTATCATTTACACCTGTAAATCTTGAATGAACACTTGTTAATATTGTTTACATAATTTTTTTGCAAATGTCATAATATTGTATCTTTGTGTTTAAGTCCTTAGTTAGGTTTATGTTTATCTCATGTTCAAACCCCTTTCCATAAATTTATTTACAAATTGTGTTTTTAAACCTTGTTTGAATTCAATTTATAAAACATGTTTATCTATTTTATATTTACACATATATGTCATGTATTTTAAATTTTATACTTTCAAAATATACATTCTTATCAAAGCTTTGTATTTATTTTCAAGTATATAAGACAAAAGCATTTTTAAATCTTTTATTTAACCTTGTTTAACATCATATTATATTTACAATTCTAGTCATATACCTACACATTATATATATTAAAATTAGAAAACAATTTCTTATTATCTTTTAAAAATATAGCGTTTAAATCCAATTTATTTCCTAAGATATTTATTCTTGAATTTTAATCTCACAATTCAATTTAAAATAAATTTTATATACAAATATCTGATTAAATTTTGAAAAAATTCACATTTATTCAAAATTTGATTCCAAAAATTAAATTAATTGTCAAATTAAACTTGTTCAAAATTCGGGAATGTTATAATAACACTCGGAATTTCTTTGTCTTTATACAATTTTCTTATGAATTCAAAAACCAATATATATGATTTTGTGGTCTTGCGACATATAAAAGCAAGAGAAATGGTAAAGGATGCCTCTATGGATGTTTGTGATGCCAAATGGAAACATGATAACTAGTAATGATTTGTTTTGAAGGTGAAATCCAAGAATAATATTTGATGAAAACACTATGCAAGAATAACGCATCTGGGATGATCGAAGAATAGATCAGAAGCTTGATTGGTTATACCATCAAGTCCTTGTTCCATGAAATAATGATGACTACAAGCTAATTTCATAAACTCTCCTATAATTGAGCTACCTTTCATATATTGTAATTTAAGTTTCTCTTTTACATTGTAAACATTTCTTATGGTTGACTAGTTCTCTGGGGTTATCAATTTTATTAGGGTTCAAAATTTACAAGGCCCAGCTCCACTATTAATCATTGTTTTAATGGTCTTAATTTTATGATCTTTCAACCTCACCGCGTACGGGTGTCGGTTAGTACATTAGGAAGCATGTGATTATGGCATCCATTCTTTGCAATCATTATCCATATCCTATCATTGGACAACGTACACATAACTAAATGACAACCATATCATCTACTTCCATTCTTCTCCATTTTTGTTGGGTTTTTGAAAAATAATTCTTTGCCCTATGATCAATATACTAGCCGCTTCTTTCACATACAGGAACCATCCATGATCCTTTTCATTAGCATGTAAATTTCTCATTCTTGTTCTTTTTGGCACAATAATACAATTTACAACGTGTCCATACTCTATGCACCAATCTCGAATGTTTTCCTTTGATTCAAAAACCTATAACATATACAGACAACATAATTCACATCAAATCAACTATGTAGATAAAGGGGTTTTTAGGCACGGGGAAGAAGTTGCAAAAAAAATTAGTCTCAGGGACAGCAAGTTTATTTTTTAGCCTGAAGGACACTTTGTAGTGTAAATCACAGAATGATAGATGTAGCTATCATTTTCTGTTTACAATATAAATTGTCACTCAGATAAAAAAACAAACTTGCCGTCTTTGAAACTAAATTTTTTTGTAACTTTTTCCTTGTGCTTATTTTCCTGTTAGATAAAATTGAAAAAATTGACCATACCATATCAGTGGTGAAATGAGATGTTAAACCAAGGTAGTCCAAAGTCAACATGTCAAATTCCTCATTTTGATGTTGATTGTCATTGACATCATCGTTTTCGAATTCATTGCAATTCTCCCCTTCATTCATTTCTTTCTCACATTCATTCTCTAATATCTAAGGGAAAATTGAATTTAAACCTAATATCAAATATTTAAAAAAGTCTAAAATTTGACATGGGCCTACCCAAAAAAAAAATCAAAAAATGACAAGAAAATGAAAAATAATAATTTGTATCGATAGGGCTTACCGAAAGCGAACATTATACATAACAATTCATTTTCTTTTAACTTTATTTATCTGGGAATGCCCCCTCCATATGTCAATATGAATATTAATTTCTCCTCTCATTTCCTGGTCGACAAATATGTTGAACCCAACGTATAAAACACTAAAACATTTAAAGAAAATTAACTCACTGTTTGGTTGAGTAAATTCCACATTATGAATACTTTCTTCAGTAAGAATTAACCTTGAATTAACTTTGTTTCCTTCTCGTTTGTATTTTCATCTACAAATGAGTTTGATTTCTCTACTATTTACTGATTTGGATTAAAGATTAAACACAGTGATTGATGGAGATTAAAAGAAATTAGGGTTTAAGAAAGGGGAAATAGGTCAATTTAAAATTTAATTTATGAGAAGGGAATTTTTATTAGTATCGCTTATAGTAAAAAAACTAAAATAAAATTGACCCTCTCATATCCATTTTTAGAGCGTCTGTGATGACCTGGAATTTCTAACAATTTAAATTGAAATAATAAATTGACTTCAAATATTTAAAAGTTAATTTTTAATTTGAATCCAATTATCACAATTTATTTGATAAGTAAATTATTGAATTAAATAATTTAAAGTTAAGTAAAATGTTGAATATGGAGTTTCAAGCCCGTTAAAAATAATTTAAAGGCTTATAAAATTTATAATGATGATACTGAAGATAATAGAATGGTTGGAATTTAATTTAAAGATGATTTGTCAAGTTTTGAAAATTCTATCGTTTAAATTGATATGTAAAAATAGCCTTCCGAGGCACAGTCTCGGAATTCGATGAAACCAGTTCCTTTGGATCCGTAATAGTTAGTTATTATCGGATTTCAATTTTCTTAGCAATCAGAGTTGTCCTTTGACCCTGGCAGCTCAAAGCGCATAGAAACTATTTTAATCGATTTAATTTAAAATTGATCATTTACTTCCGTAACTTGTTCATATGATCAAATTAGCCTCCGGAACATGTCCCATTATGTTCGGAATGCGGGTAAAACCTTATAAACGTCGGGCAGCATACCTCAATAGGGGTTCGGAATTTTTAGATATGTTAAACGAGATATATTGGAATTAAATAATATTATAAAATTCCTAAATCAAACCCTATTATATCCCATCAGCCATCCTAAGCCGACACGCAAAAGGAATTTTGTACGCTAACGTTATTTTGTCTCTCCTTTTTCTTCTTTTGAAAAGAAAGGAAATCAGAAGTGAACGAGTCTTCTTCCTTAAGCTCAAATCCGTTGTTTATAAAAAAAAAATGGCCGAAGCCTTCGTCAAAAAAATGGCTTCCTCCTTTTTCAAAAATCGCGTCTCCTTCTTGTATATCTCAAAATCAAAATCAATTCAATCAGTTAAAAAAAAATATAGGGAATCAGATCGCACTCGAATTTGTTCGTTCCTCACACGGAGAATCTTCAAAAAGGGTATAAGCTGAAGCTCGTCGTTCTTTCTAACCTTTTCATGGTGGAGCGCGATTTCACTCTGGGTTTGAGGGAGGGCAAAGCAGATGGGGTTTCTTTCGAGCGTGGCCATCGACTCGTGGCCGCGGTAGCACCTTCGAGCTCGGAGGGGGAATGTAGGATGGGAGTTAGGCTTTTCGATCTGGTGAATGAGTAGGGGTCGTCGGGCTGTGCGACAAGGGCGGCGAGCGGGATAGCTCGAACTCGAGCTTGGTAAGTGGGGGTCTCTGGACTGCAAGGTATTCGAGTTTTTTTTCTTCGATTAATTTGAATTTAATGAGTATATTTTTATCAGGGGGAAAATAAAGATTTTTCAGTAAAATAAATGCAGGTTGTTTTAATTTATATATATACAGTAAAGGAAATTTCTGCTTTGATATTTTCAGAAAAGAATATGAAGATGAATATAGATACACACACGTATTTCTAAACGGAAATTATTATAGATTTTGGGAAAATCTGAGATTGTATACAAATTAGAGTTTTATGATATCTAAAAAGATTTAATTTAAAAGTATATATATATATATTGTTTCAATTAATTTATTTAATTTATTTTAGTTACTAATAAATTGTTAAAATAGGAGATTATTGGTTCAAAATATAATATTAAGATTTATAAAAGGTAAAAATAAATTATTGATTATTTTAAATATTTATAAATGATGTAATGTTTTACAAGGTCAAAATCGTGAAGAAAAATCAAGCCGGAAATGGAAATGGGTTGCTAATAAAAGCAAAGGTGAGTAAATCTCACTCTTTTGAATTTTTATTTAAATTTAAATAGTTAAATTTAAGTATTTGGTTGCATGATTGAATTGATTTGATGTGCACTGTGAACCGATGATCTGGTGACTTGGGTTTTGGTTGGTTCTCGTATTAATTGTGCCTTGACTCGAAGTATTCGGGTTTTAAGTTGTTTTAAACTTAAGTCATAAATAAGAAAATGTTTTCATTTTAATGTTAATAAGGGCTTAATGATTTGTGATTCATCAAATTAGAGGGGTAATTAAAATGGATAATTAATTAATTCAATTAATTAATGATTTGGGTTGGTTCATTTATAATTAAGGGTTTGAATTAATTAATTAAGTGTAAGTAATTCAGAATAATCATTGGATGGTTTGATAAGTAATTACTTAATGTAATTAATAAAATATAATTACTTTGTGTAATTAATCAAGAGATTAATTAAGATAGTTAATTAAGGAGTAATTAATTTATTTAATGAAGTAAATAAAAAGGTAGATAATTACAGGTTGAGATAAATCAAGAATGATTAATATTTGTGGTTTAATTAATGATTAATTGTTTAATGCAATTAATTTAGATTAGGATAAACTGAAATATAATTGGAAATCATTAAGTTATATAATTAACGATGTAATTAAAGATTGATTAATTAAGATGAATTAATCAATAATAAGTGATTTATGAGAAGTTAATTAATATAAGTAATTAAGGATTAATGTAATTAAAATAATTAATTCATGAAGTAATTAAGATTACTCATTAATTTTGGTTCAGACTAATTAATATCGTGAAGTTAATTAAAGATAATTACTTGGATGTAGTTGAAGGATAATTAATCTAGGGTAATTGATTAAGATGAAAAATGAAGGGATGATTGATTAATTAATTTGAAATCAATTAATGACAAGTGAAGAAATCTAAGTGATTGAGGTTAAAAATTTAATTTGAATTAATTAAATTAATTTTGGTAGTGATCAAGCATTTCTTATGGATGATTGAATGGTATTGAATGCTTTGAATGAGTTGACATCTGTGATATGAAATGTTGTGTATTTCTTTTGGATAACTTGGGTTGGAACGACACGAGACGTGAAGAGACCGGGTTCGGATATTAGGAAATACCCGAAACCACTTCGAATTTTTATAGATTGATATGTGAAATCCATAGGCTGGAATGAAGTGATTTAAATGAATTGGACTATTTAAAGCTAAATCTTGGTGCTTAGAAATGGATGCGGGGAATAAGTGATGTCTATAATATGTGACTTTGTAAATTGATACGAGTTACCCCGGGTTTTATATAAGTTATATGCTTTGTATTCCATGTTAGATGGGTTTACTCACGCTGGTTTCCAGCCTGACCCGGGTGTTACTTGATGTAATGTTAGGGTCAGACCTAGTATTACAGGTTTCAGGTAAGGACGTTATGGAGCTCAGGAGGCGAGTTGGATGGCAAGAACGTATGTAGTGTTTCCGCTGTATTATATTATTGTATATCTGAGACATGATAGATGTGTATATCCAATGTCTGTATATATGTGTAACTCTGATGTATTAAAATGAAATCGACGGATATAATATTCTTTTGTAAACTGTTATTATTTATTATTATATCTTATCCGCTGCGAATGTGAGATGTTTATGTTTCTGATCTTCTTCTTCTTCTATCTCTTTCTTCTTTTTCATAACTATCTGGAGTTTTCGGGATCGAAAATTTTGGGTCCTTACAGTTGGTACCAGAGTTGAAACATTAAGCGAGAACCTTGGCTCTATTGGGATCACTCCTTAATTAGAGTCCATAGTACTCTAATATGAGTTGAGTGTGTGTGTGTGTGTGTGTGTGTGTGTGTGTGTGTGTGTGTGTGTGTGTGTGAGAGCGTACTTGTTATTTTCTTATATAAAGGTTTTGAAATGATTTTATATAAAAATATATTTTGATATATAAAGCAATATTTCCTTCTAATAAATATTAAGGTGATTGGATGTTAAATTATTAGCATTAAATTAAGAAGTAATATAATATGGCCACATTGAAATCTTGATTTGGGATTAAATTAAGTGGTAATAGAAATACAACCCAATTTAAAATTAAATTGATTAAAATGAAATTCTAGAATTTGAGCTCAAAAATTAAATTGTTTAAAAACTTTAAATAAAGGTTAATTTGGTTTAAAAACTTAAACCAACCTTTGAGAATTTAACTCAATTTATATGATCCGAGATTGTTTAAAATTGAGATTGAAATTGAATTAGTTCAAATTTGAGTTTGATTTGAATTAATTGGATTTGTGATCGAAGATGTATAAGTTTAAAATTTTAAATGAAAAATTTGGATTGGATTAAATTGAAATTATTTGATTTTGAAGTGGGTTCAATTGATACTAGTCCAAATAGATTGGAATAATTTGAAATTATAATTAAAGTTGAGTAGGATTAAAATCAAATGGAATTTGATGTGGATTGGGAAAGAAATCAAGATTGATTCAACTTGAATTAAGGTTAAATTAATTTCAATGGAAATTGAAGATTATTCAAATTAGAATTAAGTCAATTTAAATGGAAGTGGAAATTTAAATTGAATTGATGGGGAAGCGAACAGTTTTGACTCTGGACTATTTTCAATATAATTGTTTTAATATAAACTTATTTTTTCAAGCTATTTAATATATACAACCTTTCTTTTTAAAGCCAAATCATTTTATACTTGTTTTACAATTATTTTTGGAGCTATTTAACCATTTTCAACTGTTTTATAAACTAATTACTATTTTTCAACTATTTTACAAATAAATTACTATTTTACAACTATTTTGCAATTATCTAAAAGTTCTTAAACCATTTAGCTATTTTCCAATTATTTTACAATTTGTTAACTATTTTACAGCTATTTCGCAAACTAATAATTATTTTTCAACTACTTATCTATTTTTAAAATTTTCAAGCTATTTGCTAAATATAAACTGCTCGGAGTTTAAACTGTTTATGATTAAATACCCAACTGAGATAAGGATTGAAGTGATAATCCAATGGAATTGAGGCAATTGTAAATGAGTGAATAGAAAGAAAATTGATTTAGTAAATAATCAATGAAGATAATTACGTAGGACGTACGAATATTATTCTATTCACATAGTGATTTGATCCAGATTCGAGCACAGAATTTCGAGATAGTTTATCGATCCGAGTAGGGATTTTTCACTCGATTTTCGACGGCGAACCTGCGTATGGATTGTTGATTGGTTCTGGATGTTCTCTATCATAGTTATGGCTATGCAAGAAGAATGATGGTTTCTGATCAAGAAACCAGATCTAAGTCCACACTAGGAAGTTGGGTGGACGATACTAGTTCGGAAGTGAAATTGTGTGATCGAGTGAGCGATCAGATTGGTATGGCGTACGGATGATAAGTGTACGTCGTACAGATTTGAATGAAATTGATATTTGAAAGAGTAATCAAATTTTAATGTTTGATTTTGAATAAACAAAGTTATATATCTTTGTTATATAAGATAAATCTCCCCTTGTTGTATCTATTAACGGAAGGAAAGGATTTTGAAGGTGTTTTGAAGTATAAAAGGAGTTTTATACAAGTTTGAAATGATCCAAAGATTTTTATCAAGGATTATATATATATATATATCTATATATAAAGGATCTTATGAGGATTTGGAAAAAGGTTTTGGGAACCTTTGGATTTGGAAAGACTTTTGATTTTTGAGTAAAATCAATATTGGAATTTAGAAAGCCTAGTATGAGAATTGTCGATTTTGGGATAATCGATTTTGTGTAAAGGAGCTTTGTATGAGATTCATACTAGTGTATGATTTGGAAGATACTATATATGTATATAGTATATAGTGTTTTGATAATGGCTCTGGGGAAAAAGGCGCCCCCTTGAAATGAACTTCTTAGGAGTGCCACCGGGTGGTGCTGCCTAGAACCCTAAGGGGGGTTCTAAAGTTGATACTGTGAGGAGTCTGGACAAAACTAGTTCCTGAGGATTATGAGTAGAGTGTACCATAGCTAAAATCGAGTGTGCCGCTGAGAGCCAACAGTCTACGTTTGATTTTATATCAGTAGACTGCGACCTATGGTAACATAGCGGAAGTCGTGTGTGCTGCTGAGAGCCAACGTTTGATTTTATATCGGTAGACTGCGACCTATGTAGGAGTGTTTCATTTTGACAACGAAAATCGAGGGTGCTGATGCCTACAGTTACATGGACTTTTGCTGCAATGGCAACGTAACCCTGGAATGTAACTGCGATCTGTTGTGGGTTCCATGGCGTAATCGAGGGGCGCGGAGTGCCTACAGTTACATGGACTTTTGCTGTGATGGCAACGTAACCCAGGATGTAACTGCGAGCATGGATGGGGGTGATGATTTCCAGAGCATTCTCACCAAAGATATTTCCTCTATTTTCAAAAACTGTTTTCTATATTTTCAATAAAATTATTTTCCAAGTATTTTCACTGGATGTTGAAAAGGGGTTTACCAAGTACTTATAGATTTCAGTCCTACGCCTGATCAACGTATGACTGAATTTCTATGAGAACAAGGATAGACTGGTTGAGACATCGAGTTATAAGAAATATTTTTATAAAGAGCTATTTTAATAGTATGATGTGGATTTAAAAGCATATCTAAAATTTTAAAATAAAAGTGATGGAATTTTGGAAAATGGTAGAAATCCAAACTGGAATTATGAAAAAAAAATTGAATTCAGGAAAATTTAATAAAGTGATTTTTGTAATAAAATCGAATATTGATTTAAAAATTAGAGATAAGCTAGTTAGCCACATAAATTAGTTAAGTGAATATATTAATAAAATTTAACTCGGTTAAATAAATGGATTGTAAGTTAATAATGGAGTTTGAAAAATAAATTCGAATTATAAATTGAATTCGATTTGGATTGTGGATGAATTAAAATAAGTGGAGATGTTGTAAAAATAAAATTCAAGTGAGTTATAAATAATATTTAATGTAATTTGCAAGTAAATTTGATATAATAGAAGTGGTGTCGAATGAAATGAAAGTGAATTATAATAGAAATGGTTTGAGTTGCAAACAAAACCCAGGTGAGTAGAAATAAATTGAGAGTGGCTTTGTATTAATAAAATAAATTCGAAAAAGAATTAAGTAAGTGAATTAAAATTTTAAAATGGGGTAAGTAAATGGGTTAATTGAATTAAATAACAAATGGATGAAGTCTAATTGAATAGAAATTAAATCAAAATTTTAATTGGAATTAGGTTATCAGAATGAACTTAAGTTCAAAAGCGTATTAATTTAAAGTAAAATTACTTAAATAAAAGCTTGGTTTCGAGTAAGAATAGAGGGCCATTAAATAAACGTTGGGTTAAATTTATTTGGAAAATGGATAATACTATAAGCATCGAATGTTGTCCAACTCAGTGAAATAGTTTTAAAATGAATCCAATGCGGAGATGAAATGAAATGCAAATGTATGGTTGGTGAATAAATTAGAAATGAATGGAATTAAGTACGGAATGAGTTGAAATTAATTTGAAGTAGTTGTAAACTAAAATGGATACTCTATTAAGCAAATATTGCCGAATTTACATAAAAATAGTTGTCGTTTGACGTAAGCAAAGGTAATTAAATTTTATGAGTTGATAAAGATTTAATAAATTGGTTTTAAGATCAATTGAAGTGAATATGAGTATGTTTTACTTAAAATAAATTGAATGTAAGAAATTGAGTTGTAAACCATTAAAATTGAATGAAATGATATATGAATTGATTGGAAGCAATTGAATTAGCTTTAAATCGTATAAATCGCTTATGGAAAGCGTTTGGTACTTGTTGCTTATGAGATACATGTGTTTAGGTATTGAAAGTAAGTGAAGTGCTAATAAATTTTCTATATATGGCACTTACATATTTAAATTGAGTAAGTACAGGTACTTGAAGGCCGTTTGGCTGGATTTGGATTGCGATAATTGCTTAAATAATAAGCCGTCTGCTTAAAAATACTAAATAAAGGTACGCCTACGCAATAAAAATAGGAAATATGAACTGTTTTTGCTTTTTTCGACCGGGTGGGTCGATGTATATATATTTATATCTCTTGTCAAATTGCAAAAGCTCCTTCGTACAAAGGAGGCTGCCAAAAAATTTCGAAAATTTTGGGAGTTAGAAATTTTTTGGGAAAAATTTTGTTAGCACAAACGATTTCAAATTGAAAATTGAAATTAATTAGTGGATAAAACTAATTTAAGATAATGATATGAATCAGCTATAAATGAAAGATAAAAATCAATATTCAAAATTGAAAACAAATTGAATTCATATGGAAATGGGAAAACTAAGTTGAATAGAAGTAGATGTGAAAACTTCTATAAGGAAATATATAAATGATTTTAAAAGTTACGATTGGATATTATTGCTAAGTAAGATATGCAGGTATTATAAAGGGAAAGGAAAATTGATTTTGATTTCAGAAGATAAATTTGAATTTCTCGACAAAAAGGTATGTGTTTAAATTTCTGTATAAAATTTTATTGGGATTTTGATCTAGCCACTTGGCCTTTTGTTTTCTTTTGGAATTTGGGAGCCCATAAAAGCATTTTGTAGTTGTACCGAGCTAGCCGCGCAAAGGAGACGGTGGCAAAAAATTTCAGAAATTTAGAGACTTAGAATTTTTTTGAGAAAGTTGTGATAATTTAAATTTGAAATTTGAAATTACATTTGAATAAATGAAGTAAATAATGTTGTTGGAAACTATAGAAGGTTTTGGAAGTTGGTTGAAAAGATAATGGGTCTTTTATGAAAGATATATTGTGGCAAGTTGATAAAACTGTTTGGTTTTGGGGGAAAAGTAAACGGGTATTGGACCATTCTTCCTCATTAGTAATTTCGGAGACGAAATTCTTTTAAGGGGGAGGAATGTGACGACCCGAAATTTCTAAAAATTTAAATTGGAATAACAAATTGATTTTAAATATTTAAAAGTTAATTTTTAATTTGAATCCAATTATCATAATTTATTTGATAAGTAAATTATTGAATTAAATAATTTGAAGTTGGGTAAAATGTTGAATCTGGAGCTTTAAGCCTGTTAAAAATAATTTGAAGGCTTATAAATTTATAATGATGATACTGAAGATAATAGAATGGTTGGAATTTAATTTAAAGATGATTTGTTCAGTTTTGAAAATTTTATCGTTTAGATTGATATGTAAAAATAGCCTTCCGAGGCACAATCTCGGAATTCGACGAAACCAGTTCCTTTGGGTCCGTAATAGTTAGTTATTATCGGATTTCAATTTTCGTAGCAATCGGAGTTGTCGTTTGATCTTGGCAGCTCAAAACGCATAGAAACTATTTTAATCGATTTAATTTAAAATTGATCTTTTACTTCCGTAACTTGTGTATATGATCAAATTAGCCTCCAAAACACGTTCCATTATGTTCGGAACACGGGTAAAACCTTGTAAACGCCGGGCAGCATACCTCAATAGGGGTTTGGAATTTTTAGATATGTTAAACGAGATATTTTGGAATTAAATAATATTATAAAATTCCTAAATCAAACCCTATTACGTCCCATCATCCATCCTAAGCCGACACGCAAAAGAAATTTTGTATGCTAACATTATTTTGTCTCCCCTTTTTCTTCTTTTGAAAAGAAAGGAAATCAGAAGTGAACGAGTCTTCTTCCTTAAGCTCAAATCTGTTGTTTACAAAAAAAAGGGCCGAAGCCTTCGTAAAAAAAAAATGGCTTCCTCCTTTTTCAAAAATCGCGTCTCCTTCTTGTCTATCTCAAAATCAAAATCGATTCAATCGGTAAAAAAAAAATATATAGAGAATCAAATTGCGCTCGAATTTGTTCGTTCCTCACACGGCGAATCTTCAAGAAGGATATAAGCTGAAGCTCATCGTTCTTTCTTACCTTTTCGTGGTGGAGCGCGATTTCACTCTGGGTTTGGGGGAGGGCAAAGCAGATGGGATGAGGTTTATTTCGAGCGTGGCCATCGACTCGCGGCCGCGGTAGCACCTTCGAGCTCGTAGGGGGAATCTAGGATGGGAGTTAGGCTTTGCGATCTGGTGAATGAGTATGGGTCATGGGCCTGTGCGACAAGGGAGGTGAGCGGGATGGCTCGAACTCGAGCTTGGTAAGTGGGGGTCTCTGGACTGCAAGGTATTCGAGTTTTTTTTTTCGATTAATTTCAATTTAATGAGTATATTTTTATCAGAGGGAAAATAAAGATTTTGTTAGTAAAAAAAATGCAGGTTGTTTTAATTTATATATATACAGTAAAGGAAATTTCTGCTTTGATATTTTCAGAAAAGAATATGAAGATGAATATAGACACATACACGTATTTCTAAACGGAAATTATTATAGATTTTGGGAAAATATGAGATTATATACAAATTAGAATTTTATGAGATCTAAAAGGATTTATTTTAAAAGTATATATATATTGTTTCAATTAATTTACTTAATTTATTTTAGTTACTAATAAATTGTTAAAAGGGGAGATTATTGGTTCAAAATATATTATTAAGATTTATAAAAGGTAAAAATAAATTGTTGATTATTTTAAATACTTATAAATGATGTAATGTTTTACAAGGTTAAAATCGTGAAGAAAAATCTAGCCGAAAATGGAAATGGGTTGCTAATAAAAGCAAAGGTGAGTAAATCTCACTCTTTTGGATTTTTATTTGAATTTAAATGGTTAAATTTAAGTATTTAGTTGCATGATTGAATTGATTTGATGTGCACTGTGAACCGATGATCTCGTGACTTGGGTTTTGGTTGGTTCTCGTGTTAATTGTACCTTGACTCGAAGTATTCGGGTTTTAAGTTGTTTTAAACTTAAGTCATAAATAAGAAAATGTTTTCATTTTGATGTTAATAAGGGCTTAATGATTTGTGATTCATCAAATTAGACGGGTAATTAAAATGGATAATTAATTAATTCAATTAATTAATGATTTGGGTTGATTCATTTAGTAATTAAGGGTTTGAATTAATTAATTAAGGTTTAAGTTAATTAATTAAGTGTAAGTAATTCAGAATAATCATTGGATGGTTTGATAAGTAATTACTTAATGTAATTAATAAAATATAATTACTTTGTGTAATTAATCAAGCGACTAATTAAGATAGTTAATTAAGGAGTAATTAATTTATTTAATGAAGTAAATAAAAAGGTAGATAATTACAGGTTGAGATAAATCAAGAATGATTAATATTTGCGGTTTAATTAATGATTAATTATTTAATGCAATTAATTTAGATTAGGATAAATTGATATGTAATTGGAAATCATTAAGTCATATAATTAACGATGTAATTAAAGATTGATTAATTAAGATGAATTGATCAATAATAAGTGATTTACGAGAAGTTAATTAATATAAGTAATTAAGAATTAATGTAATTAAAATAATTAATTAATTCATGAAGTAATTAAGATTACTTATTGATTTGGGTTAAGATTAATTAATATCGTGAAGTTAATTAAAGAGAATTACTTGGATGTAATTGAAGGATAATTAGTCCAGGGTAATTGATTAAGATGAAAAATGAAGGGATGATTGATTAATTAATTTGAAATCAATTAATGACAAGTGAAGAAATCTAAGTGATTGAGGTTAGAAATTCAATTTGAATTAATTAAATTAATTTTGGTAGCGATCAAGCTTTTCTTATGGATGATTGAATGGTATTGAATGCTTTGAATGAGTTGATATCTCTGATATGAAATGTTGTGTATTTCTTTTGGATAACTTGGGTTGGAACGACACGAGACGCGAAGAGACCGGGTTCGGGTATTAGAAAATACCCGAAACCACTTCGAATTTTTATATATTGATATGTGAAATCTATAGGCTGGAATGAAGTGATTTAAATGAATTGGACTATTTAAAGCTAAATCTTGGTGCTTAGAAATGGATGCGGGGAATAATTGATGTCTATAATAAATTGTGACTTTGTAAATTGATACGAGTTACTCCGGGTTTTAAATAAGTTATATGCTTTGTATTCCATGTTAGATGGGTTTACTCACGCTGGTTTCCAGCCTGACCCGGGTGTTACTTGATGTAATGCTCGGGCCAGACCGAGTATTACAGGTTTCAGGTAAGGACGTTCTGGAGCTCAGGAGGCGAGCTGGATGGCAAAAACGTATGTAGTGTTTCCGCTGTATTATATTATTGTATATCTGAGACATGATAATTGTGTATATCCAGTGTCTGTATATATGTGTAACTCTGATGTATTTAGGCCCGTCAAACGGGTCGGGTCGGATCATAAATTGGTCGGGTAGAATTTGCCCTGATCTATTCAGAACATAAACAAACCGGCCCGTTTGACCTATTTAATAAACTGGTCAACCCGACCCGACCCGTTTAATAAAAGGGTCAACCTGACCCGACCCGTTTAACAAGAATTGCACTGTAAACAGCAAAACATGCACAAAAAATGATACATTACACCATTATATTATCAATACTGTTTTGTAACCAAAAACTGCACCACCATAAAATAAAAAACTGCACCATATTATCAAAAAACTGAAGCGTAGCCTAAAACTAAAACATATTTGAAAATAACATACAAAGGACAACCTAAAACTGCAACATGTCGCAGACTGAATCAAATAACCAAATACTGAAGCAGTTCTACACCATACAAGTCATACATAAACAGTTCTACATCATACATGACATTCAAATGACACCATAAGACAGCCTAAAACTGAAGCAAAGCCTAAAGCGTTGAATTGCTGATGTGCTGAAATCACCTGAGCAGCAGGATTGAACTACTTGTGTATCGCATGTCTGCAATCTTGTACTCTACTACAATAGGTAGCTCTGATGGTAAACTGAGCATCACTGTTTCTGACAAAGGAGTTGCCTTGGTGAATGAATTCATGTACCGAAGAGCAAATGTAAGGGATACAGCCTCATTCATCTCTATAACAATAGCTTCTTCAGGCTGCTCATATTTACAAGCAACAGATTCCAAGTTAGATATTATATGATCAAAGTTAGATATTATATATCAATACTGTATCATTATATGATAGCTTTAAGTAGTTTTCCACAAGCAGAGCACATTTACTAGTGCAATTGAGGTTAAAATAACCAAATCTGCCAAAGTGATTTTGACTACATTTAATGAATTTCCGAATGTGCCCGGTGCCCCTAATACATTCTGATCCGAAAAAGATATTAAGCAAAAAACTTAAATATAAAACTAAATGATATATCATGACTACTAGTTAGGTTTAGTTATGTAAAATACTATTCTTGATCAAACTAGCCCCTAATACATTCTGATCAAACTAGGAACACATGAACTGGTAGACACACTTAAAACAGAGAAATGAAGTCAAGCACTATTGTCTACACAGGAAGCAATTCGAAGCTAAAGATCAAAAACTTGCACTCAGGAAGTAGAGGCCGTGCAACAAAAATAACAAAAACAAAATACAAAAATATTATAAACGCACAGCAGACAAATCAGCAAATGAATAAACACACACTACACATTAGACAGCAGGTACACATACTTATGCAACCCAGTAAGCAAAGAAGATACAACTACTATAAAGGCTAAGAGGTGTTCACGCAAACATTTACACATTTACAACTCCACCTCACATACACTAGTAAGTTTAAGACTAACATGCCAAATACTGATAGTGACGACCAACAATCAGAAAGCACAATAAATGCAGACTAAAAAGAATGCTAAACATGCATGAAAGCCTAAAATAATTGATTAGCTCAGTAAAATGCATGCGAAATGAATTTTAGCTCAGAAAAATTAGCTCAGAAGAATGCATGCGAAAAGTAAAATTAGCCCCTAATACATTCTGATCAAACTAGGAAGGTTCAATGTTTTGCAAGTTCACAGTGTAAACCTTGAGCAAAAAACAGTTTACAGAGTGATGCAAATCTCAAAGTTTAACTACCTGTACTATTTTATCATTTTCAATGGACAAATAACTGTCGTGAACAAAAAAAACTAAACATCCTAAACAAGCCAATTAATCACTGAACTAATCCATTAAGTCAAAATTGAAACATCAAAAGGTCACTTAACACATGCCAGTTAAGTTTATGACAGATGGTTTCTAACAATAAATATTAGGTTGCAAACAACAATTTTAATTAGGAAATTGAAAATCATACCTTGTATTATGCAATCAATGATCGCCTAAGGATGGTGTAGGAAATTGAGTAAGCTGCTCCGCATCAATATGAAATTTGGAAATATCTTCATCTTCTTGTTCCACTTCCGTAGCAATTGCATTCCCGTACAACCAATCACGCGTGCAAAGTAGCGCCTCCACAATATCATCTTTAAGGGAACTGCGATAATCATCCAAAACTCTTCCACTGACACTAAATGGACTTTCGAATGCAACGGTGGTGATAGGCATGGCTAAAATATCTTTTGCCATGAAAGAGAGAACGTGATATTTAAGTTGTTTAGATTGCCAAAATGAAAGAATATCGAGTGGTAACTTACGATCTAGCGGTCCATCTTCTAAATATAACTTAAGTTCTGAATTATGCGAACTTTCAGCAAGCTCAATATTTCTAAATATATCAAATTCCTCCATTACATCAACACACTCCTGCGAGTAAGGTCCCATAAATGGATCACTACAGTCTAATTCTTTTGATCCACTTGCTTCATTGTTCGATTCCTTCTCTATTTTTCTTTTGTACTCTTCATAAAGACCTTTTAATTTTGACTCTACCACCTCAAACTTTTCACCATAATCATTGCCATAAAGCCTTTTGTAACAAAACTTGACAAATTCCATCTTATATCGGGGATCAAGAATGCAAGCAATGCAAAGCAATATACTAAATTCACTCCAATATTTGTTGAACTTTAAAAACATTCTACTTGCCATGTCTGACATAAAATCATTAGATCCCATGCATTTTTGCAATGTAAATAAAATCATAACAATTTTCGGAAAAAACAAATTAGATGTTGGGTATTTCGTTCCAGAAAACAAGCAAGTGGCATCATAAAATATTTCTAAAAAGTCGGTAATTTTTTTCGCTTTCATCCATTCCTCTTGTGTAGGACAATAAATATAATTTTTATCAACAAGCTCTAAACGACAAAGTGCTTGTTTATAATATATGGCACTTTTCAACATAATAAAGGTTGAATTCCACCTTGTTGGAACATCTTGATGCAATCCTTTGTTACTATTATCCAACGAAAGATCAGCTATACATTCTACAAAATGTTTTTTTCTTGATTACGAACCTTTGATATACTTGATGCTTTCCCTTATATTATTTAAACACGAAGCAATGCATTTTAAACCATCTTGTACCATTAAATTTAAAATATGTGCCGCACATCACACATGCAAATATTCTCCGTTTGCAATCAAGGCTTTACGATATATAAGATGAGACTCTAGTAGCTCCACAAATTTATCGTTAGAAGAAGCGTTATCTAATGTATAAGCAAATATCTTATCTTCAATGTCCTAACTAAGCAAAAGACCGGAAATTTTTCCAAAAATAGCAGCTCCGGAATGTGGTGGTGGCATAAGACAAAAACTTAACAATTTTTTCTGTAGTGTCCATTCATTATCAATAAAATGAGCCGTTAGAGTGATATAGCCATCTGTATTAACCGATGTCCATAAATCGGTTGTCAAACTTACCCTCCCCGTACATGTTTTCAAAAAACATTTAAGCTTAGATTTTTCCTTTTCATATAATTTCAAAACATCGGTACGAGAGGTATTTCTCGAAACGGATAAAACTCTATCGTTAAGATATGAATGTATATCACGAATGCCTTCATAATGAACAAACATAAATGGGAAACTGTGTCTAATAATTACCTTGGCCATTAACTCTCTATATTTATTTTGATTAAAAATTGTTTCATTTTGTTGCAATGCTTTTGCACTTATCATGGAACATCTCGGTATGTGTTTTCTTAGATTGGAAGTACCGTACTTACCTCCCCAAATATATGACTTCTTACATTCCTTACAATAACATGTTTGCTTTTCTCCTTCCACGACTTCATTCTTTTGAAAATACTCCCAAACTTTAGAATGAGTGCTCCTAACTCGCTTTTTTCCCACAGAACTATTCACCGAATCAGGTTCATTCTCCAAATCATCCATAGTAGCGTTATCATGCTCGATTGAATCCATAATCTACCACTTGAAAATCACAAGAAAATATTAGTTTTAAACTCAAGTCGACAATGAAGGGGGAAATCTCATAATAAACAAAGCTAGAAAACTGGGCAAATATGTATAGCATTAAACAAACAATATAGGCAGAAACAATTTATGAGATAGATACGCATTAAACAAACATCCATACCTCACTCGATAAATAATGTAACTTGCATTTATGAGATAGATACGCATGCACAAATAGATGTTTATCTTTCACCTTCTTCATATTAAGAGCATAAGATGTACAAATTAAGGTAATTAGATTAAATATATTTGGTGAACTGTGTTGCAAATTAAAAATTGAAAGTTATAAACATACAGTGTTTAACATGCTATTATTGACCTTTTTGTTAGATGTTCATCCAGAGAACTATTATAAATTAACTCATGGTTATGTAAATGTGTAGTTTACTTATTATAGATATAACAATAAATTAACCCAGATTCCATACCAGTGTAGCTGACGAAGGGAGTGAAGACCAAGCTTATCCGTGATTTCAACAACATTGCATTCGACAGATCCTGTTTGTTTGTAAATACAAGTAGGACAGCATCGCCCAACTCATCCTGGAAATAGTAATGGTAGTGTAAAAGAAAAAACATGAGATAGCAACAAACATAGCAGATGTATGGACAAGATGCGAAAAATGAAATATCAAAACAAATCTCATAAGTGATAATTTCCAACCAATAAATATAATTACATTCTACTTACACTTACCTCAAAATATTATTCTATAAACTTCTCACCTATTAAATTCAAATTATTCATCATTTAAAATTACGGATTTCAGATATCATTTCGTAAATTACGGATTTCAGAAAACTCAATAAAATCAAAGCTTTCCTCTTTAGCTTGCGATTTCTCATAATAACTTCGGAAACCACTACACATAACTCCAAGCTTTCCTCTTTAGCAAGCGCTAACTACCACCTCCATCACGTTGCTCATCTGTAACCGCGTGCTTCCATCATCAGGTCGTGAGGCAGCTACATCCGCCTGCCATCACACACAATCGTTCACATGCCTCTAGATCGCAACTTCAGCATCGTCATCGCTTGCCACCTCGTGGATTACAAGGTCACGGAAAATGAATAAAAGGAAAAAGAAAATACGCGAACAACATCGCGACTAGAGATCTAGAACCGGCGGCTAAAAACCCTAGCTCTACGTAAAAATGTAGATAGTGAATAACCAGGTTTAATGAGACCCATCAATCAGATTAATTTAAAAGATTGAAAAGATTAATACCTGTTATCGAATATTATGAGAAATCGCCATTTCTTCTTCTATCGCCTTTTTTGGTGAACGAAGAAACTAAACTAGAGTTGAAGGGTCACACGGGTTGGATTGCCTTGGCGAGGTTTGCTAATGGGTCGTATACGGGCTGGGGAAAAAGAAAATAAAATTTTAAACGGTTAAACCCAACCCTTTTAATATTAGGGTTATTGGGTTGGGTAAACGGGTTAGGGTATAATTTGACAGGCCTAGATGTATTAGAATGAAATCGACAGATATAATATTCTTTTGTAAACTGTTATTATTTATTATTATATTTTATCTGCTGCGAATGTGAAATGTTGATGTTTCTAATCTTCTTCTTCTTCTTCTATCTCTTTCTTATTTTTCATAACTATCTGGAGTTTTCGGGATCGAAAATTTCGGGTCATTACAGCGCCAATAGCAATACCCTTGCAAAATAAGATTTCATATAATATGAATCATAAGCACTAAGAGTATGTCCACCAGGGCAGTCATTTCAAGGGTGGAAAGGTAAATAAAGAACGTCAATTTCTCCCTCTTCCAATGGTTGAGTGGGAGAAATTGGCTAATTTATTATATATATATATATATATATATATATATATATATATAGTTTTCAGAAAACTATTTAGACTATAAACGGATTTTTGTAAATTATTCATAATGATAAACATTGTTTAAAAAGCCCTTTACCTTAAACTGTATTCCGAAAGCTGTTTAGCCTCCAAACATCTTTAGAAAACTGTTTGGGCATCCATTCTCAAAGAAAAAGTGGAAGCTTCTCCGGTTTTTTCATCTTCCCCATGCTCAAATTCACACTACTAGTGCATGAGGAAGAAGAAAAAAGGACTATTCCTCCTATTTGAATCAAAATTCATCCTATTGGAGATGCTCTAAGTGTAGAGGTGATCAGAGTTGTGCTTTGATTCATAAAATTGTACTTGCTTTTCTTGTGATGGAAAATGTGAGAAATCACGCAACTCTCGAACCTCTATACAAAAGTAAAGGTATTTTGGTAGTTATAATTTGTGATTCTTCAACCCAATACTCTTTTTCCTCAAACACTTTCTCCAATCCAAAATCTTCCCACATAACCCGACCCATCCTTTCATTCTAACTCAAAATCCAACATCCGAATCAATTCCCTAAGGACCGACTTATACTTCAGTCCAACCATGTGTTACAAGTTCATTTCTGTTGGATCTAGAAGATCGCACAATACCGTAAAAGAGTTGATTTCAGAATTAATTTTTAAAAAATTACCCAAAGATCAAGTTGTTCATATTATAAAAAAAATGTAAATATGGACAAGCACCATTGTTCCGGTGGTTAAATGATTCGACTTTGGTGCGAGAGGTCACAAGTTCGAAACTTGCTTAGCATGATTCAAACATACATTGACATGTGATTTGTGATATGTTGTCCCAGTGACATGTTGTTTATAAGTACCATTTCATCAAAAAAATGTAAATATGAACAAATGTTGAACTTATATTAAAACATATTTAATAAAATTTCAGATTTGATTTGATTTGAAAAATGTTTTGTTAATCAATTTAATTTAATTTTGTTAGTATCAATATACTAGACATATGTGTTAGTATAATTTCTTGTGAACCATAACGGTATGATAATAGAGATAAATGGATAGATAATATAATGTGTGTGTAGTTATACGGATTTAAAACTATATATTAATAACTAGGGGTATATGCGCATGCGCACACATGCGCGTGCACGCGTGCACGCACACACACATGTATTAAGATATCTTTCCTAGTAAATAGGACCTTTTATATATTTAGTTTAACATGATAAATAATTAATCTTTTGATCCAGATATAATTCCTAATATTTAGGATCGACACATTACTTTAATTTGAAGTAAAATTAGTAGAATTTGATATCGTAAAATATTAGATATTATATGTGTGTGTGGGTAATATTATATTTGTACATATGTATATATATGTGGGTAGTATTATATTTGTATATATGTATATATACAATGTTCGGTTATTAATTTCTTTGTAAATCCAAAAATAAAAACATGCACATGTATACTTATATATAAATGTAAATACTCGATTTTTTTTTTTAATTCTACAAGGTAGGACGTCTAGCTTTTAGATCGTGCTCTATGTTTCTATTTGCATAGTTTCATACATTCATGTACAAGTTTGAGTTTGCATATTTTCAGGCTACAAAAACACTATATGGGGTTTACCATATTGGATGATTAATTATGGAGTCTAGAAATTAGTACTCCTTATTATACTACTAGAGAGGGATGAAGAGGCCTATCATAATTACTCTAATTTGAGGTATGTTAATGGGAGATATACTATGCTTTGTATGCCACAAATGATATGATATGATATGAGGAGCTAGTAGGTGGGGATGCTATTTTCATTGTATCCGTGTTTGGTATGATTTACATACCTTGTTACAACTAGCTTTGGAGTACAATACTAACACTACATTCATTTACTTTGTTAACAGTAGCATAACTCGTATGTATTGTTTTGTAGTGCAACATTATTATTCGTTATGTTGACCTATTAGAATAGGAGAAAATATGGGTGAGGTATGATAGTGTTAATACCTTTAGGCATCATGCTAATATATAACGTATTTTGAGATAGTTACCCTAACACTAGGCTTATGTTTAACACCTTTTTGGTACTCTCACGAGCAGTTTGAGAGTTAGGTGTATAGGGATACGCTAGCAAGATTGTTGGGTTGAGGGATGGAGACCATTGCTTTGGATATATGAGTCATTCAGCTTTATCCTTGACGGACATTCTCATTTTTGTATGGGATTATGTATTGTTCTTGATGTGCTATTCAACGCCCCATATGTACGTTGATGATATACTTTAATTACAAACAATTATTAATTTGTCAATTGACCTCTTATATACTTCCTCATATATATGATATCTATATTGTTTCTATGCATGTATATCTCAGTACATTATATTTCATTCTTCCACGATAAGTAATATCACATAGTTCATGCTAGATAATTTTGTTCTGATTTTTCCAAGTGGACCTACACTTCCATTTCTCCTCCACAATATTCATGCCAATTGTTTCCTCATTCTAACTCCCAACCCGTCACGTTGATTCACATATCATATTTAACAAGCTAGCATGATAATTTTCCTCCACATCCAAGCCTTTCCCCTTCTAATCATGCCTTTATTGGCCAAACATTCGATGGGTTTAGTGCATACCTCCCATTCCCTTGACGTGTACTCTAATACTATTATCCCAACTCCCACCGAGGATTCTAGTTGTGGCCTTTCAGCTCTACCAAATAGCCAAAATTATAATTAGTGCTATGTACTTACAAAAGAGGCCAATGAATTTACTAAATGTGATTATTAATACTTGTCGTTAAATGAAATTGAAAATCATAATATCTCAAGTCAAGATCTCTCAATGATTTAACAATAGATTTTATCAATGGTAATATTCTATAGCAGGTCGATAATGATTGTGATTGTGATTGTTAAGCTATTAGAACTATGAATCCTAATTTTGTTAGCCTCCCTGGTTTCAATATTCTAATGATTCCTTCATTCTTATAACCTAATACTAATACTGATAATGCTACCCAAGAACTAATTACTACATTTAGTTCTGAAATGAGCCACCTATCGTAAACCCCAAACCCATCACATACACTTTGTCCTCCTTCATACAAAAAAAATGATAGAGTTAGGGGTATGCCCTGGGGGAAAATCTGTACTTTATTATAAATTATTAGCTCTATAATAAAAAATTGAAATCAAATGTGCTCTTCTTTCTATTATATACGTGTCATATCGTGCTATGTTATTTAACTATTTTATCTAAGTATTTATTCGAAAATTCTTAAATAACATGGTTTGTGATAGCAATTACAATATGTTGTAATTATGGGAAATTTATTACATTAAGAAATAACATATTATTTTAAATGTTCCTAGTCAAGATGTTTCGATATAAGATATCGATACATCCATTGAGACAGTAGTATGTAATGCTCTTCATATGTTGTGTAGTGTATTGCTCATGGTTGCGGGGGCACCAAGGGTTTACATGCTGATAGTTGTTGGATAACTATAGAAAGATCCACTCAAGAGTTTTCTATAGGTTAATATGACTAAGGTCAAATAGAGAATCTCGAAGTGATGATATTACACGGTTCTCTCGACTTGAGAATACTATTGAATTTCAATGTGGATACTCCGCTTTGATTATGTTTAAATCATGACATGAAGTTCATCAAATAACTATGATTGGGTCCGAGTTGAAACATTTGAAGTGAAACGCTATTCAAAAGGGAATTCATCTCTTTAGTTATATGAGATTAGTATCATTACCAACTGTAGTCAACTAAAAATTAAAGGCTCTAGCTGAAGCTGTTCGATTAATAATAACTGTTATTATTGAACCAAGAACTTTGTATTATGATTAAATAAGTTGAATGTGTGTGATATTGAAATTTTGACCAAAACCAAATTCCATAAGTACTAATGTGTATAGTTTTGATAAAGAGAATTAGTATAAATAATTGATAGTTACAGGTACTGCTTAAAATAGTGAAATTGAATTTTACTTAAAAATGTGCAAGCAGTAAATTCGGCCAAACCGTCACACCACTAGCTAATGTGATGTGTGAACGTTAATATTTGAATTGTCAATATTGATTGTTGATTGAATTTATAACTTTGAGATCAACCACAACGTTGAATGCTCCGAAATATTACATGATTTAATTAAATTATAATTATTATAACTTTATTAAATTAATATATAAAATAATGATTATTAAATTTTGTTTGATTTATTTGAATCAGTGTTTAATAAAGTACATATATAAAATTTACATATGTACATATCGATATACGATATCGATAAATATTTAAACTGGATTTAAAATGAATAAAGACTAATTGGATTTAGAAATTTCTATAAGTCCATTAAGCCCATACTATGGTCGGTCATACTAAATGGAGGTGGGAAGGTGATCATTGTTTCAAAAATCTGGTTTTGAGTTGGCAAAGAGAAGAGGTAAACAAGGAGATCTGGATCTCCACCTATTGCCTATATAAACCATACATCCTCTATCTTTTTCATTTTACATTAAGCCTCCCCTCTAACTCATATTTGGTAGCAAGTAAAAGGGCTTTTCTCCCTTCATTTCCAAGTCAAATTCAAATCAAACAAAATATGGTTCTAGTTTGTCGTATTCTCTTCTAATCAACTATAATTTTTGGGGGAGTACAGATCGAATATATAAGGAGATTGTTTCGGTATTAAAGGTGTTAAGCATAGGCTTCATCTACTGGTGAATTCAATACTATTTTCTTTTATATACATATTCACCTATATCAATACACGCATGTAGGTTTGATCTCTACTATTATTACAGCTATATATACATACATATATACATACACATACATATATGTGTGTGTGTGTGTGTGTATTTGATGTCTGATTTTACATTTAAATTATTTTAAAAAACACTTATATACATATTAAATATATAAATATTTCTTTCGGCAAATTTTTTTTTTAAAATATATATATAAAATTATAATGGTTTTAAATAATTTTAAAATTAAAATTTGATTTTTGGAATTAGTATATAGATATATAAAACATACAAATTAATCTATTAATTCATATTCAAATGTACACACATATGTTTTGAATTTATTTACACACACACATACACATATACATATATATAATTAATTCTAAAGCATAAACAATAATTTATAAATATATTTTCTAACAAAGCTAGCCGGCATTAAAAGTGGGTCGTCCATGCATATAAATGAATTAGCAATAGATGTTCGATATATGCACCAAAATAGCTTTAGGAAAATGAAATACAGGAGTTTAGCAAAATTACCAAACTACTAAACAAGAACAAAGCAAACCCTAGTCCCCTCCAAAGAGGAAGATCCACTCCTTCATTCGAAGATTCAGGCCCAATAACACGATAGAACCTCGAATAAAGAGCAGCTAAGGTCAAAACAAAATCCACCAAATTTGAGCAATAAAGGTATAACCTGTCCGATAAGACATCCGCCAAAAGAGATCGATTCAAATCACCAAACCGATCAAGCACCGTGAGGGAAAAGCCCTCTCCCTCAACATAACAAAATAGCCTCCTTTCTTCATCATCGTCACCAATGAACTTATAAAATTTCCATCCTTTCGATCACACCTCATTTCAGAAGGCTCATGGATCTAAGCCTGGTCAGATGAATTGCAAGAGATATCAGAGAAAGGAAGAGCCGCAGTAGGTGAAACCATGGAAACATCAATAATATCATCAGAGTGATCATTGGAGAGTGAAGGCACAATCTCGGTAAGAGAGACAGTAGAAGCTGGGCGAACTTTCGGAACCCGCTTCATGGTAGGAAGCCTACGGAGAGCGATCCTGTCACAAAGCAAAACAGGAGCAATCTTAGACTGCAAAGAACATGCTCCCATAAGGTGACCAAACAAGCGACAAGACTTGCATATATCAAATTTCTAACTGCAATGGACATCAGCAACAGAAACATGCTCCTCAACAATGCGCACAGGATCTTGGATGGTAAAGGCTTGTCAGGAGATACTTCAATAAGTGCCTTATCATACACGAGCCTATTCCGAGCCACATTATTAGCATTAAAACATTTGAGCTTGCCAATAACACTCGTTAACCAACTTAGCCCAATCATAGGCTGCAGCAACGAAGGAATATGAGTGAAATAGGCCCAAACTAGTATATAGAGAATTGGTTCCTTAGCTTTATCCACCGTTGGACTTCGTAGGGTAATAATGAAAGGCTGATAGGCTATAACGGAGGGATCTACCTCAAGCACAAGAAACCTTTCTTCTTTTCCACAGAACTTGAAAAACAACATGCAATTATCAAAATGAACTTAAAGTCTTCCTTTATATTCCAATGTTGACGACAATGGTCACGAATTTCATGATAAGGAGGGCTAGAGTCTAGAAAGAAACCCACTAAAATCTCCAACCAAAAATCGACCCCAGCTTCCAAAACCTCTGCTTGAGGAACCATAGCAATTTCAAAAGAGCAAGGAACGTATTCACTCGTATTTCTCAGCAATGCGCTAAATAAAGATGACTACTTGGAAGAAGATTTAGGAGGACCCGGGACAACACCATACACCAGAGATTGTTTAAGCACTCGATTTCTAAAAACAAAAGGTGAATCAACAGAACAATTCGCCTCACAAATAATAGAAACAGGCTTTTATAGCAATGCATTTGCTCAAGCACCTTGCGTGCGTATCACAGTATCACGATCCTCAACACCAGATGCACTAAACAAAGCAACGCCAACAACCTCATTCCCAGACTATGTACTACCCCCCTCATCACACATAATATTCAACACATCACCAATAAGCAAGCTCACATCCTCCACACAGGAGCTGTCAATCTGCCACTGCCCATCCCCATGAAAAGCAGCAAGCATAGGAGATAAAGGCATACTAGTAATGAGGCAATTAGCAACAGTAAGCAAACCTTAAATGGGAGAGCTCAAAGCATCAAAACATTACAGGGAAGTTTCTAAAGCACTGAAAGGGTTGGCCACCAGGACAGGCATCCCCTGATTAAGTAAAGGTGGGAAGTCGGTCACTGACACATTATAAAGCAGAGGGGTCGACTGGAGATTGGACGTAATAATGGCAGAATTGTACGCACATCCAAATCTCGTGATAGCCGATGACACCTCACCAAGGCAAAACTGAGATGGTAAGCAGGACTTTGAGCTAGGCATACAGGAATGGAAGTCGAAAGGAAGGTCGTAGGTACTAGGCAAACGAGGAAAAGCGAATAAAAGAGAAGTGTCAAATTGGGGAAAAATTAACGGTCACCATGAAAAACAAGTAAATTGTTATAAAATAAACAATAGTAGAAACTACGAAGAGAATATACATTTTTATTCATACAGATCTATATATAATACAAATGAGCTCTATATTTATAAACTCCAATCGTTTGTCATTTAGCATATTCATCCATATTACTAACATATATTGCATGACTTTCACTTGAATATGCGTCTGATAAGAATAATTGTCTCAATGAGAGCCTATATTATGAAAAACCAGCCGAAAATCATAAGAAAAGAGTGCAATTTTATTTCATCTTTAGGTATCATATTTTACAATGTTATTATCAGGGTTGTCGCTACTGAATAAAGATAATGCATCATCAAAACCTTACTAATAAAAACCCAGTGGGAAAAATATTAGTGAAGGAAAAATAGTACATTATAACATACTTTTGAATGCTCCCTCTGATTTGTAATGCATTATTCAGTTAGGCTGTTGATGCAGTCGACGCATACCAATTTTATACAACATCTTCTGAAACGTTGATTTTGGAAGTGCCTTTGTGAATAAATCTGCTGAATTTTCTTAGGCCTGGATTTGTTTCACCTATATTTTGTTGTCCTTTTATATTTCGTCTGTGAAGAAAAACTTAGGAGAAATGTGTTTCGTCCTATCACCCTTGTTGTAACATGCCTGAATCTGAGCTATGCAAACTGCATTGTCTTAATAAATAATAGTTGATCCTTCTGTAGCTAAAGGGAGCTGGCATGTATTTCGAATATGCTCAATTAATGATCTTAATCAAATACATTCTCGATTTACTTCATATAGTGCTAGTATTTAAGAATGATTAGATGATGTTGCTACCAACGTTTGCTTCGTAGATCGCCATGAAATAGCTGCATTACTGCTACTAAACACATACGTAGTTTGTAATCTTAATTTATGTGGATCTAATAGATAACCTGCATCAGCATAGCCAACTAGCTAGATTTTGGTTATTACCTATGTCAGAATAAAACAAGCCTAAATTTGTCGTTCCATGAAGATATCTCATGATATGTTTTATACCATTCCATTGTCTTTTTTGTTGGTGCTGAACTGTATCTTGTTAGAAGATTGACTGAGAATACGATATCTAGTCTCGTGTTTTGGGGTACCAATGACAGTGAGGTATGGAACTTCAGAACCAAGTACATTTTCATCTTCTTTTGGGTGGTAAGGGTCATTTTTAATATCCAAAGATTTGACAACCATAGGCGTACTAAGTGGATATGCTTTATCCATTTGAAAACGCTTCAGGATTTTCTAAATGTACTTTGACTGATGTATCAGTATGCGATTAGTACTATGCTCGATTTGTAAACTGAGACAATATTTAGTTTTTCCAAGATCTTTCATTTCAAATTCTTTCTTTAAGTAATTTATTATTTCATCAATCTCTTTGGAGTCCTAATCAAATTTATATCATCAACAAAAACTGCTAAAACAGAAAATCCCTTTACCGACTTTTTGTAAAGACGTTGGAAAAATGAGATTGTTTTTTTATATCCGGCTTTTACCAAATATTCACTAAGACGATTATACCATATTCTTCCAGATTGTTTCAAACCATATAGTGATCGTCTCAGTTTTAATGAGTACATCGACTTTGATTTTTCGTCAGCAAACCTATATCTACCTAGGATCTTCATGTAAACACCTCACCGTAAAGATAAGCTGTCACAACATCAGTTAATTTTATATCTAGTTTTTCAGAAACTAGAAGGTTTATCAAGTATCGAAATGTTATGACACCATACCAGGATAATATATTTCTTTAAAATCAAAACTGGTCTCTGCAGAAAACCTTGTGCGACAAGTCATGCCTTGTATCTCACGATTTTGTTTTTATCATTTCGTTTTCTAACGAATACCCATTTATAATCTACTGATTTAACATTTTCTGGTGTTTTCTTTATTGGTCCAAATACACAATGTTTTGAAGTGAATCTAGCTCAACTTGGATAGAATCTTTCCATTTTGGCCAATCATGTTTTTTCGACATTCATTTATGCTAGTTGATTCATTATCATTATTCTCATTATAGTCATGACTTTCATTTGTTTCAGTAGCCACTGCGAATGAGAATACATCATCAATTATTATTTTACTTTGATCCCACATTTCTCCATAGTTTGTATAAAATATTGAGTTCTCATTATTGTTTGGTACCATTTTATTTTTAGAAGCTTTTATTATTTCTTCTAGGATAATAGTTTCCTTGGCATTTTTAGAAGAATTGGGATTTTCATTTAAGTTATCTTTTAGATCATTTATAACCACTTCGGAAGGTTTATCAATTGATGATTTTTCATTAGACTTTCTTTTTCTAGGCACTAAGTCTTTTGAACCAATTGGTCTTCCACATTTTTGTCTTGCTTTAGATTCATTTGCTGCTTTTGGTCCTTTTGGGATTTTAATTCTAGCTGGTGCATTTGCTGTTGGAATGTGAGATTTAGTTATTTTTGCACCATCGCTAAATCCATCGGGCATTTGATTTACGATATTCGAAAGATGCAAAATTCTTTGTACCTCATATTGGCATTGTTTTGTACGTGGATCCAAATGAGTCAAAGATGGATTATTCCATAATATTTCACGTCGTTCTAATGGAACGATCTTTCCTCCTCCTAACGGCAGGAAGATTGCCACATCAAATATATATTCTGAAAATCTTGCAGTGATGACATAACCCGTGAGAGGTTCGAACGAGTTATCAAGGGCGAATCAAATCCCACATAAATTCCCAACTTGCGTTAAGGAACCATTTTAGTACGAAGTGGGGGACTAATTGGCACATGCATAGTGCAACCAAATTTTCGTAAATGTGAAATATTTGGTTGGAATCCGGTTAAAAGTTGTGATGGTGAAAATTGATGATAAGCCGTTGGTTTAATTTTAATCAATTTTGATGCACGCAAAATTGCATATCCCCGAGCTGAAATAGATAACTTTGAATGCATAAGCAACGGTCTTGCAATAAGTTTCAGAAGCTTAATTAATGATTCTGCCAAACATTTTAAGTGTGAATATGAGCTACCGGATGTTCAACTTCAATTATCAATGATAGACAATAGTCATCAAATACTTGAGAAGTAAACTCTCCTGCATTATCTAGTTGAATATATTTAATCTGATGGTCAGGGAAGTGTGCTCTTAATTTGATTATTTGAGCAAGTAATTTGGAAAATTCCATATTTCTTATAGAAAACAAACATACATGTGAACAACGAGTTGGTGCATCAATTAATACCTTAAAATATTTAAATGGTCCACATTCTGGGTGGATTGTGCCATGTATATCACCTTAAATTCTTTGTAGAAATGTTGGAGATTCAGAAGTGATTTTACTATATGAAGGTCTAGTGGTTAATTTTCTTTGTGCACATGGAGCACATAAGTAATCATTTGGTAAATTCAATTGGTTTGATAAATCATGCCCATTTGAATTTTTAGCGATTTTACGCATCATGGTTGACCCAGGATGACCCAAGCGATCATGCCAAAGAATTAATGTATTTGTATTTGTGAGCTTCTAGCTCATGTTTATAGAATGAGATTCAACTATGCCAATTCGTAGAATATAATTAAGTCAAAATTGTTTCAAAATTTCCTAAAATAAGCTTCTGGCTTTCAATTTTAGAAATGATACAAAGATATTCTTTATTATTTTCATTTATAGTTTCAATATGATAACCATTCATTCTTATATCCTTAAAGTTTATCAAATTTCTTTTAGAATTGCTTGAGTATAATGAATTTTGAATGAAGATATGTGTACCATTTGGTAATACTATATGGGCTTTTCCAGACCCTTCATTTATATTAGTAGATCCGGCTATAGTGGAAACTTTAGCTGATAAATTTTTAGATAATTCAGATAAAATCTTCCGATTTTTCAAAATCGTACGAGTAGTTGCACTATCTAGTAGGCATATATCATCGTTCAAATATTAATGATCCATACCTTAAGAATTAAAGACAATATAGTTAGTCATTATTGAAAATAATTATAAATAAATGCTAATGTTTTCTAAAAAGGATTACAAAGAAAACTACTAATTCAAATCAATATCCATCAGTACACATTATTTCAACTAGTTCTAATAAAATAAACAAACAAACATCAACTTCAAATTAACCGAAATAGAATGGAAAAACCACACAACAAGCTTCAGGCTACTTCTAGTTGATCAGATCGGTCATATCGTCAATCATCGCATTGAGATTTTCATCATTTGTGAAATTTCCATCATCATCTTCGAAGAAATCATCTAACTCAAGTTAGTGTTATCGAACAATCCTTCAGTGTAATTTGTTCAAATATTCTTTGAACGTTGGTATTCTTTAGTTGTTTTTTTACGATCTACATGTACGCAACCAATGACCAGAGCATCCACATCTGTAACAAACTTCCTCATAGTGCCTGTTATTTTCTGAAGTAAAATTATTAGTTTTTCGGGCTCATTTTTATTTTGTTGCTTTTTAAAGTTCGTAGTTTTGTTGCCTTTAAAATGACCATAACCGCCTCTATTGGAGTTACATCGACATCCATGGCCACGACCACATCCTCTACCTTGACCTCTACTTCTTTCGGAGTGGTAAAAATTAGCATTAACTTCCGGTAACATAGCCGAACCAGTTGGTCTTGATTGGTGATTTTAAATAAGCAATTCATTATTTTACTCAACAATTAATAAACATTCTATGAGTTCCGAATATTTTATAAAATGACGCTCTCGATATAGCTGCTGTAGGAGTGTGTTTGAGGCATGAAACGTTGAAAATGTTTTTTCAAGCATTTGTGCATCATCTAACTTTTTTCCACATAATTTCAGTTTAGAAGTAAATTCTAAACATAGCATGATTATACTCCCTTACAGATTTGAAGTCTTGAAACATCAGGTTCAACCATTCTGGCCCAGTATTTGAAAGTGTGACCATCTTTTGGTGGTCATAGCGCTCCTTCAGTAAGTTTCATAAGTGGAGAGGATCATTTTCATTAAATATTCTATTTTTAGATCATCATGGATTTGACGTCTTAAAAATATCAGAGCCTTTGCTTTTCATGTTGGGACACATTATTACTATTTTTAATGGCATTTTCTAAGCATTGAGATTGCAAGTGGATCTCATTATCTAGTATCCATGACAAATAATTGTCTCTAGATATATCCAAAGCTTTGAATTCAAGCTTAACAATGTTTTCCATGTTATGAACTAAAAGAAAAGAAAATATCAGTATAAATATTTTGTTAGGAAGAAAATGTTATCCGATTATTGATAGCCAAATTCTCAAGATTAAACAAAACCATCAGATTGGACTATTACCCTAAAAAAATTATGATTAAATTGTGTCCATGAATTCAAATATATGATAGAAGCATAAAAATATGTTGGCATAAAGCTTAAGCGAAAGCATGCATACTATGCTGGTAAGAACAGATCAAATATATAAAGTAAGAATTAATATCATTAATGTAATCTTCATAACGTGCTTGGGATAGTATATTAATACATAATAAGTAGGCTTGACAAAAAATAAAAAGAAATAAAACTAAAATAAAATGAAATAAAAGTTTTATGTCATTATGATATAATAACAGCACACAAATTGAAATTTACTTGCAAGAAAATGACAGTGGATGCATACACTGGAATAGTGAATCTAAAAGGTAATAGGACCATTACATAAAGTTAAATTTGTACATGCACATAATCGCATAGATCAACGTGTAGCCATGTATTTTAAAAGTAAAATCGGTAATAAAACATGCACCAATGTACCTTTGTATAAAGTAATATTGCATAGACCTAATAAAATAATATGTGGGAGCACTATTTTGCTGATAACAACAAAAGATGCAGACATTATTTAATAGTTTTAACGAATAATAAAGATACAAAGATAACACGAAATGATACCTACGGTTTGACGTAGGAAAAAAACAGTGTAGATATTTATGAACAATAAAGTCAAGTACATGACATAGTCGGACTAGCTTGCATATAAAAGAGCTTTAATACTTGATAAGCAATGAATGAGATACGCATTCCATAAGTCAAAAGCTTTCAATGCATATAAATAGAGTTTTTAGCCCGTGAAGGCATTCTTACTGTATAGGAGTTGTCCTATAAAAGCAGTTGTTTTGTTTTTAAAAAAGGAAACGATGATGAAAAATAATGTAAAATAGAGGTCGTAGATTATCTTATCTGATATTTAAGAAATAAAGGAGGTTGATTTTGATATAAAAAGGTGAAATAATGAAATAGTTCGTCTACCACATGGTCTATATTAAAAAAGGTATAAAGATACTAAATATATTTTGAACCTTTTTAAATTATTATATATGTTTTTTATAAAATATCAATATATATTTGTACATATTTATATTAACGAAATAATTTTTTTATGCAAATCCGTACAGATTTGTATATAATATATATATATATATCTATTATATATATATATATATATATTATACATATAAAAAATTAAATTTTTTAATAAAATCTTTTGGCCAAAATAATTTTTGTAATGAAATGTTTCAACCGAAATAATTTTTTAACATATGTAATTTATATTGACTAATTAATATCCTATGAATAAAAAAATTTGAAATAAAAATATATAATATTTCAAATGTATAAAAAATTATATATGTATATATATGTATTTAAACATATCAACATTTGAAATTTTAACTTAGAATTTTAAATAGATTTTTTCTTATAGATCAAGATTTTGTTTTAAATTTAAAACTATCTTGAGATATTTTAGATATTAATTTATTTTTTCAAATTGGTTAAAATTTAAAAAAATGAAACAATATATATATATATATATATATATATATATATTCTATGGTCAAATTATGTAGTATGGTTCCTAAAAGAGTTTTGAAAATAAAAATTAGGTATTTGGATTTTGAGTTCACTTAAGGGAAATAAATTCAAATTTAAAAGATGTTTCTAGGACTTGTTTCTATTTAGATGTTTCTAGGACTTGTTTCTATTTTGATGTTCATAGGTTGAGTACTATATTGATGTTTATAGACTTATATGTCTATCTTGGAGTTACATGCATGTGGTTGAATTTATTCACCAATCTTGGAGTTTTGGCACCTTTTTCCATTTATGTGATTTTCTAGATTTCTATTATGATTTCTAGATTCAATATTATATGTTATCACCATATGATTTTGGGGGTTTCGCTTTTAGGAGATATTGTGGGTTTTTGATATTTGGTGACTTCATACTTGAAATTTATTGAAGCTTTCTTGTTGTATTGGCCAATACTGGCTTTATGTCTACTTGAGATCCAATCATTATATCCATTATCTATTTTGCTTAACTCTTTCATAATAGTCTAGACTGACCCATTTATTATTTAATAATACTCGACCGACATATTTCAAGTGCTCTAATTTGACTGTTCTCGAGAAGATATTTACTAAAGTCCTTTATTTATTATTTATCTTGTCATCATCTTGTATATGTGTATAGATTCAGTATAGTGTTGTATATATACCGAGTCTAGATTCATTCCTAATACTTATTCATATCTTGAGTTATAATGTTGATGTATTTTATGGATCTTTTGGCCATAGTCTTGTATTCGACATTATGTATCTAATTTCTCATTCAGTTATATCTATTGTATATTCCACTATGTAAATTATTTTTATGATTTTGTGATTTGTATTTATCATATGATTTTTTGGATTTTATTATAGCCACTATAATTTTGTTTTAAGCTTGAATTGTATACATTGATTCAACCCTCGAACAGAAATATATATCATATTAATCGACGTATCGATACTCGCTTAAAATAAAATTCACGGATGATCGCTCATAACCAGCTCTATTCTTTGCACTAGTTGACGCAGTTACTCTCTAATAGCCTCTATTAGTGTGGGTCTCGGGGTGGAGCGTCACTATATATATATATAGGTGTAGGTATATGTATGTATGTTTTATACACATACATAAATATGTTATATACATACATACATACATATGTATGCATATGTGTGTTTATATATAGATATAATAAATTATTATGGATAATATATATGTATATAAAGGGACAAATGTGTTCGTTGTGATGTAAACATAGTGCTTATACACAGATAAATTAAACCTTGTACAGTTCTATATGTTGCATGTGCATTCACTATGCACGCATATGTGTATTTGGTACACATATATAAATATACATTATGTATATATATACATATATATATTAAATAAAAATAAATCTTTTACATAAACAAATTAAATAAAACAAAGATCTTATTTAAAATTATTTAGATTGGATTTAAAATAATTTAGACTTCATAGGCTCAACAAGATCTAGAATCGAAATTTATTTTAGAAATTCACCCGTTTATTCTGTTGCGACCATGCTCGGTTCCTTCAATGGTATCAGAACCCACTAGCCTATGTGATCTAAATTAGCAATATTATGCCTAACTTATTAAAGCCTACCCATTTAGTATGATGTCTAGAAAGGTGGTGTTAAAGATTGAATTTGGGTAATCAAGTACACTACCCTACCTGATTACTGGCTAGCATGAAGGACAAAGTCAGCCCAAAGTTATGCCTAATATAAAGGCATGAATGGATTTTTGGGCCTTGTGGTAATTAAAATGTTTAAGGTAATCCCTAATGTAAAGCCTAAAGGTTATCCCTATATAATGATATATGTATATTTATCTTAAAACATTTAGGGTAATTAATAATTAAAATTTTCAAAATTAATTAAATATTTAAATTTGTGTTAATTAAATAAATTAGTTAAATGTTAAGTAATAATAAATAATATACATTATAAGAAATATTAGTATAAATGTTATAGTACATATTTCAATTTTAAAACGTTTAAATGAATTAAATTAAACTAATTAATGTGTTAGTTAATTAATTAAGTAAATTATGTAAATAATATTTAATTAATAAAAATAAAATTAAGTTAAATATGATTTAACTACAAAAGGTAGAAATGTAATAAATCAAAATTAGATCTAAGAAATAAATATATATGTTTAGTAGTTCGGCATTTTCGCCAAACTCTTATGCTTTATTTTTTCATATAGCTGTCTTAGTGCATATATCCGAACACCTGTTTCAATCTTTTATTCATGTGGACGGCCCACTATAAATGTCGGCTAGCTTTGCTAAAAAAATAATAAATAAATAAATAATATTTATAATACATATACCATTCTTTTGAGTGTGTCTAACACTTGAATCATAAGGGTATTTCATACGAAATACATATCCCATAAGTCGATATCACTCAAATAAGTATATATTAAAGATTATGAGTCTCTAATATTAATATTGTCCTCAATCATTTATATATTAATAGATTACTTGCATACTCGTTAGTTGTTGATGTTCCTCCAGCTAAAGATGTTATGTGTGGTACTATTAATATATTGAATAGATGAAGTACGCTATATGCATGTATTTGTTGATATTCCTCAAGGTATGTGCATTTATACTTATGCCATCACAAAATGGCAGATATGAGTGAATAATCTCCTTCGACTTTGTGATATTCCCCAAGGTTAAAATGAGATTAAGACAAAGAACACGAGTTAGGAGTCATATATAATGCAATCGATAAAGTATTATCCATTAACTACAGGCTTATGATTTGTTGATATTCCTCAAGGTCATAACCTTAACGCAAGCGAGTCTTAATACCTACTAGAAAAATTAAAAGATTTCTACATTTGCTTTTAGGGTTTTGAGAAACATAAAAGTCTAATGTGATCTTATTAGTAAAATAAAATTTATGGTTAACCTTATCAATAGTATATAAACATTTGTTACATATAAGTGTCCTAATCTGCTGAAATTAGAATTTGTAGAAAAATGTCCATACCAAAATGATTTTCTGAAAATGACAAATTCATTGGACCTAACTACATAGACATGCTAAGGGCAATCAAACTATAACTAACCAATGAATGCTTATGGTCATCAATAACCGAGTCTCCAAAAAAAACCTACTGGAAGTGCAGATCTCGAATAAATAATTTCTTATAACAAAAGAATTGCCGACCTAGAACTCGCCCAAGTTTACATGTTTTTGACATTAAAAAAACCATTTCAAAGATAGCATAAAAACATGTACATCCATCAAATCTATGATATCCTCAAAACATTGTTTAAGAAGCAATCTCATTTTATAAGGTATGAGATTACAAAGAAATTCTTCAATAAGAAGATGAAAAAGGGCACGCATGTGACAAGTACATCATATCAGTGAAGGATATATTGGTGACTTTCCAACTTGGATGTTACGGTAAGCAATGAACTACAAGTAACCTGATCCTAAGGTTTTTTGCTCCATAATTCGAGCCTACACTGAAATACAATATGAACCAGTTTAATGAAAGGCTCATGGAGTTGCTCAATATGTTGAGATTAGCTGAGTCTTCATTCAAGGATCAAGGCACAATGCTCGCAGTAAAAGGGAAAGCACCGTCTTTGAATGGTTCGAAGAAAAGAAAAGGGATTAACACGAAAAGGAAGAAGTGCGCTTCAAATAACATGGGTAGTGTTATCACCGTTACAAGAAATGGCCTAGAAACGGAATCAATCGGATTATCTAAAGATTGTCAAAGAGAAGAAACATAATGGTTATACCACTACTAAAGGTACATGTATGATTCAAAATTATTTTGCAATCAATAAATTATCTTAGGTTTTTGGTATTAGATTTGGAAATCATATTGGTAATTCGTACAGGGACTTAGGAACAGGCGGCATGTGGCAAATAGTGAAATAAGATTTCAATTACTAATGGATCTCTAGTAGATGTAACTGCAGTTAGATACTTTCACTTGGATTTTCCAAATGGAACAGAATTAATTTTAAACAATTTCTACGTCCGAAATATGATCGAAAATCATTTTATCGATAATATGATCGAAAATCATTTTATCGATAATATGACCGAAAATCATTTTATCGATAAACAACTTTTTAACCATCAAAAGTCGCATACAATTTTTTACTTACACTTATTTCTCCATTTAAGCAAGAATATGTAATAAAAATATTTATTTTATTTTTGAAAATAAAATATCTTTATGACATCATCAATGATGTCATCATTTTTAGATAACTGAATTTTGAATTTAAATTGAGTTTAAATGATTTAATAAATATTTTGAAATCAAATGAGTTCCTATTAATTGTTAAATAATAATAGAAATGTTATTTTCAAATTTTATTTACATTTATATGTAATTTGATTAAAAAGTGAAAATGCGACCAAGAAACAACTTTCAGATTTTCGACGGTTTAATAAACAGAAGTTGCTCAAAGTGATTGCAACGTATTTTATATGTCTTATGCTCATATATAACATGCACATACATGCACCACCATACACATATGCACATATACATACCAAATGCTCAAATACACCTATATATATATATACACAAGCACAAAATATCATGATATTTATAACATATATTCACATATAAGAAAACAACACATCAAACATCACCTCCTTATACGCCTACACACCTAGGGCATGATGAGAAGAGGACAACGGGGTGGTCATGCTCATGGAGTGCGGTTGTGGGTGAGGGTAGAATGGTCTTTGTGCAATAAGATATCTGTTTACATATTTTTGCTTATTAATACAAGGCACACCTTCTCATTTTATTCACACTTCCATTACATTTCCTAGATTCTTCTTCCTCTTTATTAATGGCATCCATGTCCTAAAAAATTATTCCATAGTCGTAGCAAAGCTCTGCTGCAAATACACTTCCAAATATAGGAAGATATCACCTTAGTTTGAAATTAAAGTGAGCGATGGCCTTTTCTTCTTTCTCCTTACTTGGCCAAACTCATCAAGAGCAAATACTACCTCTTCACCCTCTCTAGTACAAGATCATAAGCTTTAGTGCAATGATAACGTAGCTATAGTCGATTTTAGTACATTTAGAGACAAATGAAAGTGAGAATTATTCCGCTTGTTTATTTTATTAAACTATATAATGATATGATATGTTTTTCCATACTTGTTTTCTATGTTTAATCATCATGTTTTAGATGCGATAATATGTTTGCCTGGTTGTAAAAATAATTCACAATAAATATACATTGAATTTACACTAAGAAAACACTTTCTCTTATGAATTATAAAAGTGTTACGGCATAGTTAAACCTCTTTAAACATGAATAAAAATTATTTAAAATGGTTTATAAACTTTTTATAAATGTTCTATAAACATTAAAACTCATTTCGATAAAGTTTTGAAAAGATATGAAAAATGAGTCAAAAGTGAGAATGTCGCGTAACGGTTCGCGATTTCGCGGCATAAAAAGTTAAATCAATTCATAGAGTGGAATATAGCTCAGAATTATTCAATAAATTTTTTTTTGGACTCTTTAACTATAGTTTCCAAATGAAGGATAAAAATCAATATTTCATTCAGTAAAATTTGAGATACTTCCAAGTCAAGTTTTCCAAATCATCATGTTTTGGTTGTTCGTAAAATATGGATTTCAACCCTTAAAAATAGATACTTTTAAATCTTTAAAAATATGAGATAAATTATAAAAATATGTTAAAATATTTTACAAGAGTTTTAAATGAAAATGACATATAAAAGGTTTAAAAAGGGATATGTGATACGAAGACCTTAAAAGCACTATTCACGGGAAATTTAACAAAGGAATTTAGAAATTTATGAAATAAGATTTAAACTTGGATTTTCTTCCCGAATCCTTTATAAATGTTTTTCAAATAATAAATCAAGTAATTTAAAGGGTTTCAGTTAATCTAATAACTTGACCGCCTTATTGATGATAGAGAGATAGTCTCTAGGCTTGGGTTTGGAAAACCAGTTTCCCACTTCCCAGCTATCCGGACCGGTCCGATGGAGGGGATAGTTAGTTTGATTTACTTGGATAGCATTTTCTTAAGATAAAAGATAAGAGATTTGGAGTTTTAAAATAGAATTTGAATGGTATACAGAATATTCTAGTTAAACTCTATATTAAATTCCAAGGAGGGAACTTGTATTATCCCTGTGAATTTAAAGGGTAATTTCACCATTATTCGATGAATAGCACAGGTTGAATGCAGAAACTAGTAATGAATATGATTAATCTAAAATCTATAAATCCTTTTTACTCAATACTAAGTGATTTGAATTTACAGTAAACGATGACTTAAATAACATTGTTTTTAACCCATTAAAAGACATGTTTTGGAAATAAGTAATCTCCATTGAGATTGAAATTATACCAATAATAGAAGATGGAAATGTTTTACTAAGTAATTCAAAAGAAATGATTTGCTATTTTCGAAGATAAAAGGGTTTTAAATAACCAAAGGATTAGATAAAAGAGGTTTAGAAATCCTGTATATACCGAAAAAGAAAATGGTTTGAGGACATATATCTCTAAGAAGATATTTTGCTTGGATAAAAGATATTGATTAATCAAATAATAATCATTCACATACTTGACATTTTTATCGATATTGGTTTGGAGAGACTGGATTGGATTTGGGTGATTTCTATCCAATAACTACTTTGAACCAATATACGCATTCGAAAGTGAAGACATGTTGATGACAATGATTTTGAAGACAAAGATCTTCATAATGTATGGGTGCTTGTGATTCCCATATTACATACAAATGGTGGCAATAGTACCTTTATTCTGAAATCTTCAATGCAAGGGCTACTCGCTACTAATCCTAGGGGTCATTACCAGATAGGATATAGTAGGAGTATATTTGGTTTGTCCTGTTCCTGGACAACTTGTATGGACGAGTGTTTGACATTGCATTTCTATGACCATGCACATTGGTTTCTACAAACGTACATATGTTTGATGGTGTAGGAGGTAACTTCTCTTATACTTAACATCCGTTCTTAAGGCGTATGAACTTGGGATTGTACTTTTGTGGAAACCAATTAGTGTGTCATCGGAAATGGCAATATGGTATTCAAAGTGGGATTTGTCATGTGAAAGGTAAAATGTTACCTCAAGCCTTACACATCGGTAATGGAAAAAAAACAGGGTAGATGCAGCAGGGCTAAGTGAGTCGATCCCATTAGGATATGTTCATTAACTTTCTGAATTACCCTCTATATTTTGGGTTTGTTGTGTATGTTGTGGCCATGGATAGGTCGGGAACGACCGAGGTGATGGAATATTCAGTATTATCTATGGTAGAGGTAGGCCAATTCTGTGTTGGTAGGAGGCAGCGAGGCCATGCCTCGGTACATTCCTTTAGAGATGTAATTTTAAAAGGTAGTCCCTTACCTTCTCATTGTTGGAAACCCATTTTCTAATGCGTACCTTTATGGTTTTGATTGCAGATGCTAGTATGCTGGAATTTAATTAATGTAACAATTTCGGCTATGATTAATATGTTATTTGAAAAGGATTTTCAAAGAAATGTCATTAGAAATAATATCAAATGATTTGATAAAAATGTTTTAGTTATCATAAGGATAAAACGTCCGTGTTTATGTGCGACGTGGTCTTATGAGATACTCTTCTTTTTAAATGTTTTTTGGCATCAAAGTTGATCTATAACACTATCATATATATTTATAATTTGCATTTCTCACGCTTGTTTACCAGACTGATCCAGGTATTTTTAATACTTGGGTCAGATCCAGGTAGTTTCAGGATTAGCTGAAGACGCTTGGATTTTCCAAAGGAGAGATGGAGATCTTCATCAACATATGGACGTAGTTTACTTTTCCGCCGTGTTTGTTGTTTTTCAGCATTTGTCGGCATAGATATTTATAACTCTCCAGACTGAGCTTAGGACAGAATCTGATATATGTATTTAAAAGTTAAACATTATTGAAATAATATATGTTATTCCATTTTTGTGTGATTCTGTTATATATTCATTCTTTTTACCCTTAATAATTGGTTTTTCCGACACTTGAATGCACGACATGCAACACAGTGGGTGTATTATTATCGATTTTTAAGGGTCGAAAATTCCGTTCGTTACACATGGTATCAGAGCTTAGGTTGAGCGAACACTTAAGCCTGGTAGGAGTAAGTCTGATTAGAGATTGAGTTAGTAATACCCTAGGACGAGTAACTCCTTGGAGATAGGGTAAGTGACATCCTAGAATGAGTTGAGAGTATTATATATGAGCGCGTATTTGTTATATAAAAATGATTTTTGTTTCGAAAAATTTGTAAATGAAATAATTTTACATAGAGTTATATTTTGAATATGAAGAATATCTTTTGGAAGAGAAAGTTATTTATGTTGTTAACTTATAAATTAGATGATCGTTTAAAATTAGGTTAGTTAAATCTAAGTGTGAACATCTTATGGTTAGAATTTTATAGTTTAACTATAAGATGTTTAATAATAATGTTTAGGAAACATTTCAGCAAAGATTTCAAAAGATTTTTGGAAGAAATAAAACATTTAAACGTATATATAATGGGAAGAGATCTAAGTTAGAAAAACTATCTTTAATAGGTTGAACAAGGGTCTCGATTTGTTTTGTGGCATTCTGAATAATCTTCTAAGTATTGATAGGTATTGGTTTTAAGGAAGCAGTATCAAGTGCTTAGTAAATTATTTTCTTTATCATTGTGCAGTCAAAACAGATTTATGTTAAGATACATCTAAATTAATAATTGGTAAATAGCTGGTTAAAATGTTAACAATTTGACATTAGATTAGGTTAGGATAATTAAAATGCTTAGTATCTATCTCAAAGTGTTTGTTGTTTATAGAAGCCTTTTAGTTATGGGGAAGTTATTCCCGAGGGGAATCCTCAAGAGCCTATTAGGGTGAAAAAGATGATCTAATAATTCTTTCTAGTGATAAAGAGGAACCTGTAAGATGGCCGCCTAGCAATGGTTGGTCGTATATAGAGGAAGAGTTTGATCAGTATACTCGTCTAGATAAGGATGGTTATACTTTGGCTGAGTTTATTATACCACCAAAGACTTCGGGGCTTGTTACGATATCCAATGATGAAGAAACAACCCAGGCATCAGACGACATAGAGATAGTGATGGGTTAGAACCCATGGAGTTGCACCAGGAATCCTCAGACGGAATGTGGATAATGGGTCCAGAAAGTTCGGAACCAAAACAAGGTGAGGAGGTAATTCACGAAGAAGAAGTAGCTATAGAGGAAGAATCCCAACCACAAAAAGATCCAAATACTGCAATAAATAGTCAAGACTTCGCTGCACATGATGCATGGATGGATGAAATGTCAAATGAAGCAGGTAATAATAGCGATGATAATAACATCATTTCGGAGATAGGCAAGAATGAGAATGTCATTTTGGAAGAACGATCGCCAGTTTCAAGCATCGTTTGGGATGATATGAAAAAGTTTAAGGATCCTTGGAAGGAGGAAGGTCAAGGTCTAGAGGAGTTGGCCAAGAGTTGTTTTACCAGGATTTTTGGCTGGATTGGGTCCTGTTTCATGGGTCTCTCAAGGACAGCATTGACAACAAATGGGATGGAATTTAGTTCATCGGAATGAGGATGAGAATGAAGCAGACGACGAGGTGGAAAGCGAGACGAAGACGATATGGGGAAATTATGGTATATGAGTTTGGGAATTTAGATGGACCATCAGCGTCGAAATTGGAAGGATAGTTGGGTATTATGATAAGATTTGAAGACTAGTTGACAACTATATAATATAGTATTTTTAGCAGTAGTTTATAGTGGCTTAAGTATGTTTGAAATATGGTTGTGTATTTCCGTTATGTATAATACCTAAGTATGGTGTGGATGACTTATGTAAGATATTAAGGCTCGTATAATATAAATATGGTCTTTTATTTTGACTTCTTTCATTTATATTTATATAAATCACTTAATAAAATTTATAAGAATTCTTAGTAAAGGAAATAAAATTTAAAAGGAGAGTTTTCTTTGTAAGATAAACCGTTACTTTATGAAATAATTAAGAACCTAAACCAATATTTTTCAAAATATCTTCGTAGAAATTTTAGAAAGGATAAAGAGCACGTGCATTATACATAGATTAATTCGTTGCACGATTTGGCCTAAGATTCAAATATAGGAATTCGATGCCCGAAAAGAATTTATCACTCAATGCTCGACGGCAAACATTGATAAGGGTTTGTAGTCCGATGCTTACATTTTCTATCATAGTTGAGAGCTACGGAAAGTAAATAAAAGTTACCGAGCTTGAACAGAGTCCGCACTAGAGAATCGAGTGATCAATACTAGTTTGAAAGCAAAGTGGTATATCCGAATTTAAGATTGGAACAGATATATCATACTGATAATCTATGTACATAGCATGGGTTTGTGTTTGAAAAAAAGTTTTATTTTGGGTAAGTATTACTGGGTTTTGGGTTAGTAAAATTTCGGGGACGAAATTCTTTTAACGGGGGAGGAATGTAACGACGTATAATTGTATCACTTTGATTTGAAATATTTAATTAATTTTCAATATTCGAAATAGCTTTATTAAATATAAATAATCATGTTTTATGTAATGAATAATAATGGTATTTTTTTGAAAAAAATGTTTACAAAAATATATTCTTTGGAAAAATATCGACAATGTGAACGAATATCTTTTTATCGATAAACAGCTTTTCAACCATCAAAAGTCACGCACGATTTTTTTACATATACTTATTTCTCCATTTAAGCAAGAATTGTAATAAAATTATTTATTTTATCATTGAAAATATAATATATTTATGACATCACCAATGATGTCATCATTTTTAAATAATTTATTTTTGAATTTTAATCGAGTTTAAATGATTTAACAATTGTTTTAAAATCAAATACGACCCTTTTAATTATTAAATAATAATAAAAATGTCATTTTAAATTTTTATTTACATTTATATGTAATTTAATTAATAAGTGAAAATATGACCAAGAACGAGCTTTCATATTTTCAATGGTTTAACGAACGGAAGTTGTTCCAAGTGATCGCAACGTTGTTTATATGTCTTGTGCACATATACAATTTGCACATACATGCACCAACATATACATATACACATATATACATACTAAATATGTAATGACCTGGATTTTCAAAAATTAATTTGGAATATTTAAATGATTTTAAATATTGAAATTGGAATGTAAATTGGTTTTTGAATAAGAAGATATCAGTTGGAAATTTTAAATAAATTCCAAATACAATGATTATCGTAATATAGAAATAGGGCGAATAATTGAAATTTGAGCTGAATATAAATTGAAATGATTTTTAAAGTGAACATAAATTCTATTTGAACTAGAATTGAGTTTGTAAGTTTTTAAAACTGGGGTTTCAAACGTTTTCATTTTTTTTTTGAAATCATCGATTTAGTCAACGCTTTTAAATAGCGATTTAGGACACAGTCTCGAAATTCGATGAGACTAGTTCCATTGGATCCATAATAGTGTATTATTATCGAATTTCAAATTTCGTAGCATTTAGAGTTACCGTTTGGTCGTGCGATCTGAAAATGCCTAGAAATGGTTTAATTGGATTTAATTTAAATAATTGACTTAAAAGGCTATCTTCCATATACGATCGAGCTAAGCTTCGAAACTTGTTCCATTTTGTTCGGAATAGCAATATAACATTAAAAACCCCGGGTGCCACACCTCGGTTGGGAGTTCAAAATTAAATATCTAGATACCTTTAATTCTAAATAATATATTTTTATCGATTTAACTACACAGCCTCTTTTATATCTCCATCAGCTACCCTAAACTTGTACCTAGGCCGTCCTACATCTGTAAGCCGTTCCCCTTCCTTTATGATCGAGTGTCCTTCCTACTTTGCTTTCAAATACGAAATCAACATAGATGAAAAAAAATCGTTTGTAGGTCGTGAGGTGACTGGTAATGGAACCGCGATCGAATTCACGCTGGAGGGCAGCGCACACGCGAAGGGAAAAAACACATGAGGCTCGGGCTCGTACAACTATGCATTAGGGATGGGGGCATGGGAGTTGAAGTTTGGAGCGGCGGCAATGGTCAATGGTTGAGGCGCGTTCAAGCTAGTGGTTAGGGCTTTGGATTAGAGGGCCGTGACACTCGGAACTGGAGTTTGGCAGATCAAATTGGTTGACTGGATGCGACATGTGCAGGTTCGCGTACGCACGAGGAGTTGAAAGTAGTGGTCGACGTCGATCTGGGTAGCGCGGCGAAGTTCTCGTTCACACACACACAGATATATATATGATGTATGTATATACGTGCGCGATTATAGCAACCTGGAGAGTAACAGTAAAGGTTAGGGTTCGTGATTAGTGCTAATTGCTGTACTTGAGCTAATATTTATATCATTACGTAAATTATAAATCTTATAAAAGGTATAACTATTTCATACGAGGTCGAGACCGAGCACCATTCACTGTGTTGCACTCGGTTGGACGAAATCTACAAAAAAAGGATCGGTTTAGAGATTTTTGAAATCCGTTGGAATTTTAAATTAAATCGAACGTAGCTCGATTTAATTCAAATCTATGTGTTTGGCAATTTAAAAATCAAGGTGAATAAATCTCACTCATTTGGATTATTGCTATTAATTTTTAAATAGTTAAAATTAATTATTGATTCCTGATTGAATTTATAAATTATTATTAGTTTCGACGTTATACATATACATAGTAGTATATATATTAGTAGTTGGATATCATTTCCCGTCGATTGGAGCGGATGAGATCCTATGCGCCCCACATAAGAGCGGATGACCCTATATTACCGCGATATCCCCATCGAAGTGGGATTGGTATTTTTATGCTTTATTGACATATGTGGATGCAAGGAAACAGGTTGGAGGGATCCAACTGGATTCCTTAAATTTTTATTGATTGTTTTGATATATTATAATATATGATGTATTAGAATAATCTATCATAGATTATTATTGTGATGTGATTTATTGGATGCTATAGTAGCGCTGGCCTTAATTTTGATATTTTATACCATAAATATTATTTTGAATTTTTAAGAAATTAAAGGAGATTTTTAATATGAAAATATTTATATCGAAATTCAGATTATTCAAAAGAGATTGATTTGGATAAGCAATATTGATTTTTGATCGTATTTAACAATTCAAGAAAAAATATTTTAAATAGAGATTTTAAAATAATTCGTATAGAAGGTTTTAAAACAATGTATTTTTTTTAAAAGATATCCTGAAAAATATAGAAGGCATTGAAATCAATAGTAAAAATAGATTTGAAAAATAAATGGAATTTATAAGGAAATGGATTTATTAAATGGAATTTTATAAATGGGATTAGTTTTATAAAAAGTGAGACTCAAAGGAGTTATAAATTTATAAACAATGTTTATAAATAAAGCAAAACAATATTAGATGATAATTTGGGAATATAAATTCATAGGGGGAATTTATACTAGGATATGGAAATCGGGTTGAGGAAAATAATGGATCCTATTTTTGGAAGTGGAAATGGTTAGGATGTCGAAATGAAGTCGATGTGTTGTGAGTCGAGAGGAATTTATAAATTGAATTGGTTATTGAGATTTTGAAAATTTATTTGTATTATTAAGAAGTGAAGTTTGTTTTTAACATGGAAATTTCATTTATTAAACTATGTTACTTTAATTAGTTTAGAATTGAAATACATCAAGAAGTGAATTTTTCAAATATTTAATACTTATTGTAATAAATTCTAATTTTTAAAATTAGCTTTGAAAATTGATTTGTTTATTTGAAAATGAGTTGTAATCGAGTAATTGATGTTTATTTAGAGAGTTTGATATTTTTAAATAAGTGCTTAAACATGTTTTAAAAATAAATAAAATATTATCCTGTAAAATTATGTATTATATATGTAGAGTTTTGAAATGACTGAAATTTATTAATAAATCTTTTCGAGATTTGGAAATGGGGTTTATGTAATGGATGTGATTTTATAAGGAAAAATGTTATAATGAATTCTAGGCGTTTAAGGAATTTCCTAGATGTTTGGAAACATCAAATCTGGATTCATAAAGAAGTTGTAAATGGATAAACGAGATTATGAGTGAGTATAGTCGACTTTGGAAAATGTTAAAGGAATTAATATAAATTCCGAAAATGTAGGAGATAAGATATGAAAAATTCCTACTATTAATATTTGAAATGATTTCGGATAATGGACTAAGAATATTTTCCTAAGAGTTGAAATGGAAGGTTTTTTGAAGTATTTAGAGATGAAGGATTTATATCGAGATATTTTCTAAGTAATGAATTATAAATCAAAGTTGGAAATATTTCACTAAGCGTTGAAGTGAGGTACGGGTGGAAATATCTTGTTATGGGAATAAGTGTTTGAAAATGTTTTCAAATATTGAAAAATTTGAAAGTGCTTTGAATATATAAATCTTATAAAAATATTTAAAAATAAATATTTTTGAAAATTTATATAGAGCTTAGTGACTGCTTATGGATTTTATTTGATAGTTGAATAACTGACTATCAAATTTTGCGAAATTCGTTGATCGTTTCAAAGAGACCGGGATCAGATTTAATTATCCGAAAACGACTTCGATCAAGTTTGAACGTTACGAATGGTGGTATCGTGATGACTTGGTTGGAACAGACCTAAGACAACTTGTATGGATGAATGCTATCAGAACATCGTCATTGGAGGAAGATGAGCATTCTAAGTGGAATGGTTCTTGAAAGGTAAACATATCCTCAAGCCTCATCAACTGAGAATGACTAAAACATGGGAGTTGCAGTAAGGCTAAGTGCGTTGCCCCAAATTAGGGTATGTTATCACCTTTCTAAATACCCTCAGATGTATTATAAATTATGGATATGGTTGTGCATGGAAAAGTGAGCGCTCGATAAGGGTGGGAACACCTGGGGTGATAAATATTCAGTACTATCCAAGTTTGGGCGGGCTGGTCTTGTTTTGCCAGAGAATCCAAGCAAGGTTCTCGATATATTTTTCTAGATGTGTACTGTAGTGGGCGGTACCCCAGTTGCCCTGTCATTGTATGGAATCAAATATCCACTACGAGCCTGTATGGTTTTGATTGTCCCTACTATGCTGAAATGTGAGATGCAAGCATTTCAGCTATTTTCTAATTTACTTTCTATAGACACTATTATAATATTAGATGATTTGATATACAATGTTTTGATTATTGTAAGGTAAAAACCCATCATGTTTATGTGTGATGCGATCTTATGAGATACCTTTGTTTTCAAAGGATTTTTGAAATAGTAATAACTCAAATTGAGTTTGTTTTTCTCATGCTGGTTTTCCAGACTGACTCGGGTGTTATTTTATTATAATACTCGAGTCAAACCGAGTATTACAGATCCAGGTTGGGATGCTATGAAGCTCAGAAGACGAGCTGGAGGAGTCTCAGGCGTATTACATATATTTGATTATGTTCCACTGTGTGTGTAGACTATATAGTCAATATTGGTGAGGATAAGTTATAATAATTGTCCAAAATATATTTGTTGATTGTTATACTCCGATGATTGTATTTAAACTAACAGATACAGTTTCTTTCGTATAAAAATCTATTATGATATGTTGAATATGCGCTTATATGATTTTTGTTTGATGATAATAAACATATATGCATTCGTTTAAATGTATTTGTTAACGTACTATTTTATTTTTCATAGATCAAATAAATATTTGCTGAATAAAATTAAATAACACAGAATTTGAATTCAAACAGAAATTTCATTCAAACAAATATTTATTACATTTTTGAATAGTACAAATTCAAGCTCTCACTATACATATACAATTTTGATTCTAATTACATCACAATTTAATTTACATAAATTCCTCACTACATAATCACTCACACTCGTATTTTATCTTCATCTTCATTCCAGTTAGAATCCAGCATCCGAGCAATCTACAAAAATATTCTCTAACGCAGTAAAATTGAAAAAGAAATATTTTTGCAATATAAAATAAAATATGGATTTTGAAAATATTAGTTGCCTCAGTTATTTGGGTTGTTCGTCATCATTTACATTTGAATTCATCACACACGAACAATGTGACATGCACAGTGTATCACTGTACATGCCACAAGGTCGTGCACATCGATATACACTTGATAATGTTACAGGGACATGTGAGCACAAGGTCAAACCCAAAATAAAAAGACGGGTTCAACATAGGTGCAATATAAATAAAATCTCGTCATCGGCACAAGGTCAAACCCGAGTTTTTTAAAACTGGGTTCAACTCAAGGTTAATGCACAGTCCAGACTCAACTCAAATGCAAAGCTTCGACAAATCAAAACTGCATCAAAGCACAAATACATGGAACAGTGCAACTCTTCAATGATCAGACATGAACGCAAACTAAATACAAGTGCCAAAATGATCCGAATGCACATAGCCAACAATGTACTCCATACCAATATCAAAGACTCGAATGTATAGTTCAAGTGTGTCAACCAAACAACTGAAATGCAAACTGTATCGAACATGATATGGTCACAATATGAAGACAGAAACTTGACACAGTAAACTGCAAGTGTTGAAGCAAGATCAACACAGCAACTCAAATGACAAAGCGTACACATGTGAAGCTAAATGAAAATCAAGGCATCATGAATATACACAATGCAGACCAAAGAGCAAAAGTAATCTGGATCAAGTACCATCAGGTCAGAGACAAATACAGCAAGCTACAGGGATCTCAATGAATTGGGATGAACAAAGACTCAACAGTAAATCAAACACATGAACCACAATATTGCAAGTGGATGAACAGAGAGATATACACAATGAAGGCAAGTACAGTAGCCTCGACATTAGTACAAACACAAGGACACATAGGTGGTTAAATTACTCAACTGAAGAGAAGTGATCTCAACAAGTTGGTATGCCAGATTTTCAAGCAAGCATGATCAGACCAGTAAAGGCATAAATCAGAGAACAAGCTAAATGAAGACTATTGGAAGTGTGTCGACCACCAACACACAATGACAACATCAAATATACATGGGTTAGTGACCAATTTTTGACCAAGGCTACAATGTGCACAGATGAACAAGACAGCAGTATGCAAGTGCAACAATAGGCAAGTGAAACCGAAGTGCTACAGGAAAATCAAGTGGTCTGCAAATATATCAAAGTGAAGCTCAAAGACGTCAACATGTACGACCTTGACATATGATCAGTGGCAAGCAGATAAAGTGGCAAGTGCAACAGCAAATCAATAATAAAGCAAACCACTTACTCACAGACACCAGTGACACAAGTGATACATGATAGAGTGCAGACAATCAATACACTGCAGGGAACATCAGTGAACAAATCTATGGAAGCCGAAGTCATGAAATAGCTTATACAAAGACAAAGTCCAGGACAGATGAATATTAAACCAAGTCAGAATTCAACGCAAGAAAAGAATTGAAAAAGTCAAAAATAAAATAGGAAAGTAGCTGCCGTAACAATCAAGAAAGGATAGAACAATCTCAATTTAAAGCCGTAACTGTAAAGTAAAGGAAATTATTCGAATTGAATTCATCAGATAAATCATCAACGTCCAACATCAATCAAATGGCCGAAGCACTATGTTGAACAAATCAGACGAACGTATTAAAGGAAATCGAAATCCATATATAAACCCACAATCATCATTGGCAATAACCATCGATCGAGTTCAAGCATTAAAACCCCAATCGTCATCATCGGCAATTTAAAAGCATCAGAGTTTAAGCATGCATCAAACCAGAAAACAAAAGGAGAAAGTACATACCAAAATCGTATACGAACTCGATTCAATTGAAGTGCCGTGAGCTAATCAGAGAAATAAGTGATCGACAAGGCAAACTACCAGCAATCAAAAGCGGCGGTTTCAATTGAAGAGCCCTAATTTCCACAAGGGAACGAAACCCTAATTCAGATCGAACAAAGAAAGCAACGGCCGCCATATTCCCAAAGGAACAAATAAAAAAGGATCGGGTCTAAATAATAAAAGGGGCTGGCCTTTAAGAATTTGGGTTATTATTTTAAAAATAAGGGCTTTATTTTTTGTTTTAAATTTGTTTTTAATTTTAAAACTCTTTTCAAACCGTTGTATTTGCTAGTCGTGTGACTAGGGGACAAGCTACGTGGCGTAGCTTGAGAATTCGCAATTCAGTGGCTGAGTTGTGGCAGGGTTTTGAGCGTAGAGTTAGGTTAGTCAATAGAGGGTGTCGCGAGTTTACGTGTGTAAGCGTGTGACTACTTAATTTCTAGTAGAAACCTTGGGGGCAGCACGTAGGCAGGGTTTTGCTGAAGCTGGGTAAATTCTGTGTCGTTCTATCTCTGCATTTTATTATTCTGCTATTTTTCTGTGCTGCTATTAATCCGTGATCTGTGTTGAAATAATTTTATAAGCTTCCACAATTAATTTTTATAATTATTACCATCACCCTATTCACCCCCCCTCTAGGGTGAAATCGATCCTACAAATGGTATCAGAGCTAGGAATAGAAGTCAATTTTTAAAAATTCATTTTCAAAAATTAGTTTTTGTTTAAAAGTTTGAATTTTTAAAATGGCTTCTTTTAATAATGCTCTTGCTGAGGGTCATTCTATAGTTAGACCACCAATGTTCAATGGTGAATATGATTATTGGAAAAATAGAATGAAAATTTTTCTGAAAAACATTGACGCTTGGAACATTGTTGAGACAGGTTATAGAGCGCCAACTATAATTATGGAAATCAGGAAATAGATAAACCGATGGATCAATGGACATAACTAGAAAATAAATTACAAAATGCGAATGCTAGAGCTATGAATTCTATTATCTGTTCATTAGATCAATTTGAATTTAATCGTGTTTCACATTGTCTAACTGCACAGGAAATATGGTGTAACGTACGCGATTTTTCGTTGCCGAAAAACCGAATAGTTAGGGTTTTAAGAAAAAGATGAAAGACAGAAGAAGAGAGAAAAAATAGAAAATAGAGAGAAAAGAAAATAGAATGGAACAGAAAGAAAACAGCAGAACAATATCAGAATCTCACAATTCGCAGCGGAACAACATATAATAGATAAATGAATAATCTTTAAACAAAGAACTATATCAGTTATTACATTACATCACATTTCATTACATCATATCATCAGAGTGTACAACAACAAACAATGCAGCGGAAAAAGAAATACTATATACTAATAATACGCCATGTCATCCAGCTTGCCTCCAGCAACTCCAGAATATCCTGATAAACCTTAACTCTTGACTGCCCGTGTGAAAATTGGTGGGCACCCAGAGTTTGGGAAGGAAAACAATAAACTCCGAGTCAGTCATGTGACTGGTGTGAGAACTCAAAACAGTTTATTTATCTTTGAAAACAAAATAGAGGAATATTTTTAAAGTCAATTCGCCATGCTTTTAAAAATGAGACTACCATAAGGCCTCCGCACACACACACATGCAAACGCAGAATCGGAGGAGATTTCTCCTTATGATAGTCAAAGATGCTTGATACGCATTAAAAAGAACATTTGATATTATTAGTAGTGCATAGTGTGGGAAAAATTCATTTCGAAAATAAAGATATAAATCTTAGCCAGCATAGACATTTCGTACTTATGCCTACTATAGCTACCATGTTCAATAGCAGGTTACCGCCACATTCCATGGCAGGTTATACAACTAAAACCGTACAAGATCGTATTGTTTCTTTGGATTTCCAACGAATGGTTCGGCCAAGGAACTTCCCATTGCCACATGAGAACGCCTCTGGAAGGACGTCCCCGAGAACCAAACTGGATCTCTGCCAACACAAGGCCGGGTTACCCCTAACTGGGTAACAACTGACACGAGTATGCCATCCCCCGGTCCTTTGGGACCTTTAACCGAGCGCTCGTCATCAACATCACACAATCATAAATAAAGTGTTTCAACATGAGTAAGTATCTGGGCTCCATACCATGATACCACCCTTTTCTATAAGGAAATGCACATACCCTAAAGGGAGCTACCCCTCATAACCTTGTCGCATCTTTCCTGTTTTGACCATTCCGGGGTGTGAGGCTCGACGGAGTCTCGTCCACAAAGACATACTTTATACAAAAGCCATGCTTTGGGTCAACAAATGATCATAGAAATGATCACCAAGATAGACGATCAAACAAATGATCCTATCACAAATGATCATTTCACAGCAACACTCAGCATGTCACATTACCAAATTGGGAATATATCGCTGGTAACCTTCAACTACGTAACCTCTGAGCTCGTACGTCTCAGAGAAGGGTGTTAAGCTAAGAGAATAAATTCTCCGCCACCAACAGAAATATATTTGAAAGAAATCAGCTTTATATCTCAATTTGTAATGTCAGACATACAATCCATACAAGTCTGTTCCGGGCTCGAACAGAACCGAAGGCACTTACAAAGAAGTCCTTGCAATCCGGATAATCTCTAATCACGTCCGGACTTCCCATCACATAGGGAGTCTCTATACCGTAGCTACTCGGTGCAAAGACAATCGACGAGTTGTCCTTTCGCTTTAAAAAATATCCGGTCTTCAACACCGGTCATCAATGCTATCCATTACGTCGTATCACTATTCGGAATGGGTAATCCGAATAACGAGCGCAATAATTTAAAAATAAGTGTAGCATTCAAATTCAAACAAATCACAACAAATACCTTTCAAAGGTAAATATTGATAGTCGGTTATTGAACTATCAATGGATATGCACAACATCACCAGATTCCAAATAATTTTCCAAATTATTTATTTCCCACAAATATCTTTACAAGATATATAATTTCAATACCTCAAAAATAAATCAATATTTATTTTTAAACAAATTCCCCTTTCTTTTATAAATTCCTTAGTGAATTTATATTTCACAATATCTATGAATATACGATTTCAATTATTCATTTTCAATTTATCTTCAAAAAGATAAATTCTCAAAATATTCACTTTATATTGGAAAACATTTCCATACTACTTAATAAGTAATTCTCAAATCCATTTATTTTCAACACTTGGAAAATATTCAACATACTTAAATCGAGAGTAAGTATATATTTCATTCTTTAAGGAAATCATTCTCTTAAACATATTTATTTGGGCCAAAACGAATGTTGCGTAAAACATCGTTACGACAACCCAAAATCACTACTATAGGGATTCAAATTTAAGATAGATATATAAATCCCAATTCTAAGCAAAACATTTCCTTTCGGAAATCATTTACTATAACAACAGTGTTATAGTCCACCATTTCCTTCTATTTCTCGAAAACGTCTATTTCAACAATGAATGTTGAAATCTATGGTTTCGAATGTCAACATATTTTAAAACATCGTTAGATCGTTTTAATTCAATTTAAAACATCACATCCAAACATTTTCTTTAACATATTATTCACTATTCAAAAACGTGAATATACTTGTTAACAAATTTCATCCTTTTATTCATTTTATTTCAAAGGATTATTCACAGTCAAAAACGTGAATATAACTCCATTAATAGGTTTCAACAATTTACTTATCAAAATAAGTCGTTTGCGAATTTATAAAACAACGTTTATAAATTCCATTTCTATTTATTTTATAACAACTTCCTTTTATAAATTCCTTTATTAACCTATCTCAATTCATATCTCAATGATATACTACAAATTCATATTATAAGTCAAATACTTATAATTTATTTGTTTGCCAAAAATCGTTCTTTTAAACTTCCCAATTTATAAATCTTATAACTTATAAGATTCCTTTATTTATCAAAAATCCATTCTTCAAATAACTTTACAAATTTTATAAACCTACTGCTTATAAAATTCAAATTATAACTTCACCGTTTATAATTCTATAAATTTCATTCATTTATGAAATTCATTCACAATTCATTCTAACACTTATAAAAACTCGTTTTATAATTCAAATATTTTAATTTATAAATTATCAATTTATAAATCTTTTATATAAATCAATTTATACTATTATTCTTTTAAAACAACTTTAATCCCCTTTATAATTTCACCATTTTGATTTATAAAATAATCAAATTTTATAAATCCTATATTTTCAACTTTTTATAATAAATTCAAAAATCCGGATTAAACTATTTTATAAAATCATTAGCCTCATATTTTCAAAAATCAACTTTTAACCATTTTTCTCAAAAAACATAATTTTTATAACACTAAAATTATAACGTTTATTTATTTAAAATGGATCAATTCCAAAAATATAGTATATTTTCAAAAATCACTTTAAAAATCATTTTAAAATTCCCAAATTTGGTCCAATGATGCTACACACCAAATAGTCAATCACGACAACAACGATATCATATATCGATATGATAATCCATCAAATATCAAAATATCTGAAATCAAATAAATACTGTTGAGGAATCCAGTTGGATCCCTCCAACCTGTTTTCCAGCATCCACAAACATTAGCACAATAACAATTCCGTTCCAGTACGAAATTATCGCGGTATATGGGATTTAAAATATTATCCGCTTAATAGACGGCGCAATAGGGTCTCATCCGCTATACAATGCGGAAAATCAATAACTGCAATATATACATATGCCAATATATATATATATTGCTATTATATATAATACCAATTTCACTGTTTATGAAATATTCGCGGTATATGTTTTTAATAAATAACATCCGCTTACTAACGGCGTATAATGTCTATTTTAACAATCAATAGATAACAATCATCATTCAAACATGCATTCAAATATTTTAAATCTAACTATTTAAAATTAAAATCGAAACTGATTCGATTGAGTGAGAAGTTCTCACCTTGATTTCAATTTCGTTTTAGCGATTTATTTCGAATAAAATTAAACGCGCGTTTAATTTTACCCGAAATTCTCACTAACTCCAAACGACTCCAAGAATTTCGGGTAAAATTAAACGCGCGTTTAATTTTACCCGAAATTCTCACTAACTCCAAACGACTCCAATCCAATTCCATAGCGTAGTGCTCGTCCATACGATTCCAACGCAACTGGTTTCGCGCGTTTTCGACCTCGTATGAAAAAGTTATGATTTTTACAAGTTTTACACGATTTTTATATAACTAATTTACAACATAATTTTAATTTTCTTAACCTAAATCAATCCTGGCCATACGATCTCACCCAGCAGCATCATGACCGCACCTATGCTTCTTCTCCCATGCGCAACTCACATTTGCTTCGAGTAAACAAAACACGCAAGCTCAAACCCATTTACATAAACTAGGGTTTAATTTCCAAGCCTCCACGACGAACGATAAGTTGATCAACCACCTTCATGTCGTGCGCCTCCCCGAACACCACCCACGCCCAGAACCTCCATGAACTCGGCTGCCCCCTGCTCCTTAATTTGCGTGCGCAACCGGCCCCAAACGCGGCCACGTAACGTCCCCATCGAGCCTCCATTCACGATCTTAACCGTATAGATTCGAAGCTCGTTGCGTGCTCTCCATCTTTCATTTAGAAAGTTTTTGATAATATTGCATGGATTTGAAGATATTAACGAAGGAAGAAAGGAGCCATTTCAGGCATTAAATTCTTAGTGGCGGCGGTTGCTGTTAGGTTTAGGTTTTTTTTTTTAATTTGTGTGAAGAGATGGGCTATTTATAGAAAATCGAACGAAACACTATTCATTTCGGAATTTTCAAACTCCGATTTACGCGCGGTGACCGGCGTTTGTAGGGTTTATCCAGGGTTCCGGACACAATGGAACATGTTTCGGAAGCTAATTCGGTCATCTGTTCGAGTTATGGCAATAAACGTTCAATTTAAAATTAAACCGATTAAACGATTTTCTAGGCGTTTTAGCTTGCACCGGACAAACGATAAATCCGATTGATACGAAATTTGGGACCTTACAATAATATCACATTACGGATCCGATGAAACAAGTTTCGTCGAAATCCGAGACTGTTTGAAAACTGGCTATTTTAACTCGCCAAATTAATATTAAAAACAATTTCGATGCGTTTCGAGCTGCTACGATCAAACGATAACTCCGATTGGTACGAAAATTGTATTACGGATTCAATGGAACTAGTTTCGTCCAATTCTGAGACTGTTCAAAAAATGGCTAATTTCACTAGTCGATTAAATACTAAAATATTCAATTTTCACAAATTAACTCTTTATTCGATTTTAAAAGTTCTAAAATATCGTTCTAACTTCAACATGATAAAATAAAATTTTACAAATCATTTCCAATCATATTTAACCCAATTTTCAATTATTTCCGTATTTACACATATTAAATTATCGATTTAATTATTCAATTAAATCCAATTATTCGAAATAAAATTTATTCGACTTATAAATTCACTTATTAATATCTAAAATTAATTAAATATTCAATTTTTAATTAATAAAAATCCTGGATTGTTAAATATGGCACACACTAGAAGTGACTCACGAAGGAACATCTCAAGTCAAAGAATCTCACCTTGCCATGCTAAGCAGCGAATACGAGAATTTCACAATGGAAAAAGAAGAAAATGTCAAAGAGATGCATGGACGACTTTCCAATATCGTATACAAATCAAAAGCCCTTGGAAAACCATATACAGAGTTGGAGATAGTCCGAAAAATCCTCAGAATCCTTCCACGAAGTTTTGAAGCCAAAGTGAATGCCATTCAAGAATTAAAAGATTTGAAACAAATGAAAGTCGAAGAACTCATCGAAAATCTCACCGCTTATGAGCTAGAAATAAAATTCAAGGAAGAACGTGAAGGAGGTGATACTCGAAAGAAATCAATAGCTCTTAAAGGAACAACAGAAAGTGATAGTGATGATAATAATGATGGAGCAGCAGAATTGGAGCTGATAATAAAGAAAGTCAAAAGGTGGAATTACAAATACGGAAATTCAGCTCTAAATCGAAAATTGAAAAGCAGAAAAAATAAAATATTGGACAATCCAGAAGAACAAAAGATCATCTGTCATAAGTGCAACCAACCCGGACATATCAAGCCCTATTGTCCTCAAAATCGACGCGACTTTGAAAAGAAATCAAAAAGGAGAAGTTTTGCTGCCACGTGGAATACAAGTGATGAAGAAAATCAGAGTGCTAACAGTGAGAATGAAAAAGCAGACTCGTGTCTTCATGGTGAAATAACTGACAGTGATGATGACGAGCCAAGTGAGGTATCAAAACTTTCTCACTCGGAATTACTTATATATTTCCACGAAGTGAATGGTTGTTTTGAACAACTTAGGGAGAAGTATGCCAAACTTGAATCACAAAAAGATACTTTGATAGATTTAAATAAACAACTTGACCAATTAGTTAAAACCTATCAAAGTAGGATCCCTAAGTGTGACAAGTGTCCAACATTCGAAGAAGAAATCAAAAAATCAGAAACTAATATAAAATCGCTTGAAAATGAAATTCTGATTTTGAAAGAAAGTGAAAAAACGAGGAGAGAGAACTCTATTAAAAAGTGCACACAATTGTTAAACGAAAATGAATCTCTCAAAACACAAGTCCAACAATTGTCGACGACCTTAGATAAATTTTCAAAAGGTGAAAAATCGTTGAATATGCTATTAGGAAAGCAAACTAGTAATACGATTAGACAAGGACTTAGATATAGTCAATCTGAAAATGTTGAAAGCGATATTAATCAAGAAAATTCCATGTGCACAATTTGTAGAAAATATGGACACGATCACAATAATTGTTGGTATAGACCCAAACATGTGAAAACCATACCAATTTGGGTTCCAAAAGGCACAAATATAAAATCTCTCAAAGTTAAACAAATTTGGGTGCCAAAAGGAACATATATAAATAGTTTTGGGTCTCCACAAAATTATTTTTCTAAATATTCTGCCACTAACAACCATGGACCTATAAAAACAAATAGGTCACATAAATCTTTTCTCGTGTAGGTGTGGTGGCAGGCTAAGGAACAACAATAGTGTTTTCTGGATTTTTGGCTATTCCAGAAACACAACGGGCGACAAAGCAAAGTTCCTTAGCCTATTATAAAGGCGACAGAATCACAATGGATAAACAACGAAAAATATCGTAAAGGTAAAACAGGTAATGGTATATTTATTTGAACGATACATTAAATGTGATGATCCGTACCATAGTCTGAATTAAAATCAGCCAATATTGAGATGGTGAAGAGATGATGATTTTGATTCTGACTTGTTCAACATAGTTGGCCGATTATATTTATGCCAAAAACACTATAAAATTCTCTAAATTTTTTGATTATATTAGGTTGGATCAAAAATAGTGTTTTGTTGGATATTAATACATTTGGTTATAATTTGGCTAACTCTATATTCATGGTTTTTTGATTATTTACTCTGCTTCATTTCAAATTCAAGAGAATGTCATTTGAAAAGCTGTTAAATTTGATTTTGAGATATTTTGTTGCATACTTCATGGTCTGGTCAATCAAATTCAATTAATGATAATTCTGAGTGAAAAAGAAATTCAGATGCAGATTACACTGGTAATCTAGTTGATAGAAAAATTACTAGTTGAACGTGATTTTTGAAATATTTAGTTACTGCATCCTTTTTCAAAGAAAATATCTGCATATTTCTCATTTCAAATAATTTTCAAATAGCAGAAAATTTTCTTATAAAACCCCCTCGAGAAAATCATTTTTGACCATATTTTCAGATTAGTCATTTTGAAAAATTGGTTTCATAATTATGTTTGAATTTGATTTTAAATGGCTATTTTGACTAATCTGACTCCCTATGATTATCAAAAAGATGAATAGTGATTGAAAGAGTGATGAGTGCTAATATTGATCATATATTATGACTTGAGATGGTATAATTAGTAAATTTCTTTAGAAATTCAAACAAGAGTTATAAAACTTTTTGTTGGGTAAAGATTACATAACCAGTTCTATGTCTATCATATTTCTATTAACCATCGCTCATCAAAAATTCAATATAGTTTGTCGATATGTGGTACTTTAAACAGGAATCATTCGTTTTTCATTTTATAAAACAAAAAAAATTCAAAGTATTCACTCTCATTTAAAAGTCCTCACGATTATGCATGGGTAAATTACTTGGAATTTGTTATGTGCTTCCATGCTCATTTAAAAGTCCTCACGGTTATGCATATATGGAACGCATATCAAAATTGATTTATTAGATAAACAAGTTGATTCTAATCCCATTTAAAAGTCTCCACGGTTATGCGTGATTAGAAGATACTTGAATTCATTTTTAAAATTAAATTGGAATACTACTAATCTCATTTAAAAGTCCTAACGGTTATGCATGATTAGTAGATATTCAAATTCCTGATATAAATGTACCACAAACAGATACAACTGTATGATTTTATATGATGACATCATTTCCATTACTTCTAAAAGTGGAATATGCGCCTAACGAGGGTAGTTATGATTTTTGTTTGATTTTTTTATTGAAATTTAATATTTATATTCAATTGAGTTTTAATGTTGAATTAATATCGATCACTTTATCTCTATTTTCTCTAACACTATCATTCTTTTGCTGATAACAAAAGAGGGAGAGAAAAGTTAAGATTTTGTCAAATAAAATCAAGCAAATGTCAAATAGCATCTAGGATCATTTGCATTTTTTTATTTGTATACATATATGTAGGGGGAGCTTTATGTAGAGAGGAAGCATTTAAATAGTTAGAGCATATGAATGATCAAATAAATTTAACATATTCAAAATCTTAAATATATGTTTGTTATCATCAAAAGGGGGAGATTGTTGAATATGCGCTTATATGATTTTTGTTTGATGATAATAAACATATATGCATTCGTTTAAATGTATTTGTTAACGTACTATTTTATTTTTCATAGATTAAATAAATATTTGCTGAATAAAATTAAATAACACAGAATTTGAATTCAAACAGAAATTTATTCAAACAAATATTTATTACATTTTTGAATAGTACAAATTCAAGCTCTCACTATACATATACAATTTTGATTCTAATTACATCACAATTTAATTTACATAAATTCCTCACTACATATCACTCACACTCGTATTTTATCTTCAATTTCATTCCACTTAGAATCCAGCATCCGAGCAATCTGCAAAAATATTCTCTAACGCAGTAAAATTGAAAAAGAAATATTTTTGCAATATAAAATAAAATATGGATTTTGAAAATATTAGTTGCCTCAGTTATTTGGGTTGTTCGTCATCATTTACATTTGAATTCATCACACACGAACAATGTGACATGCACAGTGTATCACTGTACATGCCACAAGGCTGTGCACACCGATATACACTTGATAATGTTACAGGGACAGGTGAGCACAAGGTCAAACCCAAAATAAAAAGATGGGTTCAACACAGGTGCAATATAAATAAAATCTCGTCATCAGCACAAGGTCAAACCCGAGTTTTTTAAACTGGGTTCAACTCAAGGTTAATGCACAGTCCAAACTCAACTCAAATGCAAAGCTTCGACAAATCAAAACTGCATCAAAGCACAAATACATGGAACCGTGCAACTCTTCAATGATCAGACATGAACGCAAACTAAATACAAGTGCCAAAATGATCAGAATGCACATAGCCAACAATGTACTCCATACCAATATCAAAGACTCGAATGTATAGTTCAAGTGTGTCAACCAAACAACTGAAATGCAAACTGTATCGAACATGATATAGTGACAATATGAAGACAGCAACTTGACACAGTAAACTGCAAGTGTTGAAGCAAGATCAACACAGCAACTCAAATGACAAAGTGTACACATGTGAAGCCAAATGAAAATCAAGGCATTATGAATATACACAATGCAGACCAAAGAGCAAAAGTAATCTGGATCAATTACCATCAGGTCAGAGACAAATACAGCAAGCTACAGGGATCTCAATGAATTGGGATGAACAAAGACTCAACAGTAAACCAAACACATGAACCACAATATTGCAAGTGGATGAACAGAGAGATATACACAATGAAGGCAAGTACAGTAGCCTCGACATTAGTACAAACACAAGTACACATAGGTGGTTAAATTACTCAACTGAAGAGAAGTGATCTCAACAAGTTGGTATGCCAAATTTTCAAGTAAGCATGATCAGACCAGTAAAGACATAAATCAGAGAACAAGCTAAATGAAGACTACTGGAAGTGTGTCGACCACCAACACACAATGACAACATCAAATATACATGGGTTAGTGACCAGTTTTTGACCAAGGCTACAATATGCACAGATGAACAAGACAACAGTATGCAAGTGAAACCGAAGTGCTACAAGAAAATCAAGTGGTCTGCAAAGATATCAAAGTGAAGCTCAAAGACGTCAACATGTACGGCCTTGACATATGATCAGTGGCAAGCAGATAAAGTGGCAAGTGCAACAGCAAATCAATAATAAAGCAAACCACTTACTCACAGACACCAGTGACACAAGTGATACATGATAGAGTGCAGACAATCAATACACTGCAGGGAACATCAGTGAACAAATCTTTGGAAGTCGAAGTCATGAAATAGCTTGTACAAAGACAAAGTCGAGGACAAATGAATATTAAACCAAGTCAGAATTCAACGCAAGAAAAGAATTGAAAAAATCAAAAATAAAATAGGAAAGTAGCTGCCGTAACAATCAAGAAAGGATCGAACAATCTCAAGTTAAAGCCGTAACTGTAAAGTAAAGGAAATTATTCGAATTGAATTCGTCAGATAAATCATCAACGTCCAACATCGATCAAATGGCCGAAGCACTATGTTGAACAAATCAGACGAACGTATTAAAGGAAATCGAAATCCATATATAAACCCACAATCATCATTGGCAATAACCATCGATCGAGTTCAAGCATTAAAACCCCAATCGTCATCATCGGCAATTTAAAAGCATCAGAGTTTAAGCAAGCATCAAACCAGAAAACAAAAGGAGAATAGTACATACCAAAATCGTATACGAAATCGATTCAATTGAAGTGCCGTGAGCTAATCAGAGAAATAAGTGATCGACAAGGCAAACTACCAGCAATCAAAAGCGGCGGTTTCGATTGAAGAGCCCTAATTTCCACAAGGGAACGAAACCCTAATTCAGATCGAACAAAGAAAGCAACGGCCGCCATATTCCCAAAGGAACAAATAAAAAAGGATCGGGTCTAAATAATAAAAGGGGCCGGCCTTTAAGAATTAGGGTTATTGTTTTAAAAATAAGGGCTTTATTTTTTGTTTTAATTTTTTTTTTTAATTTTAAAACTCTTTTCAAACCGTTGTATTTGCTAGTCGTGTGACTAGGGGACAAGCTACGTGGCGTAGCTTGAGAATTCGCAACTCAGTGGCTGAGTTGTGGCAGAGTTTTGAGCGTAGAGTTAGGTTAGTCAGTAGCGGGTGTCGCGAGTTTACGTGTGTAAGCGTGTGACTACTTAATTTCTAGTAGAAACCTTGGGGGCAGCACGTAGGCAGGGTTTTGCCGAAGCTGGGTAAATTCTATGTCGTTCTATCTCTGCATTTTATTATTCTACTATTTTTCTGTGCTGCTATTAATCTGTGATCTGTGTTGAAATAATTTTATAAGCTTCCGCAATTAATTTTTATAATTAATACCATCACCCTATTTACCCCCCTCTAGGGTGAAATCGATCCTACACGATATATATTATATTTTGCGCTGCAATGGTGAGATTCTGTGTTGTTGTTTCTATTTTCTCTATCTTTTTCTTCTTCACCCTTAGTTATTCGCCATTTCGTACAATTTGAGTTGGACAAGTGTGATTATATGTCAACTCAAAGGGTATGGAACGACAAGTTGCTACACTTGGTACCAGAGCTGAAGGTTAAGCGAGAACCTTAGCTTTAGTGGTAATTACTCATTAGAGATAGAGTCAGTAGTACCTTAGAATGAGTTCGAGTGTATTAATAAATACAGGCGCGTGTTTGTTAGTGAATATAAAATGTTTTATATTGTGATAATTTATCTGTCGAGTGGCATATAAATTTTGGTCAAGTAGTGGGATGCCACAAATTCCATAGGTGTTTCTAAACACTTAAACACGGTAAACAAACACAGTATGGTTTTGGAATAGGGTAAATGAAATAATTTTACCCAATTTATATTTTGATATAAAAGCAATAATTTTCTACAGATTGTTATAGTATATTGGAGTGTTTGACGATAATATTATAATCAAAACAATATTATATAAAAATTTGAAATGGTTATAAATATAACCAAATTTTAAATTATATTAAGTATGAATTATACAAGTGAATTATAATTAAAATGGAGTCAAACTCGAATTCAGAAATTTAAATCCCGGAAGGTTTTTAAATTATTTTCAGAAGTGTCATGGAAATGAAACTGGTGTTATTTTGGAAGTATTTTTGAAATAAATGATGGTAATATTATCGTGGAATGTTTTTGAATAGAAAATTTCTTAAAAATGGATTTTGGAAGTGATATAGCACTGAACTCACTAAAGTCGCTAGAAAATAATTTTGTTTATGACGGCTGCATTATCAATGTTCATTTTCGAGTTTCTAAATGACGGATTGCTATCGGAATAATTTGAGACGGATATTTTTGTTTGGAAATAAGTATTGTTTTGGAAATTCTGAAGGAATGTTGTTTTGGAATGGAACCAAGTGGATTTTAAAAATGATTTGAAATAAATACTTGGTTTTTGAATTCTAGATATCCTTATTTAAATGTTTTAGGAAAATATTAGAAAATAAGTTTTGAACTTATAAGTTGAGAAGGATATTAATAAGGAAAGAAGCGTGAAATTTAATTTTGGAATTGAAATTAAACTTAAGTTAAATAAAATTGAATTGGAATTAGAAAGGATATCGAACGGAATTGAATATAGCGTGTGAATTTTAAAGTGACTACATAACTGTAAGTTATAAAATTTTAAATGGAAGAAAAGTTTAACTGAAGAAAAAATTATGGAATTGTGAACAAATGACTTTGAATAGATCACAAAATTGGAGTTCATGGAATAAATATATATTTAAGCTATAAAGTGACGTAAAATCTTGAGTTAAATAAAATATGGATATACTCGAGTATAGAAATTGATGGAAAAGTGAAAATAAGTTGTGTAACTTATAAAATTGAAAAGTGAAATAGGAAACCCAAAATAAAAATGGTTTGATATTTTGGTAGAAATAAAAATCCAAACTTGAATTATAAAATGAACTTGAACTCAAGTCAAACTAATTGAAGTGATTTTTGAAATAAAAATCAGATATTGAATTATAAAATGGAAGTGAACTAATTAGATAAATATATTAGTAGATTGAATATAGGAATGGAACTTAACTTGGTTAAGTAAAATGGACCGTGGATTGAAACAGTAATGACTTAAGATAGAAATAAAGGCAGTTTAATGTAAATAAGATGAATATAGCTTTGAGATATTATTTAGATGAATTCTGGTATGAAATTAAGTTTTGAAGTGGAAAATGAATATGTATGTGGTATAAAAGGTTATAATAAACTTTAGTATTAATTTTATTAAATCATTCTCAAATAAATGTATGGAATGGATTATTAAGCAAATTGACATAAAAGAAGTGTTGTTAACATAAACGGGAGTAAATTAAATTCTGCGAATCAATGGAAACCGAGTAAAGTGGGTTAGAACCAATTTGGAATGGATATAAATGTAATGTCTGTAATTGTCATGACCCGTTTTCCAATACCCTTTGAATTGAGAATAAACCACACATGTCCAACTCAAATTGCACGAAAATACGGAACATGAAGGGTAATAAAGAAAAATATACAGAACAAAATCTCACTCAAAAGGAATAACATATAATATTGAACAAATATCTTTACAGCGGAAAACCTTTAAATACATAAATCAGAGTCTAACCTAAATTCAATCTGGACAGTTATAAGCATCTGCCCTTACAATTGCTGACAAACATCAAACAAAATGCACTAAGTGGATAATAGAATATGCTCATACGTATGATGAATATCTCCAGCTCTCCTTTGGAAACTCTAACCGTCTTCGATTAACTTGAAATTACTCGGATTTGACCCGAGTATTGAAAATACCTGGATCAGGCTTGATAAACCGGCGTAAGAAAAACTCAATAATAAATGACTGTGTCATAAATCAGCCTGTGGATAAAATCCTTTGAAATAAAGAATATCTCATAAGACCACGCCCACACATAAACACGGACGGGTTTTTACCTTATGATAACTAAAACATTTTTATATCAAAACATTTGATATTATTTCTAATGACATCTATTTGAAAACATTTGCAAATAAACTTATTAATCTTATCCGAAATAGTTACCCATATAGCATTTCGAGGCTATTCGTTACACCAATACAAACAAAACCGTAGGTTCTTATTGGATAATGGATTTCCATACGAATGACCAGGTGACGGATCTACCATCTGAAATGGGTACACCTCTAGATGGATGCCTCGAGGCACAGAACGTCTTTCCTCTACCAACACAAGACCGGCCTACCTCTGTAACTAGATAGTATCGAATATGTCATCCCCTGGTCGTTACCGACCTTTAACCGAGCGCTCGTTTCCATACACTACATTAATTTGCATCCCGAACATCATAGCGGGAAGAAATATATCTAGAAGGGGACGATGATACCCAAATTGGGAATGACCCACTTAGCCTTGCCGCATCTAATCCTGTTTCGATCATTTCCGGTTTGATGAGGCTTGAGGCAACGATTACCTTTTCACAAAACACAAATCACATCTTTTAATGCACATTGCCATTTCCATCGACTACTAATTGCCTTCCACAAAAATACAACCCTTGAGCTTGTACGTCTCAAGGAGGGTATTAAGCTAAGAGAAGTAGCCTTCTCCGCCACCGCTGATGTACGTTTGTAAAAACCAATGTACATAATCTTTAGAAATGGAATGTCAGACAAATGTCCATACAAGTTGTCCAGGAATAGGACAAACCGAAGGCACTCTCCTACGACCACTAGTAGCGAGTAATCCTTGCAATCCGCAAAATCTCCACAACGAGGAGACCATTGCTATATATAACTCGGGAGCTACCCAGAGCAAGTCAACAAGCAGTCCTCATGCTATAACGATCCACGGTCTTCAATCATCTTCAACATGTCTTCACGTTCGAACGTATACATTGGTTCAAAGTGGTTTCAGATAGGAATTGCCCAAATCCGACTCCGGTTCCTTCGAAATCCAATTATTGATAAAAAGTGAATATGAGTATACTGGATTTATTAAGTCTCTTTTCACTTTAATTCTTTTCGTATGATTTTGAAATCTCTTTCTTTTGGCTTAGGATAATTTCTAAGAAATTCATTCTTTAGCTTTGGAAAATATCTCAAAATTCCTTACTTAACTTTAAATCAAATCCTTTACTTTTATGCGGGTCAAAAAAAAATGTTATTTAAGGCATCATTTACGATAAACCCTAAAATAGACCTTAGCAAACATTTTTGAGTAAACTGTAACATAGAAATCATTCATTCTAGAGCTTGCTTAAATTATGGATAATACTAATCTTCTTTTATTTTGGAAAACTTAACAAAATTTATTTTATTTAAGATCATCCGGGCTTTCCTTTCGATCTGTTCCACCCCTCGCCTAAGAAAAGAAAACATAGGCCAGGTAAGTTCAGGGCACTGGTTGCTCCATCCCTAAACTTAGTTAAACACCTTGTTTTATTTTCTCAGATCTCACAGGCGGGACAAATGCACTAGTCGTTTCCGCATACTCAGATTTTCAAATTTATTTTGGTATTGCTTATAAATATTCCAAATCATCTTTCAAAAACGCTTAATTATCCTTTTTAAAACATTCATAATTGATTCTGGGAAACGTCGTTATATTTAAACTTATATTCTAAAAGTTATACAATTCGCAGCAGAAAAGTGCTTATGTAAGCCTATTTGATTTAAACAACTTTAAAACATTTGATAATTTATATTTTCCAATCCAAAGCTCTTTTAAAATATTTAAATATATTTATCAAATTTATTCATATTTTTTCAATATTAAAAACGTTCACTTAAACAGATTTTCTGTTATGGTCACTTAACTGCACTAGCGCGATTTTTTCTAGAAAATTGATTAGGACTTAACTCAAAATCTACTTATCGAAACTTTGCTTTTCCTTCTTCATTTCAAAGATATGGATATAACAGTCCGGAATTTTCTTGTTTTGAAGAATTCCAAGCTATATTTCACTCTATACACTTATTTGAACTTTTCGGCGCGAAATCGCGAACTACCATTGCGCGACACACCTAGTTTTAACTTATTTTTCAATACTTGAAATAATTTATTCAAATTGAATTTTAACACTTATAAAATCTTTTCAAATCATTTTAAATCAATATTTTCAATTTTTAAAGTATTTAAAATATATTCTCACTATTACCATATTATAATATTATTTTATTCCTATTATTTTAATATTAAATTTTAAATTCCAATTTCAATTCAATATCAATTCGAACTTCAAATTAAACACATTTAAAACTTAGATTTCAAATCTAATTTCAATTTAAACTTCAATTCAGTCACAAACTAAACTTCAATTTTCAAAATCGATTTCAATTTCACTATTCATCTCAATTTTAGTTTCAAATTAACTATCTTTTTCAAATCCGTTTCACTTCAAATTTTAAGTTCTCTTTTATTTTAACTCTAACTTCACTTCTAAATGAAAAGAGACATATTTTTCCAAAATATCTCATATCACTAAAATATGGTCTTATTAACAAAGTGATTATTTAAATCAAAATGAACATATCCAATATCATTATTTATCACTAACATAAGATCCATTCAACCAATTACATACATATGATTTCAAATCCAACATTCACTATAAATACCACAACGGGACAGATTATTACAATTCAATTAATAAACTAACTATCAAATCATCCATATTAACAATCAATATAAACATTCATATGTCATAAGTGTGTAAATGAGATTGTTTTAATATAGCTAAAATATTAATTCAAAAGCGATGAGAATTTCTCACCTTTACCCAAAACGTTTAACTTTCTACCAACATTCATTTAATTCATCACTTCACTAAACCACCACCTAAACATTCTTCCACCTTTTCCAAGTGTTCGTCCATTGCTTCTACCTTTGCTTTGATCTCGACCCTGCCTCCCCATCTCCATATTTCTCATGGCCAAGTGCCATTTTTTAAGAAGAGAAGAAGAAGAAGTGAATTAAGAAGAGGTTAGAGAGTAACAAGTGGGTTAGTGCTTAAGCACTCTACTATTTTTAACTCTCCTATCTCTCTTAAAGAGATAAAGCATTAAAATAGCTTAAAGGAACAAGAAGAGAATAATTTGTGTGAAAATGGAAGAGGTATGCAAGGCTATTTATAGGAAAAAGTTTGGAATAAAATATTATTATGTAAAATGACCAAAATGCCCTTTACTTAATTTTTAAAAAGCCTTACTTATTTCAACACTTAACATCACATTTCAAATAATGCTTATGTTACTTTCACTTAAAGTGTAAGAAAAGTAAAGTAATAATTATGTTTAGTTTGATTTGACATGTTTTGTTCTTTTGTGCTTACTTTTGCTAATTGTTTCTAAACTTGTTTACTAAAAGTAAACTTGATTAGTGGATTAAATAATACCTATACTATTTAAATATATGTTCATATATAAGAAAATAAAGGTGCAACAACGTTGTGACAACTTGTTTTGGTTGAAAACAGTGTTTTTGTCGACAAATTTTACAGTCAAAATTTGGCCTTTTTGTTAAGATATATATTGATGTAAACCAAACTTTAAAATGAACTTTTTACTTCTTTAAATAAAGTAAAACATGTCTCTTTATATTTTAAAATCATATTTAATCAATATAAAAATCTCTATTTTTACAGTGTATGTAAAATTGACAAAATGCGACAAATTTTGGTTATTTTTATAAAACGATTATTAACATATTTTTAAATATATAAATATACTTTTATTATCTTTATTAGATGTTTTAAATAAGATTTACTTTTTTAAATAAATATTTAAATCCATTTATTTGAGCCTTTATTTATTATTAACAAAACTTAACTTTTGTCGATTGTTCAAAAATCCAAATTTATACTATTTATTTATTAACTATAAGAATAGAAAATTATTTATCATTAACATATTTATTTAAGATTTAATATCCTTTTTTAAATTTAAAACGAACAAAATCTCTCCTTTTCGAAGTAGAGAAATTACGGGTCGTTACATTCTCCCCTACTTAAAAGCATTTCGTTCTCGAAATGAAAGTTTGATGAAAGAATCTATCCCATACTCATATCCTCAAATAATTTGACTTATTTCTACTGATGATAGAACAGAATAAGGTCGATATCATGACAATACTAAAAAAAATGATGCCAAACATACATATAAAGATTCTCCACATTAACCCGAGTATCTATCACGTACTGACGGTTATATGTACATACATCAAGTCAAACTTCTATCCTACCCATCCTAGCGCATATTGCACATTTAAGATAATATATACAACAACCAAATAAGACTATGCATCCAAAACAACCATATTGATACTATATCAAGATAAACGAATACATCCACATAACTCATCCTACGTCCTGAGCATGTACTATACCTGAGGTCTATATAAAACATATGTCCAACCCATATATCTTAGTGTCTACCATTTAGGATAACTACCCAACTACTATGTTGACAGACCCAATACATCATACTATATGTGATATTTGATTCGATCTATTATTAGAATCCACAACTTTACATCCGAACTAGTATCGATCCTCCGATTTTCTAGTGCGGACTTTGATCAGACTTCTTGATTACAAACCCTTGCTTTCCTTGCATAGCTCTCAGCTATGATAGAAAACTCGTGTACATAATCATAAACTTTCATCAATGTTTGCCATCAAGAACCGAGTGATAAATCCTTTTTCGGATTGGTGTAAACACCTCAAAGTTCTATACTCAAATCTTAGATCAAAATTTATGTGCCGAAATGATCTACATTTAACTTATGTACTTATTCACATTCATTTCTACCTAACATATTTCTTCACAATTTCTATTAACCCAAGTTTATTTCACAACTATTGCTTTCTTCTACATGCGTTATTACTTAAGCATACAAATATGCCTTAAAATCGTATGATATACCTTTACTTCCTAAGAGTATATATACCTATCCATTTTCTTTAAAATCAAATTTCTTAACCTTAAATCCATCAAATACCTTATTGTCAAATTGTGAAACTTAATTCACATGGTATTTGTTGCTTAAACATTTTCATCCAACAATCAACTTATTAACCATATTATTCAAAACTATCTGCTTCTAATCTTACTTCATTGAATTACAAATATTACCCTAAATATATCACTTATTCAAAATTTTATATTAGGATGATATTTCTTACACCTCTTGTTCCTAAATTTCACTTTGATTTTAACCTAGTCAAAGTGTCTAAATTTCAAATTGCCTTATCTCCTTTATAAGTTATAGAACTTAAAATTGACTTATCTCCTTTATAAGTTATAGAACTTATCCTTTTATATTATATTTACCCAAAATTTCAATTTTGGCTTATCTTTTTCTACCTTATTGATAATATTTTTTTTTCTAAGTATGCATTTTCTTTTTACTTTCTGTAGTTATAACTTCTAGCTTCAATATTATCATCAAATATCTTATAATCAAATTGCAAATTTTGCTTCACAAGATATTTGTACTTATCTTTTAAATCCATCCATTATGATAACCACTTAATCATTATCATTTCTTAATACTAAATATCTAAGGGTATATGATTAAAGTTCTAAATTCTAGTTCTCAACTAATTGATTCTGTATAGAATATCTTATAGTTAAATTATGCAATACTAGTCATAAGATATTCATATTTTAGTTTTACTAAGCTAAATTACAAACAATCTTTTACTTCTAACCCAAAAATAATAATATCCCTTTTTGATATTTAAAATATAAACCTTAGGTAAAATTATTTCATTTACCATCTTTAAAACAAAATTACTTTTATAAAATTAACAAATACACACTCATATATATAATACTCTCATAACTCATTCTAGGGTATTACTAATCCTATCTCTAATGAGTTACTCATCCTAGGATATCACTAATCCTGTCTCCGACGAGACTTACCCCTATCGGGCTTCGGTGTTCGCTCAAACAAAAGCTCTGATACCAAATGTCACGACCCATTTTCGCGTACCCTTTGAATCGACAATAAACCGCACATGGCCCACTTAAATTGCACGAAAATACAGAACATGAAGGGTAATAAAGAAAAATAGACAGAACAGAATCTCACTCAAATGGAATAACATATAATATTTAGCAAATATCTTTACAGCGGAAAACTTTTAAATACATATATCAGAGTCTAACCTAAATTCAGCCTGGATAGTTATAAGCATCTGCCCTTACAATTGCTGATAAACATCAAACAAAATACACTAAGTATAGCGGATAATAGAATGTGCTCGTACGTATGATGAATATCTCCAGCTCTCCTCTGGGAATTCCAACCGTCTTCGATTAACCTGAAACTACTCGAATCTGACCCGAGTATTGAGAATACCCGGATCAGGCTTGATAAACAAGTGTGAGAAAACCCAACAATAAATGACAGTGTCAAAAATAAGCCTTTGGATAAAATCCTTTGAAATAAAGAGTATCTCATTAGACCACGCCCACGCATAAACACGGACAGGTTTTTACCTTATGATAACTAAAATATTTTTACATCAAAACATTTGATATTATTTCTAATGACATATCTTTGAAAACATTTGCAAATAAACTTATTAATCTTATCCAAGATGGTTACCCATATAGCATTTCGAGGCTATTCTTTGCGCCAATACAAACAAAACCGTAGGTTCTTATTGGATAATGGATTTTCATACGAATGATCAGGTGAATGTTCTACCTTCCAAAATGGGTACACCTCTAGATGGACGCCCTGAGGCATATAACATCTGCCCTCTACTAACACAAGACCGGCCTACCTCTGTAATTAGATAGTACCGAATATATCATCCCTCGGTCGTTACCGACCTTTAACCGAGCGCTCGTTTCCATACACCACATAAATTTACATCTCGAACGTCATAGCGGAAAGAAATATATCCAAAAGGGGACGACCATACCCTAATTGGAAATGTCCCACTTATCCTTGCCGCATATAATTCTGTTTCGGTCAATTTCGGTTTGATGGGGATTGAGGCAACGATTACCTTTTCACAAAACACATATCACATCTTTGAATGCACAATTCCATTTCCGTTGACTACTAATTGCCTTTCATAAAAATACAAGCCTTGATCTCGTACGTCTCAAGGAGGGTGTTAAGCTAAGAGAAGTTCCCTTCTCCGCCACTACTGATGTACGTTTGTAAAGACCAATGTACATAATGTTTAGAAATGCAATGTCAGACAAACGTCCATACAAGTTGTCCAGAACTTGGACAAACCGCAGGCACTATCCTACTACCACTAGTAGCGAGTAGTCCTTGCAATCCGCAAAATCTCCACAACGAGGAGACCACTGCTATATATAAATCGGGAGCTACCCAGAGCAGGTCAACAAGCAGTCCTCACGCTATAAAGATCCACGGTCTTCAATCATCTTCAACATGTCTTCACGTTCGAACGTATACGTTGGTTCAAGTGGTTTTCTGATAGGAATTACCCAAATCCGACCCCGGTTCCTTCTAAATCCAATTATCGATAAAAAGTGATTATGGGTATACAGGATTTATTAAGTCTCTTTTCACTTCAATTCTTTTCGGATGATTTTGAAATCTCTTTATTTTAGCTTAGGATAATTTCTAAGAAATTCATTCTTTTGCTTCGGAAAATATCTCAAAATTCCTTAATTAACTTTCAATCAAATTCTTTACTTTTATGCGGGTCAAAAACAAAGTTATTTAAGACATCGTTTACAATAAACCCTAAAATATATCTTAGCAAACATTTTTGAGTAAACTAGATCATAGAAATCATTCAATCTGGAGATTGCTTAAATTCTTGATTATACTAATCTTCTTTTATTTTGGAAAACTGAACAGAATTAACTTTATTTAAGAGCATCCGGGATTTCCTTTCGATCTGTTCCACCTTTCGCCAAAGAAAAGAAAAAATAGGTCAGGTAAGTTCAGGGCACTGGTTGCTCCATACCTAACCTTAGTTAAACATCTTGTTTTATCTTCCCATATCTCACAAGCGGGACAAATGTACCAGTCGTTTCCGCATACTCAGATTTTCAACTTTATTTTGGTGTTGCTTATAAATATTCCAAATCATCTTTCAAAAAGGCTTAATTATCCTTTTTAAAGCATTTATAATTGATTCTGGAAAACGTCATTACATTTATACTCATATTCCAATAGTTATACAATTCGCAGCAGAAAAGTGCTTATATAAGCCTATTTGATTTAAACAACTTTTAAACATTTGATAATTCATATTTCCCAATCCAAATCTCTTTTAAAATATCTAAATAGATTTATCAAATTTATTCATATTTTTTCAATATTAAAAACATTCATTCAAACAGATTTCCTATTATGGTCACTTAACTGCACTAGCGCGATTTTTCTAAAAAATTGATTTGGAGTTAATTCAAAATCTACTCATCGAAACTTTGCTTTTCTTTCTCCGTTTCAAAGATATGGATATAATAGTCTGGAATTTTCTTATCTCGAAGAATTCCGAGCTATATTTCACTCTATACACTTATTTGAACTTTTCGGTGCGAAATCGCGAACTACCGTTGCGCGACGCACCTGTTTTAACTTATTTTTCAATATTTGAAATAATTTATTCAAATTGAATTTTAACACTTATAAAATCATTACAAATCATTTTAAATCAATATTTTCACTTTTTAAAGTATTTAAAATATATACTCGCTATTACCATGTTATAATACTATTTTATTCCTATTATTTTAATATTAAATTTTAAATTTCAATTCAATTTCAATTCTAACTTCAAATTAAACACATTTAAAACTTAGATTTCAAATCTAATTTCAATTTTAACTTCAATGTCAAACTAAACTTCAATTTTCAAAATTGATTTCAATTTCAATTTCACTATTCATCTTAATTTTAATTTCAAATTAACTATTCTTTTCAAATCCGTTTCACTTCAAATTTCAAATTCTCTTTTATTTTAACTTTAATTTCACTTCTAAATGAAAAGAGACTTATTTTTCCAAAATATCTCATATCACTAAAATATGGTCTTATTAACAAAGTGATTTTTTGAATCAAAATGAACATATCCAATATTCATTATTTATCACTAACATAACATCCATTCAACCAATCACATACATATGATTTCAAATCCAACATTCACTATAAATATCATAACGGCACAGATGATCACAACTCAATTAATTAACTAACTATCAAATCATCCATATTAACAATTAATATAAACATTTATATGTCATAAGTGTGTAAATGAGATTGTTTTAATATAGCTAAAATCTTAATTCAAAAGCGATGAGACTTTCTCACCTTTATCCAAAACGTTTAACTTCCTACCAACATTCATTTAATTCAACACTTCACTAAACCACAACCTAAACATTCTTCCGCCTTTTCCAAGTGTTCGTCCATCACTTCTACCTTTGCTTTGATCTCGACCTTGCCTCCCCATCTCCATATTTCTCATGGCCAAGCGTCATTTTTTAAGAAGAGAAGAAGAAGAAGTGAATTAAGAAGAGGTTAGAGAGTAACAAGTGGATTAGTGCTTAAGCACTCCACGATTTTTAATCCTCCTACCTCTCTTAAAGAGAGAAGGCATTAAAATCGCTTAAAGGAAGAAGAAGAAAAGAATGATTTGTGTGAATATGGAAGAGGTATGCATGGCTATTTATAGGAAAAAGTTTGGAATAAAATATTATTACGTAAAATGACAAAATGCCCTTTACTTACTTTTTAAGAAATCTACACTTAACATCACATTTCAAATCATGCTTTATGTCACTTTCACTTAAAGAGTAAGAAAAGTAATAATTATGTTTGATTTGATTTGACATGTTTTGTTCTTTTGTGCTTACTTTTGTTAATTGTTTCTAAACTTTTTTAGTAAAATTAAACTTGATTAATGTATTAAATAATATTTATACTATATAAATATATTTTCATATATAAGAAAATAAAGATGCAACAACGTTGCGACAACTTGTTTTGGCTGAAAACAGTGTTTTTGTCGACAAATTTTATAGACAAAATTTGGCTTTTTGTTAAGCTATATATTGAAGTAAACCAAACTTTAAAATGAACTTTTTACTTCTTTAAATAAATTAAAACATGTCTCTTTATATTTTAAAATTATATTTAATCAATATCAAAATCTCTATTTTTACAGTGTATGTAAAACTGATAAAATTCGACAAATTTTGGTTATTTTTGTAAAACGATTATTAACATATTTTTAAATGTATAATTATACTTTGCTTATCTTTATTAGATGTTTAAATAATATTTACCTTTTTAAGTAAATATTTAAATCTATTTATTTAAGCCTTTATTTATTATTAACAAAACTTAACTTTTGTCGATTTGTTCAAAAATCAAAATTTATACTTTTTTTATTAACTATAAGAATAGAAAATTATTATTATATATAACATATTTGTTTAAGATTTAATCTCCTTTTTTAAATTTAAAACGAATGAAATCTCTCATTTTCGAAGTAGCAAAATTACGGGTCGTTACATTCTTCTCTACTTAAAAGCATTTCATCCTTGAAATGAAAGTTGGATAAAGAAATCTGTCCCATACACATATCCTCAAATAATTTGACTTATTTCTACTGATGATAGAAAAGAAGAAGGTCGATATCATAACAACACTAAAACAAATGATGCCAAACATAAATATAAAGATTTCCCACTTTAACATGGGTATCTATCACATACTTACGGTTATATGTACATACATCCTACCCATCCTAGTGCATATTGCACATTTAAGATAATATATACAACAACCAAATAAGACTATGCATCCAAAACAACCACACTGATACTGTATCAAGATAAACGAATACATCCACATAACTCATCCTATGTCCTGAGCATGTACTATACCTGAGGTCTATATAAAACATATGTCTAACCCATATATCTTAGTGTCTACCATTTAGGATAACTACCCAACTACTATTTTGACAGACTCAATACATCATACTATATGTGATATTTAATTTGATCTATTATTCGAATCCATAACTTTACTTCCGAACTAGTATCGATCCTCCGATTTTCTAGTGCGGACTTTGATCAGACTTCTTGATCACAAACCCTTGCTTTTCTTGCATAGCTCTCGACTATGATAGAAAACTTGTGTACATAATCATAAACTTTCATCAATGTTTGTCGTCAAGAATCGAGTGATAAATCCTTTTTCGGATTGGTGTAAACACCACAAAGTTTTGTACTCAAATCTTAGATCAAAAATTTATGTGCCAAAATGATCTACGTTTAACTTATGTACTTATTCACATTCATTTCTACCTAACATATTTCTTCACAATTTCTATTAACCCAAGTTTATTTCACAACTATTGCTTTCTTCTACATGCGTTATTACTTAAGCATACAAATATGACTTAAACTCGTGTGATATACCTTTACTTCCTAAGAGTATATATACCTATCCATTTTCTTTAAAATCAAATTTCTTAACCTTAAATCCATCAAATACCTTATTGTCAAATTGTGAAACTTAATTCACATCGTATTTGTTGCTTAAACATTTTCATCCAACAATCAACTTATTAACCATATTATTCAAAACTATTTGCTTCTAATCTTACTTCATTTTGACTTACAAATGTTACCCTAAATATATCACTAATTCAAATTTTTATATTAGGATGATATTTCCTATACCTCTTGTTCCTAAATTTCACTTTGATTTTAACCTAGTCAAAGTGTCTAAATTTCAAATTGCCTTATCTCCTCTATAAGTTATAGAACTTATCCTTTTATATTATATTTACCCAAAATTTCAATTTTGGCTTCTCTTTTTCTATCTTATTGATAATAATTTTTTTCTAAGTATGCATTTTCTTTTTACTTTCTCTAGTTACAGCTTCTAGCTTTAATATTATCATCAAATATCTTATAATCAAATTGTGAATTTTGCTTCACAAGATATTTGTACTTATCTTTTAAATCCATCCATTATGGTAACCACTTAATCATTATTATTTCTTAATACTAAATATCTAAGGGTATATGATTAAAGTTCTAAATTCTAGTTCTTAACTAATTGATTCTGTATGGAATATCTTATAGTTAAATTGTGCAATACTAATCACAAGATATGCATATTTTAGTTTAACTAAGCTAAATTACAAACAATCCTTAACTTCTAACCAAAAAATAATAATATCCCTTTTTGATATTTAAAATATAAACCTTAGGTAAAATTATTTCCTTTACCATCTTTGAAACAAAATCACTTTTATAAAATTAACAAATACACACTCATATATATAATACTCTCATAACTCATTCTAGGGTGTTACTAATCCTATCTCTAATGAGTTACTCATCCTAGGATATTACTAATCCTATTTCTGACGAGACTTATCCCTATCAGGCTTCGGTGTTCGTTTGGCCAAAAGCTCTGATACCAAATGTCATGACCATTTTCCCGTACCCTTTGAAACGACAATAAACCACACATGTCCAACTCAAATTGCACGAAAATACGAAACATGAAGGGCAATAAAAAAAATAGACAGAACAAAATCTCACTCAAATGGAATAACATATAATATTGAACAAATATCTTTACAGTGGAAAACTTTTAAATACATATATCAGAGTCTAACCTAAATTCAGCCTAGATAGTTAAAATAATCTTCCCTTACAATTGCTGACAAACATCAAACAAAATACACTAAGTACAACGGATAATATAATATGCTCGTATGTCTGATGAATGTCTCCAGCTCTTCTCTGGAAACTCCAACCGTCTTCGATTAACCTGAAACTACTTGGATCTGACCTGAGTATTGAAAATACCCGGACCAGGCTTGATAAACAAGCGTGAGAAAAACTCAATAATAAATGACAGTGTCATAAATCAGCCTTTGGATAAAATCCTTTGAAATAAAGAGTATCTCATAAGACCACGCCCACACATAAACACAGACGGGTTTTACCATATGATAACTAAAACATTTTTATATCAAAACATTTGATATTATTTCTAATGACATCTCTTTGAAAATATTTGCAAATAAACTTATTAATCTTATCCAAAATGGTTACCCGAATAGCATTTCGAGGCTATTTATTACGCCAATACAAACAAAACCGTAGGTTCTTATTGGATAATGGATTTCCATACGAATGACCAGATGAAGGATCTACCTTCCGAAATAGGTACACCTCTAGATGGATGCCCCGAGGCACAGAACATCTGCCCTCTACCAACACAAGACCGACCTACTTTTGTAACTAGATAGTACCGAATATGTCATCCCCCAGTCGTTACCGACCTTTAAATGAGCGCTCGTTTCCATACACCACATTAATTTACATCCCGAACATCATAGTGGGAAGAAATATATCTAGAAGGGGACAATCATACCCTAATTAGGAATGACCCACTTAGCCCTGCCGCATCTAATCCTGTTTCGATCATTTCCGGTTTGATGAGGCTTGAGGCAACGATTACCTTTTCACAAAACACATATCACATCTTTGAATGCACATTGCCATTTCCATTGACTACTAATTGCCTACCACAAAAATACAACCCTTAAGCTCGTACATCTCAAGGAGGGTGTTAAGATAAGAGAAGTTGCCTTCTCCGCCACCACTGATGTACGTTTGTAAAACCAATGTACATGATCTTTAGAAATGCAATATCAGACAAACGTCCATACAAGTTTTCCAAGAATTGGACAAGCCGAAGGCACTCTCCTACTACCACTAGTAGCGAGTAGTCCTTGAAATCCGTAAAATCTCCACAACGAGGAGACCACTGCTATATATAACTCGAGAGCTACCCAGAACAAGTCAACAAGCAGTCCTCATGCTATAAAGATCCACAGTCTTCAATCATCTTCAACATGTCTTCACGTTCAAACGTATACATTGGTTCGAAGTGGTTTTTGGATAGGAATTGCCCAAATCCGACCCTGGTTCCTTCGAAATCCAATTATCGATAAAAAGTGAATATGAGTATGCAGGATTTATTAAGTCTCTTTTCACTTTAATTCTTTTCGGATGATTTTGAAATCTCTTCCTTTTGGCTTAGGATAATTTCTAAGAAATTCATTCTTTTGCTTCGGAAAATATCTCAAAATTCCTTACTTAACTTTCAATCAAATCCTTTACTTTTATGTGGATAAAAAAAATCCTATTTAAGACATCGTTTACAATAAACCCTAAAATAAACCTTAGCAAACATTTTTGAGTAAATTGGATCATAGAAATCATTCATTCTAGAGATTGCTTAAATTCTGGATAATACTAATCTTCTTTTATTTTGGAAAACTTAACAGAATTTATTTTATTTAAGAGCATCCGGGCTTTCCTTTTGATCTGTTGCACCCCTCGCCTAAGAAAATAAAATATAGGCCAGGTAAGTTCAGGGCATTGGTTGCTCCATCCCTAACCTTAGTTAAACACCTTGTTTTATCTTCCCATATCTCACAGGCTGGGATAAAGTACTAGTCGTTTCCACATACTCAGATTTTCAACTTTATTTTGGTATTGCTTATAAATATTCCAAATCATCTTTCAAAAACGCTTAATTATGCTTTTAAAAAAATTCATAATTGATTCTGGGAGATGTCGTTACATTTAAACTCATATTACAAAAGTTATACAATTCGCAGTAGAAAAGTGCTTATATAAGCCTATTTGATTTAAACAACTTTTAAACATTTGATAATTCATATTTCCCAATCCGAATCTCTTTTAAAATATTTAAATAGATTTATCAAATTTATTCATATTTTTCCAATATTAAAAACGTTCATTTAAACAGATTTCCTGTTATGGTCACTTAACTGAACTAGCGCGATTTTTTCTAGAAAATTGATTTGGACTTAATTCAAAATCTACTTATCGAAACTTTGATTTTCTTTCTTCATTTCAAAGATATGGATATAATAGTCCGGAATTTTATTATCTCGAAGAATTCCGAGCTATACTTTACTTTATCACTTATTTGAACTTTTCGGCGTGAAATCGCGAACTACCGTTGCGCGACGCACCTAGTTTTAACTTATTTTTCAATACTTGAAACAATTTATTTAAATTGAGTTTTAACACTTATAAAATCATCACAAATTATTTTAAATCAATATTTTCACTTTTTAAAGTATTTAAAATATATTCTCACTATTACCATATTACAATATTATTTTATTCCTATTATTTTAATATTAAATTTTAAATTCCAATTTCAATTCAATTTCATTTCTAGCTTCAAATTAAACACATTTAAAACTTATATTTCAAATCTAATTTCTATTTAAACTTCAATTCAATCTCAAACTAAACTTTACTTTTCAAAATCGTTTTCAATTTCACTATTCATCTCAATTTCAAATTAACTATCCTTTTTAAATCCGTTTCACTTCAAATTTCAAATTCTCTTTTATTTAAACTTTAATTTCACTTCTAAATGAAAAGAGACTTATTTTTGCAAAATATCTCATATCACTAAAATATTGTATTATTAACGAAGTGATTATTTAAATCAAAATGAACATATCCAATATTCATTATTTATCGCTAACATAAAATCCATTCAATCAATCACATACATATGATTTCAAATCCAACATTCACTATAAATATCATAACGGGACAGATTATCACAATTCAATTAATTAACTAACTATCAATTCATCCATATTAACAATCAATATAAACATTCATACGTCATAAGCGTGCAAATGAGATTGTTTTAATATAGCTAAAATCTTAATTCAAAAGCGATGAGAATTTCTCACCTTTATCCAAAATGTTTAACTTCCTGCCGACATTCATTTAATTCAACACTTCACTAAACCACTACCTAAACATTCTTCCATCTTTTTCAAGTGTTCGTCCATCGCTTCTACCTTTGCATTGATCTCGACCCTGCCATCCCATCTCTATATTTCTCACGGCCAAGTGCCATTTTTTAAGAAGAGAAGAAGAAGAAGCGAGTTAAGAAGAGGTTAGAGAGTAAAAAGTGGATTAGTGGTTTAGCACTCTACTATTTTTAACCCTCTTACCTCTCTTAAAGAAAGAAGCCACTAAAATAGCTTAAAGGAAGAAGAAGAAGAGAATGATTTATGTGAAAATTGAAGAGGTATGCAAGACTATTTATAGGAAAAAAATTGGAATAAAATATTATTATGTAAAATGACCAAAATGCCCTTTACTTACTTTTTAAGAAACTTACTTTTTCAACACTTAACATCACATTTCAAATCATGCTTTATGTCACTTTCACTTAAGGAGTAAGAAAAGTAAAGTAATAATTATGTTTGGCTTGATTTGACATGTTTTGTTCTTTTATGCTTACTTTTGCTAATTGCTTCTAAACTTGTTTAGTAAAAGTAAACTTGATTAGTGGATTAAATAATACTTGTACTATTTAAATATATGTTCATTTATTAGAAAATAATGGTGCAACAACGTTGCGACAACTTGTTTTGGTTGAAAACGGTATTTTTGTTGACAAATTTTATAGTCAAAATTTGGCTTTTTGTTAAGCTATATATTGAAGTAAACCAAACTTTAAAATGAACTTTTTACTTCTTTAAATAAATTAAAATATCTCTCTTTATATTTTAAAATCATATTTAATTAATATCAAAATCTCTATTTTTATAGTGTATGTAAACTGACAAAATGCGATAAATTTTGGTTATTTTTGTAAAACGATTATTAACATATTTTTAAATATATAAATATACTTTTATTATCTTTATTAGATGTTTTAAATAAGATTTACCTTTTTAAATAAATATTTAAATCCATTTATTTAAGCCTTTATTTATTGGTAACAGAACTTAACTTTTGTCGATTTGTTCAAAAATCCAAATTTATACCTTTTATTTATTAACTATAAGAATAGAAAATTATTTATTATATATAATATATTTATTTAAGATTTAATATCCTTTTTTAAATTTAAAACGAACGAAATCTCTTATTTTCGAAGTAGCGAAATTACGGGTCGTTACAGTAATTATGAAGTGAATGCAAGTAAATTTGGTTGTAAATCATTCGAATTGAATGAAATGACATAAATCGATTGAAAGCAACTAAATTAATATTGGAATCTTCTGATTGCTTATGAAACATGTCTAACATGCTTGGTTATGTGAAGTCTGTGTTTAACTATTTAAAAAAATGAAATGTTGTTAAACTTCATATTTTTTGGTATTTACGTGTTTAAAGTGGGTAAGTATACGTGCAGAGATATTATGGGGCTAGATTGGGTTGCGAAATTGCATATGAAGTAAACTCGCTTGCTTAATAATGCTTAAAAATGCTAAATTAAGGTACTTTTTCGTAATAAATACCGCAATGAATAAATATTGATATGTATTGTGTTTTCCGACCATATGGGTCGATGTATATATTTTTATCAGTTCTGTCATATTGCAAAAGGCTCTCCGTACAAGGGAGACTCTTCCAAAAAAATTTGAAAATTTATGGTGTTAGAAATTTTTTGAAAATTTTGGCTAACTAAAATGTTGATTTGAATTTGATTTGAAATAAGCGATTTTAGGTGAGAAAGGAAAAATAAATGTTTGGATAAAGCTAAAGGGTTAGAATGAAGTATCGAGTTTTAACAAGTAGATTTTGATAAGTTAATGGGTTTGGATCATTCGTCCTACCTTAGCAATTTCGGGGAAGAAATTCTTTTAAGGGGAAGGAATGCAATGACCCGGACTTTTTGAAATTTAATTTTGAATATTTAAATTATTTTAAATATTGAAATTGGAATGTAAATTGATTTATGAATATGAATATTTCGGTTGGAAATGTTAAATGGGTTTAAATTCCAAATACAACGATTATCGTAATATGGAATAGGGAGAATAATTGATATTTGAGCTGAATATAAATCGAAATGATTTTTCATGTGAATATAAATTCTATATGAACTAGAATTGAGTAAGTAAGTTTTTAAAACTGGGGTTTCAAGAGATTTTGAATTTTTTTGAAATCGTCTAATTAATCGATGCGTTAAAATAGCGATTCGAGATATAGTCTCAAAATTTGATGAAACCAGTTCCATTGGATCCGTAATAGTGTATTATTATCGAATTTTAAATTTCGTGGCATTATGAGTTATCGTTCGGTTGTGCGATCTGAAAACGCATAGAAATGATTTATTGGATTTAATTTAGCAGTCGACTTAAAAAGCTATCTTCCACATACTATCGAATTAAGCTTCGAAACTTGTTCCATTGTGTTCGGAATAATGGTATAATGATAGAAACGCCAGACGACATGCCTCGGTTCGGGTTCAGAATTAAATATTCTAGATATTTTGAATTTTAAACAATATTTTTTTTATCGATTTAACTTCACGGCCACTTTTACATCTCCATCAGCCACTCTAAACTTTTACATGGGTCGTCCTACATTTGTAAGCCATTCCTCTTCCTTTATAATCGAGTGTCCATCCTTTTCTTTCAAATATGAAATCAACACTGATGAAAATATATTAAAAGAAAAATCGTACGACGGTCGCAACGCGACCTAGGAGTGGAATCGAGATCGAATTCGCGGTGGAGGGCTCGCTCACGTGTGAAGGTAAAAAACACACGAAGCTTAGGCTCGAATGACTATGCATTAGGGCTAGAGTGTAGCAGTTGAAGTTTGGAGCGGCAATAATGGTCGATGGTTGAGGCGCGTTGAAGCTGTTGGTTAGGCTTTGGATTAGGGGACCATGATACTCGAAGCTGGAGTTTGGTAGATCGAATTGGTTAATTGGACGCGACATGGGCGGGTTGGCGTATGCACGAGAAACTTGTAGGAAGTGGTCGGTGTCGATCTGGTTGGCGCGGCGAAGTTCTTATTTGCGTAAATAAATAAATATATGTATGTATGTATATGTATGTATGTATATATGCGCGTGACTGTAGCAACCTGGGGAGGAACAGTAAAGTTAGGGTTTGTGATTAGTGCTAATTGTTGTACTTGAGCTAATAATTATGCATTATATAAATTATAAATCTTATAAAGGTATAACTATTTCTACGAGGTTGAGACCAAGCACCGTTCATTGCGTTGCACTCGGTTGGACGAAATCTACAAAAATAGGATCGATTTGGTGATTTTTGAAGTTAGTTGGAAGGTTCGATTTAATTTAAATCTGGGCATTTGGCAATTTAAAAATCAAGATGAGTAAATCTCACTCATTTGGATTACTGCTATTTATTTTGAAATAGTTCAAACTAATTATTGGTTTCCTGATTGAATTTATAAATTATTATCGATTTGGATGTTATATATACATATATAGTAGTATATATATTAGTAGTTGGGTATTATTCCCGCCGATTAGAGCGGATGAGACCCTATATGTCCCATATAATAAAGAATGACCCTATATTACCACGATATCCTCCTCGAAATAGGATTGGTACTTTTATGCTGTATTAGCATATGTGGATATAGGGAAACAAGTTGGAGGGATCCAACTGGGTTCCTCAAATTTATATTGATTGTTTTCATATATAATAATATATGATGTGTCAGAATAACCAGTCATATATTATTGTTGTGATGTGAATTATTGGATGCTATAGTAGCAATGACCTTAATTTTGGTATTTTAAATACCATAAATATTATTTTGAATTTTTAAGAAATTAAAGGAGATTTTTAAATGTGAAAATATTTATATCGAAATTCAGATTATTTAAAAGAGATTCATTTGGATAAGTAATAATTGATTTTTGATTGTACTTAACAATTCGGGAAAAAATATTTTAAATGGATATTTTAAGATAATTCATATAGAAGGTTTTAAAGAAATGGAATTTTTTAAAATGATATCCTGAAAAATATGGATGACACTGAAATCAATAGTAAAAATAGATTTGAAAAATAAATATAATTTATAAAGAAATGGATTTATAAAATGAAATTTTATAAAGGAGATTAATTTTATTAGAAGTGAGACTCAAAGGAGTTATAAATTTATAAACGATGTTTACAAATAAAGGAAAACGATATCGAATGATAATTTGGGAATATAAATTCGTAGAGGGAAATTATATTAGGATATGGAAATCGGGTTGAGGAAAATAATGGATTCTATTTTTGAAGTGGAAATGGTTAGGAGGTCGGAATGAAATCGATGTATTGTGAGTCGAGAGGAATTTATAAATTGAATTGGTTATTGGGATTTTAAAAATATATTTGTATTATTAAGAAGTTAAATTTTTTTAAAAGGGAAATTTTGTTTATTAAACTGTGTAATTTTAATTGTTTAAAATTGAAATATATCGAGAAGTGAATTTTTCAAATATTTAATATTTATTCAAATAAATTCTAGTTTTAAATTAGCTTTGAAAATTGATTTGTTTATTTAAAAATGAGTTAGAATCAAGTAATTGATGTTTATTGAAAGAGTTTGATATTTTTAAATAAGTACTTAAGCATGTTTTAAAAATAAATAAATCATTATTCTTTAAAAATACGTATTATATATATATAGTTTTGAAATGATTGAAATTTATTTATAAATCTTCTCGAGATTTGGAAACGGGGTTCATGTAATAGACGTGATTTTATAAGGGGAAATATTATAATGAAATTCTGGGAGTTTAATGAATTTTCGAAATTTTAGGAAACTAGAACTTCGAGATTAAATCTAGATTCGTAAAGAAGTGGTGAATGGATATTCGAGATTATATATGAGTATAATCGACATTTGGAAAATGTAGAAGTAATTAACATAAATTCTGGAAATGTAGGAGATAAGATAAGAAAAATTCCTACGTATTAATATTTGAAATGATTTCGGATAATGGACTTAAAATATTTTCCTAAGTGTTGAAATGGAAGATTTTCGAAAATATTTAGAGACGAAGGATTTATATCGAGATATTTTCTAAGTAATGAATTATAAATCGAAGTTGGAAATATTTCACTGTGTGTTGAAGTGAGGTACGAGTGGAAATATCCTGTTATGGAAACAATTATTTAGAAATGTTTTCAAATATTGAAAAATTTGAAAGAGATTTTAATATATAAATCTTATAAAGGTATTTGAAAATAAATAGTTTGGAAAATTTCTATAGAGCCTAGTGACTTCTTATGGATGTTATTTGGTATTTAAATAACAGACTATCAAATTTGGCTAAATTTGTTAATCGTTTCGAAGAGACCGGGATCAGATTTAATTATTCGAAAACCACTTCGATCCGATTTGAGCATTATAAATGGCGATATCATGAAGATGTCGAAGATTGTGACTTGGTTTGTCCTAACCCAGGCCAACTTGTATGGATGAATGCTATCAGAACATCATCATTGGAGGACAATGAGCATTCTAAGTGGAATTTTTCTTGAAAGGTAAACGTAGCCCCAAGCCTAATCAACCGAGAATGACTAAAGCAGCGGAGAAGCAGCAAAGCTAAGTGGGTCACACCCAAATAGGGTATGTCATCACTTTTCTTGATACCCTCTAATATATTATAAATTATGGATATGGTTGTGAATGGAAAAGAGATCGCTCGATAAGAGTGGGAAAATCTGAGGTGATGACATATTCGGTACTATGCAAGTTAGGGTAGGCCGGTCTTGTGTCGGCAAGGAATCTAGCCGAGGTTCTAGGTACATTTTTCTTATGGTGTGCGGTACCCCAGTCATTGTATGGGATCAAATATCCACTATGAGCCTGTACGGTTTTGATTATGCCCAACTATGCTGAAATGTGAGATGCAAGCATTTCATCTATTTTCTAATTTACTTTCTACAGACACTATTATAATATCAGATGTTTGATATAAACTGTTTTGGTTATCGTAAAGTAAAAACCCGTCAAGTTTGTGTATGACGTGGTCTTATGAGATACCTTTGTTTTCAAAGGATTTTTGAAATAGTAATAATTCAAACTGAGTGTGTTTTTCTCATGTTGGTTTTCCAGACTGACTGGATGTTATTTTACTATAATACTCGGGTCAGACCGGGTATTACAGATCCAGGTTGGGATGCTATGGATCTCAGAAGAAGTGTTGGAGGAGTCTCAGATTTATTCCACGTATTTGATTATGTTATGATGTGTGTGTTGACTGTATAGTCAACAATGGTGAGGACAAGTTATAATAACTATCTAGAATTTATTTGCTGATTGTTGTACTTTGATGATTTCATGTATACTAACAGGTACAGTTTCTTTTGTTTAAAATATGTTACGATATATATTTTATTTTATTCCGCTGCGATGGTGAGATTCTAAGTTGTTGTTTCTATTTTCTCTATCTTTTTCTTCTTCACCCTAGTTATTCGCCCTTTCATACAAATTTGGGTTGGACAAATGTGATTATATGTCAACTCAAATGGTACGGAATGGAGGGTCACTACAAATACATACATACATCTATGTATATACAAAGATAAAATGTCATGATATTTATAACATATATTCGCATATAAGCAAACAACATAAGATTTTCTAATTTAGCGTTTTATGGGTAATTCTATCTCTTTTGAGATTATATTGTGTATTGATTTCAAAATTGATTTCGGAAAAATGGTTTTAAAAGCTTGTTTTCTCAAGTAAATTATTATATAATATTTCCAAATTATTTTATGCTATAAAATCTATTTATTCTCTAGAAATTGCGAGATTTTTATGAGGGGGGAGTCTGTGTTCAACATAATTATTTCATCATTCAAAGGAAAGATAGACAAGCTCAAGATCAAAATTTCTCATTCTCCACCCAAGATGAAAGAAGACCTATAAGGTAAAATAAATCTTGATGTAAATAGAGTAAAATGTAACCTCCTTACACACCTACACACCTAGGGTATGATGAAAAGAGGACAAGAGGGTGGCCGTGCACATAGATGTGGGGTGTGGGTAGAATGGTCTTTGTACTATAAGATATTTGTTTATATATTTTTGCCTATAAATAAAAGGCTCATCTTCTCATTTTATTCGCACTTCCATTCCATTTTCTAATCTTCTTTTTCTTCTTCATTAATGGCTTCCATGTCCTCATAAATTGTTCCATAGTCGTAGCGAAGCTTTGTTGAAAATGCACAACCAAATATAGGAAGATATTGCCTTAGTTTGAAATTAAAGTGAGCGACCACCTTCTTTTCTTTCTCTTTTCTTGGATGAACTCATCAAGATCCATTACCACCTCTCCACCCTCTTTAGTACCTAGCGGAACGTATCTAAGGGTCCCAGGGCAGGATTCATAAGTTTCGGTGTGGTGATAGCAGAGTTATAGTCAATTTTAGTACATCCAGAGACAAACGAATGCGAGAATTACTTCTCTAGTTTATTTTATTAAACTATATGATTATATATGTTTTGTCATTCTTGTTTTCTATGTTTGATCATCTTGTTTTAGATGCGATAATATGTTTGCTTGGTTGTAGAAATAATTCACGGTAAATACACGTCGAATTTACATAAAGAAAACACTTTCTCTTATGAATTATAAAAGTGTTACAACATAGTTAAACCTCTTTAAACGTGAATAAAAATGGTTTAAAATGGCTTATAAAAATTAAAACTCATTTTCGTAAAGTTTTTAAAAGATATGAAAAGGAGTCAAAAGTGAGCGCGTCACGTAATGGCAGTTCGCGATCCGCCATAAAAGTTAAATCAATGTATAGAGTTGAATATAGCTCGGAATTATTCGAAATAAGAATTTTTCAGACTCTTATAACTATAATTTCCAAATGAAGGAAAAAAATAAAGATTTCATTTAGTAAAATTTGATATGTGTCCAAATCAAGTTTTGAAAATCATAGCCTTTTAGTAGTTCGTAAAATAAGGATTTCAGCTCTTAAAAATAAATATTATGAAATCTTTAAAAATATGAAATAAATTCTAAAAATATGTTAAAATATTCTAAATGATTTTAAATGGAAAAATTATACATATAAAAGGTTTAAAATAGGATATGTGATACGAAACGCTTAAAAGCATCATTCACCGGTAATTTAACAATGGAATTTGAAAATTTATGAAATAAGATTTAAACTTGGGTTTTCTTACAGAATCGTTTATTAATGTTTTTCAAATAATAAATCAAGCGTTTTAAAGGGTTTAGAGTTGATCAAATAACATTGACCTCCTTATGGGTAACAGAGAGATAGTCTCTAGGCTTGGGTTTGGAAAACTAGTTTTCTGCTCTCCCTAATTATCTGGATTGGCCCAACGGAGGGGATAGTTAATTTGATTTACTCGTATAGCATTTTATTAAGATAAAGTAAAGATGTATGGAGTTTTCCAAAAAGGGTAAACAAGATTAAAAATAGAATTTTAATGGTCATGAGAACATTCTAGTTAAGCTCTATATTAAATTTCGAGGTGGGAACTTGTACTATCTGTTCGAATTTAAAAGGTGATTTCACTATTATTTGACGAATAGTATAGGTTGAATATAGAAATTAGTTATAACGACCCTCATTTTTGGATGGTTTAAATCGACAATAAACCACATATGTCTAATTCAAACCATTCAAAAGGGAGGATTGTTAATGGGGTAAATAAGAAAACTAAAGAAAAGAAGAGAAAAAAACAAAACATAGAATCTCGCAGTAGAACGACAAAATATAATAATCAAATAAATAGTTCATGAAGCTGTTTTACAAATAACATTTGATTACAGTTGTACAAATTCAAATCAGAGTTATACATACATCATAAATAAATTAATATTGCAGAGGAACACATAATGTGGCGGAATAATAAATAAATAGTAATAATATATTGAATCATCGTCTTCATCCTTTAGAAAATAGTCTTCAACACTGAAAACTCAGGCTGAACCAAGCGTAATGAAAACAAAACACTCGAGTAAGAACTAAAAGATCTTATGTAATTCAAATTAATCTAAAGTAAAATGTGAGTGCAATAGCTTCACAGATGTTATGGGATTTTCCATCTCCTATCAAGTGTACAACGTGAGTATAATTATTGGAAGGTTTCAAATAACTCGAGGTATCAATTTAACCACTTTAATAAAAGATTTCGAAGTTTAGCTTAAACCTTTTAAATAATTCAATTCCAACACATAATCCAAATTCACGAATTTATATGGACATATATAACATTTCAACCAGTACTAGAATCAACATTTTCAAATAAATGAAAACCATTCGGGTTTATTATTTCAACCCATAACGATTTTACCCTAATGTATAAGATCATTCGGGTATGTATCATTTCAAACCATAGTGAACATGTAGTATTATAACGATATAAAATACTACATCCATTCATCCAATATCAACAATCAATCATCCATCACAATCATCATCCAAATCAATTAATAAATATCAGTAGTTAATTTAAAATCAATAACAGGTATTTAACTGGCAATTTAAATTCAAAAAAAAATTTAAATAATGATTTGATTTAAATAAGTCCAAATTAACCGAGATTATGATTTAAAATATACCAAACAGTCATAAATAAATTCCTAATCGCATCATAAATTAAATTTAACAAATATAAGAAATTTTAGAAGTTGTGATTGAGTTAAAACACTCAGCTTCGAATTTTAATTAAATTTAAATCCAATTTAAACCTAAAACAAACAATATCAGAATTCGTCCAAACCTATGTCAAAATATCCGGAATTTCAATACGATCCCAGCGCAAGAAACCACGCGAGAATCGGACCTCGTATGCGAAAGTTATTAATGTTAGAACAATTGAAATGAAAATTACAAAATAATTAAGAAAAATAATATGATGCTGCCATGTCACCTACAACACATGCTCAAAGCCCTATCACATCTAGTTTCGTTCGTGACATCGCCTGGAGCCGCCGATGTTCACGTGAATTATCACGTCACCACGGCCACGACCACCGAGATCAGCCACCACCCACGCGATTGCCTTGCACCAGCGCCTCCATCCATGGCCTCCATGTAAATCGCGATGATCCTCGATGCTTGTGCCATCGAACCGAAGTCAGCCACACCCCATCGATTTCTACAAAATCGATCACCTTCCGAATCAAGTAGCGTATCGATCGAAATCCCTAGACGACCTCTACATATCAGCACCCTCCGATCGAGCTACCGACAGAGATCCACCGTTTATGAAGAAGCCTTCCAATGAACGACCGGAACTTAATCATCCAATTCCAGCCACACAGAAACCTAGATCAGAAAAAGAACAACAAAATTGACGTGCGCTCGTCAAGAGGTTCAACTCGATAAATGATATGATATAGTTTGAGGAGTTTGATTTTTTGATTTGAAATTTGAATTGGGAATTTGGTTTTTGGTTTGTCTGCCATTGGAATGAGGAGTTGAGAAGGAAATATATGTATTGTCAATGAGAAATAATAAATAATTAGGGTTTATAACAAGGAATTGATAGGTAGATCAGAAAAATAGAATGAATGGACCAGATTAATTTGGATTGGAACGATAAACGACCCAAAAAGCTCATTCTGCCTACAGAATGAAAATGGGTCAACCCATATATCAAAATAGATGTTTTCAATATTTTTAACATCAATGGAACATGTTTCAAGTCCTAATTCCATCGTATGTAGAAGTTATAATAAAATCAGCTTATTTCAAATTGATTTTAATTGATTTAAGTTAAATTGATTTCTAGGCATTTCGAGTCCGTACGGTCAAACGACAAGTCTGATCTTACGAACTTGAAATCCTATAATAATTCACTGTTATGGATCCGATGAAACTGGATTCGTCAAAATCTGAGAGAGTTGCCAAAATGGCTATATTTCAGTCAATTAAATAAATTAATATTAAATTAATTAAATCACCCTTTTTATTTTAAAGTTAATAACTAACCAATTTCATCATTTTTATTCACTTATACATTTGCAATGACTTAATACAAGTTTATATGACGATTCAATGTTGGTTATTACACCAAGTACAATGTTCAATTTGACTGTAATTAACTCCAATTTATTACGACTTATTTCAATAAATTGCTTTAATTTGATTTCAACGTTTATATTCAACCAATTATAAATCCAATAACATAGTTGACATTTGTTTTACATTTCATTACGTTAATATACTTCAATTTCCATCTTTTATTTGTATTAACTACTATATTTCCATTTTATTTAATTTTTTGGTCAATTTCACACATTAACTATAATTAAAGTCTTAATTTATTTACCTTGGTTTCATTCTCTTATTAAATTAATTATTACCTTACATATATAGTTAATAGTTAATATTGATATATATTTCATCTTACTTTTCATTAACATAATCTTTTATTATATTTAATTGTAATAAATTTGCTTGTTAAAAATTTTAAATTCCAATAAATTTAAGTAAACTACATTTCTATCCTTTTTTCTCCTTATTCGACTCAAAGGTCATATTATGATAAAATTTTCATTGGTTACATTGTATTGAATCAACATTTCACAATTAATTTAACTTACATTAACTGTACTAATTTAGTGAATTAACTGCAATTGATTTTAAATTAAATTAATAGTCCAAATAATTAAATAGGTAACATATATTAATTATTACCATTAATCTTTAACCACATTTATAAGTTAAAAAAATTTACAAGCAAATGTTGCAGTTGCTTCCATACCACTAACTTTCATACAACATCATCACAATGTTTGATTACAACAAATCACCACCATCATCAGGGTGATACATATATGATACAACAACAAAATGATCACATCACAGCGGAACACTGACAACAGGGTTTCAAAAAGGTCTCCAACATACTTCAACTTCGATAAGTCTTCAAAAATTATAAACACTTCAAAAGATTCCCAAACCTAAAGCTTTCCTAAATCCGTTAGCTTCCAGAAGACTCCAAAATCCAAGCTAGCTCCAAAACATGGATAACCTGCTTCTAGGCTACCCGTGTGGAAATTATGGGCACCCATTGTTTAGGAAGGGAACAATAAACTCCAGGTCAGTCATGAGACTGGTATGAGTAAAAAAAATAGTTGTTAGTATAAAAATAGCTTATAAAATAAATCCGATATGCTTTTTGGAAAATGAAACTACCATAAGACCTCCTCACACACATACAATGCAATCGCATAATTGGAGGGGATTTCTTCTTATGATAGTCGAGCATGCTTGATACGAGAAAACTCTTTTGATATTATTATTAGTGCATAGTGTGAAAATATTTCGAAAGTATAATATCAATCTTAGCCAGCATACCACATTTTGCCGTATGCCTACTATAGCTACCATGTTTTATGGCAGGTTACCGTCATGCTGCATGGAAGGTTTACAACTAAAAACGTACATGGCTCGTATTGTTTCTTTGGATTTTCAACAAATGGTCAGGCTAAGGAACTTCCTCTGCCACATGGGTATGCCTCTGGAGGGACGTCCCGAGAACCTACCCGGATCTCTCCCAACACAAGGCTGGGTTACCTCTATAACTAGGCAACTACTACTCGAGTATGCCATCCCCCGGTCGTTAGCGACCTTTATCCGAGGGCCCTCAACCACAAAACAACAACCACAAAGAAACAAAATTTGTAGCAACCACATAAGTTAAATGTCTAGGCTCCATACCATGACATCACCTTTTTCCAGAAGGAAGACATACCCTAAAGGGCACAACCCTCATAACCTTGCCGCATCTTTCCTGTTTTGACCATTTTCGGGGTGTGAGGTCCGATGAGGTCTCGTCCACAAAGCTATGCTTTACACAAAAGCCATGCTTTGATCAAAAATTCATCAGCAACACACAGCAGCACTCAGCATGCCACACTACCAAATTGGGAGTATATCACTGATAACCATCAACTACATGACCTCTGAACTCGTACGTCTCAGAGAAGGGTGTTAAGCTAAGAGAATAAATTCTCCGCCACCAAACGGAAATGTATTTGATAGAGATCGGCTTTATATCTCAAAGTGTAATGCCAGACATACAACCATACAAGTCTGTTCCGGGTTCGAACAGAACCGAAGGCACTTCGTCCAATAAAGGAAGAAGCCTTTGAAATCCGGGTATCCACAATCCCGATCGGACTCCCCATCACATATGGAGATCTCCATACCGAAGCAACTCAGTGAAGAGACATTCGATAGGTTATCCTATCGTTCTCGTAAACACCTGATCTTCACCACCGTCTTCAAATGCTATTCATTTCGTCGTATCACTATTCGGAATGGGTTATGTGACACAAAGTCCTCTTCCGGCTAAACCGAACAGTGAGCGCTCAATTTAAAAACACGTGGATACATTAGTCACAAAGATTTACTTTCAGGGTTCAATGTGGGTTTCGAATAACCAATTGGAATTCGACTCCCTGTCGCATCGAAATTTAGATGCCGTTTTACGGCCAATGAGTTTTTACATTCACACAGAAACAAATTGCAGATATCACAGCTCAGCACAAATTAATTCATATCACATAGATCACAATCACATATCAGAGACATCCATCAATGCAAAGCATTCAACAATAATCAATCATCTATAATTAAGATGAATTATTTGTGTGATTATAGTTAATTAATCACATAACTATTTTCATTAATCATTCTTAATTAATGAATAATTATTCTTAATTAATAAATTAATCAATCCTTAATTATTCATTATTAATCCTTAATTTTAATTAATTAAATTCTTAATTATTAATTAAATAAATTCTTAATTGATAATTAATTAAATAAATTCTTAATTGATAATTAATTAAATACTTAATTATTAATTAATAAATTCCTTAACTATAATCAAATCCTTAATTAAAAATTAATTAAATACTTATTAATTAATTAAATCCTTAATTATTAATTAATTAAATACTTAATTGTTTATACTTGATTGTAAATTAATTAACCTTAATTAATTATTCATAAATTATTAAGTAATTATAAATCATTAATTATTTAATTATCATTAACAATATAAATTAATTTAACTTTAACTTAAAAATTTAAAAACATTTGATTAACTTCTTAATCACTTTGTTAAGTTTTTATTTAAAACAAACTCTTTCCAAATATAAATATAAAATATCTTAAACTTAATTAATTTAAAATATTTTTGTTTTAAAACCTTTATTTACTTATTCCAACTTAACAATAATCATAAATTCAAAAAAAATAGTTTTAGAAATTAAATTAACTTGGATTCTTAAAGTTTTGAAGATTGGAAATTATAAAATCCGAGAGCTACCGAGTCTCACTCGAACAAACACGCCAAATGCTTTGAGTTTTTCTCAAAATACACCCGTGTAATTTTTTTAACTTAAAATTTCTTTAAGTTCTAAACCCCATGCAACAAAAAAATGCTTCAAGTCAGAACTCGAGCCTGCGACCTGTTTTCCCAAAGGCAACTTCGATGTGCTAGCCTTCTTCCCTAAACATTCTCACTAATGCACTTTAGTAACTCGTGTATGTTGCACACTGCTCCGATCGCCTCTGGTCGATGCTACTACCATCGTCAAGTCGATGATGATCTCCTCTAGCCACTAGACCACCCAGAAGTTCACAACATCGACGGACTCAAAATTTCGTCACTCGTCATCAACTGGAACGAAACATTGATCACCAAGAAAACTTCGGTCTCTCTCCTCCGACCATCAGAGGTCACCAAATTCTAGCTAGCGCTACACTTGCTCCCTAGTTTCGATCGCCACTGGTGCGAGCGGCTCTGATGCGACGACGAAGCGATGGCAGCGCAAAATCAGACCTCGAATAAGTGTGGGTTTTAAACCCTAGATCGTCAGAATTAGATCACTACGATGATTTATAAATTTGCCTCGCATTTTTCTCAAGTTCGACGATCACCCAAGCACCTCTGGAGCAATCCCGACACCCAAAATTTCGCCGATCGCCAGAAATTTTTCAAAAACGTGATTCCGTTCATTCTCGATTTTCTCAGAGGATACTTCATTAAAAATTATGATTTTTCCTTTAAAAATCATGAATTTAAAAAAACATTTTGACATATAAACTTGAGATCAGGAATCATGATATTTGAATTTTTAAAGGTTTTAAACTTGCATGTATTTTTTCAATTTTCCAAAGAACTTTGATTTATTTTTGCTTAAATCTATTTTTGAAGTTTTAATCATGTTAAAACTAACAACTTTTGCTTAGATCCTATAGTCTAATTTGGATTAGAGAAAAAAACAATTGAACTTTTAAATAGGATTTTGAATTCCTATAACCTAGAACAGGGTCAAATTCTGGTTTTCCAGACATGCACAATGCAGATGCACACATATATATACATTTTGTATACATGCAACCAACTGTACAACTTAACTTCAAGCATGACCTCAAACACATATTTGAACTCCAAAATTTCAAATTTTACTCAACTTGATCTAGAAAGTAAACAAAATGCTTTAAATCCTGGAAGTTGAAAACAGAGAACTGAAGTTTGAATCTTGCTTGTTTGAGTTGATTTGTAATGATCTCTGAATCTTTGATTTTTGTTTGATTACTGAGTTGTTCTTCACTTGTTTGAAATCTTTCCTCTACAGGCTTGAGCTTTGAACCCTGGATTTTCAGATTTGAAATGAATGAAGAGGTTGTTCTTATTTGATTCCCAGGTTTAAAAGAAGTTGTATTTGCTTGCTTGATTTTTTTTCTTTGTGTTTCTGATTTGTTTGATTTGTTTTAAAGTTACTTTGATAAATTTTTCTGATTTGTTTTTCTCAGATTTGTTATAGTCTTGAAAGTGATAAAGGAAATGAGAAAGAAGAGATGAAATGGTTTATAAAATCTCATTTTCTATTTTTATGAATTTTCTCAAAAATAAAAGCAAAATATGACACTTGTTAATTTTTAAGGGTAAAACCATTACACTTGTAAATCCACATTCTTAAAACTTTAACACTTGTTAATTGATATGCTAAAAACTTAACACTTGCCTTAGGCATGCATATATATTTTTATAAATTTTTTGATTTATATTTCCTATTTATAAAATACATTTTCCTATTTATTACAAATTTAAAGAAGAAATGTTTTAAATTAATTTCACATTAAATAAATTACATATTTATTATTTTAAATGAAAATTATTTTCCTAAGACATTTTTTCAAATTTCAAATTTTCAAATTCAAATTCAAATTTGAATTTTAATCCATTATATATGTATAAATCAATACTAATTTTATTTGCCTTGAAAAATTTCAAATTAATTTCCGGAGATTCAAATAAATTATTAATTTTTAATTGATAAAATTTTGGGGAGGTTACAGATTTCCACCTTACGAAAATTCCGTCATCGAAATTTGAAAGAGAGAGAAAGACAAACAAAGAATATAAGAACAAAGAAAAAGATAGGGAAATGGCTTACCACTCAAGCCGGAATATCCACTCTGCAATTGGGATAGGACTTCTGCATGCTATCCTCTGTTTTTCAAGTACAGTCGTTTAGATCACCACCCCATTGTACTTTAACTAATTTCACAACTTTATTCCTCAATCGCTTTTCATCACGATCAATTATTTTCAACGGTTCTCTTTTAACTGCCAGATTTGGTGTGATCTCCAAATCTTGCTGAGCAGCCTCTTCAATGACACTATCTGGATCGTGCACATATTTTCGAAGGTGAGAAATATGAAAAACATTGTGCACGCTAGATAACCAATTAGGTAGCTGCACTCGATAAGCCAGAGGACCTATCCTTTCCAGTATAGGAAAAGGACCAATATATCGCGGTGCCACCTTACCAGTTTTTCCAAACCTCAATACACCATGCAATGGAGCAACTTTGAGGAAAATAGAGTCTCCAATCTGGAATTCTAACTCTTCTTCTACGATCAGCATAACACTTCTGACGACTTGAGCCATTTTCAATTTCTTTTCGTATAAAATCAAATTTCTCTGTGGCTTCCTTAATCATATCTGGTCCAAGGACTAGTCTATCACCTGACTCGATCCAGCATGCAGGTGATCGACACGGACGACCATATAAAGCTTCAAAAGGAGCCATTTCGATACTGGACTGATAGCTATTATTATATGATAATTCAACCAGATGTAAATGGCCCTCGCAAGAACCAACAAAGTCAAGTATACAAGCACGCAGAAGGTCTTATAAGATTCTATTGATCCTTTCAGTCTGCCCATCAGACTGCGGGTGATAAGCAGTATTGAAATTCAGTTTTGTTCCAAGTGCGGCTTGAAATGCCTTCCAAAATCTACCAGTGAAGATCGGGTCACAATCACTCACTATACTACTGGGTATTCCATGGTGACGGACGATCTCTTTTATATATAACTTTTCCAGACTTACTGTCGTTCGGTTAGATTTTACTGGAATGTACTGGGCAGTCTTGGTTAAATGATCCATGATAATGCAAATCGCATCATTCCCTTTTTGAGTTCTTAGCAAACCGTCTATGGAATCCATTGAAACTTGATCCCACTTCCATTTAGGTACTTACAAAGGCTGAAGTAAACCCGTCATTTTCTTTTGATCACTTTTAATTTGTTGACAAGTAGCACAACGACTCACATATATAGATATATCCCTCTTCAGTGTCTTCGACAAGAAAATTCTTTTGTATCTCTATGCATCTTATTAACTTCTGGATGGATACAAAGTTTAGACTTGTAGCACTCGTCTAAAACTTCATGTTTTAGATCCAGGATGGCTGGGACACACATCCTTCCTTTCAATCTTATAACTCCATTATTTTCAATTACAAAACTGGAATCCTCACCGTGACAAATTCTTTTACAAATTCCTCGAAGAAACTAGTCTTCTTTCTGCTTGCTGGCGATCTTTTCAAGGAGAGTAGGAGTGACAACAAGATATGCAAGAAGAGCATGTCACCTACTTAAAGCATCGGCAACTACATTGGCTTTTTTGGGCGTATATTGAATATCCAGGTCATAGGATGCCAGAAATTCCAACCAACATTGTTGTCTCGGGTTTATATCTTTCTGGGTGAAGAGATATTTTAGAGATTTGTGATCGGTGAACAATTCAAATTTTTCACCTAAAACAAGAAGGATTCATTAAGTATATACCTTAAGTTAAGTTAAACTTTTAAATTTTTGTAAAGCTGAAAGAGATTCTTACCAAGAAGATATGTCGCCAGATTTTCAAAGCGAAAATAATAGCTAGAAGCTCCAGATTGTGTGTTGGGTAGTTCCTCTCATGCGGATGCAATTGTCTACTCGCGTAGGTAATTACTCCACCATTTTGCATTAGCACTGCACCCACACCATCACCACAAGCATCATATAAACAGATAAGCCTTGATTCTCGTAAATAATAGCGAGAACAGGAGCAGTAGTTGATCTCTTCTTTAACTCTTGGAAAGCATCATCACATTTCGCAGTCCAATCGAACTTGGAATTTTTCATAGTTAGCTTAGTCAACGGACTAGCCATCTAAGAAAAATCCTGAATAAACTTCCGATAATAAACCACCAAACCCAGAAAACATCAAACTTCTTTTGGAGTAGTGGGTTTCCTCCAGTCAAGAGTAACGGAAATCTTGCCTGGGTCAACAGAGATTCCTTCTTCGTTGACAATGTGACCGAGAAATAAAATTTTTTTGACCCAAAATAACACTTAGAAAATTTGGCAAATAGAATATTCTTCCTCAATATCTCCAAAACAATTCTCAAATTCTCAGGATGCTCCCCTTCGGTTTTGGAATAGACCAGAATATCGTCAATAAACACAAGAACGAATTTGTTCAACACTTCTCGAAATACATGGGTCATTAAGTCTACGAAGTATGCAGGAGCATTGGTTAGTCCGAAAGGCATGACTGACCATTTGTAGAATATGTCAGGACCACTAAAGGCAGTCAAGCGAATACAGTCTTCGGCAATTCGTAGCTGATGTATTCCCTCAGCTAGATCCATTTTAGAAAAGAATCGAGCGCCATGAAGTTGATCGAACAAGTAGTCGATTCTGGGTAAAGGAAACTTATTCTTGAGAGTTAGTTTATTGAGATCGTGGTAGTCCACGCATAATCTCAAATATCCGTCCGATTTAGCTACGAAGACAACAGTTGAACCCCAATCGAAAACACTGGGACGTATTAGTCCTTTCTCTAGCAAATCTTGAGTTTGTTTGACTAATTCTATTCTTTCCCTGGGTGCCATCCTGCGACTTGCATAAACGACAGGACGAGCATTAGGTACTAAGTCAATTTTAAATTCAATTTCTCTATGTGGGGGTAAAGATTTTACTTCTTTGAACACGTTTGGAAATTCCCGGACAATGGGTATAGACTCCAGACTAGGTTCGTGATATCCTAAGTTATACATCAATTCATCTCTTTTAGGACTCGGATCCTCACAAGAAATCTAAGTGAAATCCCCAAATTTGGTTCTGATCAAAATCAATCGATTGTTACAATTTAATTTGGCTTCTTTCATTAGCCAATGCATTCCGAGTAAGATCTAAAATTCATTAAAATCAAGGACAAAGAGACTGATAGGGAATTGGTAACAAGAACACGAGATAGGTACATCTCTACATCGTAGACAAAGGTTCGTAGGGCCACCAACTGTATTTTTCACACAAATGGGCTCATCGACAAATTCAGGTTCAAGATTTAATTCATTTACGGCTTGTTATAAAACCATGTGTAGCTCCCATGTCAAACCAAAATCTAATAATTCTATCATAAATAGTAAGGTTACCTTCTAAAACTCCTTTCCCTTTATCTGCTTTAGAGGTTGCAGGTTTATCCTTGACTGTGTACACCTTTACTGGCTGAGCTTGCTTCATTGTTGGGCAATCTTTAACTTCGTGCCCCGTTTTTTGACAATAATAGCATTTCCTGGGTCTTGTTTGTACAGATTGATCCCTCTTTGGCTTCTTGCAACTGTTTGAATAATGGCCTTTCTCTAGACAATTGAAACAAGTAATATTCCTCGCTGGGTTTTCCTGATTGCTCTTCTTCTCCTTACCTTGATATGGTTTCTTGCCTCCGAACTTTCTTTTTTTCCAATTTGGATTGCTCGTATTTCCTTTCTCCTCCGGGGCTTCTTGCATATCCAGGGTAGCATATCTATACCCCATATCGATCAGATCACAAAAAGATTCTTTAACGTGAGTTGTCATACTTCCGAGAAATTTCTTATTTATCCCACGAATGAATCTTTCATTTTTCTTTAGAGGTGTGTTTACCAACTCCGGACCGAAACGAGATAATTCGTTGTATTTATTTGAGTACTCCTTAGATGATAAACTCCCTTGCTTCAACTCCATAAATTCCTGGTACATTCGGGAGATACCAGCAGATGACATATATCGCTTCTCAAACACCTCCTTAAACCGTTCTCGAGAGAACTCTTCTTCTGGCTCATTCATAGTATCTGTTTCCCACCAAGCTAGAGCTTCCTCTTGGAGTTGCCAAGAAGCTATTAATCGCATTTGATTGTCTTCTAACTTCAACCCTCTAAAAATTCTTTCACACGACAGATCCAAGCTTGTGCTTCAACAATGGACTCCTTGTCGGTGAACGGCTTACCATCAAGTCTTGAGAAACTTTTATATAGATCAGCTAGATTCGGCTGATATTGAGAAGATAAAGCTGCTTCTGCTGTTACGGGGACTTGACTAGTTGAAGTGGTATTTCCCCGTCCCCTAGCTCTTCCTCTTCGCTCGCTCATTTTTACTATCTGTAAATAGTAAGAAAATTGATTTAGACTATGCAGACTAGGTACCTTAGGGAATATCAACAGTTTAAAGGAATAGACCGAGAATTTTTTTTGGGTTTTGGTCTCTCGGGTTATACTCATTCTAGGGTATACTTCACTCTATCTCTAATGAGCCACCTAATGTGTTATACTCCGTAGCTAATGTTCTTACTCAACCTTTAGCTCTGATACCACTTGTCATGACCCAAAATCCAGCGTTCAAAAATCGACATCAAATACCTCATTTGTATTCGACTGCCGGAGATTCAAACGTCGAACTCCAGTTCGGATGGAGCTTATAACAACATTAGATGAATATAAACAGCGGAAACAAAATGAATATCATTGATCATAACACAGCTACAACATCATCACAATGTTTGATAAAACAAATCACCACCATCATCAGAGTGCTACATATATGATACAACAACAAAATGATCACATCACAGCGGAACACTAATAACAGGGTTTCAAAAAGGTCTCCAACATACTTCAACATTGATAAGTCTTCAAAAACTCCAAACACTTCAAAATATTCCCAAACCCAAAGCTTTCCACAATCCGATAGCTTCCAAAAGACTCCAAAATCCAAGCTAGCTTCAAAACATGGACAACCTGCTTCTTGGCTGCCCTTGTGGAAATTATGGGCACCTAGAGTTTAGGAAGGGAACAATGAACTCCGGGTCAGTCATGGGATTGGTATTAGTAAACAAAAATAGTTGTTTGTATAAAAATAGTTTATAAAAGAAATTCGATATGCTTTTTGGAAAATGAAACTACCATAAGCCCTCCTCGCATACACATAACGCAATCGCACAATTGGAAGAGATTTCTTCTTATGATAGTCGAACATGCTTGATATGAGAAAACTCTTTTGATATTATTATTAGTGCTTAGTGTGAAAACATTTTGAAAGTATAATATCAATCTTAGCCAGCATACCACATATCATCGTATGCCTACTATAGCTACCATGTTTTATGGCAGGTTACCGCCATGCTGCATGGCAGGTTGTACAACTAAAACCGTAAAGGGCTCGTATTGTTTCTTCGGATTTCCAACAAATGGTCAGGTTAAGGAACTTCTTGTGCCATGTGGGCACGCCTCTGGAGGGACGTCCTGAGAACGTACCTGGATCTCTGCCAACACAAGGTCGGGTTAACTCTATAACTAGGTAACTACTACTCGAGTATGTCATCCCCCGGTCTTTAGCGACCTTTATCTGAGGGACCTCAACCACAAAGCAACAACCACAAAGTAATAAATTTGCAGCAACCACATAGGTTAAATATTTGGGCTCCATACCATGATATCACCTTTTTCCAGAAGGAAATAGACATACCCTAAAGGGCGCGACCCTCATAACCTTGCCGCATCTTTCTTGTTTTGACCATTTTCGAGGTGTGAGGTCCGATGAGGTCTCGTCCACAAAGCTACGCTTCACACAAAAGCCGTGCTTTGATCAACAAATGATCCCCAACACACAGCAGCACTCAACATGCCACACTACCAAATTGGGAGTATACCATTGATAACCATCAACTACATAACCTCTGAGCTCGCATGACTCAGAGAAGGGTGTTAAGATAAGAGAATAAATTCTCCGCCACCAAGCAGAAATGTATATGATAGAGATCGGCTTTATATCTCAAAGTGTAATGTCAGACATACAACCATACAAGTCTATTTCGGGTTCGAACAGAACCGAGGGCACTTCGTCCAATAAAGGAAGAAGCCCTTGCAATCCGAGTATCCACAATCCCGATCGGACTCCCCATCGCATATGGAGATCTCTATACCGGAGCAACTCAATGCATAGACATTCGATAGGTTATACCATCATTCTCGTAAACACCCGGTCTTCACCACATCTTCAAATGCTATCCATTTCGTCGTATCACTTTTCGGAATGGGTTATATGACACAAAGTCCTCTCCCGGCTAAACCGAACAGTGGGCGCTCAATTTAAAAACACGTGGATATATCAATCACAAAGATTTACTTTCAGGGTTCGATGTGTGTAATATCCCGGAATTTTGGACTATATAAATTTAATAATCCGTGTTTAAATTTAAATTAATTTGATAGTTTCTGTAAATAAATTTGAATTGATTCAATAATTTTCTTTTATTAAATATTTAATTAGAGAATTTATTTTTAATAAGCTAATAAATCTGGTTTCTATTTATAATGCGTATATGTATTTATATATATCTATTTTAAATAGATAAGTTTGGTTTTAAAATATAAATTAGTATAGCATATTTTCTAATATCTTGAAATTAGGAAATTTTGATTTATTTTTGATTTAAGCTTTTCAAAACTATTCAATAAAATAACTAAATGATTTTAAATATAAGATAAATGTTTTATTGGTTTAAAATATTTTGACTTAAGTTTGAATGTTAAAATAAGGTTATAAAATGTTTGTTTTATTCTTTTTAAAATATTCATTAATAATCAAGATTTGTAGAATAAGTATGAAATTTAAAATACAATTAATAAATGAATCATGTATCCATTTAAATAACAAATAGGTTATAATCTCCTTTATAAATTTATTTTAAATGATTTAAAATATTATTTAAATGATTAAATTGTATATTGTTTTTATTATAACTATAATTGGTATTTCTTTAATTATTTATCTAAACATAACTAAGTATTGAAACTAATTAACTAAGTTAAACTTCCCTTAACACATAATTAAAAAAAAATACTAATTACTTAAATTGACATGTGTAAGTATATTAAGACATGAATCAACATGTGTTGAGTGATTAAATAGGTAAATTAACAAGTGTTCATATTTATACAAGTGTCATTGTTCAATTTTTATTTTTCTTTAATTTTAATTTGTCATAAACAAAGTTATATAAACTTACAATTTTTTTCCCATTTCATTCCTTTCTCTCATCTTCATTTCTTAACAAAGAAATTGTTTTCAGCTGAAAACATTCCATCTTAAAAATCATATTCAATTCCCTGTAAACAAATATGCAATCCTCGAATCATATTCAACCTGCAAAATCAAAAATATGTTCAATTGCATCCTGCATCCAAACTCTTCTAAAAATCTGGAAATAATGTAAGCTTACCTGCATGCAAAAATTTAAGATAGAGGTCTGCATTTTTGACATCTGCAATCTAGAAGGTAGCAACCAAGCAAGAAGTATGCATTTCTTCTTCAATCTGCAACCTGGGAATTTGCATCTGTATTTTCTCAAAAATCAGGACGCTCAAGTTTTTAAAAGCATTTAACAACTGAAGCAAGTTTTTTTAGGGCATTCAAGCAAATTGCAAATGGGGTTTTGCAGGTTCAAATTTATCATGTTCTGCCATCATGATTTAAACTATGAGTAACTTAAAATTAAGTAGAAAAAAATGGTTGCTTGATTTATTCGTGAGAATAAGAGTCTTAACTATATTGTTAAATACATTGATGAGTAGATCTTTGTTTATGGATGAATGCATATTTAATTCATCTAAGTACCGACTGTTTACTATATAAGCAAGTGATAAAATTCTTTCTTTTCTTATGATCTGGTTGATGTTATGGATTGTAATTGAATGAATTTGTTTATTTTAACGTAAAGTAAACTTAAAAATTTATACAAGATAAATCAATATTAGTATTGCCTGGGAACAGAAATAATAGAGTAAATTTTTTGTATAAATTGGATATTCAAACAATACAAATCAATGTTTCAGGATTTCAACTCAAAACATCTTGCAAAATTATGATTTTTAGAAGTAATATTACAATTTATAATGTTAGAATCAGAGTGCAGTTTTATTTTGACTGTAAATTAAGTTTTGGGGCATCTCTGTTGCCACAAGCAATTAGAAATGCTGAGTTTGTTCTTGGTGATGGTGAAGTTATCTGAGATGTTAGGAAAATTATTAGTTTGGTTTATAATTCATTTTTGATGTTGTAATTTGGGATTTAAGGTTGTGAACCCTTGTTTTACTGGGTAAATTTTCTTTCTTGAATCCAACCTCCTCTGATGTTCGAGTCGCTTAAGTTTAAGGAATGGAGGTTGGTGGTTAGTTGAAGTTATCGCCGGAGTTGCAGAGTGATCAATGGCGGGTGGCACGGGGAGGAGAGTGTTGATAGGTTTGGATCGGTTTACTGTCTTCTGTTCCAGGTTGTGTTGTTGGACTCGAATGCAAATTCAAATTGATTTGGGCAATCTGATGATATAGGTGAGATGAGAGGTTGTAGGCCGATGGAAGATGGTCGATGATGTTGGCCAGCAGTGGCCGGAGGTGCTGTGCAGGTGCACAGTGAAATAATGGATATATTGGTGATGTTGTTGGCTATAGTTTTGATTGCATCGCGATAGTCTCGGGTGAATTGAGTTTTGACTCGATGTAAAATATAGGGAGCTCTGGTATTTGAAATTATTTCAGGTTTTAATAACTATCAGAAACCCGCTTCCAGTTTTTTTTAAAAAATTTGAAGTAAAAAGGTAAAAATGCAAACTAAAATTTGAAACTAAGTTTGAAACCAGAATTTAGATATGAATTCAAATAATTTAATGCTTGGTCTTTATAATAATTTGAGTTTTTAAATTTTAGTTTGGGTTTAAAATAAAAACAGAAACTGTTTTTATTTTTTAATTTAAAAGTAAAGTTTAAATTGCAAGTTGAAGTTTAAACTGGGTTTTTAAAATTTGAAATTTGAATAAGAATTTAAATTAGATTGTCTGAGATTTGAAATCATTCATGTTTTTAAATTTAGATTTGATTTCAAAACTCATAAGTGAAAAGCATACATGTGCTTTGGGTTTGAATTGGAAGTTTAAATTTTGAATTAGAAATTTAAAACGAATTTGAATCTGGGTTTTCTTTTCTTTTATCTGGAATTAAAATTGAACTTCAGTTTTTAAATAAAGTAAAGTTTAAATTTAAATTACCTTAAAATAGTTAAGTGATTTGCATTTAAATGAAGATGTAGACTGTAAGGAAAGTTTTAAAAGATTTAAGGTAAAATCTAGAATGAGTTTAAAAGCTGTATTTCAATTTTGAAATTTAAAAGTAATTTTTAAAATTGATTTGAATTGGGATTCTTTTAAACTTATTTTATAAAGTGTATGTTTCTTTTAACATATGAGATAAATGTTTTAAATTGTTTTTAAAACCTTGTTAAAGTTAAAATTTGTATTCATTTTAAAATATTAATTTTAAAATGAAGTTCAAATGGAATCTAAAGTAGATTTAAAAACAATTTGTTTTTAAATGATTAAGTAAGTAAGGAATGTTTATCTTAAAGATAAATAAAATATTAATGATTTGTGTTCATTTAAATTATTAAGTTAATTTAAATGAATAATTAATTATATAATTAATTAAAAATGTGGATGATTAATTAAGTAATTAATAATTTTTTTTAAAATTAATTAATTAAAGACTTAAGATTAATTAAATAAGGTTAATTAATCCATAATTAAGGATTGTTAATTAAATTTTAATTAATGATTAAGATTTATTAATCAAGTAATTAATGGTTAATTAAGATTTTAATTAACACTTAATTAATTTATAATTAGAGATTAATTAAATTATAATTAAATATTAATTAATTTATAATTAATAATGATTAATGTAAGTTAATTTTTTAATTAAAAAATTAAGAAATGTTAATGAAGGTCATTAACTTAAGATTATCTAAACAATTAATTATGTGATTAATTTTGATAATTAATTAAATTAATTAATTAATAATAATCAAAAGTTTAATTACTTAATGAAAGTAATTAATGAATTAATTACTTAGTGTAATTAATTTCATTAATGTTATTAGTTTATATTAACTAATTAAGTTTAATTAATTTAAACACTTGATGATTGATAATTACTTTATGTAATTAATGGGTTTGTAATTACTTAGGGAAGTAATTAATTAATAATTACTGGATGTAATTAAAGATATTTATTATAGAAGTAATTTAAATTACTTTGAAATTAATCAAGGGATTAATGGAGATAATTAATTAAGAGTAATTAATCCATGGGATGAGTAATTAAGGGAAGTTAATTACTGAATGGTTATTAATTATGGGTGATTAATATATATGTGGTTTAATTGCAGATTAATTACTTATGTAATTAATTTATATAGAGAGATTGATTTAAATGTAATTAGAAATTGTTAATTAATAAATTAATGATGTAATTTGGAATTGATTAATTAAGAAGTAATCAATGAATTAATTAAATAAATAAAGAATTAATGCAATTAATTTTTGTTAATTAATTAAGTAATTACAAGTTAATTATTTGTAAAGTGTTAAGAATAATTAACTTGTGTAATTAATTTAAAAGCTAATTACTTATTGTAATTAGGGAATTATTAATCAGTAATGATTAATTGGAAGAATAATGAGATGATGATTTAATAATTGATTTGTAATCAATGGAAGATTTAGATAAGCAGGATTATAATGACGAAGTAATTAATTTAATTCACTTTAAATTAATTAAAGAGGATGTAATTAATTTAATTCATTTTAATTTAATTATAGATGGTGTGATCATTAGATCATTGCTTATGTTGATGATTGATATTAGTTGCCATGTATGTTTTGTAATCTCAGCAATGAGATGAGAAATGTTGTATGATATGGATGCATTGGTTGCATTGTGATGAAGATATGGATTATCTGTTTATGATGTGAATTATCTGATAATGATAATGTTGATTATCCATTGTTATTTTGTGAATTATCTATCTATGTGCATATAGATAATGAATTGAATTGTTTTAAACTCTAAAACAACTTGGCCTTAAAAGACACGTTTTGGATTTCGATGAGATGGGTCTCGGCTTTCCATATTGGATATTCGAAAACCATATCCATCCAAATTAACGTTAGGTCGTGAATCTGAAGTAAAGATGAAGATTCAGAGTGCAAGGGTTATCGTCGTTAACTCTGAGGGTGATTCCAATATGAGTGTAACGAGATAATGCCTTCGGTTTCGTTCGAACCCGGAACGAACTTGTATGGATTGAATGCTTTTAGAACATCGTCAGGTGGACGATGAGCATTCTAAGTGATATGTCCTATAAAGGTAATCGTAGCTTCAAGCCTCATCAACCGGGAATGGCTAAAACAGGGGAGGTGTAGCAAGGCTTCGTCGGTAGCCCCCACTTGAGAGCGAGATTTACCCCTGTCTAGATGTCCCTTTATTTCGGCTTAGTGGTGCGGTTGCTGATCACAACTGGGGGGTGGTCTTGTTCGGAACTGTTCAGTAAGGAATGGTTCCGGCCTTGTGTTGCAGGGGAGTTAGGGTTGCTCCTCGGTACGGTGATGTAGGCCACGTACTGTGACGGGCGGTACCCCAGTATCCCTGCCATTGTATGGAATCCAAAATCCAATAAGTGCCGTACGTATTAGTTGTGCCCAACTATGTTGGAACATGAGATGTAAGCATTCCAGCCTGTATATTACTTGAAAACCCTAGACACTATTATAATATCATCGGATTTCCTATCTAATGTTTTGGCTAGCGTAAGGTAAATTTTTTTCCATGTTTATGTGTGGGAAGTCTTACGTGATACCTTTTCTTTCAAAAGTTTTTCAAAGTTAAGCAACTTTAACCTGTTACTCACACCAGACCCATGTCTGACCCGAAGTTATTTATGTTTTTCTTTAACTCTTGGGTACTCAAATTTTTACGAGTAGCCAAGGGATTCATGTTAGCTTTGACGAATTGTGGAGGAGCAATGGAGTAGGAGGCTTCTGCGTGTAGATATATAGTTTTTCCGCTGTGTTGGTATCTCTGAGTGTCTTTTGATTGTGTATTGAGTTGTAATGACTAGTGTAACGACCCGCCTTTTTGGACAGTTTAAACCGACGATCAAATACACATGCCGATTCCAAACCATTCAAAAGGGCAGATGGTTATTGGGGTAAATAAGAAAAGAAAAGAAAGAGAAATAAAGGAAATGAAACAACACAGAATCTCGCAGCGGAACGATAAAATATAATAGTCAAATAAACAGTTCATGAAGCTGTTTACTATACTTTGACAATTAGTTATACAACATTTATCAGAGTTATACATATACAACAGAACAATTAAAATAATGCAGCAGATAGCATGATGCAAGGGTAATAATAGTAATAGTATACCAAATCTTCGTCTTCATCCTCCAGAATAGATCTTCAAAAATCTGAAAAACTCAGGACTGACCCGAGCGTAATGAAAAGACAAAACACTTGAGTCAGGACTAAATATCCTTATGAAAGTTAAATCAATCGTAAATAAATATGAATGTAACGGCGTCAGAGATGTTTGCGGGGTTTGACATCTCATATCCAGTGTCAACATGCGTGCAATAACTTAAGAGATGTTACGGGATTTTCCATCTCTCAAGGATCCGTTAAACTATCTACTATGTAGTACAATACGCTAAGTAGATAATGCCTATCAGTAATATAAAGTATCAAAATAGCGTTAAGGCGTTACCATAATCTCCCTTAACACATTTTATAATGCCATAGTCTATACAGCACCGTAAGCCCCACCGTAAATCGGTGGTTATCAGAGGGTACCCCATAGGTATAACACAAAACATAACGTAGTGGTCGCGAATAAGATAATCAGTATGACAAGGTACATGAGGCGATACCAACTAGGATACTAGTAGTTGCGTGATCCGGACTGATGTTGAGCATAGCCAGCAGCTACCCCAACACCGCGAAACAACACTCCCAAATCAAGGTGTGCACCCAAATCGCATCACAAATGTAACAGAAATGGTATCGAAGAAGCATGTCCGCTAGAGATGGCGAACCTCAATGGCCCGACGCGGCTCCTGTTTTAGTCATGTCAGGGGTCATCCAATAATCATTCCCTTTCTTAAGTCAATGCGTTCACCAAACCATCCACTTCATTCTGGATCAACACACCGCGTATAATAGTTATTAAAGAGGTGTTCGGTATCGACAGAGAGTATGTCCATATCCGATCCCGGTCTCTTTAATAACTACGTATTATTACACCGTTGGCTCTTTTACATTTCAAATCGATTCATAATTGATATCAAAATATCATATTCGCTTCAAGAATCAAATCCAGTTCAAATATCATCGTATCTATTCAAATGTAAGATTCCGTTTCAAAAATCATTTTTCGCATCAATATCTCATTTCGATTTCAAAATCATTTCGAAATTCAACTTAGGTTGCAACTTCATTTAACTCAATTCGTATTTAAATTCAAGGTTTAAATATAAACATTTCACCTTATTAACCAGCTTGAAATTTTTAGAAAATAGTTTAAGTAGTTTAAAAGTAGTTTAAATAATTAAAATACGTAAAATACTTAAAATCTTTAAAATGGATTTAAAATAGATAAATTAGTTTAAATAATTTAAATTGGGTTAAGTAGATTAAAAATAGATTAAAATAGTTTAAGTATTCAAAATGGTTTATATAACAGAGTAATTTGGAAAACAAATTAAAACAGCTTCAAAACCAATCCGTTTCAATTATAACTTCCCAATTCAAATAAATTCCAATTTTCAATTTACCGATTCAATTTCGATTTCAATTCAAATCAATGTCAACTTTGACTTCAAATTTATTCAATTTTACATTCACCTTCAATTTATTCAATTTCAGTTTATATCGATTTTTTTAGCTTGATTTTTCAAAATATCAATTTATAACACTTAACGAAATTATCCTTCAATATTCAAATTTAAATCCCAATTACAAATATGATTCAATTTCAAGCTCAATTCAAAATATCATTTTTATGTCACTTTTACTTAGTAATATTCAAAGCTCAAATTTAATGTTCAATCTTTAAAACAAATAAATTTCCGAAATTCAATCATATCCAAATTTTAAATCTCAAAGTCTCCACTTAAATTTATTCAACAATTTCTTTACCAAAATTTTATTTCAACATTCCAAACTCAATTTTTCGATAAATTCAATTTCTATAAATTGATTTCTATTTATCACTTTTAAATCAAAACATTTAAATAAATTTCAAATCGACGATTTCAAAAATTATTAATTTAGCCAATTCGGCGTCCGTATATAATTTTCTATCCCATGGCCAAGTAATTATTTATTTTAATTAAATGTCAAGGATGAATATATATCACTTCAATCAAATCACAGTTTCATATGTATGCATAACAGTATATATATAAGCAAATAAACATCCAAACATTTAAATATCAACAATAACATCCATCAAAATACATCATCCAATAGACAATACAATTCATGGCAGTTTCATAGTTATCTATGTCAGGTAATTTAATCGCAATTAAATTTCAATTTCAATTTAAATTTAACTGTCAATTTAATTTCAACGGTTAATTTAAATGATAATCTATATGACAATTAAATTTATCAAACAACGACAGATAAAAAATCATAACACTTCATAATATCCAATTTAACTAGCATAAAGATATTTAGTACGTTGTGAGCGTTATAAAACACTCACCTTGATTTTTACGATTTTAAATCAAATCGAACGGCGTTCGATTTAACCCAAAATTTTAACGATCTCCAAACAATTCCAATCCAGTTGCATCGCGTAGAGCTCGTCCATACGATTCCAACGCAAAAAGTTTCATCCGAATCCGACCTCGTATGTAAAAGATATCCAGTATATAAGTTCGTCGAAAATTTATTTATAAAACAATTTTAAGTAGATATTAACTATTATCCATACCCAAGCAAAAAGGCCCAGCCCACTCAAGCTTCTTCCCCAAACTCCCTGTAGCCATTCCCTGTGCACAAACCCATGGCCGTGCACCCTTCTTCAATGATACTGAGCTAGGCTGCATAACTCTACGAACTGACAATACCATCCAACTTCTCATCGAAATCTCCACAATCCTGCACCACCCACTTCGAGCTCGAGCAGCCCTAGGAAATCGCGACCGACGACCCCTGTATGCGCGAAATGGAATGTCGCACGTCACATCCCACGACTGCACATCACCAAATTCACCCCCGAGCCACCATTCGCCACCACGAGTTCAAAAACGTCGACCAAAATACGAATTGATGCCAGTATCTCCGAGAATTTGCAAACCCTAGAAAACTGCTGTGCGGCCAATAAATATCGAGCCTCCAAGTCATTGCCGCACCCTCCAACGACCATACCAAATCGAAGAGAATTCAAAAATAGGATTTTAGGAAGAGGTTTGAGATTTTTCCATTGAAAAATTTGCAAGGAATAAAATTTTAAAGTTGGATCTATGTTTTTCTCCCTGCCTGAAGCTTGCATGCAGTTATTAAAAGGGAAGGAGAGGCTCTTGCGTGTTTGAATGGGTCAAAGGTACAGTGAAAAGATGGGATAGCAGCTGAAAGGGAGATTGACTAATTAAAATATTTATTTAAATTTCAAAATACCTCGATCTACGCAACTCGAAATCTCGAACCCCTATCAGGGCATGCCGCTAAGCGTTCATAAAGTTATACCCCTATTTCGGACGCAATGGAAAAGGTTTCGGAAGCTAATTTGATCTTATGCGTGAGTTACGGAAATAAACGATCGATTTTAAATTAAATCGGTTAACTAAATTTCTAGGCGTTTTGGCTTGCCCCGGACAAATGACAACTCCGATTGACACGAAATTTAAAATCTTACAATAATATCACATTACGGATCCGATGAAACTGGTTTCGTCGAAATCCGAGATCGTTTGAAAAATGACTATTTTAACTCGCCAAATTAATATTAAAACAATTTCAACGCGTTTCGAGCTACCACGGTCAAACGAAAACTCCGATTGCTACGAAAATTGAAATCCGATAATAACAAACTATTACGGATCTAATGAAACTAGTTTTGTCCAATTCTGAGACTGTTCGAAAATTGGCTATTTTTCAGTCGATAATTAAATATTCAATTTTCACAAATTTACTTTTAATTCAATTTTAAAAGTTCTACAACACCATTATTACTTTAATATGATAAAATAAAATTTTACAAATCATTTTTAATCATATTAAACCCGTTATTCAATTATCCAATAATTTCCAATTTTAAAATCTTATTGACTCTATTATAATCCCAATATAACTTATATTCACTTTGGAAACCAATTTGAATCATATTAAATCAAATTTCAATTATTCACTCTATTTTCATATATTAAATTTCAATATCAAATTAATCATATCAAATTCGGAATTTAATTATTCAAACTTCGTAATTTTTTTTTTAAACTCAACCTAGAGCCCTGATGAAATCGAAGGGATAGGAGGAGCTCCCGCCTGCCTAGTCCGACCACAGACATTTGGGATTTAAGCCAGCCTAGCACAGAGATTTGATGCCCCCAACCAGGTTATCTGGTGATTTTATGGGAGCCCACCCCCATGCCTTGAATGGGAAACACAGCTCAATCTAGCAGGACTCGAACCCGCGACCTCAAGGAACTTTGTTCCATAGTCGCTAAGTTGTCCTGACCAACTGAGCTATGCTCGCGGACATTAAACTTAAACATATTTGATTATTCTTAAATCACTATCTTTTTAAATATTCAAAACGAACTTATAAAATTTAACAAATTCAAATTATAGAACAAACATTTTCATTAAAACAGTTATTCAATTCCGGTTATTCAATTATTCAAATAATTCCAAATATTAAATTTAAACAATTTCGCCTATCCAATGATTCATTATCTTTTGAAATATTGAAATTTAACTTATAAGATTCAACTTTTAAAACCAATTCACAATTTAGAACATTATTTTCATTATACAATTATTCAATTATTCAATAAGTTTTAAATATTCAATTTAAACAATTTACCTGTTCAATATTCAATATTTGATTCTAAATAAATTTTACTTATCAATTAATTACTCTATTATACCCAATGAATTCAACATTTATTATTATTCCAAACGACTTACAATTTTTTTTTCTAACACTAAATCACGAAATCTTATTAAATTAGCTATTTTAATTATCGAAAATTTACGGGTCGTTACACTCTCCCCCACTCAAAACTTTTCGTCCCCGAAAAGGAAAAAGAAGGGAAAAGGAACTAAGTACAGAATTCAACATTAGATATATTTTATTCAAAGTTACCAACTTATAAAACAATGAAATTCCATTTATAAAGTCATAACTACGCTTCCACTAAGTTACTCCGAACGGCTTTCTAACTTTAAAAGTTAGTTATCAAAACAAGTTATAAAAAAAATTTAAAACTTGAAAATTTTTCTAACACCCGGATTTTACGGAAAATTTCGGCAGAGTCTCCTTTGCGCGGCTCGATCGGAAAAAAGATGACAGTATATATATCACAAATATACATCTCATCAAGTGATGAGGCATCCCGTAGGGAAAAAAGTGTAAAAGTACGGTATGTAATCGGAGATACCTTATATATTATTAGCGAGCATATACGGCTAATATAGCGCGATAGCGAGCTCCAAATGCGAAGCAAGCGCAATCCGCACCTACTAAACACTCAACAAACCATGAGAAACATGCATATATGAAAATAATACCAATATACATCATATAGCAACATAACAACTACATATGCCAACATAGCAAATGCAACAAAAGCAACAAATGCAACCATCAATCAACTATCATCCAACAAATCCATAAGCAATCAATATAAATTCACTTCTCATTAATATTTATTGACTTGGATTTCAATTTTAATCATAGTTGATTCATTAACGTTGGATTTTACTAACATTCATTCTCAATTCAATTAGTTAACATTCACTAATTTATATTTACATTAGTTCACTTCCAATTTGAATCAAATTAAATTCTATTTAAATTTATTTAACTTCCAATTTGATTTCAATAACTTATAGCTTTCAATTTTATTAACACTTAATGAATTATATATACACTCAACTAACAATCATATAACAACCAAATCATACCCAACACAACCAACTTATTAATTTTTACATTCAATTTGGTTTATCTTTTTCAATTCCAATTGATTCTTAGCCACACCAAATTCTTTTATTTACATTTACTTCATATTCAGTTTCAGTTAATAATCAATTTATTTGCGGAACATTTTATTAACCATCACTTTAATTTATAGCCATTCCATAAAAGTCTAACTTCTTATATATGGCTTTTCTTAGTTTATAGTTATCTCAAAAGTTACAAATTTACCTTCACATATTTGGCATCTTAAATTTCCAATATTAACTTTAATTAAGTCCGTAAGCCGTACATATCATCCGTGAGCAATATCAATCTAATCGCTTATTCGATCACACAATTTCACTTTCAAACTAGTATCGTTCACACGACTCTCTAGGGCGGACTCAGATTTGGTTCCTTGATTGGAAACTGTTACTCTCCTTTCATAGCCATATACTATGATAGAGAATTTCAGAATCAAATTAAAAATCCATATCCAGGGTTCGCCATCGAAAATCGAGTGAAAAATCCTAACTTGGATTGATATAAATCATCTCGAAATTTTGTGCCCGAATTTGGATCAAATCGTTATGCGAATAAAATAATATACGTACAACTTATGTATCACCTTTCAATAGATTTCTATACAATTTATCTATATTAAATTATTTTATTGACTTTCATTTTATTTACAATTAATTATTCACAATCCATTATTCAGTTAATATATCCATTTCTTTACGTAGCATATTCTTCAACATTATCTTTTCTTAAACATCATATCATAGAATTTGCCTACTCAAGTTCATTTTAAACATTCTATATAATTTAATTATATCCAATTTCATTTTCCAATTGATTCTTAGCTATAAGAAATTCCTTTGTTTACATTTATTGCATTTTCATAATTTTAGTTAATAACAAATTTATTTATGGAACATTTTATTAACCAGCACTTTAGTTTATTAATCATCCTATAAAAGACTAACCTCTCATAAATGACTTTTCTTAGTTTACAGTTATCTTAAAGGTTACAAATTCAAAATCTTTTTTTTCCTATGCAATTTATATTTATTTTCTATAACCAATTTACAAAGATATTATACAATTCATTTGTCTACTTCCTCAAGTTCACTTACTTGTTCCATTTATCCATTCATCATTTCAGGTTATATTTAAATATATAACATTTTTATCACAACCAAATTTTCATTTATATACATTTTAATTCCGTTTGAGTTTTCCTTACTTGTATACTTCAATTACTTTCAGGTTCTGTTTATCTATACAATATCTCATTACACATCCAAACATCATTTTAACTTTTTTACATTTGGTAAGTCTTGTTATATGTTATCAGAATGTAATTTTGGTATTATACAAATTTATAGAATTTCATTTTTCTTAATTAGAATGTTCACAGATTTAATTTGTTTAAATCTTCTTTACCTTTCAACTTTAAAGTTTTCGAAAACAATAAGCTTAGATATCTTAATCCTCTTATTTTATAAATTCTGGTTATTCACATTTCATTCAAATAATTTGAAAATTATTAATTAACAGATCTTAGAAATTTAAATTCCTGGTTCTTTTCAAATCGTTTGAAAGAAATATATACACTTATATCTTTATATATCAAATCATACCATTGGAGTTTAAACCAAAACCCATTTACCCAAAATAATTTAGAAGAAAAATCAAAACTTCTTAGAAGTCTCCCCCACTTTGATACTCGAAAATGAACGTCGATGATGCTGCGCAGTCATCATTGAAATTATTTTCCAGCGACATAAGAGAGGAGTACTGAATTCATTCCTTCTTAAAAATCCTTTCAAAATATTTCCTTAAACAATTTCCAACTAATACTACTATATATTTTTTCAAAACTTTGAAAACCATTTTCAAGATCTCCGGGTCTTAAATTCAATATTTTTCAATTTAAATTTGTTTTAATTTATAAGTCACCTTTATAAAATATTCTTATAGGATTTTACTTTCTTAAAACCTTCCACAAGTGTTTTATCATTGTTCATTTTGTAATTCATCTTATTTATTAAATTACAATATCCAATTAATGAAAATGACCAATATTATCATTCGTAACAACCAGGTAAGCTAGATAAGTCACAATAAATTTTTGAAAATAAATTCTTTATATGCAAAGTATTATTAGGGCAAAATTATTTCATTTACCCAATTTCAAAACAATACTATGTCGAATTTGTTCTTTTTAAGTGTTTAGAGATCCCTATCAATGACGTTAATTACTCGTATTGACCAGAATCCATAAGCCACTCAACAAATCAACCGACATAATATAAAACATTTTATATCACTAACAAATACGCTCTCTCATATATATATACTCAGCGACTTATCATAGGGTATTACTACCCTACTTATAAAGAGTCATACCCCACAAAGCTAAGGTTATCGCTAAACCAAAGCTCTGATACCAAATGTAACGACCCGCCTTTTTGGACAGTTTAAACCGACGATCAAATACACATGCCGATTCCAAACCATTCAAAAGGGTAGATAGTTATTGGGGTAAATAAGAAAAGAAAAGAAAGAGAAATAAAGGAAATGAAACAACACAGAATCTCGCAGCGGAGCGATAAAATATAATAGTCAAATAAACAGTTCATGAAGCTGTTTACTATACTTTGACAATTAGTTATACAACATTTATCAGAGTTATACATATACAACAGAACAATTAAAATAATGCAGCAGATAGCATGATGCAAGGGTAATAATAGTAATAGTATACCAAATCTTCGTCTTCATCCTCCAGAATAGATCTTCAAAAATCTGAAAAACTCAGGACTGACCCGAGCGTAATGAAAAGACAAAACCCTCGAGTCAGGACTAAATATCCTTATGAAAGTTAAATCAAGCGTAAATAAATATGAGTGTAACGGCGTCAGAGATGTTTGCGGGGTTTGACATCTCATATCCAGTATCAACGTGCGTGCAATAACTTAAGAGATGTTACGGGATTTTCCATCTCTCAAGGATCCGTTAAACTATCTACTATGTAGTACAATACGCTAAGTAGATAATGCCTATCAGTAATATAAAGTATCAAAATAGCGTTAAGGCGTTACCATAATCTCCCTTAACACATTTTATAATGCCATAGTCTATACAGCACCGTAAGCCCCACCGTAAATCGGTGGTTATCAGAGGGTACCCCATAGGTATAACACAAAACATAACGTAGTGGTCGCGAATAGGATAATCAGTATGACAAGGTACATGAGGCGATACCAACTAGGATACTAGTAGTTGCGTGATCCGGACTGATGTTGAGCATAGCCAGCAGCTACCCCAACACACTCCCAAATCAAGGGGTGCACCCAAATCGCATCACAAATGTAATAGAAATGGTATCGAAGAAGCGTGTCCGCTAGAGGTGGCGAACCTCAATGGCCCGGCGCGGCTCCTGTTTTAGTCATGTCAGGGGTCATCCAATAATCATTCTCTTTCTTAAGTCAATGCGTTCACCAAACCATCCACTTCATTCTGGATCAACACACCGCGTATAATAGTTATTAAAGAGGTGTTCGGTATCGACAGAGAGTATGCCCATATCCGATCCCGGTCTCTTTAATAACTACGTATTATTACACCGTTGGCTCTTTTACATTTCAAATCGATTCATAATTGATATCAAAATATCATATTCGCTTCAAGAATCAAATCCAGTTCAAATATCATCGTATCTATTCAAATGTAAGATTCCGTTTCAAAAATCATTTTTCGCATCAATATCTCATTTCGATTTCAAAATCATTTCGAAATTCAACTTAGGTTGCAACATCATTTAACTCAATTCGTATTTAAATTCAAGGTTTAAATATAAACATTTCACCTTATTAACCAGCTTGAAATTTTTAGAAAATAGTTTAAGTAGTTTAAAAGTAGTTTAAATAATTAAAATACGTAAAATACTTAAAATCTTTAAAACGGATTTAAAATAGATAAATTAGTTTAAATAATTTAAATTGGGTTAAGTAGATTAAAAATAGATTAAAATAGTTTAAGTATTCAAAATGGTTTATATAACAGAGTAATTTGGAAAACAAATTAAAACAGCTTCAAAACCAATCCGTTTCAATTATAACTTCCCAATTCAAATAAATTCCAATTTCCAATTTACCGATTCAATTTCGATTTCAATTCAAATCAATGTCAACTTTGACTTCAAATTTATTCAATTTTACATTCACCTTCAATTTATTCAATTTCAGTTTATATCGATTTTTTTAGCTTGATTTTTCAAAATATCAATTTATAACACTTAACGAAATTATCCTTCAATATTCAAATTTAAATCCCAATTACAAATATGATTCAATTTCAAGCTCAATTCAAAATATCATTTTTATGTCACATTTACTTAGTAATATTCAAAGCTCAAATTTAATGTTCAATCTTTAAAACAAATAAATTTTCGAAATTCAATCATATCCAAATTTTAAATCTCAAAGTCTCCACTTAAATTTATTCAACAATTTCTTTACCAAAATTTTATTTCAACATTCCAAACTCAATTTTTCGATAAATTCAATTTCTATAAATTGATTTCTATTTATCACTTTTAAATCAAAACATTTAAATAAATTTCAAATCGACGATTTCAAAAATTATTAATTTAGCCAATTCGGTGCCCGTATATAATTTTCTATCCCATGGCCAAGTAATTATTTATTTTAATTAAATGTCAAGGATGAATATATATCACTTCAATCAAATCACAGTTTCATATGTATGCATAACAGTATATATATAAGCAAATAAACATCCAAACATTTAAATATCAACAATAACATCCATCAAAATACATCATCCAATAGACAATACAATTCATGGCAGTTTCATAGTTATCTATGTCAGGTAATTTAATCGCAATTCAATTTCAATTTCAATTTAAATTTAACTGTCAATTTAATTTCAACGGTTAATTTAAATGATAATCTATATGGCAATTAAATTTATCAAACAACGACAGATAAAAAATCATAACACTTCATAATATCCAATTTAATTAGCATAAAGATATTTAGTACGTTGTGAGCGTTATAAAACACTCACCTTGATTTTTACGATTTTAAATCAAATCGAACGGCGTTCGATTTAACCCAAAATTTTAACGATCTCCAAACAATTCCAATCCAGTTGCATCGCGTAGAGCTCGTCCATACGATTCCAACGCAAAAAATTTCATCCGAATCCGACCTCGTATGAAAAAGATATCCAGTATATAAGTTCGTCGAAAATTTATTTATAAAACAATTTTAAATAGATATTAACTATTATCCATACCCAAGCAAAAAGGCCCAGCCCACTCAAGCTTCTTCCCCAAACTCCCTGTAGCCATTCCCTGCGCACAAACCCATGGCTGTGCACCCTTCTTCAATGATACGGAGCTAGGCTACATAACTCAACGAACTGACAATACCATCCAATTTCTCATCGAAATCTCCACCATCCTGCAAACAACACCCTTCTTTAATATTTAACTCGCCAAATTAATATTAAAACAATTTCAACGCGTTTCGAGGTACCACGGTCAAACGAAAACTCCGATTGCTATGAAAATTGAAATCCGATAATAACAAACTATTACGGATCCAATGAAACTAGTTTTGTCCAATTTTGAGACTGTTCGAAAATTGGCTATTTTTCAGTCGATAATTAAATATTAAAATATTCAATTTTCACAAATTTACTTTTAATTCAATTTTAAAAGTTCTACAACATCATTCTTACTTTAATATGATAAAATAAAAATTTACAAATCATTTTTAATCATATTAAACCCGTTATTCAATTATCCAATAATTTCCAATTTTAAAATCTTATTGACTCTATTATAATCCCAATATAAGTTATATTCACTTTGGAAACCAATTTGAATCATATTAAATCAAATTTCAATTATTCACTCTATTTTCATATATTAAATTTCAATATCAAATTAATCATATCAAATTCGGAATTTAATTATTCAAACTTCGTAATATTAAACTTAAACAAATTTGATTATTCTTAAATCACTATCTTTTGAAATATTCAAAACGAACTTATAAAATTTAACAAATTCAAATTATAGAACAAACATTTTCATTAAAACAGTTATTCAATTCCCGTTATTCAATTATTCAAATAATTCCAAATATTAAATTTAAACAATTTCGCTTATCCAATAATTCATTATCTTTTGAAATATTGAAATTTAACTTATAAGATTCAACTTTTAAAACCAATTCACAATTTAGAACACTATTTTCATTATACAATTATTCAAATTTCAATAAGTTTTAAATATTCAATTTAAACAATTTACCTGTTCAATATTCAATATTTGATTTTAAATAAATTTTACTTATCAATCAATTACTCTATTATACCCAATGAATTCAACATTTATTATTATTCCCAACGACTTACAATTTTTTTTTCTACCACTAAATCACGAAATCTTATTAAATTAGCTATTTTAATTATCGAAAATTTACGGGTCGTTACAACTAGACAGGTGTTTATAACTGTCTAGTATGGGTTGTAATGTCTGTGAAACTCGGATAATTGTTGTATACTATGTAATACTTATGTTATTAATATAATTTATTCATTCGTTGTTGAGATTCTAGTGTTATTTTCTTCTTTCTCTTCTTTCTTTTCTCTTTTCTATCCCTTTCTTTCTTAAGGATGATACGACTTTTTGTGGAGAAAAAGCCGGGTAGTCTCAATGTGGCTTTTAGATAACCAATTGGAATCCGACTCCCTATCGCATCGAAATTCAGATGCCGTTTTACGGTCCAATGGGTTTTTACATTCACATAGAAACAAATCACAGATGTCACAGCTCAGCACAAAGTAATTCATATCACATAGATCATAATTACATATCAGAGACATCCATCAATGCAAAGCATTCAACAATAATCAATCATCTATAATTAAGATGAATTATTTGTGTGATTATAGTTAATTAATCACATAATTATTTTCATTAATCATTCTTAATTAATGATTAATTATTCTTAATTAAGAAATTAATTAATCCTTAATTATTCATTAATTAATCCTTAATTTTAATTTATTAGATTGTTAATTACTAATTAATTAAATCCTTTATTGATAATTAATTAAATACTTAATTATTAATTAACTAAATCCTTAATTATTAATTAATCAAATCATTAATTAATAATTAATTAAATACTTAATTATTAATTAATTAAATCCTTAATTATTAATTAATTAAACCCTTAATTATTAATTAATTAAATACTTAATTATTTATACTTGATTGTAAATTAATTAACCTTAATTAATTATTCATAAATTATTAAGTAATTATAAATCATTAATTATTTAATTATCATTAACAATATAAATTAATTTAACTTTAATTTAAAAAATTCAAAAAACATTTGATTAACTTCTTAATCACTTTGTTAAGTTTTTATTTAAAACAAACTCTTTTCCAAATATAAATTTAAAACATCTTAAACTTAATTAATTTAAAATATTTTTGTTTTAAAACCTTTAATTACCTATTTCAACTTAACAACAATCATTAATTTAAAAAAATAGTTTAGAAATTAAATTAACTTGGATTGTTAAAGTTTTGAAGATTGGAAATTGTAAAACCCGAGAGCTACTTCGGGTCTCACCTAAACCAACACGCCACTTGCTTCGAGTTTTTCTCAAAACCTACCCGTGTAATTTTTTTTGACTTAATATTTGTTTAAGTGTTAAACCTCGTGCAACAAAAAAATGCTTTGAGTCAGGACTCGATCCTGTGTCCTGTTTTCCCGAAGGCTACTTCGAGTCGCTAGCCTTCTTCTCCAAACATTCTCACTGATACACTCCAGTAACTCCTGTACGTTGCAAACTGCTTCGATTGCCTCTGGTCGATGCTACGACCATCGTCAAGTCGACAATGATCTCCTCTAGCCCCAGACCATCCAAAAGTTCACAACATCGACGAACTCAAAGTTTCGTCACTCATCATCAACTGGAACGAAACATCGATTCCCAAGAACAGATCGTTCTCCCTCCTCCGACCATCAGAGGTCACCAAATTCTGGCCAGCGCTACACTTGCCTCCCTTGTTTCGATCGCCACTAGTGCGAACGTCTCCGATGCGACGACGAAGCGATAGCAGCTCAAAACCCAACCTTGACTAAGTGTGGGTTTTAAACCCTAGATAGTCAGAATTAGATCACCATGATGATTTATAAATTCATCTCGCATTTTTCTCGAGTTCGACGACCACCCAATCACCACTGGAAGCAATCCCGACACCCAAAAGTTCGCCGATCACCAGAACTTTGTCAAAAGCGTGATTCCGTTCATCCTTGATTTTCTCAGATGATACTTCATTAAAAATTATGATTTTGCCTTAAAAAATCATGAATTTCAAAAACGTTTTGGGTTATAAACTTAAGATCAGGAATCATGATATTTGAATTTTTCTGATTTTTTTTTCTCAGATTTGTTGAAGTCTTGAAAGTGATAAAAGAATGAGAAAGAAGAGATGAAATGGTTTATAAAATCTCATTTTCTATTTTTACGAATTTTCTCAAAAATAAAAGCAAAATATGACACTTGTTAATTTTTAAGGGTAAAACCCACTACACTTGTAAATCCATATTCTTAAAACTTTAACACTTGTTATTGATATGCTAAAAACTTAACACTTGTCTTAGGCATGCATGAATATTTTTATAAAATTTTTAATTTATATTTCCTATTTATAAAATACATTTTCCTATTTATTACAAATTTAAAGAAGAAATGTTTTAAACTAATTTCACATTAAATAAATTACATATTTATTATTTTAAATGCAAATTTTTTCCTAAGATATTTATTCAAATTTCAAATTCAAATTTGGATTTTAACCTATTATATATGTATAAATAAATACTAATTTTATTTGCCTCGAAAAATTTCAAATTAATTTTCGAAAATTCAAATATATTTTTAATTTTAAATTGATAAAATTTTATGGATGTTACATATCTCTTATTCAGAATATTAAATTTATAAATAATTTCTTTATAAAATTAAATAATTTAAATATGTATATCAATTTAGAACAAATTAGATCCTTTTATATTCAAGTAAACAAAAGTTTTGAAAACATTTCATAAAAATTTCTAAGTTCAAAATCCATGAAAAATTTCGGCAGAGTCTCCTTTGTACAGAGAGGTCTGGGAGAAATAATAATATCAAAATATAACAATATATACCAAATTTTCAAAATAGTATATCCCAACAGCGGGAAAACAATATAATATCGCCATATAACCGTAATTCGAGAACGTATCTATTATTACGACAAACAACGTTTATTTTATGAAACCACAAGCAGTAGCAATTGCTTCCTTAATCTGTATTCCACTTATATAATCCAAAAAGATTAATAATTATATAGAAGTGAAATGATTATATTGTTTCAAATTAATAACAAGCAATCAACATAACATAAAAATAATCATTTTCAGCCAAAAACATACCATCACTATATCAAAGTAAATCGATACAACATAACAACAATCTTTTGCAAAAAAATATACAATCTTCACAAGGGATCAAAGTAATCAATCATTTCTGAAGTTACAATCATTAAATTTAAAATAGTATTCATTTTATTATTTACTTTAATTATCAATAGTTTCAAACATTCTTGAGTTCATCATTCTTTGCTTACAATATTCACTCTCCATTTCACTTTATTTAGTAGCACTACAATTACAACTCAGGTTTATAACTATTTTCCTATCAAATTTCTTATTTATAAAAGTAAATTTCATTGAACACTTTCACTATTTAAATTTTACTTATATACATTGCATTACATATCCTTATTTTACATTATAACTTGTAATATTCTGGTAAGTTATATATATGTTTCTAAGAATATAATTAAATGTTACACAAGTTTATCTTATTTCATTTTAGTAAATAAATGTTCAACAGTTGTCATTTTTTATTTTCATATCCCTTTTGTTTATAAGCTACAAATTTCAAATTCCTTGTATATTTCATTTATAACTTAGCATTTAATTTCTTACATTCAACTTTAGAAGTTCCAATTATTAAATAGTTAAGATTTTATTTCATTTCAATAATTGAAATTCTAATTTAAATTTATTTTAGTTTATTCTGTTGGGTTTTTTTTCATTATTTATTTTCCATTCATTTATTTATTTAAAAAGATCAACTACTTACACAATTTATTTTCCATTAAAGATTTAAGTCATTAATGAATCATTTCATAAAATACTAGTTAAGCTTCTACTACCTTACTTAAGTTTATAACTTAATTCAGTTATTGAATAAAAATTTAAGTTTTTTTGGTATTCTTCATTGAAGAGAAAAGCAATATTTCAATCTAAAAATTCAATTAAAACATTTAACCTCATTCACTTAGTAAAAATATAAGACATATTTAAAACATCCTCTAGCATTATGTAGATATTTTCCAAAAGTCTAAAACAATGTTAGAAATTTATATCAAAACATTATAATAAGCTTTAAAATAAAGTTCCTTAAATCTGATAATTTATTAGACTCATATTTTTTTTCTAAAATAAGTATAAACTCAAGATTATTAAACTGAAACAAATAGTACACTCAAATCTTATATTAAATTTCTAAATCAAAGTATAAAATTTAATATCTTCATAATTAATTTTACACACTTGTTTAAAATGAATATTCAAATCATGGAAATTTTTGTATCATGGTTTAATACAAAAATTCAAGCAGTAAATAGACTAATAAATTTACTATTAGTATATTGAAATCAAGTAAATATTCCAAATAATACTTCCAAAATAGAGATTCAATTTTCATCTGTCAAGCATATTACTATAAATAAACTTCGATAATCAATTTTTTCATTTATAATGTCTTTAAATTATACATTCAAAGAAACTTATATAAATTTTACATGAAATATTCATTTGAAAACTTTATTTTCAAATCAATCATCTTTAATACTTTAATACTTCTCAAAATTTCTTACTTTCTTTATAAATACCATTTAAATATTTTAAATAACATCTTTACAAATATATGTAAACCATTTGAAAATAATTATTTACATCATTACTTATATTTACAAAGAACCTATTGAAAACCTTAAATCTATTATAAATTTGTTAGTTTTATCTCCATATATTTTTAAACATTATTAATAAATTAATAATCATTTAATTTAAATATGTTTTATTAAATTAATAACTTCTAAAATATTTACAACACCAATAATTTACTATCAAACTATGTTGTATATAAATAAACAATATTTTAAACATTTAAATTTAGTTATAAAGGAAAAATGATCAAATTATCATTTATATATTACTTTATCAAAATACTTTTATAACTCGATGTCTTCACAGGTTTATCCTCGTTCTTGCAGACTCTGGCCATGCGTTGATCAAGCGCAAGGCTAGAATTCTCCGAGTACTTAGTAGACCTGTTTCAACACCTAGTGAAAAATACTTAAAAAAAAAAGGTATGAGAAGTACCGCTCAAAATCCAATGTCAAATGTTGATAATACGATAGTAGTGACCCGCTACTGATCCAGTATTTATGTAATTGACACAAAACTTTGTAGTAGATCCTTCTACCTTTGGATTCTAGAAATATATCATAGCCAGTTCATAAACAAGGGACCATCGACCCTTGCTGTAGTGGTTTGCTACTGATTCAATGATTTACGTCATAGATGCAATTCCTTCCCGAAAGATCCATAAATAATAGATCCCAGGATCGAAAGCGCCTCTATAGGGTAAACAAAAGAACCATCTACCCTAAAAAAATCGAGGAACTCATGAATTTAAGTCTGGACAACCATATCAGTTCAACTCCATTTCTGAATTCACCCAAGTTCATTAGGGTTTATCGGTCGAATCCATTACTGGATTCCCCAAGTCCACCTAGGTCGAAGCATATCATACTATACTTCTTCACGGAGGGTACTTCCCCATATCTCTTACTTCAAAATATAATATACCATGTATATCACACTTTCAAAATCATATCTTCAAATATCACACTTATATAAATTCCATTATATAAAAGATTCCATTTTCAAATAAAGTACTTTCCAAAATTAATAATCTCAAATATATCAAATCATTCTTATATAAATTCCGTTATATAAAAGATTTATCTCTTCAGGTCGAATACCTTCCAAAATCAACAATTTCGAAATCACTTGTACTTATATAAAGTCCATCTTATACAAGAATCAAAAAAAATATTTGCAAAAGCAATTTCGCTATATAAAAGCCATATGGGATAGAACATATTTGCTTTTTAAAAGATTTTGAATTTAGAATAGATTTGTATATAAAATTGTTTTGTGAAATAGTTTTGTATATAAAATGGCTGTGTGAAATAGTTTGTAAAATAGTTTGAAAATAAAATTGTTTGTAACATAGTTTGTGTAAATAAGATAGTTTGTAAAATAGTTTTGTAAATAAAATAGAATAAATAGTTTGTATAAGAAAATTAAAAGAAAATAGTTTGAAAAATGGTTTTAAATTAATAGTAATTTTGCATAGAAGAAATTCCAATTTAAAGTACAAAGACATCCAACCCAAAAGCTTTCAATTTCAATGTCAAAGCATATCAATAACCAATAATATTAGAACATAAGATGTACATATGCCATCATTTTGTAAAATCACATTCGATCGCTCGCTCGATCACGCAAGTTCACTTTCAAACTAGTATTGTCCATTCACTTCCCTAATGTGGACTTCGATGTGGTTTCTTGACTGGAAACCATCATTCTCCATGCATAGCCATAAACTATGATAGAGAATTCTAGAATTAAACCAAAATCCATATCAAATATTCACCATCAAGAATCGAACGAAAAAAATCCTAACACGAAGTAGTGTAATTCACATAGAACTTGTGTACTCAAATATGGATCAAATTAATTTTGCGAATAAAATAATATACATAATACTTACATAATTATTCCAATTTGTTTCATGACAATTACACTTTAATCAAATTCATTATTAATGTCATTGATTAATACAAGTATCACTTCATACTTTAATATTTGTTTCACAGAATTTCTCCCTTTAATATAAAACATTAATATTCATTCTTATAATATTTCTTATATTTCTCTTTAATTTAAATTACATTCATTTCACATGTAATATTTCTCATTTAATATAACATTTATTTGCAAATCATTTCATAAGGAATTTTCTTCAATTTATAACCAATTTATAAAAGCTTGATTCCTTTTTATAAGACATTGTTCGAGTTTAAAGTTATCATAACTTTATTCATAACCATTTATTGCACATCTATTTATTTCATAACAATTTACATGTCATGGTTTTAAGTATAAACATATTTTTTTTTTCAATTTAATCTCATTTACGACATTTCTTAACCACAATTTCAATTTAAACGTCCCGAGGATAAAAATTCACACTTGTATATTATTGCATTACATACCAAGAATGTATACCACAATTCTATTAATTTACTAAACATAGACACAACAAATTAAACCACGTTTCACTTACTTTCAAATTAAGGTTATCAAATTCAACTGTATAATTCAACACAATCTCTAAATTTCAACGCATATATTAATTCAGAAAGTTTGATTATCCAAAATATCCAAATATTTCATTTATTTCAATAGTTGAAACTACCGATCAACAAACAACAATATTTCAAAATTTCATGAACAAATATCATAATTATTCATTTGATTCTATTTAATACACCATTATAAACTAGTGTTTAGTCCATTAATTCAGTCAACAAGAATTAGTCAATGCTTATAAACTGAAAAAATCTCAAATAATAAACAATAAATGATAATAACTAAATATTACCATTTCATAAATCAGACACATTACAAAAAACCCATATTGGTTATAAAAATTTGTTCCTTTATATATATCATATAATATTAGGAAAAATAATTCATTTCAAAACTTATATAAAACATTTTTATAACACTAGCAAATACGCGCTCTCATATACACTCAGACAAACTCATTCTAGGATATTACTACCCCATCCCTAATGAGTTGACCCAACAGGCAAAGGTATGTCTAAACCTGCCTTTGATACCAACTGTAACGACCCTCATTTTTGGGCAGTTTAAATCAACAATAAGCCACACATGTCTAATTAAAACCATTAAAAAGGGAGTATTGTTAATGGGGTAAATTAGAAAACCAAAGAAAAGAAGAAAAAAACAAAACACAGAATCTCGCAGCGGAACGACAAAATATAATAATCAAATAAATAGTTCATGAAGCTGTTTTACAAATAACATTTGATTACACTATTACAAACTCAAATCAGAGTTATACATACATCATAAATAAACTAATATTGCAGCGGAACACTGAATGTAGCAGAGTAACAAATAAATAGTAATAATATACTGAATCTTCGTCTTTGTCCTTTAGAAAATAGTCTTCAACACTGAAAACTCAGGCTGTCCCAAGCGTAATGAAAACAAAACACTCGAGTCAGAACTAAAAGATCTTATGTAAGTCAAATTAATCTAAAATAAAATGTGTCTGCAATGGTTTCAGAGATGTTACGGGATTTTCCATCTTCTATCAAGTGTACAACGTGAATATAATTATTGGAAGGTTTCAAATAATTCGAGGTATCAATTTAACCAGTCTAATAAAAGAATTAAAAGTTTAACTTAAACCTTTTAAATAATTCAATACCAACACATAATCCAAATTCAAGAATTTATATGGACATATATATCATTTCAACCAATACCAGAATCAACATTTTCAAATAAATGAAAACCGTTTGGGTTTATCGTTTTAACCCATAACGATTTTCCCCTAAACTATAAGATCGTTAGGGTATGTATCATTTCAACCCATAGTGAACATGTAGTATTATAACGATATAAAATACAACATACATTCATCCAACATCAACAATTAATCATCCATCACAATCAATCATCCAAATCAATCAATATACATCAGTAGATAATTGAAAATCAATAACAGGTATTTAACTGGCAATTTGAATTCAAAAATAAATTAAATAATGATTTAATTTAAATAAATTGAAAATAACTGAGATGATGATTTAAAATATGCCAAACAGTCATAAATAAATTCCTAATCACATCATAAATTAAATTTAACAAACATAAGAAATATTAGAAGTTGTGAGTGGGCCAAAACACTCACCTTTGAATTTAAATCCAATCTAAACCTAAAATTCAAACAATCTTAGAATTCAACCAAACTAGCCTCAAAATGTACAGAATTCCAATATGACCCCAGGGCAAGAAACCGTGCTTGAATCAGACCTCGTATGCGAAAGTTATTAATGTTAGAACGATTGAAATGTAAATTATATAATAATTAAGAAAAATAATACGATGCTTCCACGTTACCTAAAACACGAGCTTAAAGCCGTAACACATCTCGCTTTGTTCGCGACAACGGCAGGAGCCCCCGATGTTCACGTGAATTGTCACGTCGCCACGGCTACGGCCACCGAGTTCGCCCACCACCCACGCGATCGACTTGCACTGACGCCTCAATCCATCGCCTCCACGTAAATCGCGATGCTCCCTAATGCTCACGCCATCGAACCAAAGTCGGCCACTCCACGTCGATTTCTGGCCAAATCGATCACCTTTCGACCGAGTTACCCATATCGATCAAAAGCCCTAGACGACCTCTACACAACAGCACCCTCCAATCGAGCCATCGACGGAGATCCATCGTTGATCGAGAAGCCTTCCAATGAACACCTGGAACTTAATAATCCAATTCCAGCCACAGAGAAACCTAGATCGGAAAATGAATAGCAAAATTGACTTGCGCTCGTCGAGAGCTTCAAATCGATATATGATATGATATAGTATGAGGATTTTGATTTTTTTGATTTGAAATTTGAATTGGGAATTGGTTTTTGGTTTATCTACCATTAGAATGAGGATTTGAGAAGGAAATGTACGTACAATCAATGAGAAATAAAAAAATAATTAGGGTTTATAACAAGGTATTTATAGGCAGATCAAAAAAAGGAATGAATGGACCAGATTGATTAGGACTGGAACGATAAACGACCCGAAAAGCTCGTTCTGCATCCAGAACGAAAATGGATCAACACATGTATATCAAAATAGATTTTTCAATATTTTTAACATAATGGAATATGTTTCAAGTCCTAATTCCACCGTATGAAGAAGTTATAATAAAATCATCTTATTTCAAATTGATTTCAATTGATTTCAGTTAAATTGATTTCAGTTAAATTGATTTCTAGGCGTTTCGATTCCATCGTTGAAATCCAAGAGAGTTGCCAAAATGGCTATATTTCAGTTAACTAAATAAATTAATATTAAATTAATTAAATCACCCTTTTTATTTTAAAATCCATAACTAACCAATTTCATCATTTTTATTCACTTATACATTTGCAACGACTTAATACAAGTTTATATGACAATTCAATGTTGGTTATTACACCAAGTACAGCGCTCAATTTCACTGTAATTAACTCCAATTTATTGTGATTTATTTCAATAAATTTCTTTAATTTGATTTCAATATTTATATCAACCAATTATAAATCCAATAACATAGTTAACATTTGCTTTACAGTTCATTAAGTTAATATACTCCAATTTCCATCTTTTATTTGTATTAACTACTATATTTCCATTTTACTGAATTTTTTGGTCAATTTCACACATTAATTATAATTAAAGTCTCAATCAATTTTTTTTACCTTGGTTTCATTCTCTTATCAAATCAATTATTACCTTACATGCATAGTTAATATTGATATATATTTTATTACATTAAATTTTACCCTATCATCTTACTTTTCATTAACGTAATCTTTAGTTATATTTAATTGTAATAAATTCGCTTATTAAAGTTTTTAAATTCCAATAAATTTAAGTAAACTTGATTTCTATCCTTTTTTCTTCTTATTCGACTAAAAGGTAATATTGTGATAAAATTTTCATTGGTTACATTGTATTGAATCAACATTTTACCATCAATTTAACCTACATTACCTGTACTAATTAAGTGAATTAATTGCAACTGATTTCCAATCAAATTTAATAGCCCAAATAATTAAATAGGTAACATATATTAATTGTTACCATTAATCTTTAACCACATTTATAAGTTCAAAAATTTACAAGCAAATGTTACAGTTGCTTCCTTACGACTAACTTTCATACAATTACTATTAACAATATGATATTTCATTAGTTAATTAAATATTTACATTTGTTTTCTTATATTCGATTTATAACCAAGTATAACCTTTACATTATTTCATTTATTGGAATCTCACTTCAATTGTTAATAATTAGCTTTAATTAACATTATTACATTTTATTCTTGTTATTATTTCATTACTATATCACAAAATTTTGTTTCTCTCAACGTAGAATCATAAAATCCTATTAAATAACGGATTTTAATTATCAAGAATTTACGGATCGTTACATTAGTATTGAGTATGATTAATCTAAAATCTATGAATCCTTTTTACTCTATACTAAGTGATTTCGGTTTACTGTAAACGATGTCTTAAATAATATTGTTTTTAACCCATTAAAAGAAATGTTTTGAAAATTAGTAACCTTCATTAAGATTGAAATTACACCTATAATAAAAGATGGAAATGTTTTCCTAAGTAATTAAAGAGAAATAATTTGGTATTTTCAAAGATGAAAAGGAGTTTTAATTAACCAAAGGATTAGATAAAAGATGTTTAATAGTATTGTATATGCCGAAAAAGAAAATGGTTTGAAGACATATATCTCTAAGAAGATATTTTACTTGGATAAAAGATATTGATTACTTGACGTCTTTTATCGATAATTGGTTCGTAGGGACCATGATCAAATTTGGGCGATTCCTATTTGGTAACCACTTCGAATCAATATATGCGTTCGAAATTGAAGACATGTTGAAGACAATTATTTCGAACGTAGAGATCTTCATAATGTATGATGCTTTCCACTAACCTCATGATTCCAATATTTTATGCTTATGGTTGTAGTAGTACCTTCATTTTGAAATCTTCAATGCAAGGACTGCTCGCTACTAATCCGAGGAGTGATACCTAATAGAATATAGTAGGAGTACCTTCGATTTGTCCTGTTCCTAGATAACTTGTATGGACTAGTGTCCGACATTGCATTTCTAAGAGCATGTACATTGGTTTTTACAAACGTACGTATGTTTGGTGGTGTTGGAGGTAACCCTTTTAAACCTAACACCCTTCCCTGAGGTGTATGAACTCGAGGGTTGTATTTTTGTGGAAACCAATTGATGTGTCATTAGAAATGACAATGTGGCACTTAAAGTGGGATTTGTTATGTGAAAGGTAAAACGTTACCTCAAGCCCCACTCATCGTTAATGGAAAAAACAGGGTAGATGCAGCAGGGCTAAGTGGGTCTGTAACAACCCTGGTTTGGTGATTACCTATGAATTAAATTATAACGATAGTTATAATTTAATATTGAGAATGAAATGAAATAGAGAGGATAAATTTGTTTTAAATTGTTTGTTTCAAATAAACAACGTGTTTGAAGCTAAAGATTGATCATGGAATTTAATTGAATGGAGTTTTGGGTAATAAATTGGAAATATTGGCGTCTTTGGCAATTTGAGTTAATAAATTAATCAAGGGACGCATTTCAACATTTAATTGTTGAAAAAAAGATGGAAATAAAGTTCCAAAAACTTTATTTTGAGAGTTTGGAGTGAAGATAATCAATTATTGGATTTTAATTGAGTCCACATAATAATATTGGTAATTATTGCCAGTATTAGCGTTTTATTGAATATAAAAGGAGAAATATGTAGAAATTATGTATTTTATTAAAATAAAAGATAAAATATTGGTTGGAAACAATATTATAATGATTTATTAAAGTTAGAATGATTTATTGCAACTTATTTGGCAAGAAAATAATTTTTATTAAGCTTGTTGTGTTAAATATGGTATATTTACACTAAAATTGTGTAAATTGTTAAATATTGTTAAAATGGGCTTTTATTGTTAAAATTATATTTTTATTTTCAAATAGATTTTACTTTGTCACAATAAATATTTTATTTCAATAAAGTGGATGTTACATTTTATTTGGCATATAAATGTTGAAATATGTGAATATAGTGTTAAAATAAGTTAAAATATGAGCACAGCCTTGCATTTTCTCTATGTATATTTAGTCTTGGACATTTTTGGGTAAGAATTAGATCCTTTAACCCTAACCTAGAAACTTCTGGTGAGAAAGAAATAACCAGTATGTTGTTTCTTCCTCTTTCTTAAAGTTTTATAGCAAAAAGAAAAACAATAGCTTCTCTTAACTAAATCAACTTCTACTTAATTTTTGCTTCAAAATTCAAAACCAAATCATCTAAATGTAGAAAAGAAAAGATAATCACATCCAATACTAGATAAATTTCGTCAATAATCTTGAATTGGAAATGAGTCTGTCTGTAACTTTTTCTATTTCTTCTTCATGTCTTCTTCCAGCTGTTATAGGATCTTGAAGGCAGTTTCTCCACTAAAAGCTTTCAACTTGATCTTGAAATCGCCAATTCTTGCTAATTTGCTGTGGTGAGTAAAGTACTCACAGTTGCTAGCCAAACTAAGTGCCATTGCTAAGAAATCTTTTCTGTAAAAGCTTCTGTATATGTTCATAATCTCTGTTGTTGCTTTTTTCCTTTTTCTTGTATCTGGTTGCCATTTTAAGTGGCCATATCTCTCTGATTTTCGGTCAAATTGCTGCAAAATATTTTCGAATTGTAGTTTAGTTGTCAAACTCTTTGCATGTCAATTTTCACTACAAAACTTGATCATATGCTATGCTAATTTGCTGTTGGAAGTTGAGTTCGATGCATGACAAATACCCAGAAAAATGTCTATAGCCTAGGTCGAACAAGAAGTCGACCCAACAACCACCAGTTCGACTTGGAGGTAGACCAGGTGGTCAACATGGCTACAAGACTGGGTCAACCCCTTAGTTGGCCCAGTATGTGAAGCTGTGGTCATTTGTTCCTGTTTCTTTTCGTAGCTTGTTTCGTAGCATTGCCTTTGATTTGCTATGGTTTTGTCACTTGTTTTGATGCAAATTTTGAGATGATTTTGATGATACTTATGGGCTATGATATTCACAATGGATTAGCCATGTTTTGGAGGAATTTAGAATTTTAAAATTGGGTTTAAATTCGAATATCGATTTGGAGTGAATTCTCCATTTTTCTGCGAGTTCAAGCGCTATTTTTACTAAATAAATTCTGAGAAAATTTCAAAATAACTTGGCTTTTGAATTTATTATTACGAAATATTTTTAAATTATTATTAAATTATTTCAAAGTATTTTAAAATATTCATTTCCTATAATAATGAGAAATTTTACAAAATTGCTTCCAAAATGGTTTCAGAAAATTACCTTTAATCCCATTTTCTCTAAAAAATTATTTTATATATAATATACTTTATTTTTATATTTTTCAGTCATATGAGAAAGAGAATTAAACGATTTAGTAAAATACGTGGTATGGGACACGTGAGTTTACTTTTTTGGTTAATTCTAGACTTGTACGATCGAAATCTCATGAGTATATTATTTTGAGTTGATTATTAAGATATAAAATTCCTATTATAGGAATTATCTATGTTAGCCAATATTTGGCGAGTTGAGAGGTTTGATATCTTCTATTATAGGAGTAATAATCGATGAGAACCATTTATATATGTTGTTCTACACCAACGAGACGAGGTGAGTCTTGAGATGAGATTTTCCTTTTTGGGAATTATGGTTTATGAGAAACCACTATGAGATTTATTAACACTTGCCGATGATACGAGGCAAGATATATGTGTATTATGAGATTTGAGATTTTATTTTTATTATGTGGAGTTAGCTATCGGCTATCAAATCGTTAAGTGTGAACTTATGGCATGGGACACACGTTAACACTTTTCGGGTTCCTTTTCAAGAGTTTGTGACACATCCACGAGTATGCCAGTGCTATAGACCTTCGGGTCATTTGAGTATGTGACTTCGGTCAACACGAGTTATGTGAATTCAGTCACCACGAGTATGACCTTCTGGTCCAATAATTAGGTACCTAAATTATAAATAGCACTGGATAAGGGTTTAGCACGTACAACATTACTTTGGCTTTGCAATCGAGGATCTGGCCAATCCGGGGTTTCTAAGTTTTCTATGTTTTATAAGGTTTCACCATTTTGAGATTTTGTTACATCGATAGCCTAGGGCTACATGAGATGTCATACAGGTTGGTTTCGTTTTCATGAGATGTGAACTCTATTTTGAGTTCCACGTGATTCATATTAGAAATTTTGTTGAGTTTCCCTTATAGCTTTTGAATGGTTACTTGCATTTATATTGAATGCCTTTGTGTTTAGAATAATTAGTTGAACTAAACATATTCATGCGACAATCCTTAGCGAATCTATTCCATGGCATTACATTTGAGCTATACTTGTATATAATTCCTTTATAACTAGAGGAAGAGTTCCCTTATGCACTTATATTCCACTTATCTTGTACTAATATCAAGTTCAAGTTAGCCTGACCCATGTATCGATTACTCGGGTCAGACCGAGTTACAGGTTAGGTAGTTGGACTCTTAGCTTGCTTAACCTTTTGGATTTCACCATCGCTTTGGATATGGCTAGTTTTAGTGTTGTAGTCTTTTTGCTGGGACCTTATGATGTATATTCTTTTGTCTAGGATGTATGTATATATATGGTGGTCAAATACCACTTGTGATATGTTGTATGATATTGGATGTATGTGTATGTGTATATCATCCGTGTTGCTGTTCCGTGACTTATGTTTGTTGTAATTATTAAATTTTGTTTTTGAATCGATCCTATAGCCACCATGTTAGTGTAGCAGATAGGAATTAAGTATGTCAAGTACTTGAGATGAAATGAAAAAAAAGAGTACAACTACCGACATACTTAGCTCTTATATAATGCAAGACTGTGATGGTCATCCTTAACCAGCCCAATTCTCTGCATTAGCAGACAGAATTACTAAGTAATTCTCTTTGTTAATGTGGGTCTTGGGGTGGTGCATCATAGCTTGGTATCAGAGAAGGATTCAGAATAAAAGGTAATAAACACAGAATAGTATACATGATTGTCATACATCAAGTATGATACACTTGTAAACATCATCTCCAAATCATAACCAAACCCAACCTCGTCCTTAACCTTTTAATTCCTTTGGGGTTAGATAGAAAGGAATATGTTTATGAATGTTAATTTAATTCCGTAGTATTCCTTAGTTACTGCATTTGAATTGCTAATGTCTACCCCTACGAATAATCCTATCTAATCTTAACTTCCATCTATGGCCGGCAGAGGAAGAGGTCACACTTCGGAGATGGAACCGTCCACTTGTCCTCGTCCCGAAAGGGTTTATAAGTCGACCGACCAGATTCTCGAGCTTATTAGGAGCACTCAGCCTCCTATCCTAGCTCACTCTTCTCCTTCGTGCAAATCTACATTTGCCTGTATGTGTAGCGACTTCACTCACCTCGGAGGCAAGCCATTCAAAGGTTTTGAGCCAGTTCTTGAGGTTCAGGCTTGGCTCCGTACTTGCGAGCGCATCTTCACTCACATGGAGATATCTGATCATCATCGAGTTCTTGTGGAATCGAGTATGCTACAAATATGAGATTTAGACTGGTATAAGCTTCTCATAGCAGAGATGGATGAGTCCACCCTCTCATGGCAGCATTTTCAAAATGGTCTGAGCTTAAGTTCGTACCAGAATTCGAGAAGGCATTCCTTTCCCGTCGCTTCCTTGAGTTGAAGTTGGGTAAGTCATCATTATTGGATTATCTTTTGAGTCTCCATCTAAGTATGGGCTTGAGTTCATTAGCACCCCATACAAGAAGAATCTTAGGTTCGTATCTGTACTTAAGAAGAATTTGAAGAAGTCGCTCATGCTTCAACTTAAGCTCTCATTCGAGGAGCTTGTAGATTCGATGCTTCACCTTGAAGCCATCGGAAAGGAAATGGATAGTAGTGACGAGGCTGAGGTTCAAAAGAACCCATAGAAGAAGAAGTTCCTTTTTCAAAGATCCAAGTCCTTTACTCCTAAGAAGAAGAAGAAGTAAGGCAATTCTGATTCTAGTTTTTTTACAGCACCTCCTTCAGCCAAAGTCTTGGCTTGCTTCAACTGTGATTCTCGAGATCACCTAGCTAAAGAGTACCCTCATCCTTGCAAGTGTATCTATTGCAAGTAGGGACAGACGATTTCTACTTGCCTTAAGAAGAAGAAGGATGCTCATTTTGGCAATCTTAATGTGGCAAAGGCCTATGGTACTGCCTCAGTCCCAAGGTGTATCTCCTACAGTTCTTGAGGGTTCTACATTGTTCCTTGATCGTTCTATTAGAGTGCTATTTGATATGGGTGTGTCACATTCATTCGTATCGAAGGAACTCATTGATGCATTACAGTTGGATGTTTCTTCTTTAATTACCTCTTTGAGGATTGCGAATCCTATCGGGGGAGCCACAACCCTCAGTATGCTTTGTGAAGATGTTGAGATCCATATTTATGGCTTTTCTTTTCATGCGAATCTGCATGTGGTTACTTGTCTTGGATTCGATATGATATTGGGTATGGACTGGCTCGTTTGATAGAATGCCAGGATTCTATGTTTAGAGAGAGTCTTATATCTTTGATATCCTGACTCTCCAGCTCAGTTGTCCCTTATTCTATGGGATATCGATTGTGATTCCATAGTTTCTCTATTTCTTTTGAATCTCGAGATGATGGTGATGATGTGTCTTAGATTCCTGTTGTTCATGAATTTCTAGATTTATTTGAGCCTGTTTCAGGATTACCACCCAAGCGGGCTATCGAATTCCGCATTGACCTTATTCCAGGTGCATAGCCTATTAGTCATCCTCCCACGAGGATGTCTACTAAAGAGAATGAGGAACTCAAGAAGCAACTCCTAGAGCTTGAAGCCAAGCAATTCATTCGATTTAGTTCTTCACCATTGGGAGCTGCAGTTGTATTCGTAAAGAAGTTCGATGGGACTCTTAGGCTATGCGTCGATTAGTGCAAGCTTAATTAGTTAACCATCAAGAACTGCTATCCATTACCTAGGATCGACCATATGTTCGATCAGTTAAGTGGCGCTAAGGCCTTCTCTCAACTTGACCTTGCCATAGGATTTCATCCGCTCCGAGTTGCGGAAGATAGCATTCCACTTACATCTTTCCGCACTCGCTATGGTTCATATGAGTGGCTCGTCATGGCGTTCGGTTTGACGAATGCTCCTGCTTACTTCGTTAACCTTATTAATCAAGTATTCCGGGAATATCTCGATAAGTTTGCTCTTGTTTTCATCGATGACATTCTTGTGTATTCTAAGCCCAAAACTGATCGTGCTTGACATCTTAGAATTGTATTAATTACTCTTCGACGTCATCAACTCAAACTAAAGCTTTCTAAGTGTCATTTTTGGGAAAAGCAAGTTAAGTTCTTAGGCCATGTTGTTTCTTTTGAAGGCATTTTGGTTGGTCCTTCCAAGATTGAAGCCATCCAAAATTGGCAGAGGCCTGAGATTGTTCATGAGATTCGTAGCTTTCTGGATTTGGTGGGTTATTATCACCGCTTCATCAAAGACTTTTCTCATATTATACTTCTATTGAGTAGCCTCACGAAGAAATGCATCCTCGGTATATGGTCAAATAAGTGTGAGGCTTCCTTTCATAGATTGAAGGAGCTTCTCACTAATTCTCCTATTCATATGGTTCCCGAAGGGAATCAGGATCTTATTGTCTATACCAATGCTAGTCATAGTGGCCTCGGTGCTATTCTTTTGCAGAAGGATAGGGTAGTTGCCTACGCTTCAAGGCAATTACGTCCAAATGAGGTTCGGTATGCTACGTATGATTTAAAGCTTGCCGCAATTGTCTTTACTTTAAAGAGGTGGCGTTATTATTTGTTGGGAGAGCACTTTAATCTCTTTACCAATCATAAGTCTCTTCAATACTTGTTCACCCAGAAAGAGCTCAACATGCGACAACAGTGTTGGATCAAGTTTCTAGCTTCGTATGATTTCAACATTCAGTATATCCCTGACAAGGGAAATCAAGTAGTTGATGCTTTGAGCTGCAAGCATTTAGCTATTGTATCTATGATGATTGTAGAGTGGAAAGTTTTTGAGGCTCTTTCCATATGTGATATTCATGATCGTGCTTCCACATCGGACTCTCCTATTCTATTATATTGCATGGAAGCTCGTCCTACTCTTCTAGATCAGATTGCCGAGGTACAAAAGCAAGATTCCGATATATCCGCTCTTATTTAGAAGTGTAAGTCCGAATCCCATGATGATATTGAGATGAGGGATTTCATCATCGATAGTCATGGGTGTCTTCGAAAGAAGAGCCGTCTAGTCGTGCCTTCTATTCCAGAACTTAGGCGGGACAATCTAGCTGAATGTCACCATTCTAAGTATAAATCCATCCAAACAGAAGCAAGATGTATGCTGATATGCATCGTCTCTATTACTGGGAAGGAATGAAGCGAGACATAGCAAGTTATGTAAGCAATTGCATGACTTTTCAGCTTATTAAGGTCGAGCATCAACGACCTAGTGCTCTTCTTCAGCCTTTAGAGGTTCCATTATGGAAATGGGACCAAGTTTCTATTGATTTTATCGATGGCTTACCTCATTCGAGGTCAGGCCATAACAGCATTTGGGTTGTTGTGGACCATCTCACCAAGTCCGCACAATTCATTCCTATTAAATCTAATAGGATGACATATCTTTTATCGAAGCTATATATTAAGGAGATCGTGTGATTGCACGATGTTCCTTCATCTATGGTATGTAATCGTGATCATGATCCTCTTTTCACGAGTCACTTTTCGCAGAATATCCAGTAAGCTTTGGGCACAAAGCTTAACCGTAGTTCAGCTTATCACACATAGTCTAATGGATAGACTGAACGGGTGAATTATATCTTGAAAGATTTGTTTCATGCTTGTATCTTGGATTTTGGTGGTAGTTGGGAGGATCATCTTTCTCTAGTTGAGTTTGCTTATAATAATAGCTATCAAACTTCTATCGGCATGGCTCCTTTCGAAGCCTTATACAGAAGGCCACATCGTTCTCCATCATGTTGGCTCAAATCGAGAGAAATATTCATTTTTGTCCCCGATTCTATTAGAGAATAATCTGAGAAATCAATCTTATTCGAGAGAGAATGAAAGAGGCTTAGATTCGATAGAAATCCTATGCGGACAACCATAGGAGGCCTCTTGAATTCTCCGTGGGCGATCTTGTTTGTATCCAAGCTTTTCCTCTGAAGGGAGTGGTACGCTTCAGCCAGACAGGGAAATTAACACTACGCTATGTTGGGCCATTTCCTACTACAGAGCGTATCGGTCCCGTTGCATATCGTATAGCATTTACTGAGAAGTTTTCTAGAGTTCTCGACGTATTCCACGTCTCTCAGTTGAGGGAGTGTCTACGAGATTCAGATTATGTGCTTGATTCTCATGCTTTAGAGAAGTTAGAGGTTTCTCCTGATCAATCTTATGTGCAGTGTCCCATGTGAGTTCTTGCTTCGGAGATTAGCTGTCTTCGAAACAAGAGTGTTCCACCCGTGAAGAATTAATGGTCTGATAATCCCAATGGCTGCACCTGGGAAACTAGATAATTCATCGAGCAATCATATCCTGAATTCTTATCTTTTCATGACGAAGTTAAGAATTTTCCATTTCAGTCTATCTAAATTTCCTTTGTTTGATGAAATAAAGTGTGTTCAACACAAATTTCCTCAAGAAATTGCGAAGACACAATATTTACATTGGGGGAGTACGTAACAATCTTGGTATTGGTGATTACTTATGAGATTAAATTATAACGATAGTTATAATGTAATATTGAGAATGAAAAGAAATAGATAGGATAAATTTGTTTTAAATTGTTTATTTTAAATAAACAATGTGTTTGAAGTTAAAGATTAATCTTGGATTTTAATTGAATAGAGTTTTGGGTAATAAATTGGAAATATTGGCATCTTTGGTAATTTGACTTAATGAATTAATCAAGGGATGCATGTCAACGTTTAATTATTGAAATAAAAATAAACAAATGGAAATAAAGTTTTGAAAACTTTATTTTGAGAGTTTGGAGTGAAAATAATCAATTATCGAATTGTAATCGAGTCAATATAATGATATTGGTAATTATTGCCAATATTAGCCTTTTATTGAATACAAAAGGAGAAATATGTCGAAATTATGTATTTTATTAAAATAAAAGATGAAATATTGGTTGGAAATAATATTCTAATGATTTAATAAAGTTATAATGATTTATTGCAATTTATTTGACAAGAAAATAATTTTAATTAAGCTTGTTGTGTTAAAAATGGTATATTTACACTAAATTGTGTAAATTGTTAAATATTGTTAAAAATGAGGTTTTATTGTTAAAATTAACTTTTTATTGTTAAAATAGATTTTAATTTGTCATAATAACTATTTTATTTCAATACAATTGGATGTATACATTTTATTTGGCATATAAATGTTGAAATATGTTAATATAGCGTTAAAATAAGTTAAAATATGAGCATAGCCTTGCATTTTCTCTAAGTATATTTAGTCTTGGGCTTTTTTGGGTAAGAATTAGATCCATTAACCCTAACCTAGAAACTTCTGGTGAGAAAGAAATAACCAGTACGTTGTTTCTTCCTCTTTCAACAAGTTTACAGTAAAAAGAAAAACAATGGCTTTTCTAAGCTATATCAATTTCTACATAATTTCTGCGGCAAAATTCAAAAGGAAATAATCTAAATCAAGAATAAAAAGGTAACCAAATCCCATACTAGATATATTTCATCAGTAATCTTGAATTGGAAATGAGTCTCTCTGTAACCTTTTCTATTTTTCTACATGTCTTCTTCTAGCTGTTACAGGTTCTTGAAGGCTATTTCTCCACCAAAAGCTTTCAAATTGATCTTGAAATCACCCAAATTCTTACTAATTTGCTGAGGTGAGTAAAATACTCACAATTTCTAGTTGAACTAACTGCCATTGCTAAGAAATCTGCTCTGTAAAAGCTTCTTTATATGTTCATACACTTTGTTGTTGCTTTTTTTCCTATTTCTTGTTTCTGGTTGCCAATTTGAGTGGCCATATCTGTCTGATTTTTAGTCGAATTGCTGCCAAATCTTTTCCAAATTGTATTTTAGTCTTCAAGCTCTTTTTATGTTAATTTTTGCTGAAAAATTGATCATTTTCTATGCTAATTTGCTGTTGGATGTTGAGTTCGAAGCAGGAAAAATACCTAGGAAAATGTCCGTAGCCTGGGTCGACTTGGAGTTCGGCATGGAGGATGACCAGGTGGTCGACTTGGCTATAAGGCTGGGTCGACCCCCTACTTGGCTTAGTACATGAAGTTGTGGTCATTTGTTTATGTTCCTTTTTTGTAGCTTGTTTCGTAGCATTGCCTTTGAATTGCTATAGTTTTGTCACTTGTTTTGATATAAATTTTGAGATGATTTTAATGATTCTTATAGGCTATGATATCCATCAATGGATTAGCCAAGTTTTGGAGGAATTTGGAATTTTAAAATTTGGTTTAAATTCAAATATCGATTTGGAGTGAATTCTACCTTTTTCTTCGATTTCAAGCACTATTTCTTCCAAATAAATTTTGAGAAGATTTCTTAATAACTTGGCTTTTGAAATCATTATTATGAAATATTTTCAAATTATTATTAAATTATTTCAAATTATTTTAAAAATATTTATCTCCTATAATAAAGAGAAATTTCATTAAATTACTTCCAAAATGGTTTCAGAAAATTACTTTTAAATCCCGTTTTCTCTTGAAAATTATTTTGTAAATAATATACTTTATTTTTATACTATACGGATATATAATAAAGAGAACTAAACAATTTAGTAAAACACATGGTATGGATATGGGAATTTACCTTTTCGGTTAATTCCGGACTTGTACGATCGAAATGAGTATATTATTTTGAGTTGATTATTGAGATTTATAATTCCTATTATAGGAAATATCCAATTTAGCAATATTTAGAGAGCTGAGAGGTTCGTGATCTCCTTTTTTAGGAGTAATAATCGATGAGAACCACTTATTTATGTTGTTTTACTCGCCGGTGAGACAAGGCGAGTCTTGAGATGAGATTTCCCTTTTCGAGAATTATGGTTTATGAGAAACCACTACGAGATTTATTAACACTTGCCGATGATACGAGGCAAGATATATGAGTATTCTGAGATTTGAGATTTTATTTCTATGATGTGGAATTAGCCATCGGCTAGCAAACCGTTTAGTGCGAACGTGTGGTATGGGACGCACGTTAACTTTTCGGGTTCCTTTCCGAGAGTATGTGACAAATCCACGAAAATGCCAGTGCTATAAACCTTCGGGTTATCTGAGTATGTGACTTCGGTCATCATGAATTATGTGACTTCGATCACCACGAGGATGACCTTTTGGTCCACGAGTTAAATACCTAAACTATAAATAGCACTAGACAAGAGTTTAGCACGTGCAACATTGCTTTGGCTTTGCAATCGAGGATCTGGCCAATCCGAGGTTTTTGAGTTTTTTGAGTATTATATGATTTCATCATTTTGAGATTTTGTTGCATTGATATCCTAAGGCTACATGAGATGTCATATAGGGTGATTTCGTTTTCATGACATTTGAACTCTATTTTGTGGTCCATGTGATTCATATTGGAAATTTTTATGAGTTTCCCTTATAGCTTTGAATGGTTACTTGCATTTCTATTGAATGCCTTTGTATTTAGAATAATTTGTTGAACTAATCCTATTCATGCGACAATCCTTAATGAATCTATTCCATGGCATTACATTTGAGATATACTTGTATATCATTCCTTTATAACTAAATGAAGAGTTCCCTTATGCACTTATATTCCTCTTATCTTGTACTAATATCATGTTCTAGTTAGCCTGACCCATATATTGATTACTCAGGTCAGACCGAGTTGCAAGTTAGGTAGTAGGACTCTTAGCTTGCCTAACCTTTTGGATTTCACCATCGCTTTGGATATGGCTAGTTTTAGTGTTGTAGTCTTTTTGCTGAGACCTTATGATGTATATTCTTTTGTCTGGGATGTATGTGTATATGAATGGTAGTCGAATACCACTTGTGATATGATGTATGATATTTGATGTATGTTTATGTATATATTATCTGTGTTTCTGTTCTGTAACTTACGATTGTTGTAGTTATTATATTTTGTTTCTGAATTGATCCTGTAGCCACCATATTAGTGTAGTAGATAGGAATTAAGTATGTCGAGTACTTGAGATGAAATGAAAAAAAACGAGTACAACTACCGACATACTTAGATCTTATATAATTCAAGACTATGATGGTCGCCCTTAACCAGCCTTATTCTCAACATTAGCAGACAGAATTACTAAGTAATTCTCTTTGTTAATGTGGGTCCCAGATTGGGGCGTCACAGGGTTGCTCCCATTAGGAGATGTTCATAACCTTTCTAGATTACCCACTATATTTCAGGTTTGTTGTGTATGTTGTGGCTACGGATAAGTCAGGAACAACCGAGGTGATGGATATTTGGTACTATCAATGGTAAAGGTAGGTCGATTCATTATTGATAGAAGGCAGCGAGGCTATGCCTCGGTACAATCCTCTAGAGATATACTATTGGAAGGTAGTCCCTTGCCTTGTCATTGTTGAATATCCATTCTCCAATATGTGCCTTCACGGTTTCGATTCTAGAACCTAGCATGTTGGTATTAATTAACGTAACAATTTCAGCTATGATTAATATGCTATTTGAAAAGGATTTTCAAAGTAATGCCATTATAAATAATACCAATGTTATTAGAAATAATATCAATGATTTGATAAAAATGTTTTAGTTATCATAAGGTAAAAACCCGTCTGTGTTTATGTGTGGCGTGGTCTTATGAGATACTTTTCTTTTCAAAGGTTTTGTTTAGCATCAAAATTTATCTATGACACTGTCATATATATATATATATATATATATATATATTTATGATTTGCGTTTCCCACGCTGGTTTTCCAGGCTGGTCTAGGTATTTTTAATACTCGAGTCAGATCTATGTAGTTTCAGGATTGGCTGAAGATGATTGGAGTTTCCAGAGGAGAGCTAGAGATCTTCATCAACGTATGGACATGGTTTACTTTTCCATTATATTTGTTGTTTTTCAGCATTTGTAAGGACATGTATTTATAACTGTCCAGGCTGAGCTTTGGATAGACTCTGAAATATGTATTTATAAGTTTTTCCGCTATAAAGATTATTGAAATAATATATGTTATTTCATTCATTTGAGATTCTGTTCTATCTTTGTTTTCTTTTTACCCTTAATAATTGGTTCTTTTTGGCACTTGAATGCTTGACACGTAATACAGTTGGCATATCAGCGTCGACTTTCGAGGGTTGAAAATTCGGTTCGTTACAATATTGATTTATTGGTCTAATGCATATAGTTACCAAAGATAACACTTCTTATTTTGTAACTTTTACAGATGATTTCTCGAGACTAGGATATGTTTACCTTATGAAGAACAAGTCTGGTGTCTGTGAGAAATTTAAAGACTATAAGGATGAGGTTGAAATTCAAATGAACCATAAGATTAGACTTCGATCTAATCCAGGTAGTGATTATATTGGACATGAGTTCCAAAAGTACTTAAAATCTAGTGGGATCCCCTTTTAGGTTACTTCACTCTACACTCCATAATATAATTGTTTTTTGTAGAGAAGGAATCGAGTAGACATGGTTCGTTCCATGATGTGTAAAACGAAATGTCTCTTTCATATTAAGGATACGCGCACGAAATCGTAGAACATATTTTATACTTGATATCCATGAAATTTGTGCCTAAGACACCATATGAGATGTGGCATGGAATGAAACCACACCACAAACATTCGAAGGAGTTGGGTTGTCCAGTCCAAGTTAAGAACATTGGTCCGAATGAACTTAAGGCAAGATCAACCTTGTGTAAACTCATAGGATCCCTATAACAACCCTGATTTGGAGATTACCTATCAATACTAAATTATAAGGGTAAATATAATTTAATATTATAAATTAAATTAAAATTAGAGAAATTAAATTGTTTATTTGGAATATACAATAAATTTGGAATTAAATAGTGAAAATATAGCTTAGAACTTTATTTTTTTCCTTTGGAGTGATAATAATTGTAATATGGGTTATAAATAAAGAAAATGACTTTATTTTGGAGAAAATGCAATAATTATATTAATTATTGCCAAATTGCTTCTTTTAATAGTTTTTAAAAGAAGTATTTGATCTTTAAGGTGTTTTACTTAAATAAAAAAGTGGAAATTGGTTTAAAAATATGTTTTGGCTATAAATTAAGTTTGGAAATGGTTTAAAATATTTTTAAGTAAGAAAATGATATTTTGTTGAATTTTAGAAGTTAAAAATGTAGACTTTTACATTTATTTGGTGAAAATATTGTAATATTGTGAAATATAGGACTTTAATAATAATAATAATGTTTTGAAAATAAAAATTAATTTTTATATAGTGCAAAATTATTTATTTCTTGTATGTGTAAGTTTATATTTTATTTGTGTGAAAATTTGGAAGAAAATGGACTTGTTAATTACATATGGATAAATATATGTATTTTAGTTTAAGTATTAATTAAAACTTAGGCTTATTTGATTTCTTTTATTTCTTGGGTCCAAAGCCCATTAGTCTTAACCAAATAAGTGAGGAAAGAAGAAAATTACTTACTGTACGTTTATTTCTTACCACCCTTCTTCTTCTTTCCAGAAACAATTACAGTAAAAAAAACTCGCCTTTTTCTTTCAAATTCAAGTTATAAGTCAATTTTCTTCAATTTAAGCTGAAAATTCTTCAAATTATGGTAAATTGAAAGGTAATCAAACTCTAAACCTCACTATTTCATAAAAATTGTTATTTGATAAGAGGGGTCTTTCTAATTTACTGTTATTTCCTATTGCATGTCTATATATTGAAGTTTTACAGGTTTCTGAAGTCGTTCCTCCTCGAAGCTTCAATCTTTCTTCAAGTTATCAAATTTCGATCTTATCTACAGCAATATGTGTTTGTTAACTCACATCTCTAGCAAATCAAAGTCACAAATTGCTTGATTTTGTGAAAAACAATTTAATATAATCAATTTCTGTTTATAGTTTTCTTTCCTGTAAAAACAATTTTATATTGCTTCTTTGAATGACTATAATTTGTGATTCCGACAACGAAATGCTGGCAAATTTCTTTCATTTGGTAGTTTAGATGTTGCTTTATGCGCACGCAAAATTTCACATCTTTTCAGCTTCATTTGCTATCCCGAAGTACTGCAGTAAAATCAAATCGGAGCTTAGACACGTGAACTGGAAAAGTACATGACCTAGGTCAACCTGCCTATCGACCTAGTTGTCGACCGCCTAGCCACCTAGGTCGACTGTACGGTCGACCAGAGGCACTTAAGCCTCTTGCCTTTTCTTTCCTATGTTTTGCTTCTAGCCTTGTTTTCTACCTTGTTTCTTTGATTTGTTGATTACATTTGGAGAGGTGTCTGAATAAGATGAAGTGCTATGATGCCTATCAATAGGAAAGCTAAATTTGGAGATTTTGAAATTCATATTTGTATTGATTTTGATTTGAATTCGAATTGAATTCTAGTTATCGGTTTTGAGGTATTTTCTTTGTTTTTCATTGGTTTCGAGCACATCTTTCTCCAAACCATTTTGAATTTTTTTTAAAATAAATTGGCATTTTAAATAAGTATTATATAATATTTTAAGATTATTTTTGAGCTATACGGTCTGCATATTCTCTATAATAAGGGAATTTCAAAATTTGGATTCCAAATGCGATTTTTAAAATTGGTTTTAAAAGCTTGTTTTCTCAAGTAAATTATATTATATATATAATACACATTTTTGCACTATTCGAGCGAATGAGAAGGAGAATTAAATGGTTTGGTAAAACACATGGTATAGGACACGTGCGTTTATCTTATCGGTTAGTTCCCAACTTGTCCGTTCGTTTTGACCTTTGGGTCGAGTTTACCGATGAGATGAGGTAAACTTTTCACTATTTTGAGTATGAAATTTACCAGCAGTTGGTAAACCGTTTATTGTGAACGTGTGGCATGGGACACATGTTAACATTGTTCGGGTTCCTCTCCAAGAGTTTGTAAAACAATTGTCTAAGAGACGTATTTTCCAGTACTGGACCTTCGGGTCATTTGTCCTTCGTGATGTTTCTCATTGCGACGTATTTGTCCTTCAAGATGTTTTCCTTCGGGATGTTTGTCTAAGAGACGTATTTATTTGTCCTTTGGGACATTTTTCTAGGAGACGTGGTGCCTTATTTTAGGAGAATAGTACTTGGCGGTTTTCAACCATAAGCACGTGCTATATCTTTAAGATGATTTCATTGATTTCTTTGTGATTTTCCAAGTGTATCGTTCTTTTACATTATTGGCCTTTTAAGCCGTTCGAGATAATATATGGCGATTACGTCTTTGGAAATTAAACTTCTTATCAAGTTTCATATTTGATATTTGGGTTTGCTAACACATGGCGTTAATTGAGGTTTTCCTTTTGGCGTATTATTTGAGATTTGCCTATTTGGCGTATTATTTGAGATTTGCCTATTGGCGTTATTATATTAGATTTTCCTTTCGGCGTTTATTTGGGATTATATTCTCCTATGTTGGAGATTTTTATTTGATTTCCTTATAGCGTATTTTGAGATGATGTTTTCTCTTTTAAGAATGTTTTTAAGTTTGCCAATATGGCAAGTTTGGGATTTCTTCTCTTTGGAATTATGTTTTTCTCCTAAACCATATTTGATGTTTTTTGATACGCCGATGAGATGAGGCGTGCTTTTATTGTGAGATTGGTTAAGAAGTTTTATCACCTTTGAGTTGCATTCATGTTTAGTGATATCCTAATATCACTTGAAATTACTATACTTACTTAATTGTGCCTTGTGAAGTAACCATATACTCTTGAATTATTCCTTCTTAATTAATAAGATTATCACCTTGCCTTATGCTCATATTATCACTTATCCTTATAAACTGTTTTGTTTAGCTAGATTAACCCGTGTGTTTTATACTCAGGTCAAACCGAGGTGTTTCAGGTTAGGTACCCTTATGGACTTAGCTTATTCTCCTTCCACATGGACTTACCCGCTAGCCCTTTTTGTTGTAGTCTTCTTGTCGCTACTCTGATATATATATATTATTTTGACTCGTGTGTACATTGTGGTCCTCATACAACTTATGATGTATTATTTGTATTGTATTGGGATGTATCAGTATATATATCTATTTGCTGTTCTGTGATGTGTTATGCATTTGAGTTGTTGTATTTTGTTCTAATAGATCCGATAACCATCTATAATTTTGTATTAATAATTTATTGGATATGTCCATCCTCTTGAGTTGGAAAAAAATATAGAGCGTTAATCGATGTATTCAATAGATATTTAAGACAAGACTATAAATGGTCGCTCCTAACCAGCCCTATTCTCCGCATTATCAAACAATATTACCCAGTAATACTCTTTGTTAATATGGGTCTCATGGTGGGGTGTCACAACTTGGTATCAGGCTGAGTTCAGAATAAAATAAGATAAACACAGAACAAAAGCATATATTATGATACATCCAAGTATAGTACGAGTGTACGAATTCCTTAATCATCGTGTCTGTTATCTTATATTGTCCTCTGAGGTTGAATTTTAGGATGTGTCTAGGAATATATTTATTCCATAGTATTCAATAATTGAATTGATTATATCTTATCTTAGGAGCGATCCTTATCGTGATTGTTTTATTCGAGTCCTCTTCAATATGAGTGCTCGACACCCATCCGTATCGGACGAGTTTGTTGATGCTTTTGGGTGCTCTTGTCCTGTTCTTTTGTGAGGATTGCAAGTCATATTAAGGGGATCTGCAATATTTGGCATGATGTATATGGATTTGGGATTGTTGCTTATAGTTTATCTTTTCGTGCGAATTAGCACGCCATTTTCTGTCTAGAGTTTGGAGTGTTTGAGATGAAGTGGCTTGCCTATTTTCAAGCCCCGTTTTGTGAATAGAGGAACCCTAAATTAAGTATCCTCGTTCGGCTGACTCATTGTTCCTTGTTTTTTGGGATGTTAACGATGATTCCGAAGTCTCTGTATTCACTCTTGAGTTTCGAGATGTTGACGATATATCTCGAATTCCAATCGTTGTGACTCTGTTGATTTATGTGAGTCCGTTCTGGAATGACACCCAATCGGGCAATGGAATTGTATTGAATTCATTCCCGGTTCTTAGCTTTTCGGTCATCCTCCCACGAGGATTTCCACTAGGGAAATGAGGCGATTCACTGAATTTATTTGATATTGCCATTCTTACCCCTTTTGAGTTATCCTATTTGGATACTCAATTATTTATATACTTTATGGTATTACTTCACTCGAAGTAATTATTTGTTGTTAATGTCACATCTCCTCATTTGAGAAGATATTTACCCTTGCTTTTATATCTCATTTATCTCTTTTTAATCTATTGTGTGGTGCTAGGGTCATTCTTCAGCTTGACCCTACACCGATTTCTCGCAAGCAACGAATCACGGAGGATAGCGCTGTTCTTACCACATCCCACACTCATTATGAGTCTTATGAATGGTAAGTTATACCGTTTGGAATAGTGAACATTCCAGTCTATTCCATCAATCTTGAGGATCGAGTATTATAGGAATATCTCGATGAGAACCCTTATACCTCATTTGTGTTCCTTGATTTTGACAATAAGTTGTTTCAAATTTTCAAAAATTGAAGTTATGTTTCAAAGAGAAATTGGATTTTGTTTTTGGGAAAAAAGTATATTTTGAGTATTATATATGAGGTGTTTCTTTTTAAAGAAAATGAATAATTTTTGTTGGGTCGTCCGTGTAGTGTTACAAAAATTCTGGTCAATGCGTTTGGCCAACGTTATCGATAGGAATTTCCTAAATGCGGCGACGAGACAGTCAGACACGGTAAATTAAGTTTTAATAAGTAAAGTTTGAAAATAATTAATATGGTGGAGTATTATTTTTATTTTAAATGTTTAATGAAACCATTGAACCATAGTGAGTGTTCGATGAGTAGCGAGGCAATTTTGATCATTTGATCAACTCTGCAGCCAATTGATGGGGTTATCCAATATAAAATCAATGGCGAGGCAATACTCTTATATTGTTTAAAATTTGAGAAATTGAATATGGTAATTTTGGTAAGTAAAAGTGAATTCTAATTAAGGGGATGTCTTAATTAGAAGAAAATACCATTTGATGCTTTGATTAATAAAATGATGTATTTAAGGTAAAAGAATACTTTGGTTTGAAAAATTACTATATTAATTGAATGTTTTAGTACAAGTTATTAATGATGGATATAAACTTTTTTTTGACACTTATTTATTTGAGTAATAGTAGAGGGTAGATATAAAACTCTATCTTAAGAGAAAATAAATAAGTGTTAGTTTAGAACATTTAGTATGAATTTGTGAGCTAGTTTCTGTTTTAAACTTAAATGGTATTAAAACTTGTGGGTTTGAAATAAAATTCTATTGAAAACAAGTTTGAATTAATTATCAACTTTAATTAGTTTTATGTTGATAACTAGATGGAAATTTAATTTTTGTGACAGGTGGAAATGTGAATTTGTATTGTTTTGATAAATGAATAATTCATGTAGTATAATCATTTTAAATTGTCAAAATAATTTTAAGCTTTATATATATATATATCCCAAAAATTTATTTTGGATGGATAATCAATAATCATCTCTTGATAAAGTAAGAGATTAGTTATCTCTTCCAAAATGAGTTTTCATAGTTAATTGTTTTAAAGCTAGATTTTGAAAAGTATTGAAAATATTTCCACTTAATGAATTGTTTTTTTCATGATTACATAAGTTGATCATAATTTTTTATGTCTTAGCTTTCTGAGGAAAAAGAAAATCATTTAATAAATTATTTAGAAAAAATCTTGGTGAAAATGTAGTTTGAAATTAAAATGGTTTTGGAGAATTTAAAATTTCAACTTGAATTAAAAGCTGAAATTTTGTTTGGAGAAGTGCTGTACTAAAATAGCAATAACTTGAGATTAATTACTCCAAATGAGTTCAATCTTTTTATAAATGAAAGATCTTTCAGTATGCTATAAAGTTTCTTTTTACAACTTTAATTTTTTTTTCTTTTTACTGAGTCTAAACTGGGTTTGAAAGTGGATAGACATTTCTGTCCTCTTATGAAATTTTCTAAAATTTAAGCTGAAAGAAAATTTAGCGTAACTTTCAGACCGCAAATCAGATTTTGATGATCTTTACAATATTGGTAATCTTAGACTGAGTAGAACAACTTTCATTTTATAAATATTTTCGTATTTAGTCGTTTGCTGGGTCAAAACATCTTTTCTTTAGACAGGTTTGAAATGAAATTGATCTATTTCCCCTTTATAATTAAATGTAGCACTTCTTATCTATGAACAAGAACTATTATCATCTATTTGAGTTAAGTACATGTCAAAGGGGATATTTGGACTATATATTTGACCAAAAATAATATATGTAAGTTTGTGCAAACTCGCTTTAAAATGCTAAAAGGGAAGGTATGTTTTCGGATTAAATTTTTTGAAGTGTTAAATGATTATATATACCATGTTTCTGACCTAGTGGTTGATGTATATTATATAATTCATTTTTGTAGTGTTGTATACAACCCTCCGTATAAAGGAGACTCCGTCGATTTTTCCAGAAATTTCTAACACTTATAAAATTTGAGAAACAAATTGAAAAGAATAATAATATATGTTGCAAACTAGAGAATAGCTAGGGAAGAATTAGAGAATAAACAACTTAAACTTTATTTACTCTAATGAAGAGTAATGAATTTAAATTTAAATCTAAGTAAGAAGTTTTGGAAAAATGTCAAGTGTTGAAAAATTATGGTTATAATTATAAAAATATTGAATTTTGAAACTCTAAGAATTTTTGATTGAGAGTTTATACATATATTTCAGTTCCTTGTTTTTATCTTACTCTTGTGTTATTTTCTAATGACGTGCATTTACGCGGTCGTTTATGGTGGCCTTTGAAGAAACCACCTTTTGGTTTATCTATCTTGCCTCTTTTGTGTCTGTCTTGTACCAGTGTGGTTCCTTCCGTAGTGTCATAAGGAAAATCATATCGATAATCATTTTGTTGGTTAGAGTTCGGGTTGGAGTTGTGCTAAATCCCAACTCTACTCAAGGAGCTTATGAGATCTCATTCGATTGACCTTTTGTGTAGCATCTTGTTGTATTCTCATTTGAAGTTGAGATGCCTTCGAAATCTTGTGTGTTGCTCAAAAAATTCAATGGATCCGTAATTCCAATATTAGCACTTTGGAAACCATAGAATTAATCAAGCAAGCCTTATCATGGTTTTTTACCTTCTATTTTGAGAGTGAGAGAATTTTTAAAATCGAGCTTGTCTATCTTTCTTTTGATTGATGAAATTAATAGGTTAAATATAAAATCTTCTCTAAAAATTACATGGACGTAATTTTGTTAAGGGGGAAGTCTGTAAAAACCCTAGTTTGAAGATTACCTATCAATACTAAATTATAATGGTAATTATAATTTAATATTGTAAATTAAATTAAAATTAGAGAAATTAAATTGTTTATTTAGAATAAACAATGAAATTGGAATTAAATTGTGAAAATAAAGCTTAGAACTTTATTTTATTCTGTTTGGAGTGATAACAAATGGAATATGGGCTTTAAATAAAGAAAAGGATTTTATTTTGGAGAAAATGCAATAATTATATTAATTTTCGCCCAACTGCTTTTTTCAATTGTTTATAAAAGAAGTATTTGATTTTTAAGGTGTTTTATTTAAATAAAAAAGTGGAAATTGGTTTAAGAATATGTTTGGCTACAAATTAAGTTTGGAAATGGTTTAAAATATTTTTAAGTAAAAAAATGATTTTTTGTTGAATTTTAAAATTTTAAAATGTAGACTTTACATTTATTTGGTGAAAATAATGTATTACTGTGAAATAAAGGATTTTAATAATAATAATGCTTTAAAAATAAAAAATAATCTATTATATAGTGCAAAATAATTTATTTCTTGTGTGTGTAAGTTTACAATTTTACTTGTGTGAAATTTGAATGAAAATGGCCTTTGTTAATTACATATGGGTAAATATATGTATTTTTGTTTAAGTATGAATTAAAACTTAGGCTTATTTGATTTCTTCTATTTCTTGGGTTCAAAGCCCATTAGTCTTAACCAGATAAGCGAGTAAATAAGAAAATTACTTACTGTACGTTCATTCCTTACCTCCCTTATTCTTCCTTCCTGAAACTATTATAGAAAAAAAGAAAACCCACCTTCTTTCAAATTCAAGTTATACATCAATTTTCTTCAATTTAAGTAAAAACTTCTTCAAATTATAGTAAATTGAATGGTAATCAAACTCCAAACCTCACTGTTTCATCAAAATTCTTATTTGAGAAGAGGGGTTTTTCTAATTTACTGTATATTTCCCGTTGCATGCTGTATATTGAAGTTTTATAGGTTTTTGAAGTCGTTTCCTCTCCAAAGCTTCAATCTTTCTTCAAGTTATTAAGGTTTGATCTTATCTATAGCAAGGTGAGTTTGTTAACTCACTTCTATAGCAAATCAAAGTGACAAATTGTGTAACAACCCGCATATTTATCGATTTTATATTTAAATATTTGATTTAAATATTTTATCATTAGTCGGATTTTAGTTCGAAAAGCTACTTTTTGCAAACAGCCGAATTATTACTCGAGACCACTTCCATTGAGTTCAAAATGCCGTTTGCGACCTTTTTGAGTATAAGCTTCGATATGTTTGGAGAAAGTTGATTTTTGCTACTTTTTCCCGCTTAGGGCTTTGGTTTGGGCTGAGCCAATTAACCACTTACTAACTCAGTCCCAATCCCCCTCTCCTCTTCATTACTTCATTCCAACTCCTAACTCTCTAGCAAAACTGAAAATGGAGGTGGAGAGTGGAAATTAAAACTCCAAGCCCTAGCTTCCTTTGCAAATCCATCGCCTAGCTCCAAAGTTCAAGAGAACCTATTGGTAAGCTTCCTCTTCTTCTTCTCCAACTCATTCTCTCTTTGATTTCAGAAATTTCCTAAACCTAATTTAGGGAATGTTTCTCTTTTAAGCTTAGATTCAAGCTTGTTGAGTTGGAATTAAAGAGTGCTTGTTCTTGCCATTGCTTCATAGCATCTTCTTCATTCGTTTGGGTTCAAAGGTGAGATTTTTAATCTCACATCTAAGTCTATGAATTACCTTCGATTGTTAGGTATGAATTCCTAACACTTATTCATGCAATTGCTTTTGGTTTGGATTGATTTGGTGAATATTTCAATTTTTAGTGTTTTGGGTTCAATTCCTTAAAAATCATAGCTTTGATCTTTGATCATGTTTTTTTGGAGATGCATCGAAGAGCTTATAGGGCCGGGTAGTCGATTGGCATAATCCCTTAGCGCCGTTGCTCGAGAGAATGCAATTTGGTCGAGGTTGGACCTCAATTGGATGGACTGGGAGGGGACTGGCAACAGGTCCGGTCGACCGAGCCCTGTAGCCGGGCGACCGACCTGTTGCCAAGTGCATAAGCACTTCTTTGTTCAAGGTTCGGTCGACCGAGTACAGGGTTCGGCCGACCGACCTGCTTCCCGAGACTTTTGGAATTTGGTATCATCATATTTGGATGAGAAATTTGTTCTCCATCTCGATCATAAATCCTTGGAATATTTATTTTCTCATAAGGAACTTCATGTTGACTCGAGTTCCTAGCATCTTATGATCTTGATATTCTTTTATTCCCGAGAAGGGAAATCGTGTTGCCAATGCTCTTTGTCGTAAGCAACAAGTGGTTGATTCTTTGATGTTGTCTGAATGGAATTATCTTTCTATCTAGTTCATCGGACGTTTTGGTATACTTCGTTTTATTGAGCTTTATCTCATTCCTTTTATGGACTAGTGTCCGGTGTTCTTTTATGGTGTTCGGTTCATCGGATGTACTGTTATTATACTACATCGATGTTCCGTCTTATTTGATTCATTGGATGTACTGTTATTATACTACATCGATGTTCCATCTTATCTGGATCAATGGATGTACCATTATTATACTACATTATTGTTCCGGTTTATCGGTTCATTGGGCGTACCGTTTTTATACTACGCCGTTACACTGGCTCAATTTTATGCTATTCTTGACGTTCCCCACGTCATTTATCTGCGGAAATGCCTTAGGGATTCCGGTTTCCATTTTTGAGCCCGGTGTTATTGAAGAAATTGAAGTTTCACCAAGTTTGACTTATGAGCAACATTCCATTCGCATCATTGCTTCGGAGGTTGAGCGACTTCGAAATAAAGATGTTCTTCTTGTGAGAGTTCAATGGTTCTCAAATCCTAGGGATTACTCTTGGGAATCTAGAGAATTCATCGAGCGATCCCGTTCATGCTAGCTCTTTCGTGCTCTTTATGGTGAACTTCTTATTTCAATTTTCTTTTGTGTTGATATGCTTCCATGGTTGTTACTTCTTATTTTCCTCTCAAGTATTGCGAGGACGCAATTTTTTAAGGAGGGGAGTCTGTAACAACCCGCATATTTATCTATTTTATATTTAAATATTTTATTTAAATATTTTATCGTTACTCGGATTTTAGTCCGAAAAGCTACATTTTGCAAACAGCCGAATTAGGACTCGAGACCACCCCCATTGAGTTCAAAATGACGTTTGCGATCTTTTTGAGTACAAACTTCGATATGTTTGGAGATAGTAGAATTTTGCTACTTTTCACTTAAGGCTTTGGGTTTAGGTTGGGTTCAGCCAATGTTCTAACTTAATACCCCAAACTGAAAACCCCCCTCTTCATTCAATCCCTCTTCCTCTAATTTCAGTTCTAAAGAGATTAATGGTAGAAGAGAATGGGAAATAGAAATCCAAAACCCTAGTTTCCATTTGCAAATCAATTTCTAGCTCCAAACGCAAGAGAACCCATTGGTAAGCTTCCTCTTCTTCTTCTCCAACTCATTCTCTCTTTGATTTCAGAAAATTCCTAAACCTAATTTAGGAAATGTTTCTCTTTTAAGCTTAGATTCAAGCTTCTAGTGTTGAGATTGAAGAGGGATTGATCTTAGCTTGTTCTTAAAGCTTCTCCTTCATTGATTTAGGTTCAAAGGTGAGATTTTTATCTCACATCTATGCTTATATTTATCTTTTATTGTTAGGTATGAATTCCTAATACTTATTCGTGTGCTATTGCTTTTGGTTTGGATTGATTTAGTGAATATTCCAATTTTTGGTGTTTTGAGTTCAATTCGTTAAAAATCCTAACTTTGATGTTTGAACATGTTTTTGGTGATGCATCGAGGAGCATATAGGGCCGGGTAGTCGATTGGCATAAACCCTTAGCGCCGTTGCTCGTGCGAATGCAATTTGGTCGAGGTTGGACCTCAATTGGATGGACTGGGAGGGGACTGGCAACAGGTCCGGTCAACCGAGCCTTGTAGCCGGCCGACCGACCTGCTGCCAAGTGCATAAGCACTTCTCTGTTCAAGGTTCGGTCGACCGAGTACAGGGTTTGGCCGACCGACCTGCTTCCCGAGACTTTTTTGGAACAGGGTCCGGTCGACCGAGCTCTGTAGCCGGCCGACCGACCTGGTGCATTTTTGCCTATTTCGCCTAGTAGTTTGAATTTCCAACTTTAATCGATTCGTGTTGTTTCCTATGTGTTGTTATCATTTGTTATGACTTTGATGACTTATTTTCTTCGGGAATTCTTGGAATATCCATTTCGATGGATTCGGTATCGATTTCTTTGGATTTTATTCACGTTTTCGAATGTGAATCTTAGTGATTGATTGTTCCTGCAATCTTCTTCGTGATTTGTCACTTTAAAAATATAAAGGTTTTCTATACTAGTAGTAAATATCAAAACTCTTTCTTCAAATGATTTCAACACTATTTTATTACAAAGCTCGTTTTCTCAAACCGATTTCTAATCTATTAGTATATACAAACCTTTACCTCACTCGTATGAGAAATCTAATTAAACGACTTAGTAAAACAAGTGGTATGAAATGCTTGCATTTACTTCGTCGGTTAATTCTTGGACTTGTTCGATTGAATCTCCTGTGATAATTTTCTAGTGGAGATCTACAATTTGTTCGTAAATATTTAAGTTAAGCTAGTGGTTATGGGACATGAAGCTAAGCTCATATATTTACTAGCTTACTGTAATCGACACTTCTCTTTGATCATGACGATCATTTTATGGTTTAGACTAGCATTGTGCGATGTCTCTTTGTCCACGTGGAGGACTGTACGTCGTTTTTACTGAGCTTCGGCTCACCAGGAGGAGCTTCGGCTCAAAGTCCGCAATAGGGGACTATACCCTGTCACGAGGAGCTTCGGCTCACCAGGAGGAGCTTCGGCTCAAAGTCCGCAATGGGGGACTATACCCTGTCACGAGGAGCTTCGGCTCACCAGGAGGAGCTTCGGTTCAAAGTCCGCAAAGGGGGACTATACCCTGTCACGAGGAGCTTCGGCTCACCAGGAGGAGCTTCGGCTCAAAGTCCGCAATGGGGTACTATACCCTGTCACGAGGAGCTTCGGCTCACCAGGAGGAGCTTCGGCTCAAAGTCCGCAATGGGGGACTATGCCCTGTCAGGAGGAGTTTATTTTTCTGGGATTGGCCATCCTTTTATTGTGATTTCTGGATTTCTTGTGTTGATTTCTGGAATTTATGTTTCACCAACTTTTACGATGGGCATTGATATATATGTCATTTATTGTGGCTTGGTGAATGAAATTAGGAGTATGACATTCATTTTTATCTTGAGTAGATTATTGTGATATTGATTAATCTCTTGTTGATTTTCAATTACTTATTTATCACAGCTTGGCATTGTGATTATTATATGTTTATGTCATATCTCTTATTATATATCACTTCATCTGATATTTATAGCTAGACTGATCCGTTTATTATTTTCTTCTTAAATAATACTTGGGTCAGACTGAGATATTACAGGTGCTTCTGCTTGACTCCTTATCGGACTTTCATCTGATCTTTTGGCTAACTACTTAAGTTTAGTAGTTTATTTTGTTGTATACATTTGAGATACAGACTCTATGATGTATACTTATTCTTTTGTCTAGCACTTGTATCTATTCTTTTTGGATATTTTGGATCTTGTTTGACCACTACTCTGATGTACACTTTCATGTGTAATATTCATATCTATTTCCGCCTTTGTAATATGAATTGTCTGTGACTGATTTATGTTATGTTTACTTCTATATTTGTTTCCGAAGATATTATAGCCACTGTGTAGTAGCTTTGAGTTTGTGTCGGCATGTCGGATTTCCACTTGAAAAGAATTGCATGCTATACTATCTGACATATCGATGCTCGCACAAAGCAATTACATGGATGGTCGCTCCTCAATAGCCTTATTCTCCGTGCTAGTTGACAGCATTCACCGTAATGTTCTTGGCTAGCGTGGGTATAGAGGTGGGGCGTCACAAATTGCTTGATTCTATGAAAAACCAGTTACAGTAATCGATTTCTGTTTATAGTTTTCTTCCCTATGAAAACATTTTTATGTTACTTCTTTGAATGACCGTAGCTTCTGATTCCTACAATGAAGTGCTGCCAGATTTCTTTCATTTAGTAGCTTAGATGTTGTTTTCTGCGCATGCAAAATTTCATATCTTTTTATCTTCATTTGCTATCTCTATATACTGCTGCAAAATCAAATCGGAGCTGAGAAATGCAAACTGGAAAAGTACGTGACCTAGGTCAACCTGCCTATCGACCTGGTTGTCGACCACCTAGCCACCTAGGTTGACCTAGGGACCGGAAAGGTCGACCAGAGGGTCGACCTTCAGGTTGACCTAGGGAGGCACTTAAGCCTCTTGCTTTTTCTTTCCTACATGTTGCTTCTTGCCTTGTTTTCTACCTTATTTCTTTGAATTTTTTGATCGAATTTGGAGATGTGTTTGAATGAGATGAAGTGCTATGATGCTTATCGATAGGCTAGCTAAATTTGGAGAATTTGAAATTCAAATTTGTATTGATTTTGAGTTGAATTTGAATCGAATTCGAGTTATCGGTTTTGAGGTATTTTCTTTGTTTTTCATTGTTTTCGAGCACGGTTTTCTCCAAACGATTTTGAAATAATTTTTAAAATATGTTGGCATTTTAAATAATTATTATATAATATTTTGAAATTATTTTTGAGCAATATAGTCTATATATTCTCTAAAATAAGCGAATTTCAAAAATTTGATTCCAAATACGATTTTGGAAATTGGTTTTGAAAGCTTGTTTTCTCAAGTAAATTATTATATATATATATATAATACATGTTCTTTCACTATTTGAGTGAATGAGAAGGAGAATTAAACAGTTTGGTAAAACATATGGTATGGGACACATGCGTTTATCTTATCGGTTAATTTCCAACTTGTCCGTATGATCGTTTTGACCTTAAGGTTGAGTTTACCGATGAGATGAGGTAAACTTTTTACTACTTTGAGTGTGAAATTTACTAGCAGTTAGTAAACCGTTTAGTGTGAACGTGTGGTATGACACAAATTAACACTGTTCGGGTTCCTATCCGAGAGTTTGTGACACATTTGTCTAAGAGATGTATTTGACAGTACTAGACCTTGGGGTCATTTATCCTTTTGGATGTTTGTCTAAGAGACGTTTGTCATTGCAACATATTTGTCCTTTGGTATGTTTTCCTTTGGGATGTTTGTCTAAGAGACGTATTTATTTGTCCTCCGCGACGTTCGTCTAAGAAACATGGCATCTAATTTTAGGAGAATAGTATTTGGCGGGCTACGACCATAAGCACGTGCTATATCTTTGAGATGTTTCATTGATTTCTTTATGATTTTCCAAGTGTATCGCCTTTTTACATTATTGGCTTTTTGAGCCGTTTGAGATATAATATATGACAATTACATCTTTGGAAATCGAACTTCTTATCGAGTTCTATATTTGAGATTTTGGTTCGCCAACACACGACATTAATTGAGGTTTGCATTTTGGCGTATTATTTGAGATTTGCCTATTGGCTTTATTATATGAGATTTTTCTTTCAGCGTTTATTTGGAATTATATTCTCCTATGTTGGAGATTTTTATTTTATTGCCTTAAGGCGTATTTTGAGATGATGTTTTCTCTTTTGAGAATGCTTTTGAGTTTGTCAAAATGGCGGGTTTAGGATTTCTCCTCTTTGGAGTTATAATTTTCTCCTAAACCATATTTGATGTTTTGTGATATGCCGATGACATAAGGCATGCTTTTATTGTGAGATTTGTTATGAATTTTTATCTCCTTTGAGTCGCATTCATGTTTAGTGATATCCTTCTATCACTTGAAATTACTATACTTACTTAATTGTGCTTTGTGAAGTAACTATATACTCTTGAATTATTCCTTCTCACTTGAGAAGATTATCACCTTGCCTTATGCTTGTATTACCACTTGTCCTTATAAACTTATTTTTTTAGCTAGACTAACCCATGTATTTTATACTTGGGTCAGGCCGAGGTGTTTTAGGTTAGGTACCCTTATGGACTTAGCCTATTCTACTTTCGTATGGACTTACCTGCTAGCCCTTTTTGTTGTTGTCTTCTTGTCGCTACTTTGATATGTATATTGTTTTGATTCCTGTGTATATTGTGGTTGTCATACCACTTATGATGTATTATTTGTATTGTATTGGAATGTATCGGTATATATGTATATATATATCTGTTTGCTATTCTATGATGTGTTATGCATTTGACTTGTTGTATTTTATCCTGATAAATCTTATAGCCACCTGTAGTTTTGTATTTAGCATTTATCGGATATGTCGATCCATTTGAGTTGGAAAAAAATATAGAGGACTAATCGACGTATTCATTAGATATTTAAGACAAGACTATAGATGGTCGCTCTTAACAGTCCTATGCTCCGCATTAGCAGACGTATACCCAGTAATACTCTTTATTAATGTGGATCTCGGGGTGGGGCATCGCAGTACCCTAAGAATTCTATGGAATGTATTTTCTACAACACTTAAGGTCAAAATATTATTGTTTCTCAACATGTTATCTTTTGGAGAAGGGATTTCTATCAATGGAAATTAACAGCAAAGTTTTGGACTTGGATAAGATCCAAAGATTAACATTGAGACTGAATCGGTGGGAGAATCAAATTCACCATTATAGGAAAACACTCATTCTATTATAAGGTCTAATAAGGAATCTCATGCACCAGAGAGACTATGATTTTCTCATGGATGGCGAGAAAGAGCACTTCATCTTAGAAGATGACACTCCTTTCTTGTTCCAACAAGCACAACAGAGTAAATACTCTACACTTTGGCTTGCATCTATAAATGTCGAAATAGATTTCATGCATGAAAATAAAGTATGGACTTTGGCCGATGTACCCGAAGAGATAAAATCCATCGACAGCAATTGAATTTTTACCAAGAAGCTAAATGCAGATGGAAATGTAGAGACTTAAGCTAGTCTGGTTACGAATGGGTTTCACCAAATTCAAGGTGCTGACTGAAAGTGACTATTGTGTAGCTAGTTATCACTTAGGATCGTGTAATATGGAATGTATTATAGTCTAAATGCAGAAACAGATAATAATAGTAAAGTAAATAAGAATAAGCACACCAGGAGTTTTTATACTGGTTCGAACTTCCCGTTGTACATCCAGTCCCAGACTTCCCTCTGGAATTTCATTCAATAACCCCTCACTTAACCCGGAGGAATAGGCAAACAACACCTGAGCAGCCAAACAAGATTTTTCTGCCTCAACAACCGAAGAGGACTTTTGCCGCCTGAACAACAGAACATGACATTACCACCTGAGCAACCGAACAGGACTTTGACCGCCTGAGCAACCGAATAGGACTTTCTTACAAACTGGATTTTAACTTTGACTTTGTGTGTTCTGAATAACACAGATTTGTCACTTGTAGTACACCCTTCCTATAATCTTATCCACAAGTATGATGTGTGTATATAAAGATTAGGAAGTTTCAAATTGCTTTTAGAAATATAGAATTGTGATTGTAAGTAATGAATGTATGAATTCAAGATGGTGGTTAATTTAGAAAATATGATTCAAGTATAAGAAAGTGAGTTAAGTTATTTGATCTTGAAATTCATGCATATATATAGTAGTTAAGGAGTTGCAATTGCTGGTGAAGAGTTCTCAATGAATAGCAATGGATGCAACTTTTCATGAGGAAGAAGGCTATTCGAAAAGGAAGTGTCTTTTTAAAAAATAGCGGTTGGAACCAGGCCAATCGACTTAGCAAAATCGATCAGTCGACTGAATATTCAAAGATAGTAAAAAAACAGTGAAAACAGTGCATATCTGTGTACTAAGCATGGTCAGTCGACTGGCTGTTTTAGGCCAGTCGACTGAATTTGAAAATATAAACGTGTATACATATGCGCATAAGTTCAATAGGCTGTTAAATAGATATTCAGTCGACTAGTCGATTTTGTTCAGTCGATTGAATTATGTTGATAATCAAAAATCACCATAGCTCATTTGGTTATAGCACTTGCCTTCTGAACTAGTGACCAGGGTTGGATCCCCGCTCCATGCATTTTTTGAAAACTTGATTTTGATTAAAATATGCATGCAAGTTTATTTGAATGTTAATGATGATTCTTAAGGAAAGATTTTAATAAAGCACTAAACTAGACTCTAAATACGTATTTGATGAGTCTTGTTAAAATATATAACTATATGAACCATACTTTGAGTTGTTAAGTCCGGATGTTGTTGTAGTCGTAGATTCGTGAATTGTTGTTTCATGTCAGCAATCAAAACCTATGATGCAACATTCTCCCCCTTTTTGATGATGACAGCTCCATTTGCTACGGACGAATCTTCAACAAGCTTTGTTGACTTATCTCTCCCTCGAAATATATTCCTGGGATTGTGCTACAGATTTCTCCCCATGAATCTATGCTATATATTCTTGTAAATTATTAATCTTTCCCCCTTTAATCTGTGCTTGCATCGTTTGTTCCTGCAAATAGCGTTAGAGCAATATCTTTCTCTCCTTTTGTCATCGACAAAAAGGAGAGTTTATATGATGATATAAATTATATTTCACATAAGTGTGGCCATAGAATAATATATAAGAAAATAACTACTACTTATAATGTAAGGTATCAGAAAAAAATTAACATTTAAAGCATGCGATACCCAAGGTTCTTATAATTTCCTAATTTTTAGGAAGCCATACCCATTTGGGCATGGTAGAACCTTTATAAATATAGCTTTCATTACAAATCACATTCTTATAATAGTTGCTAATATAACGATGTTTATGATGATCAATCATATTAGCTGGAATCCATATCTTAATACTATTAGTCATTAGCTTATTACTTGAAGAATAATTTCTATCATTTCTAAACAAAATACTATTATGACTATAATCGGTTTTAAAACTATCTTGGTTACTAGTACTAGCACTAAAATTAGCATACAAGAATGCATATTTGGTACTATATTTACATTTAGCTTGTTTATAGCCTAAACCGCCTTGATCATTGTGAGCTTTGAATTTGTAACAAAGGAAGATAAGATATCTTTATCTTTGTTAATTTTTTTTTTATTTTTTTATTTAATCTTTCAAAATTTGCTTTAGAATCCCAAACTTCTTTTTAAAATATTATTATTAACTTTAAAATCTCACATTTTTTAGATAATTCTAGATTCTTTTTAATTAAAGCTTCATTCTCTTTTTCAAGAGACAAAATTAAAGAACTAGAATTGTTTAAAGAATTTTCCAAAAATATGTTTTTATTTTGCAAAACATTGATTTCCTCCAAAAGATCATAGTTTTTATCTTCTAACTGCTCATTTTCTTTTTGTAGAAAATCTTTTTGTAAAACAAGTTCTTCCATGGTATTTTCAAAACATTTAGTTTCTTTTACAAAAAAATTATTTTCCTCTTTTGAATTAGAAATTTCTTGCTCACAGTTTTTTAACTTAGCTAAAGCAATTCGATTAACTTTATTCAAAGTTTTACATTCTTTTAATAATTCATCATGCGCTAACAGAAGATCTTTATATAAAGAATATAAGCATACCAATTGTGTGCTAAGTTTAGCCTTGAAGCATTTGTTTGTTTGCTTCTTAGATTTTTCTTTATTGCTCTTCCTCTTCTTATTGCCTCGACTGGATCTTTATGTAGCCATTATTCTAGGAGTTGTTACGATCTCTAGAATCCCAGGCTCTGATACCAAATGAAAGTGACTACTGTGTAGCTAGTTATGACTTAGGATCATATAATATGAAATGTATTATAATCTAAATGCAAAAACAAATAATAATAGTAAAGTAAATAAGGATAAGAAAACCAGGAGTTTTTATACTGGTTCGACCTTCCCATTCTACGTCCAGTCCCAAACTTCCCTCTGGAATTTCACTCAATAACCCCTCACTTAACCCGGAGGAATAGGTAAACAACACCTGAGCAGCCAAATAGGATTTTCCGCCTCAACAGCCGAAGAGGACTTTTACCGCCTGAATAACAGAACATGACTTTACCGCTTGAGCAACCGAACATGACTTTGACCACCTGAGCAACCGAACAGGACTTTCTTACAAACTGGATTTTAACTTGACTTTGTGTGTTTTGAATAACACGGATTTGTCACTTGTAGTATACCCTTCCTATAATCTTATCCTCAAATATGATGTGTGTAGTTGTGTGTATATGAAGATTAGGAAGTTTCAAATTGCTTTTAGAAATATAGAATTGTGATTGTAAGCAATGAATGTATGAATTCAAGAGGGTAGTTGATTTAGAAAATATGATTCAAGCATAAGAAAGTAAGTTAAGTTATTTGATCTTGAAATTCATACATATATAGTAGTTAAGGAGTTGTAATTGCTGGTGAAGAGTTCTCAATGAATAGCAATGGCTACAAATCTTCGCGAGGAAGAAGGCTATTTGAAAAGGAAGTGTCATTTCAAAAAATAGTAGTTGGAACCAGGTCAGTCGACGTAGCAAAATCGACCAGTCGACTGAATATTCAAAGATAGTAAAAAAGCAATGCATATCTGTGTAATGAGCATGGTCAGTCGACTGGCTGTTTTTAGTCAGTCGACTGAATTTGAAAGTATAAACGTGCATACATATGTGCACATGTTCGATAGGCTGTTAAATAGATATTCAGTCGACTGGTCGATTTTGTTTAGTCGATTGAATTCTGTTTATGATTAAAAATCACCACAGCTTGTTTAGTTAGAGCACTTGCCTTCTAAACTAGTGACTTGGGTTCGAGCCTCGCTCCACGCATTTTTTGAAAACTTGATTTTGATTAAAATATGCATGCAAGTTTATTCGAATGTGAATGATGATTCTTGAGGAAAGATTTTAACAACGCACTAAATTGGACTTTAAATACATATTTGATGACTCTTGTTAAAATATATAACTATATAAACCATACTTTTGAGTTATTGAGTCCGAATGTTGTCGTAGTCGTAGATTCGTGAATTGTTGTTTCATGTCAGCAATCAAAACCTATGATCCAACACTGATTGCGACAAAACATTTTTGTTTGTAGCCATTCTTAAGTCCATTTGGAAAATGTTAGCAATTACCATAGTTTTTTTTTTGGATATCATGGGGAACCTTAAGATCATGGTATTCATTGATACTCACTTAAGTAAACCCCACGCCGTGTGTCTACCCCGCTTTTACTTAGTCGTCGCACACGGATGCTTAACGTTGAAACTCCCACTGATGGTTAGGCGCTGGGATTCGAACCTGCCCAGACACAGTCCTTTAGTCCCCATCTCCTAGCTCTCTAACCAACCGAGCTACGAACGGCGGGTAATTACCAGATCTTCCTCTCACCCGATTCATCTAGTCCCCATCCTTTAGTCCCCATCTTCCTCTCACCCGATTCATTCCTTTGGAAATCCTGGATCTCTTCCCTTTACTATCGATCTAACCCTCACCTCGTCCTCCATTCCGATCCCAGCCTCAAACCATCCCCATTCTGGTCCGGGGTCCTTTCCACCCTTCCTAGAGTTAAATCACTCTTCCATGTAAGTTTAGGCAACGGTGCTAACTGCATCTTCTGGTTGGACATCTGGCACGGTCAGCTTCCCCTTTCCTCCACCTTCCCTAACCTCTTTTCCTAATCCGACACCAGACTTGTTACCATCTCCGATTTAATTGGCCTGGGCCCTAACCTCATTATCCCACCTTCCTATTTTGATCTCACCACCCTAGCTGAGCTTCACCAGGCTGCTTCCATCCCCCGATCCGTCCACCTCTCTCAATCACCTGACAAGATTCTTTGGGCCCCCAATCCCTCAGCTGGCTTTACTGTTGCCTCTTGCTATGCGCACCTGATTAACCCAGGTCGCCTCTTCAATTTCTCCAGACTCTGGAAGAGTAAGCTCCAACCCAGAATGTTATTCTTTTAATGGTGCCTTATCCATGGCCGTGTCAATACTAGAGATAGGCTTTTTCGTCTCAACATTATACAGGACCCCCATTGTGTCTTCTGTGATAATGATATCGAGAGTACACACCATCTCTTCTTTGAGTGCGACTTCCTTCTTCGGGTCTGGGCTGCAACTTCTGCACATCTCCTTGGCTATGTCCCATCAATCAACTCTTTTTTCAATTTCTGGCAATCCAACCCGTCGAATAAGCGCTTGGACCCTCTTGTGGTTATATTCAGTTGGTGTGCTTGGGTAGAGCGCAACGCACATGTATTCAAAAATCCCAAATCACACTTTGAAGGTACATGCAGGCGCATCATTTATTACTACTCTTCTTTTACAGGTTATAGCTACTCAGCTTCCTTCAGGCTTAGGCTCCCGCGCCCTAGTACTTCACCAACTGAATCGGCTGGCAGCACAACCTCTTCTCCTATCCGCGGGCATCATGGTCGCCACCCGTAGCTCGCTCCATCACTACTTGTTGTTTATTAGCTTCTATTATGCGCACTGTGTTCTTAGTTTCATATTTCTGTTATTGTTGTCTGGTTTCATGAGTTTTTTGATACTCCTTACTTCTTTTGGCCAGTGATCAAGCTTATTGATCACATTATCTACATATTTTAATATTATATAACCGGCTGTGTAGTGTCGCACTACACATCCGTTTCACTCAAAAAATATATATATAGGGAAGTCCAAATGCTAGGGACGGAGTGGAAGGACCAGAGGAACCAGTGCTCGACCAAATTTCATGGGTCAAAAAGACGAGTTGTTATAGATATCGTATTCATCTCCAATCAGTTCCATATTATATGCTATGCTATGTACTAGACTAGATGTGGCTTATGCATTAGGATGCGTAAGCTGACTAGATTAATCCTGGAGAATAATGATGGACCGTTGTAAAATATATACTTAAGTATTTAAGAAATACCATCAACTTATTCTTAATAAAAACCTCCTTATGAAAGGGTATATAGACTCCTTCTTTCAAAGTGATATTGATGATATTAAGTCTATATTAAATTACGTTTTTACTTTTGACGATTAGGTTATTAGTTGGAAAAGTCCCAAATAAGAAATAGTAGCTGATTTGACTATGAAGGCCAAATGCGTCGCCCTCAACAAAGCAAATAAAGAAGTGGTCTGGATTCAAAAATTTATGGCTGAGTTAGGAGTGATATCTAACATTAAAGATCCAATGAAGTTATTCAGTGACAACAATGCTATGATGTAGATCAAAAAGGAACCAAGTGCTCGCAAAAAAATCATTGCACATACTTTGAAAGTTCCACCTTATTATAGAGTTCATATCTGATAAATAAGTAGCGATTGATAGAGTATATATTAAGGACAACAAAGTAGATCCATTCATGAAGGGACTAGCTTGGTTAATTCTCAGCAAACTGATCAAAGGGGTGGGATTGATATTCCATTATTTGCCCCAAGCGCAAGAGTGAAATTTATAGAGTTAGTGGTATGCCATGGGGTAATTTTGTATTTATTATAAATTATCAAATCTGTAATAGAATCTCGATTGAACAAAATGTTTTTTTCTATTAAATACTTGGTCATACTATCTTATGTAAATTAATTACTCAATTTAAGCATATTTAACTAAAAATCCTTAATTAATGTATTATGTGATAGTAAATACAATGTGTTGTAACTATGAGAAATTTATCACATTAAAAAAATAACACATTGTTTTATATATTCTTCGTCAAGATGTTTCGAACAAGATATCAATGCATCCGTTGAGACTAGCACACATAATGCTCTCCAAATATTGGACATCATATTACTGTTGGTTGGTGGGAGCACCAAGGGGTTACATAGTAATAGTTATTAGATAGCCATAAAATGACTCGCTCGAGAGTTTTCTATCAATTAACATAATTAAGGTCAAATAGAGAATCTCGAAGTGACGATATTATGCAATTTTCTCGACTTGATTATATTATTGAACTCCAGTGTGGACACTCCACTTTAGTAATAGTTAAATTGTGGCACGATGTCTATAGAACGACTATAGTTGAGTCTGAGTTGTAGCATTGAAAGTGGAACACTATTCAATAGAGAATTCTTCTCCTCCATATCATGGTTAACTATAATCAACTCAAAGCCAAAGTCTCCAGCTAAAGTAGTTGGTTGATTATAATAGTTATTTAAAATCAAGGACATTGTGTTTAGATTAAACAAGTTGAATGTGGACGATATTGGAATTTTGACCAAAACAGAATTCCATAAGTCCTAATGTGATACAGTTTTGACGAAGAAAATTGGTGTAAACAATCATTATTATAAAGTACCGCTTAAAATAGTGAAATTGGATTTTAATGAAAAATGGGCAAATGATAAATTTGGTTAAACTATCATACCACTAGCTAAGGTGACATGTGAACATTAGTATTTGAATTGTTCAAATAGTCGTCGATCGAATTTGCACCTTTGAGTCGCACAACCGCAATGTTGAATACTCAATCTCCACCTTTTGCTATTTTTTATTTCCAATATAAACCACATATCCTCTCTCTTTTTCTATTTACACTTAGCCTCCCCTCTACCTCATCTTTGGCCAAAAGTACAAGAGCTCTTCCCCCTTCATTCTTACTCAAATTCAAATCAAATTAATTTTATTTAGTTGGTGATGTTCTTTAATAATCAATTGAACTTTCTAGCGAAGTATAGATCATAACTATAAGGAGTTTGATTCAATATTCAAGGTGCTAATCATTGGCTTCATCTACAGGTAAATTTAATGTTATTTTCAATTATATACATATTCACATATATGAATATGCATGTGTAGAGTAGATCTTTTTTACTACTATGAATATATATATATATATATATATATATGCTGTTTGATTCTACACATACACATACACACATTTAAATTGATTTAAAAAACATATATACTTGTAAAATATACATGTATTTCTTCCAACCATTTTATAAAATTAAAAAAACAATTTGAAAATTTAAATGATTATAAACAATTTTAAAATTAGAATTTGATATTAGTAATTGGTATATAAATATACAAAATATAAAAATTAATTTGTTAATTTATATACATACACACACATACATATACTTTGAATTTATATACATATATACATATATCATTAGTTCCAAATTATTGATAGTAATTTATAAATTCATTTTTAAACCTTATAAATTATTAATTGTGTTTCTAAAAAAACTAATAAAATCCAAACAAATGTATATTATTTAAAAATTCGCTATATAAATCTGCACGGAATTGTATTATAAATTTTTTAATTTTTTTAGCAAATGTTCCAGCCGAAATAAAAACAAATCTTTTTAACATATGTAATTTATATTTACTAATTAATATTCAATAAAAAAATATTTCAAAATTAACATAAATATTTATAAAAAATGAAATATATATATATATATATGAAGACGTATTAAACGACGTATATATGTATGTATATATAGAAGCGTAATAAATAATAAATTAATTATTAATAGGAAATATGTATATAAAGGGAAAAAATGTTTTCGGTGCAGTGTAAATCTCAGCACTTATATATGAGCATATTAAACCATGTGCATTTCTATATGTTGCACGTGAACTATTCATGTATATGTGTATTTACACATTATATATATTATAAACAAAAATTAAATCTTTTATGTAAACAAATTAGATAAATTAAAGATTTTATTTAAAATTATTTAGATTGCATCTAAAATAATTTAGACTTCATAAGCCCAATAAGACTTAAAAATTGATTTTTTTTAAATTCATCTATTTAACCCATTGAAGGCCGGCCTAGTTTCTTCAATAAGGACTTTGAAAAATCCTTTTTCTTAATCCGTAATCCTTTAGGGTGAAAAACCAACTCAAAATTCAACCACTATAGGTAACTCCTCTGCATTAAGAGATAAATGGGTCTATCTAAGGATGAATCTAGAAGGAAACAGAGTCAGATTATTCCTAAACAAAGTACACAAATTCATAATTAGTAGCTACTATTACTGTTGCTAAAAAGAGGGAAATACATTCAAATCGAATCATTAAAATAGTGAATGTATTGTACTTTACTACAACATTAGTTTATGCAATGAAGTATTTTGTTTTATAGAATCTTTTGTTTCTCTCTTTCTGTCTTTTGTGGATTATCTTTATGTGAAACAACACTAGGACTTCCAATAATTTTTAAGTGACGATTGGGTTAGGTATATTTAATTTTACACCTAGCTACTCATCATTTAACCTAAATTCTATGTAACCAAGTTTGAAGACGGATTTCAAAACGTCAAACTAAACAAAAAGGCCCTATCTGTCTTTCAAGGTTTCGAAGTGGAAGGAAAATTCATTATTTTTAAGCTAATACCATGAATCTACAAATGTTTGGCATTCACACTTTCTTAACTTTATTCCAAAGCTTCAACTCTACAATGAAATGAGTGCTTCCTAACTTATGTTACTTTATGGAGTATCATGGTATCATTTAAAAACTCTATGCACTTGTGTTTGTTCTATTAACTGTAGAATGCTTGTCTATATTAGTGAATCACATTTGATATCGATTTGTTAAGTGAGTTTTAATATTGTTGTTAAGATGCTAAGTGTCCCTAGATTTTTTTTCCTACTATCGGGGGGCTATCTTGGTTAACGACTTAAGGGCATTGCCTAGGTATTTACCAAGCTAGATGGCTTAGCATAGCTCATTTCAATTCACTTTTTAATGTAGGAACAACTAATTCAAATTAATATATGAGCACATTTTTTAAATTTAGTGAGAGAAATTGATGCGATAAAAATAACAAATCCAATGTGTTTGTGTAGTTTTTCATTTGAACAACTAACAAGGATCAAAGGCCATGCTTTAGTATGGAAGTTCCGATTTTTAGAGTAATACCCAAGGATTTAGTGTTGAAACATTAATACTGAACTATAGTGTAAACGCCAAATTACTAAAGAAGACCGGATTAATAGTGGTTTGAGAAAAAACCCTACGTCCACTACGACACTTTTCTTCTTTAGGGTTATTTTCAAGAAAATTACAAATGGTGTATGGAAACCATTAATGAGTTTTGAAGTATCTTTAATTTGGAAAAGCACACGCTAATTTATATTTAGTACCTAATTTCTTGCTTCTTTATTGTTGTGGGATATAGGCCTATTTATAGGTATTTGGAATGAATGCGGATTGATAAAGTGTCAAGTCGGGTTGAACTTTGTCATTGGATTATTGTTATTTGGCATTCATCCATTACACTTTCCCTTGGGCCTACAAATTGATGATATGTAGTTTAATGATGCCTCACTCTATCATTTAGCTTTCACAGGGCCTTACCATAACGTCCTTAAACGTCGGAGATTTCTTAGTATCATATTTTTAAGTCTGCATGTTGCTAGATCATTCCCTTTGAGGTTAATCTTTCTTTAATTACTTGTTGACATTAGAAATTTTGGCTAAGTACTTGTCACATGCATACTTTTGGTCAATGGAAGCCTTTGCCTTTAGGTGTTTGACTCATGTACTTAATCAACAAAGCTAGCAAAACTAAAGCAGTGAATGTGAATGTAATAACCTTCATTTATACCTTTTAGGCAATGAAGGTTTTAATGCTTTTATATTATATAAATATATATAGGAGTATATTTATGCATTTAGGCATATACCTATCCTTTTGGTATATTGGTGATAAGAGTTAAACCCCTCTTTTTCTTAGTAAATAGCAAAAAGACTTATCTTCTTTTGCTTTTTATGTACTGAAGGATAGAATAGGCTCCTGACATAATATGATATAACACATGCCCACCAACAATTTAACTTACCTAGGTTTAAATGTAATTTTTGTTGAAGGGACGACACTTTAGTCTTTTCGGCGATCTTACATGTCATGTGCTTTTGCACATCAAATCAAAGTATTTGATTATTTGTACATGTGTTTACATAATAATAAGTGTTTATACATTTAGATATATGTTACTTAATCTTCTTCCTCTTTCTTCCTTAATTTCAATTTGCAGCTATCGACCATTAAAAATTTCCAAGCTTTCGGATACAAAACTCTCCTACTATCCTTATCTTTGATAGCTCCATGAATCACAAACTAGTGACTATACTCTTATATTTTTTCTATTATTTCATTAATTATTTCTTATAATATCAGACTTGGATTTATTATATTTGACCGGCTTTAGTTAAAATTTTGATTTCATGGGTTTTTAATATATTTTGGAACTTGTACGTGCATATTCATCTTTTTTACGAAAATCATATATTTACTTTTTAAAAATCTTTTATTCCATTTAATTTTTTGTCAAACTAAACTTTTATTATCTCTAAAATTTTCTATAATATATTTATTCATGTTTGAGTTAATATAGGCTATAATGTGTGGGATTTGGTAATGGTTATTTACTATCATAATCCTTTTTAGTTAAGGGCCTCGATCCGTTTATCTTTTGAAAAGCCAGGTGTTATGTTTAATAGCTTTGATACAAGTATAAAATCATGTTATCCGGATCGAAGTTGGTTAATAAATATTAATAGAGTAACCAATAATAAATGCAGTAGAAATAATTGAAGATCGCATAGTAAATTTTAAACAAGTCAGACCTTTCATCTTACGTTAAATCCTAAAACTTCAATCCAAAAGTTCATTAACAACCTTAATTTGCAAGGATGGGTAGTTATCTATAATTCTTTGGCATATATAACTAGATTTCAACAATGACTGCCTAAGGATTCTACAATAAGACTTTAATGCCAATTGCTAAAGGATTCACAATAGAAGTTTAAACTTACCAACTTCTCAGACTTCCCAACATTATTGAATACAAACCACTTTGATAATATGATGTTTGTGAAGAAATTAACATATAATAGTTTATATAACCCTCACAAATGATATTTTAGTGAATATATAGAGGTTAAGATTAATGCTTGATTGATTATAAAGGTCATGATTGAAAAACGATAGATTTAATGGTTGTAATTCAAAAAACAAGAGTTAAGCAAAATCGACAAATTTGATCAAAGTAAGTACCGAATCAATAAAGATTATTTGAGTTTATATAATAACAATAGACCGTTGTTACCCAAATTTTGAAGCAAGCAGCTCCTAGGTGAATTTAGACATCAAAAAGAAGGTGAAATTGTTCAAGGACTTGAGAGCAAGCTTAAAATGATATGTAGAGTGGCTCTAAAACTCTCAAATTGAAATGTGAAAAGGAGAAGTGGTCGGTACCAACTATAAAGTGGTCGGTACCGGTATGATTTGCTTATGGGATCTTTGATACTCATGTTGCGGTTGAGGTATAGATACCAATCATATTGGTGTCCATGTTTGATGGGTAGGTGAACGACTCCATAGCTTTACAGAGAAGAACAAGTTCCACGAAAGACAAATCATATTCCCACCTACATAATGTAATGGAAATTATAAACTAAGCTTGATGGTTTGAAGATGTAGACAAGAAAAAAGGGAAATATGAACTCTGTCACTACATTGTGACGACCATTATGGTCAGTACCAATATGATTTTTGGGATGGGAAGAATTGTTATTCCCAACTACTTTCTCAAGTATGGATTCTTGCTTGGTCTTCTACGATCTGGCGACTATGATGGATGATTCTACTATAAATAGGAGCACTTTGGCAACTTAGAGAAGACTTTTAGACTCTTTTTGCCTGTTTTCTTCAACTTATATTCTCTACTCAACTTTGCCACTTTGAGCCTACTTTTGTTATTTCGGATCTGAAAACAATGCGAAGTTCTTGTAATTATGGCACATCCAACTCCACTAAGATTAAAATGGATGCATGTCATAAAATTTGTTGAACCACTATAAAATTTCTTGTGTTCTTTAGTGCTTTTTTCTTATATTCTTAGATCTATCTCTTTTTCGTTCGATTGGGGGTATTGTGCCAGTTTTTGGCTTAACATTTTTGGTGCTTTCATTAAGAGCAGAGCTACTTAGAAGTAGATGCAGCTTAATACCATGAATTAAATCATCCAAAAGTTAGACCCTGAAGTTTTTTGTTATAGATCGAAAGTGCTTTGATTTTTGAAGTAATGGCCCCTAGGAGATCTGGAAGATCCAGCGCTATAGTACATAGAGAAAATGAAGCTTCTCACCATAATGAAAAGACTAATTTACCAATGAGTACTTTTATAGGATTATTTGCCCCACAGGAGATAGTGTCAAAAGTTGAATTTAACAAGATAATGGTTGAATTTAACTAGAGATAGCGAATAGCCAGAAAGCGCCTTGATATATGGATACAAGTATCACTTTGTTGACCCAGCAATTCCAATGGCATAGAAAGAGCCAGAGAGATGCGTTATCTTCAGTTTGGATAAGAGAGTTCATCCTTATCTGATTAGAATAGAAGATACATGATGCAGCAGATGAAGGAAACAAAAGTTGGGGCATCAAGGAAGCGTGTTAGTGGAAGTGGCCAAAAAATGGGCATGAAAAATTCGGTTAGTATCGACCAAAATCAGGTTGTACAGAGCATAAGTTGGGTGGTTTCGAAGCATAACACCAGATCCTATTGATTTGTCTAATAGTGAAGATGATTTGCTTGATACTAGCAATGATGTTAGGTGTAACGCTGGTATATAGAATGCTGGTGCTCAAACAAACACCATAGAACTAGTCAGGCACCACAGAAGATCTAAAGGAGTGGTTTACCTAGAGACATGGGAGCCTAGAAGTCATTAAACGAACTAAGAGTATTTATAGAGTCAAACGCTTGGGGCAGTTCCAGATAGTCACCTTTTTGGATAACCAGGTTAGTCAAAAATATATTGTCAATATGGTAAGAAGATTGATGAATGAGAATCAATGGAGAAAGAATGAAGAATGAGGCTTGACACCTAGCATAACTCCATTTACTGATGATATCTTGTAAAAGGAGTACCCCAAGAAATTTTTATGCCAATGATATTGTCATATAACGGAACAACGGACCCTAGATCACATCCATTGAAATGAAAATGGCACATGGATGGTGCAAAAGTTATCGATGCAATAAGGTGTAGGTGTTTCTTTATTCTAGATGGAGTGACAACAATGTGATTTACTCGACTCATGCCAAAATCCATATCTATGCTTGATCAGTTGTCGAATTTTTTTATGGAGTATTTCATGCATACCACTCGACTGAAGTGTCTGACTCCTTTGTCAAGTATTCTCAGGCTATCGAAAAGACCCTAAAGGATTTCTTGAGTCGATTTAATATTGATGTGACATAAGTGAGTAGTCCAAAGGACATCGTTTTAATAACCTTAATCTAGGCAATACACTAGGAGACGGAGTTTGGTAGATGGGTAAAGAGAAAGAAGCCACATCCTGTAGAGGAGTTTTATTGCAAGGCCTCATAGTAGCTACACTTGGAGGAGGAAAACCTGGCTATTGGAAAATCTGGTTGTAGATCATCATATGAAGTTGCATAGAGTAATGTTGCAATTAACAAAACTAGTAAGCGTGTCGATAACTTTGCGGTAAATGTAGGGAACAATAGCAATAATCAAAGAGGAGAAATCATGGCACTGGAGGTAAAAGAACTTATACAAAAAGTGTCAAAGATACTTAAAGACAGAGGATTACACTCCATTGAATGATACATTTGAAAATATATACCTTGTTATGCAAGGAACTGCGAATTATAAGAAGCTGCCTCTAAGGGAGGCAATTGATGCTGAAAAGTGTTTGGCGATGTACGCATTTCCATGACACTCATGGGTATAATGCCAACGAATGTCATCATTTTAGAGATGTGATTGAAGACCTGATACATAAGAAGAAGATGCATCAGCATATGAAAAATCCATAGTATGGCGAACATAATGCTAGACCTTAGAGGCAGAATACTCAAAGGGATCAACATGGGCCTAACAGAGATGGGCTTAAGCAAATGGATCATAAAATTATGATTAACATGATAATTGGAGGAGCATGCCAGCAAAGAAGAGTTGAATGAGATGGAGTGGTATGGAACTTCATTAAAACACATGCAATATGAAAGTTTTTTTGCTGTCAAAGATGGAGCTCCAGCAAAACAACCGAAGGCGATGAGTGGTGTTATATTTTTTTGAGATAGAAATGCTGATAGGGTGTAAATTGAAACACTTCATCCTATGTTGATTATGTTCGTGATAGGGCCAGCAAATGTGCACCGTTCTAATTACTATGATTGCTCGATCAATATTCTATTCAAAAAGATGTTTGACTGGATGTAAGTAAGTCCAAAGGATATGATGCCATGTATATCCTATATTCAAAGATTTACTGAAGAAGCCAAAGAGCCTATCAGATGTATATACCTATTAGTGGAGTTGGTTGAAGGTGACTGCAAGATTTTATGGGTGCAGACCTTTATAATTGTTGATGAGTTTTCTAAATGTATTTCTGGGCTGACCAGCCCTTCCTAGTTTCATAATAGCACCAGCTCTATGGTGTTTGGTGATGAAGTTCCCAATGGAGAATAGGGTTGAAGCTATTCAAGACAACTAGAGCATAAGTCACGAATGTTATATCACTAAGCATAGAGAGGCAAAGTTACATGAAAAAGGGAAAAGTGTAGAGAAGGATTTATGCATTAAGACCGTGGATGGATAATAATTACTACCCAATCCCTGACTTGGGTCCGATAGCAAGTTCTACAAACCTATGGACCCCAAAAAAGAGAAAAAGGATGCAAGGGCGACATTTGACGATCAACATCTCGATTGATGAGTTGATCCTACTAAGGGCCTCAAGGTTGGATCCTAACTTGGCATAAAGATGAGAAAGGAATTCATAGGGTTTCTCCGAGAAAACTTAGATGTACTAGCCTGGAAAAAATCAATACGTGTGGAATATTACTGGAGATAAGGTGCCACACATTGAATATGGACTCAAGTTGCTATCCTGCAAAGTAAAAGAGACGCATTGTAGGTCTATAGCTATCAGCTGCGTAGAAAGAAGAAGTGGATATGCTAAAAGCAAATGGCATTATCCATAATGCCATATATATTGATTGGGTATCAAATCTTGTGTTGGTCAAGAAGCCAAATGGAAAATGGCAGATATGCAACGATTATTCACACCTGAATAAATTATGCCCAAAAGATAGCTTCTTGGTGTCGAAAATAGACCAACTTGTGGACTCGACGGTCGAACATGAATTTTTATCCTTTATGTACAAGTATTCTAGCTACAATCAAATAGTGATGCATGTTCCATATCAAGATCACACGAGTTTCATTAATGATTTGGGCTTGTACTACTATCGAGTGATGCTGGTCAACTTAAAGAACACTGGAGCTACTTACTAGTAAGCGATTGGTAAATAATATGTTTGAGGATCAACTTGGATGGACGATAAAAGTATATATGGACGACATGCATGTGAAGTCACAACTATCAATGAATTACATGGATGACCTGACATGTCCTTTGGAAGTAAAAAAATGAAACTCAATCCATTGAAGTGTTCTTTTGGAGTCGCATCAGGCAAGTTCCTAGGTTTCATCGTGAATTCATGGGACATTGAAACTAATCCCAAGCAGATTAAAGCACTGAAAGATGTCGATGTCTCAAATATAAGGAGGAAATAAAAAGCTTGAATGGAAAAGTCACCAAGCTGAGTCAATTTATCTTAAAAGTGAGGACCAAGTGTATACCATTCTTTGATGCTCTGAAAAAATAAAAAGGGAAGTTTGTTTGGACCAAGAAATGCTAAAAGCTTTCCAAAAATTATTAGACCATATTGAGAGACCACCAATCTTTTCGAAGCATTTGAAAGGAGAAGATCTATTCATTTACTTTGCGATATCCACTTACGCACTAAGTGCAGCCTTGGTACATGAGGAATCAAAGATCCAAAGGCCCATATACTATAATAGCTAGCGGTTTGCCGAACTAGAAAAGAACTACCCAAAATTAGAAAAGCTAGCATACTGCTCATTGATTGCCTTAAGAAAACTATGACCATACTTCTAGGCTCACTAGATAAAGGTTTTGATTGATCAACCACTAAAGCAAGTGCTAAAGCGACTCGATACTTTAGGAGAACTATTAAAATGGAACATTGAATTGAGCTAATATGATATAACACACTATCCCAGAAAGGCAATACGATGAGATGCGTTGGTTCATTTCGTTGTTGAATTCTACATTCAGGAAAGAGAAGAGGAAGATGATGTGGTTGAGTTTCCCATTGGAAACTGTATGTAAATGAAGCTTCCAATGAACAAAGTTACAAGGTAGGAGTGATTCTCGTAATCTAAAAGGATGGATAATATGTTATGCCCTAAAGTTAGAGTTCCCAATGATGGACAGCGAAGTTGAATATAAAGCGTTGATTGCGGGACTCAAGGTAGCGAAAGAACAAGGGTTCAAGACACTATATATATTCAACGACTCCTGGCTGGTGGTCTATCAAGTCAAGAAAGAGTTTCAGCCTAAAGGAGAAAGACTTGCCCCTTACCTGACAGAGCACTAAAATTATTGAACGATATCGAGAACTATACAATCACGTACTTCCCTGAAGAAGAGAACACAAAAGATGGTTCATTGGCTAAAATAGCCAGCTCTAAGGCTGTGTAGCTTGTGGGACTTGTATCAATGGACGTTTATCGGCTCCAAGATCGACCAGATGGATGTCGATTAGATCTTGTAAATGAAGGAAGAAAAGAAGTCATGGATGACATCAATCGAAGATTATTAATTGAAAGGATTTCTCCCAAATGGAAGGAATGAATGGCGAATACACCTTTGTAAGTAACACGATTTATTTTACAATAAGGAGAGCTATATATAGGAAGTTTCTCAACCCCTCCGTCGTGGCGTGTCACCAAGGATGAAGCAAAGAAAATCCTTTTAGATGTACATGAAGGAGGTGATCACGGCCGACAATAAGCCGAGATATAACTAATTATACCAAATGATGTAATAGGTGCAAAGGTTCGCAAAAATACCGAGATCCCCATCTATAGAGCTTACACAAATGGTTTGCCCGTGGACGTTTGCGGTTTAGGGAATTGATATCATTGGTTTGCTACCGATGTCGAAAGGCAAAGTAAAGTACGCCACTGTAGTCGTGGACCTTTCACAAAGTGGGCTGAAGCAAAACTGCTGGCCATGATCACAAAGAAGAAAGTGATCAAATTTGTGGTAAAGTACATTATATGCAGATTTGTAGTTCTATAGAAAATCATTACTGATAATGGAACTCAATTTAAAAGTACCTAGTTCAAAGATTTCTATATTCGATATCAAATTATGAAGAGTTTCTCAGCAGTAACAAATCCGTAAGTAAATTGATGTGTGTAGCTGGTGAATAAGATCGTAAAATCTACCCTAAAGAAATAACTGTCAAAAGATGAAGGTAACTGGGCTAATGAATTACCATTAGCGCTGTGGGCTTATAGAATGACCCATAAATCTATGATTAGCACACTCTATTTTCTTTGGCTACAGAGCTGAGGCCATGATTCTGATAGAACTGGAAATTCCTTCCCATGAAAGAAAACAATATGATCCCAAGATGAACAAGGAACTCTTACTTAAGTCCTTCAACTTAGTCAACTAGAAATGGGAAGAAGCTAAAGTGAAAGTAGCTGCTTACCAGAAAAGAGTAGCACGACACTTTAATGTCAAGGTCAGAAATTATGCCTTAGAGGTATGGGACTCATTTTGAAATAAGTTCTTCCTAATATGCAAACACTTGGTCCGAATTGGGAAGGTCCCTATGTGATTGGATAGAAGCTTGGAGATGGAACTTTCAAGCTAGCAATTGTTGATGGAATCTCAATTTCGCGGCATTGAATGGCGAATACCTGTGCCGCTATTTAACTTAGATTTATTCATTTTACTTTCTACAAATAACCACCCTACTGAACTGGGGGTAATGTAATAAGGCATGACTTCCCATTTCCCTTGTTTATAAATAAAGCTAGCTTCTAGAATCAATGGAATCATGTTCTTGTAAGCTAAGCCTTATGCTGCGTGATTAGCACTGCAATCAGGTACTCATAGACAGGTTTCGATCAACTCCTTTAACTCATGATCATTTCAAGGGAGTATAATCATATTAGAGTCGATCGAACAATTTCCTATCCCTTCAATCTTTGACTAATGCCTAGAGATAGGAAAATTAATGAGGGATGCCTAGAGTTAGGCAACCAAAGCACAAGTTCCCAATGATAGGAACTGGTGTCCAATTGAAGCATTCACGATTACATTTAAGGCCTGACAAGACATACCCAACCGAAGGTAAATGATGATGTCCAGTAGGTTATTTTGATCAACGCCTAAAGATAGGTGAGGTTGGAAGTCGATGCACAAAGTTAAGCATCACAATTATCAATCCTTATGGATAGGGGTCGATGAATTAATGATCTGTGTATAACTAAGACCATATTTACAACCCGGGGAACCATACCCGGCTAATGGTAAGTAATGAAGGTCAAAGAATGAATTCGATCAACACCCGATGATAGGCCAAATCGGAGTTCGATGCATAAATATAGGCACCCAGAAATTTATTTCCAAGAGGTAGGAAACAATTTGAAGCTGAATGCTTCTCCAACCACCATCTTGTTTATGGTTCGATAGAACATGACCCTGATAACTAGGGCTGGCTACAGAGTTGGCCGAATAAACAATGATTTTTGTTTAGGCAAGAAATAAATACTTCGGCAATGATAAAACTAACCAAATAATGAAACACTATTAAGCAATCGCAAAAATTTACTTATATATAGAGAGCTATAGTAATAATGACATTGTATAGACACAAGCATGTAAAATATAAATGAAAAAAAACATCATGGTTAATTATATTATATATGCGGGAAATTGTATATATACAAGTAAAATAAAAGGTGCGTTTACGTAAATATGACACGGATTGTACAGAAAAATATTCTTTTATTTACATTCACTTTTTATACAAGGATTGCAGGGATTGATCCCACATAATGCAGGCCTATATGATAAGAAAAAAAATATCAAAAAATTAAATGAAGTTGCTTTTACAAAATCCCAAGCTAAGAGCCTACTTCTTCTTCCCCTGCTTGCTGTTGCTCTTGGAATCGTCCCTCGACTTGTGCTTCTTTGAAGCCTTTCCATTCTTAGCGTTCCCCTTTTATAGAGTGCTACTCCTAGAAGGTGTAGTCTCTTATTCCATGGTAATTGAATGGGGTTTTCAGTCTTAACAAAGGAAATGTTAGAAGATTATGAAGAACCATTAGCACCATGACCTTTTAAATGATTGAACTTGAGTGCTGGAAGCTTGGGAATAAGGCTTGGCTTGTCGAAGCCAGTGGCAAGCTTTTCAGTTCCTAGCTTGAACTTTAGTGGTGGAAGCTTGGGAATAAGGCTTGGTTTGTTGAAGCCAGTGGAAAGCTTTTCAGTTCCTGGCTCGAGCTTAACCCCGATTTTCTCATAGTTGGTTTTTAGCCTCTTCGCCATTATGATATGATCATTTGTGTCCTTCTCATTTATGATAGTAACATCTTCCTCCTATGTGATGTCCTCTAATCCTTCTAATGCCTATATGTTTTAGGAATCTAGGCCGAGGCTAGAGTAGGAAGGAATTAAATGATTGGGTCTATAGTGACAGAGGTTGACATGGTAGAGTTGGGGTATGACCTAAGTCCTGAGTTGCTAGTAGCAAAGTGATTGATGATCCGTGAGTTGATAGATAGTGAAGTAAGGATTAAGGATTTCCAAAGGTGAGAATTGAAGCTTCCGAACAATGGGGAGGTGAGAGAAATACTTTCGCCAGGCGAAGCTCTTTTAATCAGAGACTTAGCAATTTCTCCTACTTCAGTAGATGATTGAATGGCCTGAGTGACAGGAAGAAAAATATAAGGTTTGTCAGTAGTTATTATATAGGAGAAAGGTATTATAGAGGAGAAAGGGATTTCAGTATGGGTAGCTTCGAGGGTGGCCACCATAGAAGTTGTAGTTTCTATTGTAGGCTCCATGGACTTCAGAGTGAATGACTCTGCTTGATCCAGTGCTGTAGAATCAGCAAGTGACTCAATAGCTGCTTTCCCTGCAGTCGTATCATAGGCAGCCATGCTTTATTTTCTTCCAAAAACATAATGTCTTCCATATCCAAAAGTTTCACCTTCAATTCTTCCTTAGTAATACTTTTATTGGCCTCAGCTGCTCGATGAAGAATCTCCTCCTAAACATCGGCCAACGTGAGTTATCCCTTTGTCATTTCAAGTTCTTGTTTTTGATGACATTAGCAAAGAACAATTGGAGGTTAGCATTATCTCCTCTTGATTCTTAGCAGCCTAAGCCTTTAGCTCCATGATTTGGTCAATAGCCATGGCCTTTAACTTGGGCCTTGGAGTCTATTTTTGCTTCTAATCGACCATGAGACTATCGACTTCGGCCTGAAGCGCCTTCAGCTCTAGCTCATTGGCCTTTAACTTCTCATCATTGGCCTTGATTTGTGCCATAAGCTTGATATTTTTTGGTGGGAAAATTTGATCCAATTGTTCATCCCACTAGCGGCTTAAGGTGGATTTTAGACAACTCCTCATTCATCTCTTTTGCAAACTTAATTGATTTTACAGCTTCGTCCCTCTCTTTGGCGATGCTAGCTAATTAGTTTATAATCAGTAACTAATCTGCCATAATATTTTCTTTTAACCTTGATGACTAGATCTCCATCTGGTTGATTTTTTTGATTTTCACTACAAGAAAATCTGCTTTTAGTTGCATTATTTGGTAGCGTTTATAACCATATGCAACCGTTGGAACTTTTTTAGTATAAAAATAAACAATAAACGCGGCTAATGGGTTCCCGCCAACAATTCATGAAAATTTAGCTAAATTTTTCCGTGACCGCTCATAGCTTATTTTAACAATTAACATTTTCCCGTCCTCCTACCGAAAAGTACGAAGGAAAAAAATCTCAAATTCTCATTTTCATATTCTTATTCCTGAATTCTCGTTCGAAAAGAAAAGAAACAAATAAAATCGACTGTTTCCAAATCAAGTTCCACAATACCAAATTCTCGATCAAAATCAAATAAAATCAGACATTCGATTCTGGGATTCTTGCGAAGGTAGTGGTTCGATTTCATGATCTGCGATTTGGGGACTTTGTCAATTGGGGATAGCGGTAAGTGAAAATTGGCAGTTGAATTAGTTTTGAGAAGTGATGGAGGTCGTAGTGTGGTTTGGGTTGAAGGTTGTTCGATTTGCGATGGGATTTCGGGTTGGCAATTTAGGGTTGAAGGAATTGGGATTGCGACCGATGATGGTAGTGGTTGCAGTGTGGGGACTGATGTGGTCGCATTTGGCAAGAGATTGGAAAGCAGTAGTGTTCTGGAAACTTGGTTCAGAAGTATGAATTCGGAGTTGAATGTTAACTGCAGTGTATGGATGTATTGGTTGCAAGCAATGTGTATGAATGGTTGCAGTGATAAAAGCAAGTAGAGATGCTTGTATGAATGTGTATTGGTTGCTATGTGGATTGTGGCAAACAGTGGTGATTGGTTGGCCGGGAGTTGTGCACTGTTATTTTGGTGTTGTTGATACTAGAGGCAGTGGGACGTAGGGGAGGATGCGTTGAAGTGATGCTGTTTAAAGGATGATGGCAGGGGATGTATGGCAATGAGAAGGGATGACTGTTGTAGCATAGTTTTGGGTTCCAGGCAAGGTTGAAGTGCACTGCAATGCTATGGTGGGGTGGTTCGACAGCAGAAATGTAGTTGATATGAACAGCAGTTTTGAGGCTGTTGAAATGTTGTGATAAAGTGGGATGGTAGTGTTGTTGGAGGTTGTAGAGCAGTTGTTTGGTCTTGGTGATAATGTGCACTGTCGTGTAGGCAGTTGAATGCTTTGTGCGGTTGTGATTGATCATGGAGATTGTCGCACTACATTGAATTTGTGCTTTGTTGCTTGAGGTTATGTTGAACCGTTTAAATGTGTGTGCGGTGAGGTTTCTGTGTATTTGTATTATCATTTGTTTATTTGATAAGCAATAAAACTAAGAAGTTTATTGTTGTAGGGGATTCTCTTCCGCTTGTATTATGGAGTAATGGACTATTTCCTGGCGACTACAAACATGAAAAGGTATTAAATGAAATAAACAAAGCAAGAAGAGGGAGAAATTGGGCATTTGTTCATGTATATCCTGAAGCAAATAAGATGGCTGAAGAGACGACGGTTAGAGGAGCACAATCGTGTCAAACATGTCACATATGGAATCACCAAGGTAACTTAATTTTAGTAAAAATTTAACTGTCTGATGTATGTGCCTGGATGGAATTAAAAAGATTTTGTTGTATACATTGAAAATCTATTTGTGCGCATACATAGGCTGAATCTGTTAGAATTAATGCATCTTAGTTAATCTGAAATTATGAAAAACTTGTTTAAATGGTCTGAGTGCTGTTTCATCTATAGAAGGTTAGCCTGAGAAGACATTCACTTTTTTCACTGTAAAGAACTGAAGATTTTTGTTTTGCTATTCTTTCTGGTTTCTTCTTTGCTTTATTTTCTTTGGGTAAAGCGATTTGTTCTTTCGGTTATGAGACTTTACTATTTACCAGAATATAGCTGAGATTTTGCAAGTATAATTTATGAATGAAAATAAATTAGCGCTTGCACCTCAAGATTTTGTTGCTTTGTCCATCTATATACTGTTACAAGTCCATCACTCTCAGTTTTGCCTAGATGTACACCATTAGTTATGATGTATATTAGATGAAATATAGTAAAACTTCTAACATAATTTTCTATGTTTTTGTCTTCAGCTCAAGGATTTTCAATTTTATTTTGATTTATATATATAGGCATGTATTATACATTATTACATGTAGTGAATATTGATTTCATTTAATTATAAATATTCTTATCATTGTGTATAATAATAGTTGTGTGTGTTTATTTATTTTTATTGTTTGGTTACCTATCCATCACATCCTGTTTTGGTCAGTTTTAGTTGGTTCTTCTGCATAAAACTCAAAGAATATCATTTCCTCAAAGTTAAAACTCTTCTGTATATCTCAGGCTTCGAACATTGCAGTGTAGTGAAGCAAACTATCTGAAATTGTCTTGCAGCTTCAGATTTGGAACAAACAATCTTTATGATGGTCTATAAAGGGGATTCATGATTTTCGACAGCACATGGGTAACGAGAAGGTTATGGATGAGAATAGACATGGCTTGCTTTGGACTATTGTAACAGATAAGTGAAGAAACATTAATTGTATCGGTATTAGCTATTAATTTATCGAATTTTATTCAGTTGAAACCATTTGCATCTAAGCTTTTTGAAGAAAATGATTAAGAAGCGGATTGTTTGAGCCAACTTGTGACAGTAAGTTCGTGAGGTTGGTTATTTGGCTTATTGAAATAAGTATGGATTTGTAGAATAACACCTGTTTTGCAGAAGCTGAAAGTTTTAGCTTTTGTGATGACAATGCTGCCTGAAAGGTTTGCTACATTGAAACTTATTTCTTTAGGACTTAACAATAGTTTTTTAACTGGTGAAATCCATTATGTATACAGAACATGGGCATTTAAACCTGATTTATCTTTACCATGTTTTAACACTATTTTATTTGTTTTACAGAATTAGTTGCAAAATCAGTTGCCATTACCAGAAGGTTTATCTTACCATGTTTTAACACTATTTTCTTTATTTTGCAGGACCAGTTACCATGTTTTACAATAAGCGCTTGGTACAGTAAAGAAACTGGGCTTGCATCTGAAATTATAGACACTTTTGTGTTGGTAATGGTATACACTGTGTTTGCTGCTACCGACCCTAAACGTGGTGCTAGAGATACTCATGTGCCGGTATGATACTCTTCTTTTATATTTCAAAGAATAGAACCTGATTTATATTTGTAAAATGTGATAAATTATGCGTCATACTATAAAATTTCTTATGTTCTGTAATTATTTAGTTTTAAACTAGAATTATAAGTAATAAATGGGTTGTAGGTACTAGCTCCACTTCTAATTGGGTTTGCGGTGTTCATGGTTCATCTGGAGACCATTCCAATTGCTGGTACTGGGATTAACACTGCTAGAAGTTTTGGAGCTGCTGTTATTTACAACAAGGATGAAGCTTGGGATGATCAGGTTAGCTTGCTTTTACATATTATTCAAACTCATATTTCATATTAATAATACGATTACAAGTACCTGATAAGTTACTCTATGTTGTATGAACAACGAATATTCTGGGTTGGTCCATTCATTGGTGCAGTCATTTCAGCAACTTTAGTTTCATTAAGTTTCGTTAAATTCAGTTTATAAATAATGTATGGTTTCATTATATAACTTCAGTTTCATTCATTAAGTTAACACGTAAGTGTTTGCAAGTAGCTATTGAGAGAAGAGCAATAGAGGTCAGTTTCGTATGTTATAAATGCATAGGATGTATGGTTTTGTGTGTAGGTAGATGGTTAATTGAAACTGCAGTTTTTGGTTTTGAAGTGGATGGGCTGTTTTTGGTTTTGAAGTGGATGGGCAGAGGCATATTTGTTTGAAGTATTATAGTCTAAGGACTTCTATATTTGTCCATTTTTGATCTTTGATACCTTCACCTCACAAATATTTAGTAACATGATTATTATTGTTTACAGGTAGATAAACGTTTGTGAAGAATTCAAGCAGCAGCACTGGTTTTTGGTATGGTACCAGCACATGTATGTAGTTAGGTTGATTAAAATTGTTATGAAACTATTATGAAACTAGTATGTATGGTTCAGGGGAGGGAAAATAATTGATGGTGAGGAGTTATGTATGGATTGTGGTGGAATGTTAGTGATGCAGTTTTAAGTTCAGGTTTTGTTTTCTCACTCTTTTGTTCTGTTCTTTGTTGACAGGTAGTTCAGGTTTTGAAGACATCAGCAATGATAGGTAGTTCTGGTTTTTACGGTGATTCAGGTTTTGCTCGGTACTTTGGTTATTTCAGACGTTTATTTCAGATGTATATGTACGGTTATGACACTTATGGTAGTTTGGTTATAACACTTATGGTAGTTTGGTTGTGTATGTGTACGGGTAGCTTTTTGTCGGCACCTATGTATGTGGATGTATGAATGTCTATGTATCTTGTGGATCTTCAATGCGTATACGTATTTTGTAGTTGTTTAATATATTGTGTTCAAAAGTGTATGTGCTTGCGTATTCTGTTATTATATAATTGGATGCTAGATCAGGGGTAAATCTGGAGTAGCAGGTGGAGGGAAACAAACGCTACTGGATATTATTTATTTTGGTAGCGTTAAAATGTCGCTACAAAAGAGTGATTAAAATCTCAAGTACACTTATGCTGGCGTTTATTAAGCGCTACAAAAAATGTATATAACGCCATGAAAAGGTAACGTGGAAGAGAAAACCCTTTCGGTGGCGTTAAACAGGCGCTACAAAAAATTTAGATAACGCCATAAAAAAGTATCATGGAGGAGAAAACCTTTTCGGTGGCGGTAAATAGGCGCTACAAAAAAGGGATTCTATGGCGTTATAAAAACGCTATAAAAAAAAATTTGGTGGCGTTTAAAAAAGTGCAACTAATACTCGAGGATTTTTAGTGGCATGTTTTTTCGTAACGATTATCGGAACGCCACTAAAAATACATAGTGGCGTTTTTTGGACGCTACAAAAAATCAGTTTTCTTGTAGTGTTTAGAGAGGGCCTTGGTAAATTTTTTCCACTCAATGAATTGATGTACTCTTTTATTAATCCCGATGACCCTGTGGATGGCCTCCTAGCATGAGATGTCTTTAATGTTATAGTCGAACATGACCCCTGTCAGGCAATAATTGGGCAAGGCAGTATGCATCCTAGTTTTGATAGATGTGGATGGGCCTAGAGGGGGCGAAGACGACGCAATGTGAATTACGGCTTATTTGGATTTATGGAAGCTCGAAATAGTGGTGGTTAAAGCCAAAGTTGTCAGAGATTGTTGCCCTTTTTTTGACTTTTGACTAGGTCTTATACAGACGAGTTTGACGAGTCAAATTTCAAAATTATCAAGGCAAGATGCCCGGAGAGATGACCATAAAGCCCAAAACTCAAGTATAACAAATGTCATATTACAAATGCAATTCCACCATAAAAATCCAAGAACCTAAAATCCCAAAGTATTGGGTCGGTACTGACCCTACCCCATGGGTTGGTACCGACCCATATACACTCCACCATTGGAGTTCATCTTCTTCATACTACCCCTACTTGACATTAGAGACCTATTTCCATTGTTTTTTTGTTGTTCCAATGTAATTCTCAATCGATCTCTATGAAATCTTGAATCTGCAACTTCGTTTTTCAACGATTCCGTTGTCTGGACTCTAAAAAATGCTAATATTGATAGAAACAACTATTGGATCATGCAGCTAGCCACAAGACGAGCCTACGCGAAGAGTGGAAGGCAGCCAATTTATCAATATTATGGGTTGGTACCGACCTTGCCCTAGGAGTTGTACCTACCCATCCAAGCTAATGAGGTGGCGACCTATTTTTATGGAGAACTGGTCTATAGTAAGGAAAATGGTCTAGAGATCTTTTGGACGAGATTTTAGGCTTCCTATCTCTATAAATAGTGGGGCAGGGCTTATTTTTATGACTTTTTGTCCTTTCTCTCATTTCTTTAATTTCTTGTAATCTCTTTGGAAGTTATACCAACCCATAATGGAGTTGTACCAACCTGTAAGAATTCCTGCCCGAAAACAACAGTGTAATAAAGGAAAACTTAAAGTGAACATAGACCAAAGTATGCCGAACTACTATAAATCTTTGTATGTACTTTCTGACTCATTTTGCATTTATTTTCTTCACTTTTCTATTCTTCACTCAATCTATTGGGAGTTTGTGCCATTTTTGGTTCAAACATTTTGGTGCTTTTACTGAGAAATACTTGAGCCCTCTGATTTAAGACTTGGGAAGATTCGATGTGACTAAATAATTGACTAGAAGGACTATTCTTAGAGCAAATCAACCATGGGGCAGCCAAGAGGTATCCTCAGGAGCTGATCCTCCATCCATCTATATAATTAGGGATGAGATAGAGACTATGATGAATGGATTACATGAAAGGATGATTGCTTGCTAGAAAGAGACTATGGAGAATTTCTTTCGGAGAATGGGATAGATGGGAATAACTGGAGTTGCTGCAAATCAGAATCAAAGACAAGAAGTCAGAGCGCATGTAACTAAAAGCGGAGTAGGACAACCCATGCAAACTCCAAGCCAATCTTATGGGTTGGTACTGACCAACAGGGGCTTGGGGGCATGGGTTGTCCTGGCCGAGAAACGGACGATATGCATCTTGGAGCTAATGTGGAGCTTATAAACGTGGATCAAAATGTAGAAGCATGACCGATATGTACCGGAGTTCCCTCATAGAGTCGAGGGGCAAGCTGAGAATGCAAAGTTAGGAGTTCATTTGGATGACAACGATAGACTTGCTGAGGTGGTGAGATGGGCTATGTGGGGTGGATTGCCTAACCAAAGCCAAAAGGATGTGAATAGGAGTCTATTCACTCCAAACATTCTATATGCTAGGAATTTCCCTGAATTTAGATTACCTATGCTAGAATCATATGATGGAAAGACGGATCCAACTATTCACTTTATGAGGTAAATCCAGAACATGAGGGTGTTGGGTGCATCCGAAGAGGGTAAGGTATGGTGTTTCCCTTTATATTTGATAGGTTTGATGGCTTATGGTTTGCAGATACTATTCAGATCTCTCAAGATCTAATCAAAGGACTCCAAGATGGTAAGGCACACCAGATCTACCTCCACAACGTCGATGCCAACGAAACTGCTAGTGTCCAACTAGGAGGGCCAAGAAACCAGCCCGCTAATGCGAATGTGGAACTTGTTGCGACCCAGAACCTTGCTGATTCTGTTACTGGGGCCGAATTCAATGACATGACGAGGGAGCTAATGAAAAGCTGAAGAAGCTAAATGATCAAATCCAAGAAAATGGCAATTTGATGAACCAAATTGCTCAACACCATCGAAATGCTGAAGGAAGTCCCGCTTTATATTTGGAGTTTGACAGCTCAATTTCATCAGATGGGCACCACATGAGAAGGCATTGTAGAATTGGGACGACATGCATAGGAGCGAAGGAGCAGCATATAATAGACCACCACAGGCAACAAGTTCGGGTTAGTTTCGAACACTCCCTAAGGGTCGGTACCAATCCCTCAACCATGAGGATGGCTCCTCAACGGCACTTGGGAGGTCATACTCACCCTAGAACCTAGAACTTAGGCACCGGAGTATACTTCAATGCCGACCAATTACCTCCTCGTAATAATGGAGAAGTGGTTCCTCAGGACAGGCGTCTGGAGGACAATAGGCTGAGAGGACGTGAGATGCCTCGGAGACACCGGCGAAAACATTTACATGGGATGGAACCCAACCTGGCACCTCCTATCTAGACTCCTGACTTATCCTCAATGGTCAAGCAGCTGATGAGGGAGAACCAGGGCTTGGCTAACGACAATTTGGGATTCTTTAGGAGTTATACTCCATTTACCGATAATATTTTATAGGCTGAATACCTCCAAAGGTTTAATATGCCTACTATACCCGCTTATAAAAGGAAGACTGACCCCGACAACACGTTATGAGGTATGAATGGTTGATGGACTTGGCTAGAGGGATTGATGCAACCAAATCCAAATGCTTCCCTATAACATTATTTGGGATTTTTACAATGTGGTTTACAAGGTTATCTCTATGGTCAATCCATAGATTTGATGAGCTGGCTACAAGATTCATGGAGCAATTCTAGATTCATGCTACTCTCCCTAAAGATTATGTCGCTATCTAGCATAATCCAAGGTCTATATGAATCACTGAAGATTAATCGCAAAGGTTTCATGTCGCTACTATAGGGGTTAGTAATCCAAATGACCACGTCGTACTTATGGCTGTGACAAGAGGGGTTGACCCCGAATCCGAATTTGGTGATTGGCTAGCTGGAAAACCGCCAGCCACGATAGAACTTTTCTACACAAAGGCACACCGGTTCATGAGAAATAAGGAGGCCAGATTGTCCAGAAGGAGCACTGTTATAGGACTAAACGAGGAAGCGGTACAAAGCAACATTGTAGTAACGCAATCTGGATGGAGCTTTGAAAAGGTTCAGGTCAATGTCCAAAACAAGCCAGGTCAGCAAAAAAGGGGTGGAGAAGAAAATTCTTATAGGAAGAGGGAGTCCGGAAAGTGGAAGCCATGAATCCCTACATATAGCAACTATACGCCCTTGAATGCCTCTTTAGGGATTATCTACCTATCCACTCGTAACACTTTCCAGTATAGGAAGCCGCATTTGAAGGAATCGACCGAAGAACAAAAGCAAATCGGGAAGTACTATCGGTTTCACCACTCTTACAGACACAACACTGATGAGTGTAGGCACCTTATGATGCCACTAAGAAGTTAATTCGTTAGAAAAAGTTGCAGCAGTTTGTCAAGGATCTGTAGGATGGTGGACAAGGAACGTCTGATCCCAACTGCGGACAAGCTCCATGCCGGCCCAATGAGCCTCTCAGGCCAGCGGAAGGATGGTAATAAATGTAATAGTTGGCAGGCCGCATCCTGCGGACAGAATTTGGCAGGAAATGGAGTGTTACGATAGCTCGATGAGATATGTGGACTTTTAATGTTGTTCAAACACGGAAGACGAAACTCCAACAAAGCAGCAACGTATAATGATGGATGATATAATGTTCAGAAGTAGAGGTGCCGATAGAGTGGAGGCCCCTACCATTGATTTGATGGTTATCTCTGCCATGAGCAAACCTATGCTAGTGAGAAGGATATTAATCGATTGTGGAAGTTCTATGATCATCAACTTTAAGAAGTCTTATATTCAGTTGAGAACGGAGGCTGAGTATTTGAAACCATCCAAAGCTCATATACACGTCTTTAATGGTGTGGCTACTGAAGCGGTAGGTTCTGTTGATTTATCGGTTGAATTAGGTGAACATGAACGTAGGAGGGTGCGGTTCCTGTTGTTCATTGTTTTGGATATTGATTCATCGTATAATGTTTTTCTAGGTCGTCCGACCCTGGCTGAGTTTAGGGAAGCTCTTTCCCCGTTATGCTTGACTTTGAAGTTTCCTATAGATAATGGAGTCTGTGTTGTGCATGGCGATCAGGCAACCGGCCGTGCTGAGATGAGAGAAGCCCAGTGAAAGGAAAAGGGAAAAGGTGTGGATAAATCTATCCACATCCAAGCTACTAAAGATTGACAAATATCGCCTATGCCTTGGCTTAGGCACCACAGTCGGTTCTATAGAGATGTAGATACGATGAGGAGGAACCCAAGGAGGCCAAGGCAGCGCTGACTGAACTGACAATTGATATCACAGTCAGCCACGACGATCCGTCATGAGTGTTGAAAATCAGATTGCAACTCACCCCTTCTATGATGAGGGAACTTACAAATTTTCTCTAAGAAAATCTTGATGTTTTTGCTTGGACTCATTCTGACATGTATGGGATCTCACCTGCCATCGTGGGCCACACACTGAATATTGATCCAAAGTATTTCCCTATAAAAGAAAGGAGACGAGGTAGGGATCCAGGGAGATCTACTGCTCTCAAGGAGGAGGTGGATAAACTTAAATCCAATGGGTTTATTCGCGATGCCCTCTATCCTGAATGGATATCTAACCCTGTAATGGTAAGAAAGGCAAATGGAAAATGGAGAACATGTGTTGATTATTTGGACCTGAACAAGGCATATCCCAAGGACAGTTTTCCCTTGCCTAGAATGCTGATGGATTCGACCGTGGGACATGAATTGTTGTCATTTATGGATGCATATAAGGGGTACAATCAAATTCCAATGCATATCCCGGATCAGAAACATACCAGTTTTGTCACAGATGTTGGATTATATTGTTATGTAGCGATGCCGTTTGGATTGAAGAATGCGGGAGCAACCTATCAGCGTTTGGTTAACTGAATGTTTAAAGATCAGATTGGCAGGACAATGGAAGTCTATATGGATGATATACCCGTGAAGCCGCGGTAATCAAATGACCACATTTGAGACTTAGCGGAGATGTTCAATATGCTCAGATTCTATGGCATGAAAATCAACCCATTGAAATGCTCATTTGGTGTCACATCAAGAAAGTTTCTGGGCTTCATTGTCAACGAACGAGGAATCAAAGCGAATCAAGAGAAGATTCAAGCCATTTTGGATATACAAGCAAGCAGAGCCGTCGAGCAAGTATAAAGCCTTAACGAGAAGGTCGCTGCTTTGAGTTGGTTTATCTTTAGGGCAACCGATAAGTGCATTCCTTTCTTCGATTTTTTAGGAAAGGGGAAAAGGAATTTCTAATGGATGCAAGATCATGAAGATGCGTTCCGAGCTTTGGTGAATTATCTAGAGAAATCCCTATTTTGTCGAACCCATAGATTATGAGGAGTTGTATATTTACCTAGCTCTATCGCCACATGCCATAAGTGCCGCTCTGGTTTATGAGGAGGACCAGATCCAGAGACCGATGTATTACATCATTAAATGATTAAAAGGGGCGTAAAGAAATTATCCAAAGATAGATAAGTTAACGTACTGCTTGGTGATCATGTCTTGCAAGCTTCGCCTGTACTTCCAGGCACATCCAATCAACATCTATACCGACCAACCTTTATGATAGGTCCTGCAGTGGCCCGAAACATCTGGAAGGTTACTTAAATGGAACATCGAGCTTAGCCAGTTTGACATCACCTATCCGCCTTGAAGAGCTATCCAAGGACAAGCATTGGCGGATTTTATAGCGGAATTCACTATGCAGGATGAACCGTGTGGAAGCGATGTGGTTCCTAATGTACGATGAAAACTATTTACCGATGGAGTGTCGAATGATCATTGTTCAGGAGCTGGCGTCATTCTTGTAACCCCCAACATTCGATTGATCTGCTATGCTTTAACGCTTGTTTCCCCGCTACAAATAATGAAGCTGAATATGAGGCATTGATTACTGGATTGGAGCTTGCTAAAGAGCTCGGGGTGAAATCGGTTGAAATCTTTTATGACTTGCAGCTGGTGGTGTACCAACTTAGAGGTGACTACTAGGCGAAGGGACAACGGCTTGCCCCATACCTTACCCGGGTTCAGGAATTGTTGGCAGATCTTGAATACTACGACATTTCGCATATCCTGCATGAGCAGAACGGGGAAGCCAACTCATTGGCAAAGTTCGCAAGCACTAGCGATGCACAACAGATGGGCTTGGTTTCGGTCGAGACCCCACATACCTCGAGTATAAATGCGATGGAAATTAATCATGTATCGAAAATGAAAACTGAAACGTAATCATGGATGTCCAAATTTAAAGATTACTTGCTGCGTGGAATTTTGCATGAGAAAAAGAGCGAAAAGTGACAAGTCCTTGGCAAAGTTTCATGGTATATTACATGAGGTGGAATTATGTGTCGAAAGGGATTTTCTGTTCTTCTACTTAGTTGCATCGCCCATGACGAGATAAAGCGTGTCTTGAAAGAAGTCCATGAAGGAGAATGTGATGACCACATTGGGGGGCAGATGCTAGCTAAAAAGATACTCCATTACGGGTATTACTGGCCAACCATGAATCGGGATGCCGCAGATTATGTGAGGCGATGTGACAAATGCCAGATATATAAGAAAGTCCCAAAAGTGCCACCGACAAAAATCATGCAAATGGTTAGTCCATGGCCATTTACGATATGGCGAATTGATATTATTGGCTTATTGCTAATTTCCAAAGATATGCGAATATGCAATTGTCACGGTTGACTACTTTACCAAGTGGGCAGAAGTAGAGCCATTAGCAAAGATCATAACCAAAAAATTCATTAATTTTGTTGTCTGAAACATTATATGCCGTTTTGATCTCCTATGGACTATCACAACTGATAATGGAACTCAATTTGATAGTGCCGATTCAAGGAATTTTGTCAGAAGTATCGTATTGAGAAAAGGTTTGTAGCGGTCGCTCGCCCTCGGGCGAATGGATCGGTTGAAGCTGTAAACAAGATAATAAAGGCCATCTTGGAAATTTTTTTGGAAAAGGCTAGAGGCAAGTAGGTGGACGAACTCCCTACGGCCCTCTGGGCGTACATGACCACTCACAAGTCTGCGACTGGCCATACTCCATTCGCCTTGGCCTACGGGCCGAAGCATTTATACCCATGGAACTCGAGTCCCTTCCCATCGGATAACTTACTACAATCTAAGAAAAAATCAAGATCTTTTGTTGGAGTCATTATACTTTATTGACGAAAAGCGGGAAGAGGCTAATTTGAGAGGGGACGCACATTAGCATCGAGTCGCCCGATAGTATAATATGAAAGTTCGACCAAGAACCTTTGATATTGGCAACCTTGTCCTGAAGCGAATCTTTTCGGTCCCATCGCAAATGAACCCTACATGGGAAGGGCCATACGTCATCGAATGGAGGTTTGGAGAAGGAACTTTCAAGCTAGCGACTATTGATGTTGTAACGCTTCCCAGAGCATGGAATAACAAAAATTTGCATTTCTATTTCACTTTGTTTGTTTTTTTGTATTTAGTTAATAGTTGCTTTCTGGATTTGCTTTGTGTCGATATTTTTTGATATATGCAATAAGACAAATTATTCTATCCCTATTTTTTATGATGAATAAAAGATTGAAGCTCCTTTTCTATGAAATTACTATTATTTCTTATTATGATGATTATGTGATGGAATTAATTAATACTAACATCTGTGGTGTATGAATGCTCACATAGAACTAAAGACCAACTAGTTATACCGCCCCTTGATAAAAATGAACAGGGTGATTGCTTGGTGAAGTTGGTTGGTTGGTGACCTATGAGTGAATCGAAAAGAAGCAATTTTTGGAATGAAAAAATCCCTAAGTCCACAGAGCGTGGATTAGAGTACTCTGAGTCCCCAGAGCGCGGACTAGAGTGCAAACAACTTGAAAAAATCTCTGAGTCCCTGGAGCACGGATTAGAGTACTCTGAGTCCCCAAAGCGCGGACTAGAGTATAAACGACTTGAAAAAATCTCTCAGTCATTGAAGCATGGATTAGAGTACTCCGAGTCCCCGAAGTGCGGACTAGAGTATAAACGACTTGAAAAAATCTCTAAGTCCTAGGAGCGCAGATGAGAGTACTCTCGAAGCGCGGACTAGAGTATGAACGACTTGAAAAAATCTCTAAGTTCCTGGAGCGCGGATTAGAGTACTCCGAGTCCCTATAGCATGGACTAGAGTATAAACGACTTACTCCCCAGAGCATGGATTAGAGTACTATGAGTTTCCGGAGCGCAATCTAGAGTATAAACGACTTGAAAAAAATCTCCTAGTGCCCGTAGCGTGGATTAGATTACTCTAAGTCCACGTAGCGTGACTGGAGTATAAACGACATGAAAAAAATCTCTAAGTCCTTGGAGTGAGGAATAGAGTACTCTGAGTCCTCAGAGCATTGGCTAGAGTATAAACAATGTGATAAAAAGTTTCTAAGTCCCCAATTGCAAACTAAAATATAAACGATGTGAGAAAAAGTTTCTGAGTCCACAAGGCAGACTAAAAAATGCAAAGTGTCCATACCGGTAGATGGACAAGAGAACTTTCAACCGTCCGCTATCCCACAGACTCCGGTCTAAGATCGATGGGAGATGCTCAAACTGTCGGTGATGGAATATGACTGTTGGCTATGGTTCCAGCTTGTTACCGATGGCCACTTCCGATGAATTATGTAGAAGGGCTCTAAGATTAGATAATAAGTTATCAGCAAAACCTAGAAAAATCATCACAAACACTTGAAGCGAAAAAGTTACTCTATTATTGGAATAATAATTTGTTCGACGATTGGCTAAGGAATAAGAATTTTATTAGTAGTTCCAAAAATTCCTTACAACCCATCCAAAAGTTTGGGGCCCATGCCCGTGCATATGCTACTAAAAAGGAAAAAAGAAAGAAGGAAAAACCGCTATGCAAGTCTAACTTATTTGACTAAGAAAAATATTACAAGACCCCAATTATTTGTTCATCTTCTCCTCCTTCTTCGACTTTTAGGGAGTCATTTCGATCAAACGTCTCTTTCGTGTCCCCTTCTACCTTGGGAAGAGGTGCTTGAGGAAGGAAGAGGAACCGTGATGGGAATAGATCTGCCAGGAGGTAGGAGTTGTAAAGGCCTATTAAGGGGATCATCAACCTCCACCACATTGGGCTCACCTTTAATTTCAAGCTTTTACGTCTCCTCTTTCTCAATCTTCTCCTTCAGGCTAAACTTCATGGTGTACTTAGAAGCGCCCATAACTATAATGTCCTGTGCTCTTCTATGAGTGATGGGTCTTCGGGTTTGTCCTCATCTAACGGCCCAATCACTTAAGCATCGGGCCTAAGAATATCCGCGATGGCTGGAGCCTCAGCATTTCTTACCCCCTGCTCCATAGCGACTTTGCTATTTGGATTTGACTCGGAACCAGGATGAACTACAAGATTTAGTGGAAAGAAAATGTTAGATTACGACCATCATTCACCGAGAATGACAACTTTCTATATTAGAAAGAGCTCAAGATTGTGCCAGCGTCCGGTTGGCTTTCGGTGGTCATAGGAGTGCTCCCTTCAATAATTGGGGATAGCGAGTGTATGTCGAGTCTAGGCTTCTTCGGGCTGTAACTGACGTGTTGCTAAAAAGATTGGGAAGATGAAGTCCCAGCCGGTTAAACAGGATAAGAATCATGGGGCTCAATGACGGATGATCCAACGATATCTCCTTGTTCCTTAAGCGATGTAGGAGCTCTACCAAACTGAAGCTATGTAGCAGCTAAGTCCGATGGCTTGTTTCCTTGGACCATTTCTTATGCGAGCGCCCCTTCATCAAGCTCCCCCACATCTAGCTCCACTTTCTTGATCTTGATGAGAGTGTCCTAAGCTTCGACAAGCGACTCAAGATAGCCTTCGCCCAAGAAAGTTAAATTGCGAAGGAGGAGAACTCTTATGTTATATTCAGCAATGAGTGGATCAAATAAGCACTTAATCTCCTCCCTACCGGACTCAATCGCAGCCTTGTTCAGGAATCGGATTCGACATGTAACAACCCTGTATTTTTTATGATTATTTCTATTTGTATATTTTAATTATTTTTAATTGAATTTATTGATTTAAAAACTTTATTGTAATTATTAAAATGAATAAATTTGTTATTATAAATATAAATTTTGATTGTTATGTGAATTATAATTCTAAACATGAATAAATAGAATATTTTCCAAAAATGTGGACTTTGGTCAATGTGGTCAAACTTTGACTTTTAAAATTTAAAACTTTAATACTTTGAATTTTGAATTTTATCTTTTATTATGAAAATAAATTTAATTTCAAGTATACTTTCGTTTCGTTGAAATCTGATTAATATTGTGAAAGTTATGCTTTTTAAACCATTGTGTGTAAATTGATTTATTTAACAAAATTGTCTATTTTAATTTATATACATAATATTTTGTGTGTCATATCATGTTCTAATTTATGTATATATGTATAGCATGACATGTTATGTATATGTTTTATTTTTAAAACATTTTAAAAGTGTGGTTATATTTTTTCAATGTTAATTGCATATTGTTTACAATTTTAATCCAAGTTTTAATTTAATAAAATATTTTCTTATTTTTTTCTATTTTTCCTAAAAATTATTTATTTATTTCATTTCTATTTTATTTTATTTTTTCATTTTTATTTTATTTATATGATTTTTCTTTTGGTTTATTTGAATAAAAGAAATAGGAAATTCTAAGAGACAAAAACCTTTTCAACTTATGACTTTTCAATGCCTTGTCTCTTCATTCTCCTTAGCCGTCCATTCTCTTTGATTGCCGTGAGTTTTATTTTGAAATTCATGTGAGAAAACATCTCATTCCATCATTTCTTTCGACCATTCAAATCTGAGAAAAAAAATAGGTAATGGATTCTTCATTGTTTTTCTATTTGCTCTTCATTTTTCTATTGAATTTTCATTTGTTTTGCTTGAATCTTCATATGCTATGTTCGGCCTAAACCCTCACCACCTTCACCGACCACCACATCACCTTCTTCCCCTTACCATACATGGCCTGACCATCCCCTCCTCTGACCTATATTGGTCGTGACAACCCCATGATGCTATCACCACTAAAAGTTGCAAAAACCCCTTGAAACCATGCATAGCCGAGCTAGTTTTTATCATACCCTTCATATATAGCTTCAGCCACCCCCTTAGCCACCACCACCTCTGGCCATTATTCCAGCCACCACCATACCTGTACATGACCAAGGCCGAGCCAATTGATGCATGGCCGAGCCTATATGGTGCACAAAACTCCTCTTTTTTACCTTACCCTCTGATCTTCCTTCACTAATAACTCCTACTCCTCTTCATCTCCTTCTAGCCATGCCTATCTGACCCATACCCAAGCCAAAATACCATCATGGCCGAAATAATATAGCTTTGTGGCCGGGTAAAAGTGATTAGTAGTCAAGCAAAATCAATTGAAAAGCTTGGTGATGTCTTGTGTAAACTATATTTCCATTTGTTCCAATAATTTTGGTATGTATTTATATTTATATTTTGCTTTCTTTTGTTGTCAAATACAAGATTAATATCTTGGCTCTCCACTCCACTCGAATCAAAGTCGTGCTATCGTGCTTTCTGGATTTTTGTCTGTGTGTTTGAATTGCTAACTCCAGCGTAAAGAGGTGAGTATTCACTCATGACATTTATACCTATATAAATTATGAATTGACCACAAGTGGATGTGTAGAATTTCTATATCATGTTATACCTGCCTGTGATATGAATCATATGATGTTAACCCTATTTATAAACCTAGCATATCATCTGTTACAACCATATGTTGATATACTGTTTATTTATATATGTTCCTTACACTGCAAGTTCCCTGTAGAATAGAATCACTATGGGTTGAAATGATACATACCGGAACGGACTTTAAAATAGGGAAAACTCATTATGGGATGAAATGATGGGCCTGAGCGATTTTTATTTATTTTATTAATTTGGTATTGTGGGTTTGAAATGATGAACCCGGATTTTTCTTTATAAATTACGGATTGAAATGATATATTATCCGTATCAATTGACTTAGGTTAGAAAATATTATACAGATCCTGGTTATTATATATATTTTTCTAGAATTTTTAAGTATTTTTAATAACGTAAAATATGATAATTTGATTTAAATTTGAATTTAAAATGATTTTATAAAGTGTTATTGATTTTTCTATGAATTAAAATGGTTAAATAAATGAATGTTTAAAGTGTAATTTGAAAAATAACTTAACTTCGAAATGTGAAATTTGTTTTTAAAATAAAAGTTAAGAAAATAAAATGGAAATTTAATTTAATTTATGAAATCGTAAATTAAATTAAAGTGTTAAGTAATTGCAATAATTTGGAAAAATTATACATTGATTTTTATAAATAAAACATTGAGAAATTTCATATTTATTTGTGAAATTTACTTTATAAAAATCATAAGTTAAAGGGTATTTAAATGAACATTTTTAAAGTGGAAAATATGAAATTTTATAATTTAAAATGGTTTAAATTGAAATTTAATTGTTGCTGAAATTCTGTTGTAAATATGGAAATTCTTTTAGTAGCACTCCAGAAATGCCATCGTTTCTGAAAATGAACTAAAATCCGGAATAAATGAATCTGCAGCACTTTGTAAATGTTGTAGTTGAAGAAGTGAATTAAAAGGCTAAAATTTAACTAAATGATATTACAGCACTTTGTAAGTGCTGTGGTTGCAGAACTAAAACATGAACCAGAAACTAACAAAAGGGCTATTGTAGCACTTGTTAAGTGCCGCAGTTGGCTGAAATGAGATTTTGAATATAATTTAACTATTACAGCAGTTTTTAAATGTTGTCTTTGTTGAATTGAATTGTTTTCAAATGTAAATTACCCTTGCATTTTCTAAGTGCTGCGTAATCTGAATTTTTTCACTATTTTAATGTATTTAAGTGAATAAATGAACTCTGAAAAGGCTAAAATTTTGGGAATTCAATATTTGGTTTGAAGGTATAATGACTCCACCTTTTAATGGTTTAAATGAATGATTTTAATTTGAAATTATAAACCATTTTGGAATATTAACCACGCGTACACTTCTCTGTATGCCTTGTGATTTTTGGATGCACACCTTCAATTTTAGAGTGTGAGTAGAGGTAAGCGATTGCTGCAGCTCTGCGCTACCCTAGCCACATTAGCACTGCTATTTGCATAGTTTACTTTAATATAGGCATTTCTACGATAGCATTTATTACTGTTTAATTGACGGTTTAACGGATCCTTGGAGGATGGACGATTCTAAACATCCTTTAAGTTATTATGCACTATTACGATAGTTCACTTGAATTAGTTTACATTGTATAAGTATATATGTCTTGACTCGATTGTTTTGTGTTTTACTTTACGCTCGGGTCAGCCTGAGTATTTACAGCTTTGGATTTCTCTTTCTGGAGCTAGGAATCATTAGAGATTCTGCTTATGTAGTTATCTATCTATTTCAGTTTCAGTTGCTCTATTTCAGCTCTTGTATTAGTGGACTTCTGTGTATTTGAGATCTCTATTATGTTTGTTTTCAGACTGATATTATGTATTTTGTTTTGATACTTTGTTATAGTAGCTTCATGAACTACTATGGTGTTTTTATTTCCGTTGCAAGTTATTCTGATTTTTGTGTGTCTGTGATTCTGTGATTAGTTTTATTTGCACCAAATTTTATTACAATCTGTTATTTTGAATTATTCAAGTCTGACATGTGTAGATTATTATCGATTTGAATAGTCTAAAATAGTGGTCGTTACAGTTGGTATCAGAGCTTTGTTTTTGGAAAACCTTAGCCTACGGAGCTAAAACTCATTAGAGATAGGGTAGAAATACCCTAGAATGAGTGAAATCAATCTCAGAATCATTTCTTTGCGAGAGAATGTATTTTCGAAGTATAAAATGATTTCCAAATGATTTTAAAGGATTTTCATAGATTATATTGGTATAAAATTTTTCTTATTTTTGAAATCAAGATTTTCTAAACGTCATCCCTTCTGTATCCACATTGTTAGTAATCTCTTAGTTAGGATTCTTATCGATTTGTATTCCTTTGAACTTTGGAACGCTCCCACTTGTTCTGAAATCCAGTCTTTTTTTCCCTATTTTTATCCTTTTGATTTTGGGGCATTGCATAACTCCACTTCGAATGACCTCTATAAGAAAAAGGCGATCCCGCCAATCTTTGAATGATTTGTAAAGGGGTGAAACTCCCTTACAATTGGCATTGATTCACCGAAGATTTCTGTATTCTCGGTTTACGATGCTATCTACCTTCAGCTATAATTGGATTCTATCTCTGGCGTTCGAATGTCGATTTGCCTTAGATTTTCACATTGATTCCTGAAGTCACGGTTGACCCGGTTAAGGTCGCCCGTGATTTATATCGGCTTATCTATCTTTTATTTGGTAATTAAACTATCTCATCTTTGTCTAAGCTTATCTTCGAATTGGAATTTTTTTTGAATAGAGTTCCTCTAAATCTAAATCTCTGTTTGTTTTGAAATCCATCCTTGAACCATCCCTTGGAAAATTTGTGTTTGGTTGTATTTTGAAATTGTGCATACATCGAAACTATTAGTTTGATAAGGATGATCACATTTTATATATAAAGGTGAAATGTTTTCGATAAGGATTATATACCTTGTAAAAAAGAGAATTTGAAGTTTCGAAAGGATCTGAAATTTTGAAAATTTTATAAGAAATTTGATTTATATAAAATGATTTATAACTGAAGGGTTTTGAATTTGAATTTCGAGGAATCGAACTCCGGTGTTTTGAAATCGGTTTTAATATTTTGGAAAATATATAATAATAATATGATTTAAAGATATTTTACGAATAAGAAATGTTTCAAATGTATTCGAATGAATTCCAATGATTTTGAAGAGATTTCAAAGAAGTTTCAAGAAAATAGAAGTCCATAACTCGCTTATGTCATTGGAAAATAATTTCGACGATGAGTGCATGCATCATCGACATTGATTTTCGAGTTCAGAGTGGGGGAGGCCATATTTGTAGCTTTGCTATGCGAGTGATTTTTTGAAAAAAAAATTAATTTCAAATTTCAAAGTATGGTTTGATATTCAAAAGATATATGTATGTGTGTGTGTGTGTATTTGAAATGATTTAAAGTAAGATGGTGTTCAGTCCTCGAGTTTCAGATTTGTTTTGGTATAACCTTATCTATTGAAATTGATTTACTTATTTGTTGTTGATTTTCAACTCTTGGATTGGAAAATTTGATTCTCCGACTATTTTGAATGTTCAAGCACTTCCAAATCGAGGTTTAAATTTTCAAAGCTAAGTAATTCCGAAAGTATAAACCATTCGATAAAGTAAATGAGTCTGAAAGGTTTTGTTAAATAAATGAATAAGACTATTTTGAATTATATTAATTTGAAATATTGTTTCGAAGGGATAGTTATAAACTTGAAAATCATTTTGGGTATAATTGATTTTTAGAAAAATATTTGGTTTTGAAAATAGATTGGAATTTAAAACCTAGTATTTATATGGGGATTTTTGGAAATGAATTTGTTTGACCAAAATTATATCGATTTGGAAACCAAGATTATTTTCTAAACCCATTATTTTGGAAACTTTGAAACGGAAGATATTTTAATTTGGAAGAAATAAATTGGTGAAATCGTATGTGGTTTTGAAACTGAGCTGATATTGAAACGAATTGAAATTGAGAACCTTATTTTACTAAATACTTTGATTTGGGAGTTACCGAACTTATATAAAATTGATTTGTATAAGTATGAAGTTGATTTCAAAACTATTGATTTGGAAAGGTACTCAATTTGTAAGGTGAAATCTTATATAATGGAAGTCTATATAAGTGTGATATTGATTTTGGAAAGTATTTGATTTGAAAATGGAATCTAATATATAATGGACTTTATATAAGTATGATATCTGAAATTGTTTGAAAAATATACTATATGATACATATTTTCGAAGTAAAGATATGGAGAGTGCCTTTTGCTTGATATCCGCTTTATGGCCACACTGTGGATTCAATCTATCAATATTACTTTCTCTAATTTGGGTTTTCTGGATATGATACTCGAGTGGCCATCGAATTCGATGGCGATCTCCATGGTCTTACGAGCGCGACTGCATAGCGTAATTCGCCTGGCTGAGATGGCTTAAGGGTATGGATGTTTACTTCGGACTAACAAATTCGAATCAAATGACTATTCATCATATTATAAAATGTTTAAAATGTGGTAAATATATATATATATAAAAAATTCAAATTAAAGTTTATAGTTTTAAAATAATGGTTCATCCTTGTCTTTCAACCTATTTTCTCTTCTAGCTATTCCTATTCTCCAGCCTTCTTCCACTTCGAGGGTCCTTTCCACATTGTGCAAAGAGTTGGTTCTTTGGCTTATCGTTTGGATTTGCCCGAGAAGCTTTCTAGAGTGCATGATGTATTCCACGTCTTACATCTTTGTCAGTATCTTCATAATCCATCTCTTATTGTTCAGCCTTCTGCTCTTGATAATTTGGATATTGAGCCTAATCTGACTGTCGAGAAGAAGCCACTTCGTATTGTCGATAGGGGCACGAAGTAGATAAGAAGGAAATATGTTAGTCTGGTCAAAGTACAGTGGAGTACTGATGATCGGGATTGTACCTGGAAGACGAAGGAGAGCATTCGAGCTTTGAATCCGGAATTTTTTTTTCAGGAACTATTTGTTTTTTTTCTATCTTTCTTTTCCTTATTTTCCTTGTTCGTTCTTTTCGAGGACGAAAAGATTTGAGTGGGGGAGAGTGTAATACTGTATTTTTTGTGATTATTTCTATTTGTATATTTTAGTTTTTTTAATTGAATTTTTTGATTTAAAAACTTTATTGTATATATTAAAATGAATAAATTTTGATTTTTATGTGAATTATAATTCCAAACATGAATAAATAGAATATTTTCCAAAAATGGGGATATTGGTCAATGTGGCCAAACTTTGACTTTTAAAATTTAAAATTTTAAAATTTTTAGTTTTATCTTTTATTATGAAAATAATTTAATTTCATGTATACTGTTTTTCGTTTCGTTGAAATCTGATTAATAATGTGAAAGTTATGCTTTTTAAACCATTGTGTGTAAATTGATTTATTTAACAAAATTGTTTATTTTAATTTATATAAATAATATTTTGTTTGTCATGTCATGTTCTAATTTGCGTATATATGTGTAACATGACATGTTATGTATATATTTTATTTTTAAAACATTTTAAAAGTGGGGTTATAATTTTCCAATGTTAATTGTATATTATTTACAATTTTAATCCTAGTTTTAATTTAATAGACTATTTTCTTTTTTTTCTTTTTTTCCTAAAAATTATTTATTTATTTCATTTCTACTTTATTTTGTTTTCATTTTTATATCATTTATATGATTTTTCTTTTGGTTTATTTGAATAAAAGAAATAGAAAATTCTAAGAGACAAAAACCTTTTCAACTTATGACTTTTCAATGCCTTGTCTCTTCATTCACTTTAGTCGTTCGTTCTCTTTGACTGCCATGAGTTTTATTTTGAAATTCACGTGACAAAACATTTCATTCCATTATTTCTTACGGCCATTCAAATTTGAGAAAAAAATTAGGTAATGGCTTCTTCGTTTTTTTCAACTTTCTCTTTATTTTTCTATTGAATTTTCATTTGTTTTGCTTGAATTTTCATATGCTTTGTTCGGCCTAAACCCTCACCACCTTCACCGACCACTACATCACCTTCTTTCCCTCACCATACACAGCCTGACCATCTCCTCCTCTAACCTATATTGGCCATGATCACCCTATGATGCTAACACCACTAAAAGTTGTAAAATCCCCTTGAAACCATGCATAGCCGAGCTAGTTTTTACCATACCCTTTATATATAGCTTCAGCCACCCCCTTAGCAACCACAACTTGATCACCACCTCTGGCCATCACTCCAGCCACCACCATACCTGTGCATGACCCAGGTCGAGCCAATTGATGCATGGCCGAGCCAATATAGTGCACAAAACTCCTCTTTTTTGCCTTACCCTTTGATCTTACTTCACTAATAACTCCTACTCCTCTTCATCTCCTTGTAGCCATGCCTATATGACCCATACCCGAGCCAAAATATCATCATGGCTAAACCAATATAGCTTTGTGGTTGAGCAAAAGTGATAAGTAGTCAAGCAAAATCAATTGAAAAGCTTGGCGATGTCTTGCGTAAATTATATTTCCATTTGTTCCAATAATTTTCGTATGTATTTATATTTATATTTTGCTTTGTTTTGTTGTCGAATATAAGATTAACATCTTGGCTCTCCACTCGAATCAAACTCGTGCTATCAATCTTTCTGGATTTTTGTCTGTATGTTTAAATTGCTAACTCCAGCGTAAAGATGTGAGTATTCACTCATGACATTTATACGTATATAAATTATGAATTAACCACAAGTGGTTGTGTAGAATTGCTATATCATGTTATACCTGCCTGTGATATGAATCATACGATGTTAACCCTATTTATAAACCTGTCATATCATCTGTTAAAGCCATATGTTGATATACTGTTTATTTATATCTGTTTCTCAAACTGCAAGTTCCCTGTAAAATAGAATCACTATGGGTTGAAATGATACATACTCGAACGTAATTTAGAATTGGAAAAAATTGTTATGGGCTGAAATGATAAGCCTGAGCGATTTTTATTTATTTTATTAACTTGGGATTGCAGGTTTGAAATGATAAAACCTGGTTTTTTCCTTGTAAATTACGGATTGAAATGATATATTATCCATATCACTTGACTTAGGTTAGAAAATATTATATAGGCTCGTGGTTATTATATATATTTTTCTAGAATTTCTAAGTATTTTTAAAAATGTAAAATATGATAATTTGATTTAAATTTGAATTTAAAATGATTTTATAAAGTGTTATTAATTTTCCTATGAATTAACATGGTTAAATAAATGAATGTGTAAAGTGTAATTTGAAATATAACTTAACTTGGAGATGTGAAATTTGTTTTAAAAATAAAAGTAAAGTTAAGAAAATAAAATGGAGATTTAATTTAATTTATGAAATGGTAAATTAAATTAAAGTGTTAAGTAAATGCAATAATTTGGAAAAATTGTACATTGATTTTTATAAATAAAACACTAAGAAATTTGATATTTATTTGTGAAATTTACTTTATAAAAATCATAAGTTAAAGGGTATTTAAATGAACATTTTTAAAGTGGAAAATATGAAATTTTATAAGTTAAAATGGTTTAAATTGAAATTTAATCGTTGCTGAAATTCTATTGTAAATTTGGAAATTCTTTTAGTAGCACTCCAGAAATGCTATCGTTTCTAGAAATGAACTAAAATCTGGAATAAATGGATCTGCAGCACTTTGTAAGTGCTGTAGTTGCAGAAGTGAATTAAAAGGCTAAAATTTAACTAAATGATATTACAACACTTTGTAAGTGCTGTGGTTGCAGAACTAAAACATGAACCAGAAACTAAGATGAGATTTTGAATATGATTGAACTATTACAGTAGTTTTTAAATGCTGTCTTTGCTGAATTGATTTTTTTTTCCAATGTAACTTACCGTAGCATTTTTTAAGTGTTGTGAAAGCTGAAATTTCACTGTTTTGATATATTTAAGTGAATAAATGAACTCTAAAAGGGCTAAAATTTTGGGAATTTAATATTTGATTTGAAGGTATAATGACTCGACCTTTTAGCCGTTTAAATGAATGATTTTAATTCAAAATTATAAACCATTTTGGAATTTTAACCACAGGTACACTTCTCTGTATGCCTTGTGATTTTTGGATGTACACCTTCAATTTGAGAGTGTGACTAAAGGTGAGTGATTGTTGTAGCTCTGCGCTACCCTAGCTATATTAGCACTGTTATTTGCATAGTTTACTTTAATATAGGCATTTCTATGATAGCATTTATTACTGTTTAGTTGATAGTTTAACAGATCCTTGGAGGATGGTCGATCCCAAGCATCCTTTAAGTTATTATGCATTATTACAACAGTTCACTTGAATTGGTTTACATTGTATTAGTATATATGTCCCGACTCGAGTGTTTTGTGTTTTACTTTACGCTTGGGTCAGCCTGAGTATTCACAGCTTCTTTCTGGAGCTAGGAATCGTTGGAGATTCTGCTTATCTAGTTATCTATCTATTTCAGTTTCAGTTGCTCTATTTCAGCTCTTGTATTAGTGGACTTCTGTGTATTTGGGATCTCTATTGTGTTTGTTTTCAGACTGATATTATGTATTTTGTTTTGAGACTTTGTTATAGTAGCTTCATGAACTACTACGGTACTTTTATTTCCGATGCGAGTTATTCTGATATTTCTGCGTCTGTGATTGGTTTTATTTGCTCCAAATTTTATTACAATCTGTTATTTTGAATTATTCAAGTCTGACATATGTGGATTATTTTCGATTTGAATGATCCGAAATAGTGGGTCATTGCACGACAAGCACTGCTTTCTTACCCTCGTCATGAGCAGCCTCTTTCAATGCTTCGATTTGGGGGATTCACTCATCGAGCTTTGCTTTCAAGTTTCTTGTCTTGACGATCTCCTCACAATACTTTTGAGACTCTTCATGAGCTTTGACTTTCTAATTCCTCTAGTTGGATAGCACTTTTTCGAACTCCTCCATGCAACGTGCTAAAATATCTTTCTCCTTTTGTAAGGAGTCCTTCTCTGGAGACTGGGTGCCGCCACGTTGAAGCGCATCATTTAGTTCCTTTTTGTAGGAAGCCTCGAATCGACTAACTGCCTTTGCCATCTCTCTCGCGTTCTTCTTCGCTTCGTCGAGTCAGGCTCTGAATGCGAGTAACTCAGTATCCTAGAGTGTCTTTGTCATGGATGGCCTCTAGGTTGAGGCGGTCTGTCTCGTGTTGACGTTCAATAGAAACCTCAGAGACTTTTCGACCGAATGAATGAATGCTTTGTGCTGTACATACACATCGTTCACATAATCCAATGAGTCTTTTTTTGCGATTTCAGGGATAGAATGTATAACCGGGAGGAATTTGAGCCCATCGAAGCAAATCTTTAGAAAGTATCTTTAAGCTCGGCTAGTTTCTCTACCGTAGTCGAGTCTTGAGCCGGAACTGGGGGAATCTTTTCCAATGAAATTAGTATTTGTTTGCGATGCTCACGGAACTGCCTAGTGCTTGAGGAGCTGAAATGCTAATCATGGAGAACGTCAGATTGAGGGCCTCATTGTATGGGCTTATCTCCACCGCGCGTAGGAGGATTAATGGGATTGCCTTGATGCGAAGTGTGGCCTTGAGATTTACTTCTGGAGAATGAGGAGGATTCTCGAGAATGATAGTCTCTCTCCCGTCCTTTATCTCTCTTTCAGCGTCTTCTAGATTCAGAATCCCAACTTGAACGATGGAAGATAGAAGCGCCATGAAGGTGATCGAAGTCATGTGAGTAAGACATTGCACCTGTAGAAGAATCAAGCGATGACATATTAGTAGTTGTTATGTCAAAGGTAAAGCGCAAGTGACTTTTGCTTTACTCATACGAGTTCTTTCTCCTTGAATGGGAGGCTATCTGCCTTCCCCGGTTTTTCGAGAGAGTTAATCCCTTCGACGCCGAGGGCGGTGAAGTCAAAGTTCAACAGATTGTCTAGGATAGAGATGTCGGAAAACCCCTTCAACGAGCTTTCCATTTGTTGAGAAGACAAAACTGCTCTCCATTTGTTGAGAAGACGAAACTTTTTCGATTGTGGTTATGATGAATTTTGGGGTCTGCCCGGTCTCTTTTTTCTTTATTCTATACGCCAAACTTCTTCTCCTTTTTAAGGAAGGCTACAATTGGCTTGTATTTGGTGCATCGGCTGTTGGCACTTGTCCAAGGCTTGCATCTTCATTTTTTAGCCCTACGTCTCAATCTCCTTTATCTCCCCTTCTTCGGTGCCTTCTTGGATTCCCTCAACAGCGGGCACCATGGGGTCATCACGTTCATTCCTCCTCTCGGTGATAACCTTTGGGATTGCTCTACTCCTTGGAAGACCGATTCTACAGTCGTTCTCTAAGAGCCGAATAGTAAGAGCATTTCATCAGTAATGGGAAGTTTGATCTCTCTATGCTCCACCAGGGTAGAATGGATAGCCTCAACTGCTCTGGAATGTCTAATGCCTTCGGGTCGAGAGTGGACACCTGAAGGAGTTGAAAGAATTCGTGTGATTAAGAAGAAAGATGTGATTTAATTCTTTGAATTAAGGGCAGAGATGGAGATGGTACTTACGTCCATCTAACCACCTTTTCACGAAGCCGGAAGGACAATGCACGTAGAACCATTCCTGCTTAAATAAGGAAAGCTTAATCCATGCACCGTTAGGACTTGACATTTGGGAGATGGCTCAAGAAAGCTGTGCGAGGGACTATCGGCTCATTTTTTGAAGTTATAAATATACCATATATCCTTGGGAGTTGGCGAACAGAATAGAACACTCATGAAAAGCAGGAAAGTGCCATGGATAAAGGCATAGCTGTTGGGGTGCAATTGCGTAGGAGCAATTCCCATATACTTCAGCACTTCTCGAATAAAGGAGTTGAAAGGTGGCACACACCCGACCTATCACATGAACTTATTACATACGTTGTACCCGACTGGGGGAAAATGAGGCCTATCTTGCCTTAACGGAGCCAAGGTGTCTTCGAAAGGAATCCTGTGAATAGAGAAAAATCGACGAAGAGCCATTTCGCCAAGTATTGAAGCCTGTGAATCAGACGGAATATCCAAGACAATGTCATCATCCACAGCGTCGGGAGCCGGGTATATAACCTTAGCACGAAGAGTGGGGATATCGGAAAAAAGGTCTGACTGTAGGCATGATTTCTCTACTACCTCCAGTTTCTAGCTAGGTTCGAGATTATCAGACAAAGTAGCAGAGCTTGACTTCTTATCTGATCTAGAAGACACCATGGGAGAATGCTTTGTATATCTTGATAGCTATACTCAATAAACAATCAATATTTAGAAATAATAATAATCCATCCCCCTGTGCTGTGTGCGAACTTGTGCAATAAATGTGAAATGATTGGGAATATTTTAATATCGAAAAAATGAAAGTAAAACATCCGAGCTAAGAGATTTTGTCTAAAGAGACCTTGAGCATTGGCCGTCTCGGACAACGTGAAAGGTAGTCGGCGACGCAACTTTAGGATCAGATGTTGACGTTTCAGATTATGAAGTCCATTCCCCAAGTTTGTCAGGTTAGTTTTATACTTAAGTCATTTTGAGTGGATCGAGGATTTGTTAGTGCAAAGTTAAGTCCATTGATTCGGATATGCTAAGTCGTGTTATTGTTCATCACTTTATGCTCGGGCAAGGAAATGTGTAGTCATAATGTTAGGTAATTCAAGTTCAAATTGTTATAGTCGTCATTGTCAATCCTAGCCATCTATGCCGAACCCTACACCTTATCATGTAGCTGATCCCTCCTCGTTTCGTACAATACCGATCCCTTTCACCAACTCGTACGCCAAGCCCTCCTCTCTTGAACTATATCGATCCCTCCGCTCCTGAACTATGACGATCCTTCCTCTCCAAAACCATATTCATCCCTATACCCAGCATATAATGTCGATCTACTCTTCCTTATAACTTTTTGCTTAATGAGAGCATCGACGCCTTGCTTAAACGACTTACACCGGCCCCTTTCTTCTATCCTAACCTATATCGAACCCTATTCCTATCTTTGTCTTCCTCACCGAGCTCTCTCCAGTCAACTTCGCTCATCTAAAACCACTCTCTCCTCCTTCAAATCCCATTGTTTTCTCATAATCCATCTTCCTCTTTTCCTTTTATCCACCTCTCAATGATACCCATTTACCTATGCACCTAAATGACACACAAATCCTCAAGGATTGCAATCAAACAACATAAGTTAAGGGAAGGTTTATACATACAAGCGTTTAGATTAGATGGATATTATTGGAATTCTCGAATTAAGGGGAAACGATGAATGACTACGAGGGATTACTCAAATTCCTGCTAGGATTGGAAATAAAAAGCTGAAAGATTTGGGCTTGGAATTAGGATGGTTTGTGTGATGTCGAAGGATTCGGTCAAAAAAACTTGAAAGAAAGGAAAGCTTGGAAAATGGAAGTAAAAAAGAAAAAATGGGATGTTGAGTTTTTACGTGAGAATGTTTGGGAATGGGAACCGGTCTCTTCCGAGGGACCCAGTCATAATGGTTGAAGGGGTCAGCAATATGTATGCCGACCCTAGCCAATGTGAGTCTGTCGAGGGGTCGGCATACCAAATGTCGGCCCTCCTTAAAAAATATATAATATTTAATAAATATAAATAGATAAGTAATATATAATAATGAATAAAAAAATAAAATAAATAGTAGGATGATGATGTATGTTCAACCAATAAAAGGGAAAGAGGGATACGCTTGAATGGAAGATGATCGTGAGATTGAAAAGCTCCATATGAATCCAATCTTGGAAGGGTTAAACCAAAAAAGCCCTAGGGCTTCATACGACTAGACTTGCACATTCAAATGAGATGAAACTTCATCGAAGGTTGATGAAGAACAGTGATCAGCTAATGACTTGAATGAGCTTGCCTCTAGGAACCTGAATTTTTCACTAATTCAAAGCGCGTTGTGTTATTCACAAGATGCACTTTGGGGAGGGGGGCAAATGTTACCTGGTGCCTTGGCCCGGCTACACAGAGGTAACTACAGAGATCAGGATTGACTATTGATGGATGAATGGTCACGAGACGACGTTTACATCACCAGAGTATGGATTCCAAGAAGCTATGTCTAGCACCGAGTTAATAAAGTTGACAAGTGGATGAACAGGATGTCAAGTGATTAGTAAGGGTCGGACTTCATGGTTGATGAATAGATGGATATATGGTATCCATGGGGTCGACATTCAATGTGATAGGGATTGGGTCAGCATAGCATGAAGGGGTTGGAAAAAGCATAGAGCATATTATAGGGCCCGGATCAACAAAGGATGAAGCACAATACATCTCGAGTCGGCATTGCATAAGATGGAGCCTCGGGTCGACATTCCATACGATAGCGCTCGGGTCAGCATAATAATAAGGATGCATTCGAGTAGGCATTCCATATGTTATCCATGGGATTGGAGTTCCGTATGGTGGATTGGGTCGACACAACGCAGTAGATTTCGGGTCAGCATACTTGGAGCGATCGGCATAATGGGATCGGCATTCTCAGGTCGGCACTTTTGGGTTGGCACTATTAGCATAGCAGGGTTGGGCTGAATAGCCCATGTAATTAGCCAAAGTGACCAAGAGCGAGTCCAAGCTTTGAGATGTCAAGCTACCTCCATCTATAAATCAGGGGCAGGGGGCCACTCTAGGGGATCTTTTTGGGGAACATGGGGAATACTCTGCCATTTTTCATACTCACTTCCTTTTGTTTTGAACTTGTATTCAAGCTGTTTCTTGTGAATTGTATATATAATCAAATAATCGATAAAGAAATAAAGAGAGCATTTGGAGTGGACGTAAACAATCATGCCGAACCACAGTACATCTTGTTGTTTTTAATTTTTGCTGTTTAACCTTGCAATATATCATGTTATTCCTTGTTTTCCATTTAAATTATTCATTTATTTCGCTACTCGAATCTATTCTCTAGTGTTACTGACCAATTTTGATGCTAACAGGTACAAAGGGAACACAATTAACTCAGACAATAGAAATTAGGAAACATAACCGGAAACTCACAATACATGTACGACTAAGGCAAGGCCAGCAAAATAACTAGCAAGGAGTACAAGTGCACTTTAATAAGAGCAACCAGACTCAAGATAGGGACAAAAACTTACATATTCACACACACACACATACATATAAACATACATAGGAATCGAAAATTCGGTCATGGCATCAAAAGCAATGGATTAAAAGTGAATATAAACGAAGTGAACATATGAAACAGTTTAAGAATGCACACAGTTCAGGTCAACATCGCCAAAGACACAATAAGATGATACACATGCGTATACATCAACATACACTGGAAAATGAATAAGAACTCAGACAGTCATCAAAGTGGATAGGTTCATCAAGTACAAGTGAATGTGATGTTCACACAACCAACCAAAGAACACTACTTACCAACATCAGTTGTTAGCAAACCAAAAACAAAAACCTTAATTTGAGCAGTGTAAGTTAATCTCAGGCAATAATGCAAATTCACGTTGAATGTACAAATTCAAGTGAACAAGGAAGAAAGCTCAAAATTCTCAAGTGGCTAATATCAATTTAGTTCAACAATTGTTTAACTGCATGGTGCATCAAAAGTTGGATTAGCAGCATAGTGAATTGATCAAGTAATATCAAAACCAGGAAGTCAAAAAATGTTAAAAGTATATTTGAAATATATTACGAATATATATTAGCTATATTTCATATTGAAAACGTCAAAAACACATAGTCGTCCGATTAAAAATGCTTAACTGAAGTAAAACAAAAAATTATAACTTTGAAAATTTCAGAGCCAAATGTATATACAAAAATATAAGAAATCAATCCCTATATATACACCCAATTCATCATCAATAGAATTCAGTCGAGATCAATACAAATTTAAAGGGGTAGAAATCATACCAAATATTAATCAAAGAACTCTTAACGAGGAAGTAGTCACAACCATAAATCGCTTACTAATCGAGTAATGTAAGCATCAAAAAAGGAGCAAGGTGATTCGAACCTTCAAATTCAAAGCAATGGTTTCAATTTCTAGGAACCCTAATTTCATAATGAAGACAAAAGGAAGCAGCGACATGAAATAAAAAAGAGAGACATGCAAAAGAAAGTAAAGGGAAAACACATTTTGTTTAAGCCATTGTTTGTTTTCCTTTAGGCTAACTTGAACTAGTATTTGTAATTAGGATTTCTATATTTTTGTTTTATTGTATTTTTTAACATGTTAAATTCTAGTATTAACTAGGTTATGAGATACGAAGCGTATTTCGAGAATTTGCAACTGTATGGATGAGTTATGGTAGGGTTTGAGCATAGGGTTAAAACAAACAGGCAAACGGTAGTCGCAAGTTTACAAGGCTGTAAGTGATCATTTGTTTAATTCTAGTAGAAACCTTGGGGGCAGTAAAAGGTGGGTTTTGCCGAAGCTGGGTAAATTCACGTGTCATTTTTATTTTCACATTTATTTTATTATTATTTGCGCTGAAATTTTTATTTATCTATGAATTTTTTTATAAACCCTATTCACCCACCCTCCCTTCTGTCTAGGGTTAATACGATCCAACAAATGGTATCAACGCCCGGCTAATAGCATAAATGTCTAACCCTAGTTGCAGATCTAGCGAGAGCCAGTCCAGTGTTAGTCCTTATATTTTTGATGGAAAATATTTTTTAAATTGGAAATCAAAAATGGAATTTTATTTAAAATCTGTTAATTTTGAATGGCGGGGTATTATTGAAAATGGGTGTGTTATGATAGATAAGGAAAATATTTCGATTAATGCTCTTGCCGTGCATATACTATATTCTCTAATTAATCGAAATGAATTTAACTATATCTCGCATTATTTAACTGGACATGAAAGCTGGAATACTCTTGATGCAATATATGGCAAAAAATCAACAACGGCGAGAAACCCTCCATAATCGACTCAGTTAAAGAAATTTGCTTGATGGGATTTACAAAAGATGGCAGTGAGGAAGCCACAACAGTTGACGAGATAGGTTATTTTTTATTTAAAGATATAATTCCCTTATGTTAAAAACTAATTAAAAATAATGATGTTTTTGAGATGAAAAATAACAAGTTGAAAAGGGAATAATTTAAATTGCATCAAAAAATAATGATTTGGACAATAAGCTTAAATTTATTGAGAAGATTAAAATTCCAATTGTAAAAATTGTTTGAATTACGAAAAAGAATTTGTTTGCTTTCACAAAAAATTTCAAAAGCTAGAAAAGGAAATTCTAATTTTGGAAAAAATGAAAATAAGCTGATTTGCAAAAATAACGTTTTACCAAAGGAGTTGGATAGTTTTAAGAGGTCAAAAAAATTCTAAATATGTGATTTTTGAAAAAGAATTAAATGAGGTCATAGAAAATTTCAAAGTCTTGAAAAAGAAAATGTGATTTTGAAAATAAGAAAAACTGAAGTTATTCGAACAAACCACGACTGTGAAAATTAATTGAAAAAATCGAGGATTTTGAAAAACTTAAAATTGAAAAATGCTAACCTTTTGACACCGAGATGCTAGATATTGAAACAAGAATAAATGAGCTTGAAAATGAAAATATAGTCTTAAAGAGGAATAATTTTGAAAAGAGAGATAACGCTATTGTCGCTGTTCAAATCTAATAAATGAAAATGAACTTTTAAAATCCGAAGTCAATGATCTTGAGTTGATTCTTTGAAAATTTTCCAATGGTGAAAAATATTTTTTTATGCTATTAGGAAATCAACTCTTTGCAAACAACAGAAAAGGCCTTGAACGTCAAAAGGGCATTAATATATAAAAAAACGACCAATAATGATGCTAGAAGGAGAAGTGTTTACCCAAATGCGTATATTATGGAAATATTGGACATAGCAATAATAATTGTCAAACTAAAAACAAAACCATTAATCAAATCTGGATTCCAAAAGGTAAAAAAGTGAATTCTCTTAAATTTAAACAAGTTTGGGTTCCTAAGAATGCAATTGTTCAAATTAACGGTTTGCTGTATAGGTGACTTTGGGTACCAAAGGCTATGAACGAATATAAGAGTGGTCCTACATCATTTGTTAGAACACTTGACTCATCTAACATTTAGGCACAAAAGCGGGGTAAGGAACAAATTCGATAGAGATAGATTTTTAATTGTTCAATATAATTGATGAGCCAAAAATTCCATTGTTCCTTAGCCTGGAATGATTAGGTGGAGATCTACAAGATCACGATATCAAAGGTAAGTAAAGTTATGGTCTCTAAACTCTGTTTTGTTTACTTGTTGTTAATTTTATCTTTTTTTGATATTGCTTTAGTAAATTTATTATATCTTGACCTCCTTTACTCCGCTTTGCAAAGTTTAAGATATTCTGGAAAAAAAATCTATAAGTTTTATTTTTTGTGTTTCTCCAAAATCCAAAATTAAACCTGTGAAATACTACAAATCATTTGGAATATTTTTCTGCAAATAGTTTCCGAAATTCTTAACATAGTTGTAATAATTTGATCATAACTTGAACATATTTACTCCAGTTATTGGTTTTCTTAAAGTTTTGGAAAGATAACTGAAAATGCTGCAACTTTACTATTTTGAATTTTCGCTAATTCATTATGAAAAATATTGAAAACTTGCATTCATTGTAGCACAGTACTTGAAAGGTATTTCTGATTTACTTAAACAGGTTGTAGAATTTCAATCATAATTTTTGATCGATTTACTGTTTTGACTTGAAACTAATCTTGATAAGTGGCATTTTTGAATATCTGAAACTTTATTTTGTGCTAAATCAAATTACAGTGCTAAATCAAATTACAGACTTATATCTTTCAAATGGTGGTATCAAATGGACTAATTTTCAAAATAGGAATTTTCAATTTCTTTTGTAGTATTGTTATCTTTATTGTATTGTTCACGGCTAACAAAGTAATGGTTGAAGAAATATTTGTGTCTGCTTTAGTATAAATGTTTTTGCTTTTGACCGATATAAATAGCCTTGCTGAAATTTTTGAAAATCAATTCTAGTGATTTTGAGGAGTAAACATTATTCTTGTGTTCTTACATACCACTATTTGTCATCTTGGTCAATCTAAATACAAGTGGTATCAAACATCATATTGAAATCATATTTGCATTTGGTTGATTATTTTCAACTGATTTTCAACTAGCACGCGTTTTCATAAAAACCTTGCAGAAATTTGATTTTCACATATTTTAAATTTTTTTAAATAATTTGAGTTTTTATTTTGATGAAAATACTCTTGTTTATCTTATCAAGGGAATTGCTCCAGAAAAGATAATTGTTGACTTATTAAACCTTTTTGAAACTTATCAAAATTATTTATAATGTTTGAGAAATTGATGGATAGTGATTAAAATATATTTCGTGACAAGAGGAAGTATAATTTAAAATTTCATGAAAATTAAAAAAAAGTTACAATATTTTTTAAATTACTACTTATTCCATGATCGTTTCTATCACTATCGCCTTTCTTTCAATCCAAACGTCACAATTTAATATAGTGTGTAGAAGTCAATATTTCAAAACAAGGAAACATTCTTTTTGTAAAAAATTATATCCCAAAGTATTCACTCTTATTTCAAAATCCTCAAAGTTATACATGGGTGAATTACTTGAATCTCTATGTACGTGCTTCCATTCTCATTTAAAAGTCCTCACAGTTATGCATGGATAGGGCTCATATTAGAGAGGAATAAACATTCAAGTAGATTCTAATCTCATTTAAATGTCCTTATGATCATGCATGGTTAGAAAATACTTGACAGACATTTTTAAGTAACTACTAACCTCATTTAAAAGTCCGACTAGTTATGCATGATTATAAAGTGCTTAATATTTTTTTTGGTATAATATTTAGAAGGGCGATTCATAAATTACTCCTTTATTGAAAATTCTAAACTAATATCTCAGTATAAAATTTTCCCTAAATCATAATCCTATTATTTCTCTAAAGTTGAATTCGTTTCTAATAAATAAAATATTACGATTTTTGTTTGATAAATTGGAGTTTGTGATATATGTTCCCCTATTGATTTGATTTTACAATTTTAATCAAAATTCATTATATTTTCAATTACTATTATTATTTTTGATGATAACAAAAGAGGAGATGGTTAAGATTTTGCTGACTGAGTAATAACCATACTGATTGTGATAGACCCGACTTCCTATCTCCAGGAAATCGCATCATCTTGAAGAAAGAAAGGGATAGAAGAAGAAAAGAAAGAGAAAGAAGAAAGACAACAACATCAGAGAACTCACAGCGGAACGAATAAAATATAATATAACACATAAAATATTACACAGTATCATAATACATCAGAGTACACAACTTATACAACACATATTAGACAATTATAAACATCTGTCTAACTATACAACTCAAGAATAACAGAAACAGATATAACAAACACAGCGGAACCAATATATATATATCTACATGTGGAAGCCTCCTGCTTCATTTCTCCTCCAGAATTCGTCAAGCAAACCTGAATCACTTGACTACTCATACATAATATGAGTACCCAAGAGTTTAATAAAACAGAAAATAAACACTCGGGTCAGACAGGGGTCTGGTGTGAGTAAACGTTTTAAAAATTGCTTAACTTTAGAAAATTTTTGAAAAGAAAAGGTATCACGTAAGACTTCCCACACATAAACATGGAAAAGTTTTTACCTTACGCTAACCAAAACATTTGATAGGAAATCCAGTGATATTATAATAGTGTCTAGGGTTTTCAAGTAAATATGAAATAGCCGAAATTGTTACATGATTAAATTCCAGCTACTAGCCACAAAAGTGGGTAATACAATCACAACCGTAGGGTCTCGTAGGAAGAATGGGTTTCCATCAATGGCAGGGCTACTGGGGTACCGCCCGTCACAGTACGTGGCCTAGATCACAGGACCGAGGAGTACTCCCACTCCCCTGCAACACAAGGCCGGGACCATTCCTTACTGAACTGTCCCGAACAAGATAACCCCGGCAGTTGTCCGGATCAACCGCCCCACACAGCCGAATAAAAAGGGTCTTCTAGACAGGAGTAAATCTTGCTCTCAAGTGGGGGCTACCCACGAAGCCTTGCTGAACCTCCCCTGTTTTAGCCATTCTCGGTTGATGAGGCTTGATGCTATGATTACCTTTATAGAACACATCTATCTTAGAATGCTCATCGTCTGCCTGACGATGTGCTGAAAGCATTCAATCCATACAAGTTCGTTCTGGGTTCGAACGAAACCGAAGGCACTATCTCGTTGCACTCATTTTGGAATCACCCTCAGAGTCAACGACCATAGCCCTTGCACTCAAAATCTCCATCTCGAACCTATAAGTACTATTCCGTCAACTCATTACGGAATCACCCACAGAGTTATACTAACGTATAGCCCTTACACCTCGAGTCTTCACTTGCTCCACTTGGATTCACGACCTAACGTTTAATTGGAATCGATGTGGTTTTCGGATTCCAAATATGGAAACCCGATCCCGGTCTCACCGAAACCAAACGCCATTTTAATGTCCAAGTTGTACTTAAGGGTTTAAACAGTTTAACTTATATTCAGGATGATATAAACAGATAGATAAATCGTATTACCACAATAGATAATTCATATCAATATTCATCTTCACAAAGCAGTATATCACAAATATCATAGTCATCCAAATCATCCAGTATCAACCAATCACCCAATATCAATCATCCAATATCATTCAACATCCAATATCAATCACTCAATATCAACCATTCAATATTAATCAATCACCCATAGCAGAATTGATTAACTCTTAATAAATTTAATTAACCACTAATTAAATTAAATACTATCCTTTAATCACTTGGATTATTGATTTATTACAAATCAAATTCATTATCATCTCTTAATGAACTTCCTTAATTAATCTTTTTCGATTAATTATCCTTTAATTACATTCAAGTAATTATTCTTAACCATATTCAGTACTTAACCTTTAATTACTATCATTAATTACAATAATTAATGATCCTTTATTTACTTCCATTTATTAATTAACTATAATTAATTACATTAACCTTAATTAATTACAATTAATTAATCATACTTACATTAATCACTTATATTAATCAACCTTGATTAATACCCTCAATCACATTAATTAATGATCCTTATTAATTAATAATTTAATAATTAACTAAATAATTAATTTATAATTAATCATCTTATTAATCTTAAACATTGATTAACAACTTGTAATTACTTATCTTAAATAACTTCTTAATTAATTATATTAATCCTGATTAATTAATTATTTTAATTAATTAATCTTTGATTACTTCATTAAGTAATTATTAATCAATTTAAATTTATAATTATAATTACATTTTAATTAATTACACTTAGTAATTAATCTTGAATTAATCTCATTAATTAATTAATTAATCACATAAATTAATTATCTAAAATAATTAAGTAATTATCTCTAATTACTTCTATTAATAAATCTTAATTACTTCCTTAATTAATTACTTAACAAATAATTGATTACAATATTAAATGATCTTTAATTAATTACTCCATAATTAATTAACTTTAAACAATTATATTGATCAATTCTTAAATTAATAACCTCAAGTGATTCATCCATTAATCACTTCCAATTAATTACTCACATGAGAAATTTCCATTTCTTAATTACTTCCATAAGTAGTTATTAACCATTGATTACTTCATTAAGTAATTACACTTAACTAATCCATAATTAAGTGAATATAAAAATTAAATAAATAATTAACTAATTATTTAAAATTATTTAAACAATTAATTAACTTCTAAATTTAAAGAAAATCTTTAATAAATTAAGATAACCATAAATTTTAAATCAAACTTAACTTATTAACAAAACATGTTCAATACGTATTCTTAAGTTAATTATCCCAATAATTTAACCTTATTTATTTCCATAAATAAATTATTTGAATTAAATCAAGTTTTAACACTTAAACAAATTATTCAATTTAGATTTTCAAAATCACAATCACAACCTTATTTGGAAAATAAGGAATTTAGAAATCAATCAAAATACTTTAATTATCCAATTTAAACATATCTGTTTAAAATGAATTTTGAAAATTTTGTTATTAAAAGTATTACTTCAAAATTTAAAAACTTAGGTTTAATAATTAAATTCAGATGACTCTTTTAAATTTGAATTTTTTTAAAACTTAATCAAGATAATTATTTTCAAAACAAATAACTTAAAACATTTTTAAATTCGAAATATAAATTCAAGTTTCATTTTAAAATAACAAATTAATCCTTAGTTTTCTATTTAAACTTGTCTATAATTTAGTGTTTGATTTTACATTGTTCAACTCGAGTTTATTATACGATCTAGTGTCAATTATAGGTTTAAATTAGCAACTCATATACACAGCACTGAGAACAAACGACAACCCAGTACTCGAGCAAATCACGGCATCAACACGCGACCCTCTCCGAGCTAAACCCAACCCTAACTACCCCGAGTCCAACGCGATAAAAATGCGAGCCAAACTTCGAGTCTCAATCTTCTTCCCCAAAGCTCCACTTCCAGATTCGAGTCGTGCACGCAACAACCTCGTGCACGATGCACCACCATCCAACCCACCTCGACCATCGAGTCGATCGCCGACAAACGCCAAACAACCCCTACAACCATCTCCTCCACTCAGATTCAAGGATGGGTATGCGATTCAAAATTTGACCAACGTGCCAAAATACAGCAGCACCCACGACCCAAAATCCATCCACGGCCATCACTTCGTTGCCGCTTCACCTCGCCGACTCTCCCCATCGAATCGCCATGACCTAGAACAACCTCCACCAAAAAACGAGCAACTCCGGTTCCCAATTCAACACGCTGCAGCCATATAAATCAAACCAAAAACGACGGCATACAAAACCCTATCTCATCCAAATCCCTTCAATCCACTCAATAGAAAAATTATCTTGCATTTTTCCCATAATCATCCATCTACAAGCTAGCCTCGTCCGCAATTTCGAATCAATTACTTGTGTGAACAATCGGCAATTCGCCATAAACCCAAAAACCTTCAAACCCAAAATTCACACCAATATCTCAACTAAAATTTACAATATGCCCATCAAAATTCACGATTTTCCTTCGTGGTTACATGCATGTAATCCAAGTTGGAAATTAAAATAGTTGATTTTTATCAAAATTTAGTTTTCACTGTCCTTTTACAGAAAATTCAACTGAATATTTATTTTAAACTCGTAGAAAGATTTAGTAATGAAGTTTCATGATTCAATCATCTCCATTTTACAAATTACATATTATCAATGAATAAAAATAAGTTATTGAATTTAAAGAGGGATAAGATCAAAATAGCAGAACCTATATTTTAATGTTCAGTCATTCAAACAAACATACTTTCTTGTAACTAATATTCATAATCCAAACCTAATTTTATTGCAGCATACATAACTAACTTCAAATTAGTAAATCTGTTTTAAAATAATTTACTCACCTTAAAGATGATATGCAGAGCACAGAACAGAGCAGATATTGATTTATTCCAGGCCTTGAAATATTAAATCTGGAAAATACTTTAAATTCTTGCTTTGCTGATGAAGTGAATTCCTTTGTATGCTTTTGAATTGAAGTTGTACTTCATGCAGGTTGAATATTCACTTCAATTGCAGGTTTTGGTTGAATTTCAGCTTGAATCTTTTATCCAGAAAATGCATTTGCTTTATGGTTTAAATTCAGATTTTGGTCCAGCATTTACTTTTGGATTTAATTTCAAATTTTGAGAATAAATTTCTGTTTTGAATTAAGTTGAAAAACAAAGTAATGAGAGTGTTATGAAGAAACTAGTTTTCTTCTCAAAATATTTATTAGAATTAAAGAAAATGAAATTCAAAATAAAGACACTTGTCACTTATACTCCTTAATTGACTAACAAGTGTTATTAAGATATGTTAATATGATTACACATGTCATTAAGTATTTTTAAATTGAATTTTATTTAATTTTAAATGTAAATATAAACTTACATATTTACTTACTTTATTGATAAATACTTACATATATGTAAATAAGTTTACTTTTAAAAGAAAATATCCTAAACTAATTACAATATAAATATAATCTTATACATGTATTTAAAAAAAATCTAAAACTTATACATAAACATTTATAACCATTTAAAATTTTAAACATTATAAAAGAAAACAAAACAAAGCTTGTTTAAATCATTTTTAAACTATCTTATTAAAATGAACAATTATCTTATACTTTTGGAAACAGAATGAATTACTCTTTAAATTATCTTTTGAAAAAAATATTATGTTTTAAGACAAAACTTCCATTACAATATTCATTAATATATAATTTATTAATAGATTAAGATTAAATTTCAAACAATTCCAACTTATAACATATACATACATATATATTACAATTTGAAAATTCAATCTTTTATTTAAAACACAAGATATTCCATTCACAATATATATCAAACATATATATATTATAAATAGAGTAAAATTTTATTAGCTTCTGAAAAACAATTCTAACCAATTTTTAAATTGTTAAAAGATATTGATCACACTTACCAGATTAAATATTTGTTATCCTTAATAAGATTAATTTCACCAATTTAAATTAAAATTAGAAAGAAAATTATCAAATCAATTTAATTATTATTACAGATTATTAAATCGTTATTGCCCAAAATTCCGGGTCGTTACACCGATACTCGAGAGTGTTTTTATTATTCAAGAGTTTTTTTGAATTTTTTTTAATCATTTTCAGTTGCACGTATCTATATAGTGGGAGTTTAGTTGTAGGGGAAGCATATAAATAGAGGGAGCTTGAACACATCACATCAAACACATTTATTTAAACTCAAAATCTTAATACATGTTTGTTATCATCGAAAGGGGGAGATTGAAGAATATAATGAATTATGATTTTGTTTGATGATAACAAACATATACATATATATATATATATATATAATCGTTAAATGTGTTTGTTATAGTACTATTTCAATTTCACAAGAATGGATTAGATATTTGCAAAATGAAATAAATGAATCACAATTTTATTTGAATAAATATTTTATTCAAACAAATATTTTATTTCAAATAGTACACATTTAGCTTCCACTATATTTACATTTTCAAATGCAATACAACTTTTACTCTCACTCTCTTATATATAACATTTCTATACACTCTCACATACAATATTAATTCACTCACTTACACCCAATCTCCTTGCTCTAGCCTATGTCCAGTCATCTACTATACTTAACAAATGAACAACCCAATAAAATGTAAGAAGAAACAAACCAAAATTGTGAAAATAAAATTATAACTGTGATTCGATTTTGTCTCAGTTTATGGATTTGTTTTCTCTTCATATTTGGACGAGGACAAATATAAATAAGCACAGACATCCCATGGTATGCACAGTGTATCACTATGAATATTACAAGGCTGAGCCTTGATTCAACCACTCAAATAGTTGCAAAGGTCAAGCCTGAAGGCTCAAATCTATGAAAATGTGCCCAAGGTCATGCCCAAGCCTTCTCGGGCTTAACTTAGGTGCACATGGTCAGGCTGCGATAAGTATATGGAATGTTAAGTGCACATTAACAACCAGCAAAGGCAGAAAGTAGCAAGACATGGTCAAGCAACAGTCTAGTAGTGCAGTAAGGGTACAAGGGAACACAATTAAATCAGACAATGGCAACAAGGCAATCGAAAACTCATAGTAAACCTACGAGTAAGGGCAAGGCCATCAAAATAACTAGCAAGGAGTACAAGTGCACTTCAGTAAGAGCAAATCAGACCTAAGATAGGGACACAAACATACAGATATACACATATATGTATGTGTGTGTGTGTTTGTATATATGTATGTATACATGTATATATGCATCGAAAATTCAGTCATGGCAATAAAAGCAATGGACTAAAAGCGATTATGAACGAAGTGAACATATGAAACAGTTTAAGAATGCACGCGGCTCAAGTCAACATGGTCAAAGACATAACAGGATGATACATATGCATATACATCAATATACACTAGGACTTGAACAAGAACTTAGACAATCATCAAAGTGGATAGGTTCATCAAGTACAAGTGAAAGTGTAGTTCACACAACCAACCGGAGAACACTACTCATCAACATCAGTTGTCAGCAAACCAAAAGGAGAAATATTAATCTCGAGCAGTGTAAGTTAATCTTAGTAAATAATGCAAATTCATGTCAGATGTGGTGAACAAGGCAGAAAGCTCAAAATTCTCAAGTGGCAAAACTAGAAAGTCAACAAATGTGATAAGTATATTCGAAATATATTACGAATGTATATCAGATATTTCAATATTGAAAAAGTCAGAAACACATGGTCGTTCGATCAAAAATCCTCAACCAAAGCTAAAATAGAAAATCATAACTTTGAAATTTCAGAGCCAAAAGTATGTACGGAAAAATAGGAAATCAAGTCCTACATAAACACCCAATTCATTATTGGCAGAATTTTATCGAGATCAATACAAATTGAAAGGGGTCGAAAATCAGTACCAAATACTAATCAAAGAACTCTCAACGAGGAAACAATCGCAACCATAAATCGCCTGACAATTAAATAACGTAAGCATCAAAAAAGTATGGAGGCGATTCAAAGTTTCAAATTCAAAGCGGCAGCTTTCCAGAAATCCTAATTTCAGAACTAGGACAAAAGGAAGCAACGGCATGAAGTGAAAAGGGAGATGGGCGTATGAAAGAAAAGGGCAAACATATTTTGTTTAGGCCATTGTTTATTTTCCTTTGGTAACTTGAACTAGTATCTGTATTTAGGGTTTCGATATTTTTCTTTTATTGTATTTTTGTCTTTAACTTGTTAAGCTCTAATGTTAGCTATGAAACGAACTATGTGGCATAGCTCGAGAATTCGCAACTCTGTGGCTGAGTTATGGAAGGTTTTGAGAGTAAGGTTTAAACAAATTGATAAGAAATAGTTGCAAGTTTACAGAGTCTATAAACGGTCGTTTGTTTAATTATAGCTGAACCTTGGGGTAGCAGTAGGCAGGTTTTATTACAGCTGGATAAATCTGTGTGTAGTTTTTATTTTCGCATTTACTCCGTTATTATCTATGCTGCAATTTTTATTTATCTATGAATTTTTTTTATAAACCCTATCCACTCCCCCTTTAGATTTAGTAAGATCCTACACCTTCTTTGTAGGGATACAAGACTATGTTATGACTTTAAATATTGACTGATAAGATCCATTAAAATGTTGGAATGTTTCGGTGCGACCATACCTTAGAACCGTCTCACTGAAATCAAGTCAGTATCCCCACTCGAGCAAATCACGACATAAGTTGTTTACATAATTTCATTGAATGAGGACTTGTCACATGCTGCCAAACCGAGGCATGTCATGGCAGAACTCATGGAAAAAGTTGCTAAATCATGGAGCAAACACCAAACATTGCTAGAAATGGGAAACTTTGATATGGATATGGTATAACTTGGTGTCACTCCCACAAACAACTCGAGTTGTTCCAAGGAGAATTATTTGGTGGCATGCTTTTTAATGAACTTTGGTTGGTAGTGATGGATGGATAGTGGTGACTTCAATGCGGATTGTAGCATAGTGATGACGATAATCTCAACAGCACCCTACGACAGCCGTGATGGCGGTAGAATTTGAAAGCCCACCTAATTGTGAACTAGATTTGAAAAGGGAAGGGTTGAAGTTGATGATTACAAGGACAAGATGATGAGGATGATGGTAAACTTTGTTGAGGTAATGTCAAAGGTGGTCGTCGAGTTGTTGGAGGTGGTGTCTATTTGGTGATGAACTCCAGAATGGTCAAAGATAGAAGGTGAAGTCGCAAGGAAAAAATAACTTGGTGCTGATAAAAAAGTGAAGAGGAAAAACAGATATCCCTGAGTTTATATAGGTTAGAAAATCATTAAAAGATAATGTCGATACCGATGTGACTTATTTGATTCAATAGTTAAAAAAAGGAGATGTCATACAAGATGAAGTTATACGAGATCTCTAAGATGACGAGAGCCACTACTTAATTCCAAGAAAAAGTTGGTACATGGCTATTTGAAGTAATGAACGGTTATTTTCAAAATAGATGCGATTCTTTAGAAATAACTATTGGCTACCTGGAGATCCTTAGGAACTAAGATGATATCGCCTATCTTGATCCCAAGCATGCTTTGTTTCATAGAAGCATACTTTGGGGGCAAGTTATACCCAATGTTTGAACCATGAAGCTTCTGTGTGAATCTGGATATCAAAGCGAAGATGAAATGGTTCAAGGACTTGCGGACAAGCTTAAAATGGATATGGAGAGTGGCTATAAAAGTCTCAAATTAAAATGTGAAAAGGTGAAGTGCTTAGTACCAACCACAAAAGTGGTTGGCACCGAGATGATTTGTTTATGGGATCTTTGATATTTGTGTGGTGATCGTGGTTTAGAATACTATAGCCATCATATTGGGGTCCAACTCTAAAGGGTAGGTGAACGACTGGACAACTTTGCAAAGAAGAACAAGTTCTATATAAGATAAATTTGATTGCCAGCCATATGATGTAATGGAAAAGTTATGAACTAAGCATGATGGCTTGAAGATATAGATGAGTACAAAGGGAAATATGAATTCCTACACTACTTTGAGATGGTATTGTAGTTGGTACCGACATGATTTTTGGGCACTAAAAGATTTTTTCTCCCTTCTACTTTCTCGAATCTAGATTCTTACATGATCTTCTACGATTTGAAGGCTATGATGGACGATTCTTCTATAAATAGGAGCACTATAGCAACTCAGATAGACTTTTAGACTCTTTTGGCCTTCATCTTCTATTCTCTACTCAACCCTTGTCATAATGAACCTACTTTTGATATTTTAGATTAGAAAATGATTGTAAAATTGATGTACTTGTGATAACTCTAACTCTAATAAGATTAAAGTGGACGTAGGCCTTAGAATTGGCCAAATCACTATAAAATTCATTGTGTTCTTTACTGTTTTTTGTTAATATTCTCAGATCAATCTCGTTTTCATTCGATTAGAGGTATTATGCTAATTTTTGGCTCAGTAGATGCTATTTTGAATTAAAATTATTCAAAAAGGTCAAAAATTTGAAGGCGGGTGATGGAAAATAAAGTGATATTTCATAAAATATAGCCATGATATAAATTTCAAACATAAAACTTAGATAGCACTTTTCGATAGCATCTGGCTTAGAATAACGTTATATAAATTCCTGCTAGATTTACCATATATACAAGTCTTCTAATAACATTTTTCTGCCAAATGCTATGGGAAGTCCTATTATTTTTTTATCTACAACATTAATAATTTCCAATCATTTCCTTCCATTTAAAAATTCAGATTTTTTATATACAAAATTCCTAGAAATTTAAAGTGATACTTTATGTGTTATGTTAATATTCAGAATGTTTTGGAGATTATCAGTGATGTTTTACCAAATCTAAACTATAAGGGGCCAGTAAATACAAACTTCACCTCTATGCCTGTTTGTCCATCTTCGAGTGACTCTTCGACTTCGTTGTATTCCAAGAGATTTACGAACTATATTATAACTCTTTGAAAGCTCATACTCTCGTTTATAATCACATTATCCTAGATTTATCCGTTGTTCACATGTATATCATATTAGTGTATGTCCACTATATAACTTGCCTTGGTGTTGTAACTTCATATTGCTAAACTTCAGCCTGTAGCACTTGTTAGTTAGTAGCATTTTCATATTATTGTTCAAAATATTAAAATCTTGATCTTAACATTTTTAATATATAGGAATATGTCATTATATTTTAAGTCAATGGACTATGGAAGATTTATACTTGATCTTCAAGCCAAACTAAAATACATCATAAGACACTACGATATCACAAGGGTTAAAGGGATTGCATTGAGGCCCTTGGATGCCTCATTAGATATTCTACAAGATTGCTTCTCAAGGAGCATGGAGCTTCTTCCACTTGGGGATCTTCTTTTTTTATTCCTCTCTTCATTAATTTATTCCATTATCGTAACACCAACAACCCACCGCTATACCCATATTATTAAAGAAAATTATAAATAATGTCATCCAATAAGACGGAGAATACGACTTGTAAAGGGCTACCAAATATGAATATATTTTCAAACTAAGACCGACACTTCATACTTACTGTTTTACAGAATCTATGGAACAAAATTTGACGTGTATAATCCCAGTCTAAACTAATAAAAACACCAGTTTCTCAAAATTAGAACAATATATCATATAAAACATTAGTCATAGATCGTGTAGAATAATAAACACCGTATACATATACAAATCGTGAGTCTAAAAAATATAATACTAGACCTACGTAATATATATCTCTTATAAATCACTGTCTCAAAATATACTTCTCATATATAAACACATAAGCCTACACGAGATAAACTAAAAAGTCAAAATGGTTTATCTACCTGCCAGCACACCCATCTAGAAGTCTACATGTCCTGTAACCTAAAAAGTCTCGGCCTGTCTCGAGTATTATAAAATAAACAGGCCAGACTATCTTTAAGTATCCAAAGGGTGAGAATAAGATAACATAATATATAACATATAAATAAATACAAATGTCACATATATAAACAAGTCACTGGAATTTTTTTAACTTGAAACTCATCACAAGACATAAGATTGCTTAAATCACGAAACACAGAATAAGTCACAAAGCCTCAGAATCCATCTCAAGACACATGAATATGATGAAACACAGAAAACTCATAAAACCCAGAATTCCATAAATTCGTAATATCTCAAAATCTAAGAAAAACCAAATCCATACTGATTACAATGATCGTACTCATACCAATTGCAATGATTGTGTTTTTAACGATCATAATGAACATACTCATAACGATCACAAGGATCATGGAAAACATATCAAAAAAAAATCCATATCGATCACAATGATCATACTTGTACCAATCGCAATGCTTGCGAGGACCGTGGAAAAATTTAGGATATATCTTTTAAGAATATATCGGAAAGAGAAAACACTCTAAAGTTCCAAATACTACCACTTTTATTAACCATGAGAACTTAACTAGAATGTCCCTTATTATTTGGTGAAATTCAAGTATTTACTAGAATATAGTAAGTCTCACTCATTGTGGATATCACTGGAGAACATGAACTATATATCTCTTAACGATTTATCACCCTACACAAATGTCAAAGATCAAAAGAGAATACAACCCTAAAGTATTAGATACTTTTCCAAAGGCAATCAAAAGAACTTAACCAAAGCATCTCATACTACCCAGTGAAATTCAAGTATTCGCAAACGGGTTAGTACATTTCACTCAAACATTCTATTCAATGAGTTATACCATATTCGATGAAGTGTCATCTATGAGCAGTTAAACCAATCAATAACACTAAGTCGATTATTAGAACTCCTCATATTATAGAATTAAGGTTCTTAAAATTTAATCTCAAGATATAAAGCCCAAAAATAAAAATTAGAAATCATCAGAAAATAGGCATCGATATCATAAACCAAAACATCAGAATTCAATCAAGTAATTAACCAGAAAAACAAGAGCAAAAGGAGATTTTACTGGCATAACTTAAAACACTCCCAAATCAGCGACAAAATTTGTTGTTTTGATGCTTTACATTCTAAAATTTTGCAAAAATTAAAATATGAAAGTGGTAGATAAAAGTTTAAGCTTTAAAAGTAGAAAAGGATCATCAAATTTGGACTTACGGTTCAAAAGTTATGGCAAAAACAATTCTCATGTTTTAAATTAATTGTCTCTGTCGTTTATTCTCAGGCCAATGACAAAGAAATGCTATTTCGACCTTATAAAACATAAAATAGTACAAAACATAAAACATGAAAATTGTACGGAAAAGTCTATGCTTTCCAGAACATAAAAATTATCGAATTTCAGCTAGTAACGAAAAAGGTACGGCCAAATCGATTTCAGAAATAAAACTTAGAAAATTATACTAAAAACAGAATTGTGATTGTAATTTCAATTCTATTTCAATTCAAATATACGTCAAATATCAAAAAGTAACCGAAGGTGAAATTTTTCCTCATTGAATCTAATTTCGGACCTAAAAGGATTGACTTCAAACGGGTTTAAAATGTATAAGTTATCATTGTTTTACTTCAATACATTTTCCTATTCAATTTCAGCAACCATAGACACATAAAATCATCATTTTAATTCACAATCATTCATTACAATATCAACACAAGCAATCAGAAATTAAAAGTTGATCTTTTTTAGGTTCAACTTACCTTGAATTCACAAATAGGTTTGCTAAGTCTTCTCAATTTTGGAAAACACTCAAATTTTAGCAAGCCTTGGAATCCATACTTCAAACAAAACATAATCAAAACATAGTCCAAACAAAGATAAATGGAGTTAGATGATAGATTAAGGTTGGAATTAAATAGCTTAATTTTGATGAATTTCTCGGAATTTATTTGTATTTTAAATCTACATTTTTATTTGAGCTTGCAAGAAGAAAATGGAAACTTGGTTAATATTTTTAGTTTACCGTAACTCGTAAAAATGAGCATACAGACAAATGAAGAGTATCATTTTTCTTAGTCAAAACTAAATTAGGCTTGGGTTTGAAATAAAACCCAATAGGAGAAATAATTCCTTTCTCAATTTATATATATTTTTACCAAAGGCCCGTTCTTATTATTTTGTGGAACCCAAAATCTATACAACACAATATAAATGCACATCTTTATTATAAACATCATTTAAATGCTAGTTATGTTTTTATATTATCATATTTGATATAAATCCCAAATTCTCTTTTATTATAATAATAATAATAATAATAATAAAAGATTCTAATTAACTGAATATTTTCTTTTCCACCTACATTCAAAATTTTACAATTGCACTACTTTGCAAATACTAATATATGTCAATGATTTAGAAATAATTATTCTAGAATAATTTACCTTTTACAAAAGGATACAAATTCCAACAAATGGCATAAATTCTCCAACTCAAATCATTATTAATTTTATTTAATTAACTCAAAAAAAATCCGGGTTGTTATGCATATCCACTCATGCCTGGTTTCTATGATTCCTTTAGCACCTGTGTCATTATGTACAAGAATATCATTCATTCAAATCTCACTATGGATGAGATTAGCTATCTCTTTAAATAAACGATATGGATATAGCTAACGAAAACTACCTAATTTACTTCCTTCAAATCTATAAGAATCACTTCTTATTAAGAAAATCGGTAAAATTACTATTTTTTAAATCTTCTTTATTTGAAACACCAACCCTTGGACTCACACAAAATTCAACCATACTGGAAAGTTAATTTTGAATTCTAGTTGATGTTATGTTGTACATTGAGGTATATATTCTAATTATCACATCTTCATTCCTGTATAGTTAAACTGAAAAATCTAAAATATCAGGAGACCTATAGTGTTCATATTAATGGTATTCTCAAACTACCAGCAATTGATAGATGATGCAAACTTCTTCTTATCATCGAAATCCTTCTTGAATGTAGATTTACTTCTCCATTAACTTCCTCAAGATCCAAAAAATGCAATCTACCCTCTAAAGAGTGTGGTCGCAACCAAATTTGCCAAGAAAAAGAAACAATATGTAATAAGTGAAAGAGAGGCTACTGGCCTCACAATAAACCAAACACCACCATCTTCTGCCCCAAGGATATATCTTGGACTTAAGTTCCTCATAGTTATGTTCGATATCTGCATATAATTTCTAATTTACAGTTATGACATTTTATTACACTTATAGTCAGTTTTGTCTTTTTTATCTAGCTTATCTCATTTACTTTCACTTAATAGTGGATACTTCTATTGGATGCTTTATCATTAACATAAAAATAAAAAAGAAGCAGCCTGAAGCTAGGGGATTGGCCTTCGAATCTCCTAAACTACCTGATGCTACTAAAAACTCTATTTGCAATTCCCCCACCATTCTTAATGCCTAAAAATAGTTTTATGTCAACAACTAATTCTTATATGCTAATCTTAGATGTTAAAAAAAGGGGTCTTTGGGTGAATAATTGAGAAAACTAAATATATGAACATATATGAAAATTTCACAAGAGAACAATGTCAATATGACATTTAAATAAACAAACATATCATATGAGGGTCAACATTTGTTATCCCATTTTTGGTCAAAACTGGAATATCAACAAATTGGCAAGGATTGATGGATATCAGGATTGGAGATCAGTTGGAATCAAGGCTACGATCGATATCGTCAAAATTTGATTGAACTCCGATCGGGACGAAATTAATTGGAGATGATGATAAGGATTAGGAAAGGCTACGTTTCAAATTTCAGGTTAATCGGAGTTCATATGAAGGAGTTATGATCGATGCAAGGTAGGAAAGGCATGGCTGTTCGAACCCATCGAGGGGTCAAGATGGTGCTCATTTTGAATCCATCAGATTTGAACCCATCAAGGTTTTTGGTCATTTCGAAACCATCAGGTTTGAATCGATCGAAGGCACGGCACATAGGAATTGCTTCGAATCGATAGAGTTCGCATCGATAGGCACAGATTCGATCAATGACTTCGCATCGACCAGGTGTTTGTTCGACTCGATGAAGGACTTCGTATCGATCATCATGGATTCGGATCCATGAAGTTTGCATCGGTTAGGATGGGAAGAAACGGCATGCTTCGAACCGGTACGTTCGTATCGATGGCAGATGGCAACCTAGGCTCCTTCGAATCCATCAGGCAGCTTCGAATCGAACAAATACCCCAATCGATTCGAACGGACACCTTCGAATCCACTACCACAAATCCATGGACTCAACCCAGTAAAACTCGGAGAAAAAGAAGGATTAGACCCAGTAAACTCGGTGACAAAGGTGGATCGACCCAGAGAAATAGCGCCACGTCATCGATACACACGCGCTTTGGATGGATTCGAAGGATGGAGTCGAAGCATGGGTTCGAAGCATGGATTCGGAGGCGACAGGCAACGGACAACCCCAGATTCGAATCCATCATATCTTCCAAACCGTTGATCCAAATGCAATGAAATTTTTACAGGAGCTTACATACATGTTGAAGAATGTTCTCACCAAATTTGAGCTCAATTGGATGATTTCTTGATCGATTCGAATGGAGTTCGAACCAATCCCAAAGTGGGCCCAACTTCCCGAGGCATGGCGCGTGGGCCCTCCTCACGTGCTAGAAGAGGTCTACCGGATTTTTAGGAGAAATATCGGCCTCCTACGCCTATAAATAGAGCCCCTGGTCATTCAGAAAAGGGGTTGGAGAATTTGAAGAAAGAAAGCACGCCCGGACGCTGCCAGAATCACTTCATAACATCATTATTGTTATTTATTTCAAGTTTTGGACTTTGTAACTGTTGTAATCATCTGTAATCATCAAGGATAATCAATAAAAGGATAAAAAACTTTGGAGTAGACGTAGGCCGGAGATAGCCGAACCACTATAAAACTTGTGTCTCTGTTCTTTAATTTTGGGATTGCTATTTAATACCTGCTGGGATCTGAGATTTGTGTTTGAATATCATTGATTTGTATTCATACACTGGTGCTTTCACGGTATTCGGGGTTTGTGACCAATTTTGGCCCAAACACTTTGGTGCTTTCACTGAGAAAGACTAGCACCCGCTACATCGGATTTGAAGATTGGATTTAAAGAAGTATGAGGAGTTTCGGTCTGAAGGCAATGACTAGACAAAATAGTAGAAGGCAAAGGGCTGAGAGAAGCCAACAGGAAGGAAGTCAACAAGCATCCTCCGGAGCTGGGGAAGGACAGGCTTCAATCTACATAACTCGGGATGTGATATCCCGGAAATTTTAGCAATATCAATTTAATAATCTGTAATTAAAATTAAATTGATTTGATAAAATTTTGTTAATAAAATTTACTTGATTTAATAATTCAATTAAATAAATGTTTAATTGATGAATTTTATCTTTTAAAAGCTAATAAAATGATTTCCTATTTATAATGTATGTATATATATTTATATATATATATATTGTAAATGGATAAGTTTTGAATTGAAATTAATTAACAAATAAAATCTTGTTTTAAATCCTAATAATTCATTTTGATAATTTGAATTGTATAAGTAAATTTAAAATACACTTTTATATATAAACATTGTTTCATTTAAATAAGTTAAATAAGATAAGTGATATGTAATTTATAATTTCTTTTATAAATGATTTAAATTGAATAAATATGTTATTTTTAAATAATAATAATAATAAATGTGTAATTATAGATATGTTTTAAAAGACAATATTATTATTTTTAAAATTAAGTATGTTAATATAAATTAGTTTTAACCTTTGATTTTGAATGTATGAATAAAATTTGAACTTGAATTTATTTTGAATTCAAATAAATTAACATATATGAATAACCATATTTAAATTATGTAAGCAAGTTTTCACTTTTATATAAATTGTTTCATTTCTTTTTCTTTAAAAAGAAATGCATAAACATTTTAAAAATGAAGATAAAATATATATACATGTATTTGATAAATAAAGAAAAGAGGATTTCATTAAATAAAAAAACAAATTAAAAATAAGTAACATGTGTATAATAACAAATGTTAACATTTTAAGCAACTAAAGGGACAAGTGTTGGCATATTAGTATGAGTTGAGACAAGTGTCCTTTTATTTTTAATTTTTCTTTTAATTTACAAATAAATCATTTTTATCTTACATAAAAACATGTTTTTCTTCATACTCATTTTTTTTTTCTAATGTTCATTTTCTTCTAAGAAAAGATCTCAGCTGAAAACAAACCAATAACAATTTCTCAAAACCAAATCAATATCTTCAATCCACTCCACAAACAAATCAGAAATTCTTCTTCAAACAAAAAGCTTACCAGTATATTTTTCAAATCTGTTCTCCATAATCTAATCAGTAAACCCCTCTTAAAACAAAAGCCTGCAACTCAGTTTTTAATTCCAGAAGCATGCAAACCCTTCTTCATTCAAAAGTAAATTGAAAACCTGCCTGCATTTTTGTTCAATACTGAGCATCTGCATTTCAAAATTGAGAGAAACAAACATGCATGCATCTGCAAGTCTTCAAACCCAAGTATTTTCAAATTAAATCTGGGTTTAGCCTCTGCATTTCCACATTCTGGAAATTTAAAAAAACAAGCTTGCCTGCATCCTGTAATCCCATTCAAAATGAAGTCTGCATTCTTTTAAAAACCTGGGGATGGAAAATGAAACCTGGGAATCAAGCCATTAAAGCATGCAACTGCAAATTTAAAGCCTTTTCAAATGTAAAGATTCAAATGCATATGGAGTTAGGCCTGCATACAAGTCTTTAACAGCAAGCTTCTCAAATTTTATAATGAGTAATGAAGTCATGGCATTTCAGTTTTAAAAAGGGTTTCAAAAGCAACTTCAAATCTGGCCTCTGTTTTATGAATGCCTGGTGAGTAATTATTTTTTTTAAATTTAAATAAAAATGGTTGCTTAAATAGGTAGGTTGTTTATGCTATTTGAAATGTTTGATGATTTGTTTATCTATGCTTATGATTTTAAATATATTACTGGATACATGCACATATATGTTTGAATGTATGAGACTGTGCTTCTTTTGATTTTAGTTCCAGAATTCTGTTTCTAAATAAAGCTTAAAGGAAAATTTCTTTTGCTTTAGTTGAATACTTTGTTAAAACCAGAAATTATTATGTTAAAGATGTTACAGTTTAGTTTTAAACTTATCAAGTCAAAACACAAAATGTGTAATCTACTCTGTAAAATGTTGAAACATCAGAGTATAATTAATAAACTTGAAAATTCAAACCTTATAGATGTTAAATGCAGTATTGAAAACTGATAACCTAAACAAAATAATGATTTTTAGAACTAAAATCATATTGATTAGCTAGAAGTTGAGACTGCAGTTCTTAGTGGAACAGAAATTGGGATTTTAGCTAACTCTGGTGATTAAGATAATTTGAGTATTTGGAATTCTTGGGGATGGTAGAGCAGTGATCAGGGAATGTGGCAAAAATGTCAGAGGGATGAATAGGTCATGGTGGAGGAGATGGGAAGTGGATGAAGTCTCTAAACCTAGTTTTGAGCAGTTTTATAATTTTGAATCATTACGGTCCTCTGGTAGATCGAGTTCGATGAAACTCTGGGGGAAAGAAGCTAGGGCATGGAAGAGGGTATGGCCAGAGCCGCCGGTGATCTGGTGGTCAGTGGTGGTAGTACGAGACGATTTCAGGTTTTGGGGTTTGAAGTTTATGCTGTTACCAGGTTTGTATTTGGAAGGAGGAACTCGATTTCGATTTCGAAGGGGAGGTGAGTTTGTGATGATCGTATTGGGTTCCAGGGATGGATGTTGACTTGCTGGAAGATTTGGTGATGGTCAGAGGTGGCTACAGCCACCGTGCATATGCACGGTGAAGAAGAAGTATCAGTGGGGGGGATTTGGGTTTGCTGTGTTAGTTTGTACTCGAGTTATACTCGGGTGAAAACGAATTTTGCTCGAAGTAGAAGAAGATTTTACTCGAAGTAAAATGGTGGGGTACTCGGGTATCCCCTGTTATTACAGGTTTCACTGAAACCTGTAAATATTTCCAATTCAGTTTGTTTTAAAACTAAATACAGGGTTTTGAAACAGAATTTAAGTCAAAATTAAATTTGAATTTCAAATGAGACTTGAATCCAGTTTGAAAATTTTAAATTTAAACTTTGGGGCAAAGATGTTTAAACAACTTCAAAGAGATTAAATATTTTAATTTTGAATAAAGCTTTAATTATAAGTAGAGATTCAAACATGAGTTTAAATCTGAAAATCAAACTCAATCTTGAAACAATGTTTGAGAATTAAGGAAGTTTTAAAAGAAATTTAAATGTTTAAACAAAATGGGCTGTTCAAACACATTTAAATATGATTTGTATTTTAAATGAATTTGGAGTTTAAATTTCTTATAACTTCTTTTATAAAATAAGAATAAAGCTTTAAAAGATTTTAGAATGTTTTATAAACTTTGTTTAAGTTAAGTTTGTTTTCTTTTTAATTTTTAAATTTAAAAATATAATTTGGAAACAATTTTGAGTTAACTGTTTTAAGTTACTTTATGTATGATAAAGTAACCATGAATAAGTAATGTTTTATTTTAAAATGTAAATTTAATGATATTCGTTTCATTAAATTAGCAAGATAATTTAAATAATGTAATTAATTAATTTGTTTAATTAATTAAAGATTTGAAATAAATTAATTAAGGTTAATTAATTTGGTAATTAATTTAAGTTAATTACTTAAGAAAGGTAATAAAGAATTTAATGATAAGTTAATGAAGGTCATTAACTTATGATTATTTATTAATTAATTAATGTAATTAATTTTGATAATTAATTGGATTAATTAATTTAAATAATAAATTAGGAATTTAATTAAGTATGATTACTTTATGAAAATAATTAAAGATATTAATTACTCTTTGTAATTAATTTATTAATTGGATTAATTTAAATTAATTAATTAAGTTTAATTAATTTAGAATAATCATTTGATTGATAAGTAATCAATGAAGTATAATTACTTAAAGAAGTAATTAAGATAAGTAAATTACTGGAGGTAATTAATTAAAGTTATAAAGAGTTTTGGGAAATTAATTACTTGTGTAATTAATATGAAAGGTAATTTTTTTTATGAAGTGATTAATAATTAATTACTTATTGTAATTAATCTAAGCATTTATTAATTAAGTTATTTGAATAATTAAGTGATGTAATTAATTTAGAGTAATTAATTACTAATAAGATTAATCAAGATAAATAAATCAATATAATTAATTATTGAATGTAATTAATTTAGAAGTAATTAATTCAATGTTGATTAAGGATCATTAATTAATATGATTAATGATATAATTAAGGATTAATTAATTAGGATTAATTAATCTAATGGGAAGTGATTAAGGAAGTAATTAATTAATGTAATTAATTAATTAATGAAGTAATTAAAGGTTAATTACTGATTGTGGTTAGGGATAATTAATTTGTGAAATTAATTAAAGATAATTACTTGAATGTAATTAAGGGATAATTAATCAAGAGTGATTAATTAAGGTAAGTAATTGAGGATAATTATTTAATTGATTGATAATAAATTAAGGGTTAAGTAAGCAAGTTTTAAATGGTGAAGTAATTAATTTAATTCATTTTAAATTAATTAAAGATAAGTAATTAATTTAATTCATTTTAAATTAATTAGAGATAGAAGTAATTAATTTAATTCATTTTAAATTAATTATATATGATGTGATTATGGATCTTGCTTATGAATGGATGATTTGGTTTGACTTGAATGGTTTGAATCTCAGATATGAGATTAGTATTTTGTGATATGGATGCATTGTTTGCATTGTGTTGATGGTATGAGTTATCTATGGATGATGATAATGTAGATTATCAAGTTATGATGATAATATAGATTACTTGTTTATGATAATATTGTTGATTATCTATTATGATGATGTGAAGTATCTATCTGTGTGTATATTGATAGTTTAAATTGAATTGTTTTAAACTTAAAACAACTTGGACCTAAAAGACACGCATTGGATTTCGATGAGACCGGGATCGGGTTTCCATATCTGGAATCCGAAAACCACATCGATTCCAGTTAACGTTAGGTCGTGAATCTAAGTGAAGCAAGTGAAGACTCGAGGTGTAAGGGCTATACGTCAGTATAACTCTGTGGGTGATTCCGTAATGAGTTTGACGGAATAGTGCTTATAGATTCGAGATGGTGAATCAGAGTGCAAGGGCTATGGTCGTTGACTCTGAGGGTGATTCCAATAATGAGTGCAACGAGATAGTGCCTTCGGTTTCGTTCGAACCCGGAACGAACTTGTATGGATTGAATGCTTTCAGCACATCGTCAGGCGGACGATGAGCATTCTAAGTGATATGTCCTATAAAGGTAATCGTAACCTCAAGCCTCATCAACCGGGAATGGCTAAAACAGGGGAGGTGCAGCAAGGCTTCGTGGGTAGCCCCCACTTGAGAGCAAGATTTACCCCTGTCTAGAGGTCCCTTTTATTTCGGCTGTGTGGGGCGGTTGAATCGCGACAACTGTCGGGGTTGTCTTGTTCGGAACTGTTCAGTAAGGAACGGGTCCGGCCTTGTATTGCAGGGGAGTTAGGGTGGCTCCTCGGTACGGTGATCTAGGCCACGTACTGTGACGGGCGGTACCCCAGTAGCCCTGCCATTGTATGGAATCCAAAATCCAATAAGTGCCAACGGTTTTGATTGTATTACCCACTTTTGTGGCTAGTAGCTGGAATTTAATAGATGTAACAATTTCGGCTATTTCTTATTTATTTGAAAACCCTAGACACTATTATAATATCATCGGATTTCCTATCAAATGTTTTGGTTAGCGTAAGGTAAAAACTTTTCCATGTTTATGTGTGGGAAGTCTTACGTGATACCTTTCTTTTCAAGGTTTTTCAAAGTTAAGCAACTTTAACCTGTTACTCACACCAGACCCATGTCTGACCCGGAGTTTATTTTTGTTTTTCATAAACTCTTGGGTACTCAAATTTTTACGAGTAGCCAAGCGATTCAGGTTAGGATTCAGGATTAGCTTTGACGAATTGTGGAGGAGCAATGGAGCAGGAGGCTTCCGCGTTGTAGATATAATAGTCCGCTGTGTTTAGTATCTCTGAGTTATTTGTGATGTTGTATTGAGTTGTAAATACTAGACAGGTGTTTATAACTGTCTAGTATATGTGATGTGTATGCTGTGTATCTCTGATAGATATTGTATATTATGTAAATACTTTTGATTATTAATATAATTTATTCGTTCCGCTGTTTAGATTCTGATGTGTTGTTTCTTCTTTCTTCTCTTTCTTTCTATTCTCTATCCCTTTCTTTCTTATTAGCGATGCAACTTCCTGAAGATAGGAAGTTGGGTCGTTACAGTGGTATCAGAGCTTTAGGTTGAGTGAATACCTAGGCTCTGTAATGGTGTCTATCTTGAGAGAGCGTATTTTTAGTTTTGATATATATCTATATATATTTATTATTTCTACCTATCTGTTGGGTTACCTGTTCAGGTATTCCAATATAGGTTATAAAGGTAGATAAGGTAGTGGTGTGTGTAACACGATGACTACCATTGGTTGGAGTTTGAATGTTTGAGGTTGGAAGTGTATTTGTTGAGACTGTAGACCTAATACCGTCTCAAGTGAGTTATGCAGTGTGTAGAGATTTCATCGATCCCTGAAGGTAACCTGTTGAGGTTCAGAGTTCATCTTTGAAGATGGATGAGTAGAGTTTGGATCGATTTGTTGGCAGAAGTGTGTGATGGTATTTTGATAACTCAGGAAGTGGTAGCTGCGTGATGAGATGCAGTGACATTGGATTGTATCCGAAGATGTTTTCTTTGGAACAAGTTAAGAAGGTGTGTCTGCTTTGGTGATGTGGCTGAGTTCAGCTAGATGTTTGTGTTTGGCTTTGAGGTCCGGGTTTCTCGAAGAACTTCAGCTGAAGAAGATTTGGCATTGGAATCAGCAGTGCAACTCGGAGTGTCTTTGTTGGCAGAAGTTGACTGGCTGAGTAGTTTATGAAGTAGGAATTCAGAAGCAGCAGAGTGGACCCAATACTTTATTGGATTGGCTAATTAAGAGTAAGTTGTTCTGATTGGTAAAGAGAGAACAGTTTTATTTGGGAATCGGTCTTTATTGATCGCAAAAGTGACTTGCGATAGGTTGAGTGTTCTTTTGAGGCATTGAAGGATTTCTTGTGATAGTGTTTGGTGAATCAACTCAGGATAGATCAGAGTTGTGCAGCGGAAGCAATTTGAGAATGTTTCTGTTTGTCTTTTCCTAGAAGAAGTGAGTTTGTTCTTCTGATGTTTGAAGAGTAGAGTTGGTGATCTTAGTCTTGTTTGATCTTGAGGAGATCGTTATGTTGGATTGTTTTTGGTCCTGCCTGTTTCTTTTGGGATATCAGCAAGAGTTAAACCGATCAATTTGGATGTAGGTAGCCCAGGATCGTTAGAAGATTTTGTGGTTAAGAGACGAAGGAATTTGGATTCCGGAGTCGGAGATTTGATTTGGTTAAGTTTTCTCCGATCCAGGGAGCTATAAGTTTTGGGTGAGTCTGAGAAGCTAGCTCCAAAGTGTTTTGGGATCTCTTTTGTGATTTGGTTGGATTGGTGTTTAGTTTTCAAGAATTGAATTGACAGTTGGATAATTGGGATTCAGTGAGTTTCACGTATCTCTGAGGGAGTACGTGTATGAGTTATCTCTGGAAATGGAACCAGCTGTTCAGGAGGGTTTGGTTGTTGGGTCAGACTCGTCCGTAGTCTGATATGTTGTTTAGTTCTGTAGATCTAGATGAGTGGAAGCTCTATAGCTTCGTAGTTTTGATTGTTTAGATTCTGTAGGGCGAGTATCCCGGTATATATATATACTTGGGGAAACTCGAGAAAAATTTATCCAGAATTTTATCTGGATAATTAAATTTGTTTGATTAGATAAATTGGTTGCTATGGTTGTTAGCATATGATTGATGTATGCTTTTGATTTAAAATTTAAAATTTTAAATGGGTTATTAAATTACTTTTGCTTTTAAATTTCGGGGACGAAATTCTTTTAAGGGGGGAGGAATGTGATATCCCGGAAATTTTAGCAATATCAATTTAATAATCTGTAATTAAAATTAAATTGATTTGATAAAATTTTGTTAATAAAATTTACTTGATTTAATAATTCAATTAAATAAATGTTTAATTGATGAATTTTATCTTTTAAAAGCTAATAAAATGATTTCCTATTTATAATGTATGTATATATATTTATATATATATATTGTAAATGGATAAGTTTTGAATTGAAATTAATTAACAAATAAAATCTTGTTTTAAATCCTAATAATTCATTTTGATAATTTGAATTGTATAAGTAAATTTAAAATACACTTTTATATATAAACATTGTTTCATTTAAATAAGTTAAATAAGATAAGTGATATGTAATTTATAATTTCTTTTATAAATGATTTAAATTGAATAAATATGTTATTTTTAAATAATAATAATAATAAATGTGTAATTATAGATATGTTTTAAAAGACAATATTATTATTTTTAAAATTAAGTATGTTAATATAAATTAGTTTTAACCTTTGATTTTGAATGTATGAATAAAATTTGAACTTGAATTTATTTTGAATTCAAATAAATTAACATATATGAATAACCATATTTAAATTATGTAAGCAAGTTTTCACTTTTATATAAATTGTTTCATTTCTTTTTCTTTAAAAAGAAATGCATAAACATTTTAAAAATGAAGATAAAATATATATACATGTATTTGATAAATAAAGAAAAGAGGATTTCATTAAATAAAAAAACAAATTAAAAATAAGTAACATGTGTATAATAACAAATGTTAACATTTTAAGCAACTAAAGGGACAAGTGTTGGCATATTAGTATGAGTTGAGACAAGTGTCCTTTTATTTTTAATTTTTCTTTTAATTTACAAATAAATCATTTTTATCTTACATAAAAACATGTTTTTCTTCATACTCATTTTTTTTTTCTAATGTTCATTTTCTTCTAAGAAAAGATCTCAGCTGAAAACAAACCAATAACAATTTCTCAAAACCAAATCAATATCTTCAATCCACTCCACAAACAAATCAGAAATTCTTCTTCAAACAAAAAGCTTACCAGTATATTTTTCAAATCTGTTCTCCATAATCTAATCAGTAAACCCCTCTTAAAACAAAAGCCTGCAACTCAGTTTTTAATTCCAGAAGCATGCAAACCCTTCTTCATTCAAAAGTAAATTGAAAACCTGCCTGCATTTTTGTTCAATACTGAGCATCTGCATTTCAAAATTGAGAGAAACAAACATGCATGCATCTGCAAGTCTTCAAACCCAAGTATTTTCAAATTAAATCTGGGTTTAGCCTCTGCATTTCCACATTCTGGAAATTTAAAAAAACAAGCTTGCCTGCATCCTGTAATCCCATTCAAAATGAAGTCTGCATTCTTTTAAAAACCTGGGGATGGAAAATGAAACCTGGGAATCAAGCCATTAAAGCATGCAACTGCAAATTTAAAGCCTTTTCAAATGTAAAGATTCAAATGCATATGGAGTTAGGCCTGCATACAAGTCTTTAACAGCAAGCTTCTCAAATTTTATAATGAGTAATGAAGTCATGGCATTTCAGTTTTAAAAAGGGTTTCAAAAGCAACTTCAAATCTGGCCTCTGTTTTATGAATGCCTGGTGAGTAATTTTTTTTTTTTAAATTTAAATAAAAATGGTTGCTTAAATAGGTAGGTTGTTTATGCTATTTGAAATGTTTGATGATTTGTTTATCTATGCTTATGATTTTAAATATATTACTGGATACATGCACATATATGTTTGAATGTATGAGACTGTGCTTCTTTTGATTTTAGTTCCAGAATTCTGTTTCTAAATAAAGCTTAAAGGAAAATTTCTTTTGCTTTAGTTGAATACTTTGTTAAAACCAGAAATTATTATGTTAAAGATGTTACAGTTTAGTTTTAAACTTATCAAGTCAAAACACAAAATGTGTAATCTACTCTGTAAAATGTTGAAACATCAGAGTATAATTAATAAACTTGAAAATTCAAACCTTATAGATGTTAAATGCAGTATTGAAAACTGATAACCTAAACAAAATAATGATTTTTAGAACTAAAATCATATTGATTAGCTAGAAGTTGAGACTGCAGTTCTTAGTGGAACAGAAATTGGGATTTTAGCTAACTCTGGTGATTAAGATAATTTGAGTATTTGGAATTCTTGGGGATGGTAGAGCAGTGATCAGGGAATGTGGCAAAAATGTCAGAGGGATGAATAGGTCATGGTGGAGGAGATGGGAAGTGGATGAAGTCTCTAAACCTAGTTTTGAGCAGTTTTATAATTTTGAATCATTACGGTCCTCTGGTAGATCGAGTTCGATGAAACTCTGGGGGAAAGAAGCTAGGGCATGGAAGAGGGTATGGCCAGAGCCGCCGGTGATCTGGTGGTCAGTGGTGGTAGTACGAGACGATTTCAGGTTTTGGGGTTTGAAGTTTATGCTGTTACCAGGTTTGTATTTGGAAGGAGGAACTCGATTTCGATTTCGAAGGGGAGGTGAGTTTGTGATGATCGTATTGGGTTCCAGGGATGGATGTTGACTTGCTGGAAGATTTGGTGATGGTCAGAGGTGGCTACAGCCACCGTGCATATGCACGGTGAAGAAGAAGTATCAGTGGGGGGGATTTGGGTTTGCTGTGTTAGTTTGTACTCGAGTTATACTCGGGTGAAAACGAATTTTGCTCGAAGTAGAAGAAGATTTTACTCGAAGTAAAATGGTGGGGTACTCGGATATCCCCTGTTATTACAGGTTTCACTGAAACCTGTAAATATTTCCAATTCAGTTTGTTTTAAAACTAAATACAGGGTTTTGAAACAGAATTTAAGTCAAAATTAAATTTGAATTTCAAATGAGACTTGAATCCAGTTTGAAAATTTTAAATTTAAACTTTGGGGCAAAGATGTTTAAACAACTTCAAAGAGATTAAATATTTTAATTTTGAATAAAGCTTTAATTATAAGTAGAGATTCAAACATGAGTTTAAATCTGAAAATCAAACTCAATCTTGAAACAATGTTTGAGAATTAAGGAAGTTTTAAAAGAAATTTAAATGTTTAAACAAAATGGGCTGTTCAAACACATTTAAATATGATTTGTATTTTAAATGAATTTGGAGTTTAAATTTCTTATAACTTCTTTTATAAAATAAGAATAAAGCTTTAAAAGATTTTAGAATGTTTTATAAACTTTGTTTAAGTTAAGTTTGTTTTCTTTTTAATTTTTAAATTTAAAAATATAATTTGGAAACAATTTTGAGTTAATTGTTTTAAGTTACTTTATGTATGATAAAGTAACCATGAATAAGTAATGTTTTATTTTAAAATGTAAATTTAATGATATTCGTTTCATTAAATTAGCAAGATAATTTAAATAATGTAATTAATTAATTTGTTTAATTAATTAAAGATTTGAAATAAATTAATTAAGGTTAATTAATTTGGTAATTAATTTAAGTTAATTACTTAAGAAAGGTAATAAAGAATTTAATGATAAGTTAATGAAGGTCATTAACTTATGATTATTTATTAATTAATTAATGTAATTAATTTTGATAATTAATTGGATTAATTAATTTAAATAATAAATTAGGAATTTAATTAAGTATGATTACTTTATGAAAATAATTAAAGATATTAATTACTCTTTGTAATTAATTTATTAATTGGATTAATTTAAATTAATTAATTAAGTTTAATTAATTTAGAATAATCATTTGATTGATAAGTAATCAATGAAGTATAATTACTTAAAGAAGTAATTAAGATAAGTAAATTACTGGAGGTAATTAATTAAAGTTATAAAGAGTTTTGGGAAATTAATTACTTGTGTAATTAATATGAAAGGTAATTTTTTTTATGAAGTGATTAATAATTAATTACTTATTGTAATTAATCTAAGCATTTATTAATTAAGTTATTTGAATAATTAAGTGATGTAATTAATTTAGAGTAATTAATTACTAATAAGATTAATCAAGATAAATAAATCAATATAATTAATTATTGAATGTAATTAATTTAGAAGTAATTAATTCAATGTTGATTAAGGATCATTAATTAATATGATTAATGATATAATTAAGGATTAATTAATTAGGATTAATTAATCTAATGGGAAGTGATTAAGGAAGTAATTAATTAATGTAATTAATTAATTAATGAAGTAATTAAAGGTTAATTACTGATTGTGGTTAGGGATAATTAATTTGTGAAATTAATTAAAGATAATTACTTGAATGTAATTAAGGGATAATTAATCAAGAGTGATTAATTAAGGTAAGTAATTGAGGATAATTATTTAATTGATTGATAATAAATTAAGGGTTAAGTAAGCAAGTTTTAAATGGTGAAGTAATTAATTTAATTCATTTTAAATTAATTAAAGATAAGTAATTAATTTAATTCATTTTAAATTAATTAGAGATAGAAGTAATTAATTTAATTCATTTTAAATTAATTATATATGATGTGATTATGGATCTTGCTTATGAATGGATGATTTGGTTTGACTTGAATGGTTTGAATCTCAGATATGAGATTAGTATTTTGTGATATGGTTGCATTGTTTGCATTGTGTTGATGGTATGAGTTATCTATGGATGATGATAATGTAGATTATCAAGTTATGATGATAATATAGATTACTTGTTTATGATAATATTGTTGATTATCTATTATGATGATGTGAAGTATCTATCTGTGTGTATATTGATAGTTTAAATTGAATTGTTTTAAACTTAAAACAACTTGGACCTAAAAGACACGCATTGGATTTCGATGAGACCGGGATCGGGTTTCCATATCTGGAATCCGAAAACCACATCGATTCCAGTTAACGTTAGGTCGTGAATCTAAGTGAAGCAAGTGAAGACTCGAGGTGTAAGGGCTATACGTCAGTATAACTCTGTGGGTGATTCCGTAATGAGTTTGACGGAATAGTGCTTATAGATTCGAGATGGTGAATCAGAGTGCAAGGGCTATGGTCGTTGACTCTGAGGGTGATTCCAATAATGAGTGCAACGAGATAGTGCCTTCGGTTTCGTTCGAACCCGGAACGAACTTGTATGGATTGAATGCTTTCAGCACATCGTCAGGCGGACGATGAGCATTCTAAGTGATATGTCCTATAAAGGTAATCGTAACCTCAAGCCTCATCAACCGGGAATGGCTAAAACAGGGGAGGTGCAGCAAGGCTTCGTGGGTAGCCCCCACTTGAGAGCAAGATTTACCCCTGTCTAGAGGTCCCTTTTATTTCGGCTGTGTGGGGCGGTTGAATCGCGACAACTGTCGGGGTTGTCTTGTTCGGAACTGTTCAGTAAGGAACGGGTCCGGCCTTGTATTGCAGGGGAGTTAGGGTGGCTCCTCGGTACGGTGATCTAGGCCACGTACTGTGACGAGCGGTACCCCAGTAGCCCTGCCATTGTATGGAATCCAAAATCCAATAAGTGCCAACGGTTTTGATTGTATTACCCACTTTTGTGGCTAGTAGCTGGAATTTAATAGATGTAACAATTTCGGCTATTTCTTATTTATTTGAAAACCCTAGACACTATTATAATATCATCGGATTTCCTATCAAATGTTTTGGTTAGCGTAAGGTAAAAACTTTTCCATGTTTATGTGTGGGAAGTCTTACGTGATACCTTTCTTTTCAAGGTTTTTCAAAGTTAAGCAACTTTAACCTGTTACTCACACCAGACCCATGTCTGACCCGGAGTTTATTTTTGTTTTTCATAAACTCTTGGGTACTCAAATTTTTACGAGTAGCCAAGCGATTCAGGTTAGGATTCAGGATTAGCTTTGACGAATTGTGGAGGAGCAATGGAGCAGGAGGCTTCCGCGTTGTAGATATAATAGTCCGCTGTGTTTAGTATCTCTGAGTTATTTGTGATGTTGTATTGAGTTGTAAATACTAGACAGGTGTTTATAACTGTCTAGTATATGTGATGTGTATGCTGTGTATCTCTGATAGATATTGTATATTATGTAAATACTTTTGATTATTAATATAATTTATTCGTTCCGCTGTTTAGATTCTGATGTGTTGTTTCTTCTTTCTTCTCTTTCTTTCTATTCTCTATCCCTTTCTTTCTTATTAGCGATGCAACTTCCTGAAGATAGGAAGTTGGGTCGTTACACGGGATGAAATGGAGGCTATGGAAAATTCTTTGCAAGAGAGATTATTGAAGAGCCAACAGGAAATGATGCAGACTTTCCTCGAGCAAATGAGAGCTGTAGGGATGCAGAACTTAGGAACAGCCACAGCCACGGTGGATGCAGAACAAGGAACTAGGGTTGTGGAACCCAACGGAGGACGGGATGCGGAGCCAGAGGGCAATCAACAAGGGCTTGGGAGCAGGCCCACAGGATCCAACACAGGAGGACCTTTGGAAGGAGTTCAACAGGCTAGAGCTAACGTTGCTGCTAGTGAACCACACGAGGAATATGTGCCAGAGTTCCCTCGGGGGCATGGAGGGCAACCCCCAACAGACAATATCGGATTAGTGGAAATCATCAGAAGAACTGTGCGAGGTGGTTTGTCTAACGGAGACTTGGAAGGAGTGAATAGGAGTCCATTTTCTCGGGAAATAAGGATGGCTCAGAATCCACCTAAGTTTAAGCTACCTAGCATGGAGGTTTATGATGGCAAGGCAGATCCAACAGATCACTTGATGAGGTACACCAGACACATGGAGGTTCTGGGGGTATCGGAGGAAGTGATGGCTCGATGCTTCCCTTTATATTTGACGGAATTAGCTGCAATGTGGTTTAGGCAGCTGGGAGAAGGATCTATAAGGACTTGGTGGGAATTGGTAGAAAAGTTTTTGGGACAATTTCGGGTTCACGTCAAAAGGCCGAAGAATGTGATGACATTAACATCGGTGAAGCAAAGGATGGATGAATCGCTTAGAGCTTTTCTAACTCGATTCAGTGCGGCAGTCGCTTCGGTGGATCGGCCTGATCCATCGATGGTTTTAATGGCAGCAGTATCAGGAGTCAGGGAGGACTCGGATTTTAAGGTGTCTCTGATACGAGATCCCCCACAGGATCTCGACGAATTCTTTCACGAGGCAGAAAGGTTCCTTCGGCAGGAAGATGCGAGTACGGATTTAAAGGTGCAAAGGGTTAATGCCACTCAGGATGTAGGACCATCCAGGAAAGGTTTGGACAAAGACAAAGGGAAAAGGAAGTTGGACGATGATTCTGGAAACGCTAAGAAGCGATGGAAGGATCCAAAGTATTCCACATACACAGGATTGAACGAGACGCTGGAGCGGATATACCTGGATACTCGGAATCGCCTTCCTTACCGGAGGCCGGCTAGGAGAGAACCATCAGAACGGGAAAGGACATCAGGAAGGCACTGCCTCTTCCATGATTTAGATGGACACGATACCAACAGCTGCAGGCACTTAAAGGATATAATCGAGGAGCATGTAAGGAATGGACAGTTACAGCAATATGTCGGAACTCGGAATGCAGCAGTGGAGCAGAAGCAACCACCGACAACCTCACGCCGTGATGATGTGAGGCCCAGGGATGATGGTCGATTGATCATCCACTGATCAGGATAATGTGAAATAAGTAGCAAACTGCTGGCAAGCAACTAAGTCATTTACACATGCATGGGGACGGAGAAGCCCCTAGACATGCTCTGAATGATGATAAACTGCGATATTGTGGTTTGTGAAATTTATCTTTTGCTTTTTGATTGGACACTGCTTTTCTCTTTGGATTTGGTTTTTGAGTTCAGATCGAACTCCTGGTTTTTGCTTATTTTTTGATTTGGATTTTCCACTTAATGATTGGTTTTGGTTTTGGATGCTGGTTTGAATTTCTGATTCTTTGATTTCAATTTGGATTTTTGGGATTTGGATTCTGGATTGGATTTTGATTGGATTTTTATCTGGTTTTTGATAAACGATCGTCGGGTATGGATTATGCCTGGCAAGGGGTGAGTCACTTTGCCCGAACGTGGTAAATTGACTCATTCAGGTCGTCGAGTATGGACTATGCTCGGCAAGGGTCCGGAGTGACCAGGATTCGGCCTAGGACTTAGGCCCCATATTATCGATTATTGTTTCAGGTCGTCGAGTATGGACTATGCTCAACAAGGGTCCGGAGAGACCAGGATTTGGCTCAGGACTTAAGCCACGGTGTTGCTCAACGTCCAGGGACACTGGACCACGGTCGTCAGGTGTGGATTACACTTGGCAAGAACCCAGAGAGGTTATGGATTCGGATAACGACCCAGAGAGGTCCTGGATCTGGTTACTGACTATTGGATAAGGACGGATTAAGACTCGGCTGTCGAGTTCGAATGGATATGGAGTTGGCTAAGGCTTTGGTTATGGGATTTGGAATTGGGCATCGGCTCGAAGTGGTCGAGGATGGCATACTCTAGCAATATGGCCATGGACTTCGGATATTGGATTCGGAACTATTCAAAACATGCCTTGTTATCACAAGGCATTTTTTGGGGGGCAAAGTGTTATCCCATTTTTGGTCAAAACTGGAATATCAACAAATTGGCAAGGAATGATGGATATCAGGATTGGAGATCAGTTGGAATCAAGGCTACGATCGATATCGTCAAAATTTGATTGAACTCTGATCGGGACGAAATTAATTGGAGATGATGATAAGGATTAGGAAAGGCTATGTTTCAAATTTCAGGTTAATCGGAGTTCATATGAAGGAGTTATGATCGATGCAAGGTAGGAAAGGCATGGCTGTTCGAACCCATCGAGGGGTCAAGATGGTGCTCATTTCGAATCCATCAGATTCGAACCCATCAAGGTTTTTGGTCTTTTCGAAACCATCAGGTTTGAATCGATCGAAGGCACGACACATAGGAATTGCTTCGAATCGATAGAGTTCGCATCGATAGGCACAGATTCGATCAATGACTTCGCATCGACCAGGTGTTTGTTCGACTCGATGAAGGACTTCATATCGATCATCATGGATTCGGCTTAGTGAAGTTTGCATCGGTTAGGATGGGAAGAAACGGCATGCTTTGAACCGGTACGTTCGTATCGATGGCAGATGGCAACCTAGGCTCCTTCGAATCCATCAGGCAGCTTCGAATCGAACAAATACCCCAATCGATTCGAACAGACACCTTCGAATCCACTACCTCAAATCCATGGACTCAACCCAGTAAAAATCGGAGAAAAAGAAGGATTCGATCCAGTAAACTCGGCGACAAAGGTGGATCGACCCAGAGAAATAGCGCCACGTCATCGATACGCACGCGCTTTGGATGGATTCGAAGGATGGAGTCGAAGCATGGGTTCGAAGCATGGATTCGAAGGCGACAGGCAACGGACAACCCCAGATTCGAATCCATCATATCTTCCAAACCGTTGATCCAAATGCAATGAAATTTTTATAGGAGCTTACATACATGTTGAAGAATGTTCTCACCAATTTGAGCTCAATTGGATGATTTCTTGATCGATTCGAATGGAGTTCGAACCGATCCCAAAGTGGGCCCAACTTCCTGAGGCATGGCGCGTGGGCCCTCCTCACGTGCTAGAAGAGGTCTATCTGATTTTTAGGAGAAATATCAGCCTCCTACGCCTACAAATAGAGCCCCTGGTCATTCAGAAAAGGTGTCAAAGAATTTGAAGAAAGAAAGCACGCCCGGACGCTGCCAGAATCACTTCATAACATCATTATTGTTATTTATTTCAAGTTTTGGACTTTGTAACTGCTGTAATCATCTGTAATCATCAAGGATAATCAATAAAAGGATAAAAAACTTTGGAGTGGATGTAGGCCGGAGATAGCCGAACCACTATAAAACTTGTGTCTCTGTTCTTTACTTTTGGGATTGCTGTTTAATACCTACTGGGATCTGAGATTTGTGTTTGAATATCATTGATTTGTATTCATACACTGGTGCTTTCACGGTATTCGGGGTTTGTGACCAATTTTGGCCCAAACAACATTACAAATAACATTTATAATTTTTTCCTATGTATAAATTACATGAAAGTTATTTAACATGTAAAACATAACAACAAAAACTAAACAAATATGTACAAGAATATGCAACGGGTAGATATTAATTGCATACTAAATTCCAACAATTTTTCTTTTCGTTCCTTGTAAACTCAGAAATACACAAGTATGTAAAACATATACACACACATATCATATGTATGTATGTATGTACCAATGAATATACGTATGTATAATAGTACAAAAACCACATGCATAGAGAAGTTGGTTGGGCATGCGGCACTTACATGTAAGGTCTAGGGTTCAGTCATTGCTAACTACATATCCTTGAGGGAATTAAACCAAATTTCCAAAAAAAAAATATTACAAAAGGAAAGGAAATGGATGAAACAACTATCTGGACTGCACCTTCACTTATATGCACCATAATTTGAAGGCTAGTCGTCTCATGTAGAGATAGTCTACCTACATACCCTATCGAGATCAAGCACACAAAATTCTTTTTTCATACGTAGACCTGCGCTTCTCCTATAGTCACAAATTTTAGCACAAATAATATTTATTATAATAGCTATGACATTGGTACAGACATATCTACCATATTAATCACGGTCTGATAATACAAAGGAGAGAATAATATCACAACACACACATAAAACCGAAGTCATTTAATCCCTATGTCTGCCCAATGTCAATCCTAAGCATTAAGCGAACCCTAATTATCACCATAAAAATGAGTGCATTGATCCACAATGATAACTACACTAGCTGTACATCCAATCAAAAATATATCAACTTTCAATGAAAATCAACAATCGTACGCGTTAACAAATGATAAATGCTAACAGCAATATACACATATAACTAGTAATACAAATAAATAGCAATTAAACTCCAATAAACAATAATCCCTTATGGTAAATACAAATGGTATACAACTATAAACAATAAATACTCACACAAATAACTTTCTACCATACGTTAAAAGCTTATTTGCACAAGCAAATAGACAATAATATATATTGATACTTTAATTCCAATGTAGTTAAATTCTTTCTATTATTATCTATTCAAAATATTATCAATTTACTTCAGATGAAATAAATTTACTTTATTATTATTTACTGACTCTAAAAGTAATAATACTTTAGCTCAAATACTCGATGGTGACTTCATGATTATTATTTTTGGCATGGCCGACGGTTTTATAGTGGACCGACCACTTTTATTACTAATGTAATAAGGTTGAAGTACAGGAGTAAGGTAGAGACACCTTAGCTACTATGATTGAGAAATAAATAAAAAAATACAGCACAGGAGTATGACAGACATGTCACATCTACTAATACAAATAACAAGACTATTTTTCCTCCGCAGAGGAAGAATCAGCAACGCCCACATCACCCCTGGAAGAATCCAAAGAAACACCCCCAAGAAGACCAAAATAGGGGCGAAAATGAACAGCAAGAGAAGGATCATAACAATCAATGTCAGAAGAGTATATGAATGATCGATCCCAGGCAGAATCAGCTAGAAGAACAGAGTTAATCGCAGCATACGTACCATCCATGTCAAGAACCAAGGAATCTTCAGAAATACAATAATAAAGGCAACGAAGATCCAATAAGTCATCAGATACATATCTAAAATAGGTGTCATCTAGAGGGTTGAATCTCATATCAGAACGGAGATCAACCCAACAATGTTCTTTGTCAGCCCAAACAACGGGCGGCGGAGAGAGAACCGGTTCAGTAGGGAGAACTGAAGGAACATCACCAGAATCTGGGGAAGCAGGACGCACTAAGGAAAGGGACGGACCAGTGTGAGACGCAACCAGAGAGGCTTTGGGAACCCATTTTCTTAGCGGAGGCCTAGGCAGAGGTATCTTAGGTGCAGCAGTAGGAACAACAAAGCGCACGCAGGCAGATGCAATATGACCAAATGAATGACAGGAGGAACAAATGTCAGGGACCCATCCATAACGGACACGAACATCCACCACGTGACCAACAGCTAGCTGAACGGGAATAGAGGTAGGAAGAGGCTTATGTGGAGTAATCTCAATAAGGGCCTTGGCGTAAACAAGCTTATCACGCGCAACTGTATTAGAATCGAAACATTTCAATTTACCTATGTTGCATGCAAGCCAATTCAAGCCAAGCAACGGTTGTAAAGCAGATGGAATTTGGGAGAAATAAACCCAAACAAGGATAGAAAATACTTGGTCACGAACACTTGCCACCGTCGGAGACCAGGGGGTAATAATAAAAGGCTATCCATCAAAGAAGGAAGGCTCAGACTCAAGAACACGACTACGTTCCTTGGAGGAGGAGAACAATAGGTAGTACAAGGAATCAACCAATTTAACTTTAAGCCCACCCTGAAGTCTCCAAGCCCTACGACAAACAGCAGCCGCATCATGAAGACAATGTTTAGGGTCCAAAAAGAATCCAACTACGTATCCTGACCAAAAGTCCAAACCGGCTTGCATACAGGGGGGAGGGATCATCACTCCATTTTCCTCAACAATGTCGAAATCAACTGGTTCATAAACACCCGCATTACGGGGCATGAAAGTAAAAAGTGAAGACCATGTTCTTGGTACAGGCGGGCATGGAGCAGCATGGCGACACACATTAACAGCAGAAGAGGCCTCAGTATTGGGGAATTGTGCAACAGCGTTCATGATATCTCCAGGATTTAAGTCGTTGTTCACTGGAACATCAGTGGCAAAGGCAAAAGAGCCACTAGCTGTACCAACATTGGGGTAGTCAGGGGAAGGCCCAGGACACACCAATACAGATGGCAGAACAGTAGAAGCAGTATACAACGGGGAGGCCTTACCTTTAACATTGATGATAGTTCCAGATCCCACTTTAGCATTATTACAAACACTAGACTTGCTACAATCTGTCACAACTGACTTAACCATGCCATAGTCTTCACTTGCCCTACCTCCTAAATCACAGTCACTAACTAAGGAGCCCTTGACTAGATCACCCATAACGCAACCTGACATAACATCTGAACTCACCTTAGATCCGGTCCCAGGAAGGAAACCAGATGAAGACGTCGACATAGTCACAGCAATAGGGTCAGCAATAGCTACATACGAGTCAGGGCGAACAAGAGGAATTGAGGGAGACCGATTACTAGCACGAAGGGGGGGGGGAAATCTTGGGACGAGTGAAGGTCAGGGAGAACGACAACATCATCAAGCATATGTCTGAATCGTCGGCCTGAACGTATAGAAGAGGGGGAGGGGATACGTTGAGAAATGTTTAAGGGAGGAGAAGAGGACATGAAGAGGGGCGGTGAAACGATGAGAGGGTCACAGAGAAGAAGGCGAAGACGCGTATGTCAAAAATCGCCTGGCACCCATGGATACTGTAAATTTGTTTTAGTTATTGAGGTAAGGCTTTTCTACTTCATGATTATTTATTCCAAATAATAATATAAACCTACTTTAAATACCTTAAAACGTCATGTTAATATTTTCTTTAAAAAGCAATTATTATCTCTTAGTTCACTTCCATACAAAAAATAATTAAAATATTTTTCCCAAAATATTAGTATACCATGAACTCTTTTTTAGATGTGTTATACTTTTTCAAACCAAAATAATAGTAATAATCAAACTCAACTATTTTTGAAACATAACGTTTCATTCTTAAAATAGTCAAGTATACTATTGCTCATCCCAAAAATAACAATATTTTTCCCAAAGTAATTTCAAGATATCTCTTTGTTATTTATCTCCAGTATAATAGTAATCCACTTTTATTTTACCAAAGCATTTTTACTATTACCTATTTTTCTTCAAAAAAGAGCAATAAAACTCTATTTAGTTTAAATAGTGGAAATTTACCCTAAATTCTCTTACGTTTACTTTATAACAAAATAATAATGGTTCATCTCAATAATAATAACTTTTCTCAATCATAAAATTATTATTTAAATAACAATTATACGCATCCTTATTATTATTTGACATAATAATAATAACATCTAATGATATTATTATTTTTCAATAATGACGTTCTACTTTCAAATAACTCAAAGACATTATTATAATTTATTATGAAAATAACAATCCACATTTAATAACAATAGTCCAATTCACTATATAAACACTACTAACCTTCTTAATTCACTTAAAGTAAGATTTTCAGTATTATCAGTGGATTCCCCGTAAATTAATAAAGTATAACCTGAATAAAATTACACATTAATTTTAGTATAAATTATGACATTACGAATTTTACAAGTATTTCTCTAAACTATAAGTAATCTTATTTAGTCCCTAGCAATGATTTTACACCTATTCTAAACTAATTATTATTTGTTCTTCTCAAATCTATATCACAAATTGTTCATTAACTATTTAATCATTCATTACAGAATTTATTATGGCAATAGGAATACTAACACAAAAAACAATCAGCAATCTGTAATAATACGAGGAATAACAACAAACAAACATCATCCCAACAATATTATTATTTAATCGACATAAATTTTAACCAACTTCACAACCTCATATGTCTCAATAAAATGAAGCCAAAGAATATAACCGAAAGTAAAAGAAATTCGGGGTCAAACTACAACTAAATAAAATATACTTACAACTCTTAGACTCTACAAATATTTTCTCATATTATCTCATAAATCGATAAACATATGTAAAAAATACGCCACCTTGCCACAACTTCAACACAATAGACCATGCATAATTGGTGGTCTTATGCAAAATTTATATTATTTAAAAGATTTAGGGTTTAATATTGTAACGACCCGTAAATTTTCAATAATTAAAATTGGTTAATTTAATAAGATTTTTGTGATAAAATCTAGAAAGAAATAAAAACTTTACAATTTATAATGAAATGGTGTAAATTGTTTCATTTAGTTATAAAAATTGAAAATAAGTAAGTAAAAGTATGTATTGAATTAACCAATGAAATAATAACTTAAATGAGATGTAATAAGGCTAATCTAAGTTAAATATTAACTACTTGAATGAAGTTACAATTAACGGAATTAATGTAAATATTATGCTAGGCTATAAATCAAATATAAGAAAACAAACGTAAATATTGAATTAATTAATGAATTAATATATATTGAATGGTAATTGAATATAATCAATGTTTAGTAAGAAATTATAACATTGGTTTGGAAACGATTAAACTTGTAAGAATGTGATTGTGAGTTAATGATAACGAATTATATTAAGTTACCTGTTTTGATGGGATTTGAAAATAAATTTTAATAAATGTAAATAAATGTTACATTTTTGTGAAATGTAATACAATGTTTAGGAGTTTTTAAATTCGGTATATTAAGGCAATGAATGGAAAAACAAGGTAACTAAGTTTATAGAGTAGTAATGAACTTAATAAAAAGATTTGAATTGAAACAAATCAATCCATTGGAATCCAATTTATAATAAGTGTAATTATTGTAGAAATTGAAATTAAATGTTATGCAATTGAAATAAAGATAAAATGGGGAAATGTTAATGTATCAGGATATATACCAATATAAATGGAACCTAAGATGATAATATGATAATTAGTTGAATTAAAAGAACGAGAGTCAGGATTTATTTATTTATTGGAATATAAAGTTAAATAATTAGATTTATTGCAAATAAGTAGAATTAGATATTAAATTTTAACTTAATTGAAATGAAGATGGATAATGAGAAAATTAATGTAATAGTTTTGAATCCAATGTTAAATCCCTATTTGACAATAATGAATGGAATAATTATTGATTGATTTAATTAAATGGAAATTTTGGGAATTATATTTATAATTTCTGAATTCAATAAATTGAGATTAACACTGAAATTGATAAATAAATTAACTTTAACTTGACATCTAAATTTGTTAAATTAGTGTGAATGGTTTGGAAATATAAAAATGATAAGAATTGTTAATTTTAGAATTGAAATTGAAAATTTGATTTAATTAATCAATTATTAGTTTATTTAATTAATGTAAAAATAGCCATTTTGGCCACTGACACGGATTTCGACAAAATCAGTTTCATCGGATCCGCAACAGTGAATTATTGTAGGATTTCAAATTTCGTAACGATCGGGCTTATCGTTTGATCATACGGACTCGAAACGCCCAGAAATCAATTAAATTGAAATCAATTTGAAATAACTTGATTTTAGCATAACTTCTTCATATCATGGAATTTGGACTTGAAACCTGTTCCATTGCTTTTAAAATATTTTAAAACATCTATTTTGATATATGGGTTGACCCAATTTTATTCCGACATCAGAACGGGCTTTTCGGGCATCTTATCGTTCAACGCGTATATCCAATCGATCCGGTCCATTCTAATTTCAGCTTGCCTATATATACCCTATTATAAACCCTAATTCACTTATTATTCCTTATTTCTTTACTTTCAGTTCTATTAGCACCTCTTTCCAATGGCTGCAAACCCAAATTCCCAAATACAATTCCAAATCAAATCAAAGCCAAAAATTAAATCTCTTCAAACTATATCGAATTATATATGGATTTGAAGCTCTCGACGAGCGTAAGTCAAATATATAACTTGTTTTTCAATTTAGGTTTCACTGTGGCCAGAAATCAATGGAATACTAACGGTCGTTCATCGCGCGTCGATGAACGTTGGCTGGATCACCATCAAAAATTCAACTAGGTTTTTCATTTTGTGGTGGCGGCTGCAAATTCGAGGTGCTGACCGAGTCGTGCGCGACACATGAAGGCGTAGGGGGTGTAGGCGAGGTCGGCAACTAGTCTAGGTGGCCGCGTTGGCCAGCTGCGGCGAGCGGCGGCGGTGATTTCGCGTGAGGGATGTTGCGTACGAAGGTCAGGCATGATGTAGGGTTCAGTGTGTACTTGAGAAGATGGGCGACGTGGCGAAATCTGAGTGGTGATGTTTTCTTTCTTATTTGTTTATTTTAATCTATGATTCAAATCTTCTAACTTCAATAACTTTCACATACGAGGTCCGTCTCACACGTGGTTTTCTCCGCTAGGTTCGTATTGGAATTTCATACTTTTTTACGCTTGTTTAGACGAATTCTGAGACTGTTGGAATTTTGAGTTTAAACTGGATTTTAATTCAATTTAAATTCAAAAGGTGAGTGTTTTAACCCATTCACAACTTCTAAAATTTCTTATTTTGTTAAATTAATTTTTGGTGTGATTAGAAATTTATTTATGACCGTTTGGCATATTTTTAATCATCATCTCAGTTAAATTAGATTTTATTGGATTATATTGTTATTTAATTTATTATTGCATATAACTGCTAGTTAAATTATTATTTAATTTATTATTGCATATGAACTGCCAGTTAAATTGTTAATTAATTCCTTATTGAATACAAACTGCCAGTAAATACCAGTTGTTTATTATCTGTTTATATTGATGTTATCATTTGAATTGGATGATGATTGTGATAAATGGTTGATGATTGATATTGGATAAATGGATGTTGTATTATATATTGTTATAAACTGCAAGTTGTTATGCATTTTATTTCATTGGGGATTGCGGTTTGAAATGATATATAACCCTATTTTATTTTAAATTACGGATTGAAATTATAAATATCCATATCACCTGACCATAGGGTAGAAAATTATATACAGACACCGTGGTCTATATATAAAAATATTTTGAAATGATTTTCTTTGGTTTTGTAAAGAAATATATGGTTTTATATCAATATTGATTTAGAAGCTATATAAATGTCAGTTTATTATAGATTTTTAGCTATGTGAAATTTGTTGTTGTAAATAAGTTAATAATAAAATTTGATTCTATTTAAAATATAATATGGTTAAGTATTTATTTAAATTATATTTTAATACAGAATTTATAATGATTTCAATAAATTAAGGTTGCAAGATAAATTGGAAATTTATTTGGAATTGTATTTAATTGAGAATTTTATTTAATAAAAATCGATTTGGGATTCATTGAATTTGAGGTTTTAAAGAATATGATTTTTACTTGATTTTTATTAAAGGTTATATAAATGAATACATCAAGTTTGAATAAAGTGAGGGAAATATTCAGTTATTTGAAATTTGAGTTTTATTTAAATGATAGTGGATTTATTATGCAAATATTTCAAAACTAAATAATAGAACATTGAATTGTTGAATCATAATTATCAACCTTAGTTTTGAAATTGTTTAATACTCAAAGTTTGAAATATATTGAAATTGAAATGATTTATTGAAACTGGAAGTGAGTTGAAAAATTATGGATTGAGATTTAATTTAAAGTGAATAAAATTGTGAAGTCGAGGAAATAATTTTACTTTATAAAGAAATTTTAAGTTCAAACTATTTTATTTTATATATTGTTTGAATATCCAAACCATTTAAGTCTTGGAAGTTATGGTTTTGAAGCTATGAAATTTGAAGTATTATGTTTTGAAAGATTATATTTCAAGCGTTTGGTTTCAAAATATTAAAATTTTGAGAGTGTTATGATTTTGGAAAGGATATATTCGAAATAAAAATGATATTATATTGATTTGGGTTTTATAAAAATGTTATCATATTTATTTGGTCTTTGAAAGGAAAATGATATCGTATTCATATGGTTTTGAAATGGATAGTATATTTGGCTTTGAAGTATAATTATTTTGAAGTGACCGTGGTGTTATAATAATGCTTGGTTGTTGAAGAGACCGGGATCGGAAGTTGTCATACTCTCTGCCAACTCCAAAAACCACTTTAACAACCGTGTACGTGGTGGAGATTCCAGAATGAAGTAGGATGGTGGCGGCGTTTCCTTTGAGGTAAATGCGTGGACCCGACTCTTGTGAGTTGGCATAAGGTGCTAAAACATGAGCGATTGACGGGCTAATGAGGTAGCAACTTTGATCGGACACATCCCTTCGATATTATACTTTGACTTTTGGATTGATTCGGTGGTCACTTTTGATTTTTTATTTGGGGGTATGGCTCGAGGTGGGCGGTAGCTGCGGCTATGCGTTACCACCGGCCCAGAAGCGTAATTGGTATATCTACCCTGGCATTTCCTAATTATGCCATGTCACCTACCATAGCGTGCCTTGTACGAGTTTGGTTCTCTCCCATAGCCCGTGTGCTATCCTCTGGTGGCTTCCCGATCAGGAGGAACCATGATACTGGATGGACTACTGGGACTATCATGTGTTAAGGTGGAAAACATAAAGCCTTAATGCTATTTGAAAGTAAGTTTACTTTACTATAGACATTATTATAATAGAAAAATATTACTACATAGTAAATAGTTTAACGGATCCTTAGGAGGTGAATCCCGAGCATCTCTTAAGTTACTGCACTCACGTTTGACACTGGATATGAGATGTCAGATCCCATAAACATCTCTGACGTTGTTCCACTCATATTTTACCGTTGATTTAACTTACATAAGATCTTTTAGTTCTGACTCGGGTGTTTTGTCTTTTCCATTCGCTCAGGTCAGCCTGAGTATTTCAGGATTTGAAGATTTTCCTTCTGGAGGACGAAGACGAAGATTGTATTATTATTATTATTTATTATATTATTCCATTGCATCATTGTTCCGCTGCATTATTTATTATTCCCTGGTATGTGTAACTCTGATATGTATTGTATAAGTATAATCGAATATTTTTTAAAACAGCTTCATGAACTGTTTATTTGATTATTATATTTTATCCTTCCGCTGCAAGATTCGTTTTGTTTATTTCTTTCTCCCTTTTTCTTATTCACCCCAATAAAAATCCGCTCTTTTGTATGGTTTGACTCTGACGTGTGTGGTTTATCGTCGATTTAAAACGTACAAAAAGGTGGGACGTTACATCTAGTATCAGATCTTTGGTTTAGCGTTAAACCTTAGCTTTATGGGGTCTGACTCTTTATTAATAGGGTAGTAATACCCTATGATGAGTCGCTGAGCGTATATATATGAGAGAGCGTATTTGTTAGTGTTATAAAAAGGTTTTTATATTGTGTTAATTTGTTCCGTTTTGAATATATAAATTCTGGTTGATGCATAGGATGTTATGACATCAATAGGGATTTCTAAACACTTAATAGGACAGACCGACAAAATATTTGTTTTGAATATAGGTGAATGAAATAATTTTGCCTATTATATTTTCTATATATAAAATAATTTTTTTTTACAAATGATATATATTTGGTTGTAATATAAATGTTGTTAGGTAGTGAAATTTATGAATGTAGGTTGGAAATAAGAGTTCAAAAGTAAAATAAATGGGAATAAACTGGAAATTTAGAACTTAAGTTCCGGGGTTTTGAAAATTTCTTCCAAATGATTTTGGAATATAATAATAATGTTATTTAGAAGTATTTTTTGATATAAATATTTCAATATGATTAGAAAGAATTGTTTTAAAGAAATTTTGGAAAGAAGTAGGTTCTATACTCCTCTCTCAGTCATTGGAAAATAATTTCAGTGATGAGTGCACGCATCATCGACATTTATTTTCGAGTTTCTAAGTGGGAAGGCCACTGCAGTAGTTTTACTACGGATTTATTTTGATAACCTAAAATTTTAAATTGTTTTAAATTAATTGGATATAAGTTGTAAGTATATATGTCCATCTATTATTTTAAAATGATTTAAAATTTAATCCGGTATTTAATTCTTAAGTTTCCGTTAATTAATAATTTCAATTAAGGTAGGGAAATAGAATATAACTAATTAATAATTGAAACCTCTAATTTAAATAAGAGATTTAATGTTAGGTTATGAATGAAATTACAAGCATGTTGAAATTGTAACTTATAAGACAAAGGATAAAATTATGAACATTGTAATTAAAGGAAATAAAAATAAACTTATGTAACTTACCAAATATTAAAAGTTTTAATGCTTATAAGAACACGTAATGGATATTCTACAAGTAATAAACTTGAGATAATGAAAATATTTAATGAAATTCTTTTATAAATAAGAATTTGGTGTTGAAATTGTTGTAAACTTAAGTTATAACTGAAATGTTCCGGTAATAAAATAGAATAGAAATTAAAGTATTATAAATAAATTGATATGCAAAGAAATTGAATTAAACATGAATACTATAAATAGATAAATGAAAGTAAATGAAATAAACACTGAATGAGTGAATGGAAATAAAAGCTTGTAAGAAATAAATATAAATTAAAGGATGAATCATTATATGAATGAAAAGGAAATCAAACAACCAATGTATGAAGTGGAATTTATGAGAATGAACTTGATCTATTGTTTGAAATTGTTGTTTGTTTGGTTTATGGTTGTTTGGGCGAGGATACTTTAAATTTGTTTGGGTGTATAAATAATCTATTTAGTTTCATCTAAGATGTTGAGTAAATGATGCACTTAATAGTTTATTTTCCATTATGTACAATTTAAAGTTTTAGAACCCAAACAACTATTTGTTTTGTTTGATATGAATGGATAATTGATTTATATTGATTTTGTATGAAGATTGTATGTTGTTGGTTGCAATGATTGTTGTTTTATATTTAATTGTTTGAAACCACTCTAAATATTTCATTTTATATAATTATTAACTCTTTTTAGATTATATAAGTAAAATGCAAGCTATGGAAGCATTGCTACTGCTTTTGATTTCATAATTAAGCGTAATTGCCCGATAAATAGGTACGTTTTCGGATTACGGTTTTATAGCGCTATTATATTATTTTTTCCGTGTTGGGATATATATTATTTTGAAAAACATATGTTGTATATTGTTTTATTTGATATTATATTTTCTCTCGAGCATCTCCGTACAAAGGAGACTGCCGAAGTTTTCCGTAAATTTTGGACTTGGAATTTTTTTGAAAAAGGTTTCCAAATTTTATTAATCCGAGTATAAAGGATTTAATAGTTATAAATTGATATGTTTTATTTAAATTATTAAATTTTGTAAATTTAATTGTTTATAAAGTTAATATTCGGAATAAGATATATTGTTTATTTAATTCTTTCTTTTTCCCTTCTTTTCCTTTTCGGGGACGAAAAGTTTTGAGTGGGGAAGAGTGTAACGACCCTTAAATTTTCAATAATTAAAATTGGTTAATTTAATAAGATTTTTGTGATAAAATCTAGAAATAAATAAAAACTTTATAATTTACAATGAAATAGTGTAAATCGTTGCATCTAGTTATAAAAATTGAAAATAAGTAAGTAAAAGTAAGTATTGAATTAACCAATGAAATAATAACTTAAATGAGATGTAATAAGGCTAATCTAAGTTAAATATTAACTATTTGAATGAAGTTACAATTAACGAAATTATTGTAAATGTTATACTAGGCTATAAATCAAATATAAGAAAACAGACGTAAATATTGAATTAATTAATGAATTAATATATATTGAATGGTAATTGAATATAATCAATGTTTGGTAAGAAATTATAACATTGGTTTGGAAACGATTAAACTTGTAAGAATGTGATTGTGAGTTAATGATTTATATTAAGTTACCTGTTTTGATGGGATTTTGAATTGGTAATAAATTTTAATAAATGTAAATAAATGTTACATTTATGTGAAATGTAATACAATGTTTAGGAGTTGTTAAATTGGGTATATTAAGGTAATGAATGGAAAAACAAGGTAACTAAGTTTATAGAGTAGTAATGAACTTAAAAAAAAGATTTGAATTGAAACAAATCAATCCACTGGAATCCAATTTATAATAAGTGTAATTATTGTAGCAATTGAAATTAAATGTTATGGGAAAATGTTAATGTATCAGGATATATACCAATATAAATGGAACCTAAGATGATAATATGATAATTAGTTGAATTAAAAGAATGGGAGTCAGGATTTATTTATTTATTGGAATTTAAAGTTAAATAATTGGATTTATTGCAAATAAGTAGAATTAAATATTAAATTTTACCTTAATTGAAATGAAGATGGAATATGAGAAAATTAATGTAATAGTTTTGAATCCAATGTTAAATCCATCTATTTGACAATAATGAATGGAATAATTATTGATTTGATTTAATTAAATGGAATTTTTGGGAATTATATTTATAATTTCTGAATTCAATAAATTGAGCTTAACACTGAAATTGATAAATTTATTAACTTTAAATTGACATCTAAATTTGTTAAATTAGTGTGAATGATTTGGAAATATAAAAATGATAAGAATTGTCAATTTTAGAATTGAAATTGAAAATTTGATTTAATTAATCAATTATTAATTTATTTAATTAATGTAAAAATAGCCATTTTGGCCGCTGACTCGGATTTCAACGAAACCAATTTCATCGGATCCATAATGGTGAATTATTGTATGATTTCAAGTTTCGTAATGATCGGGCTTGTCGTTTGATCGTACGGACTCGAAACGCCCAGAAATCAATTAAATTGAAATCAATCGAAATCAAATTTGAAATGACTTGATTTTTGCATAACTTCTTCATATCATGGAATTTGGACTTGAAACCTGTTCCATTGATTTTAAAATATTTTAAAATATCTATTTTGATATATGGGTTGACCCAATTTCGTTACGTAGTCAGAACGGACTTTTCAGGCCATTTTATCGTTCAACGCGTATATCCAATCGATCCGGTCCATTCTAATATCAGCCTGCCTATATATACACCCTGTTATAAACCCTAATTCATTTCTTATTCCTCATTTCTATACGTTCAGTTCTATTAGCTCCTCTTTCCAATGGCTGCAAACCCTAATTTCCAAATACAATTCCAAATCAAATTCAAAGCCAAAAATTAAATCTCTTCAAACCATTTCGAATTATATATGGATTTGAACCTCTCGACGAGCGCAAGTCAAATATATAATTCATTTTTCAATTTGAGTTTCGATGTGGCCAAAAACCGATGGAATACTCACGGTCGTTCATCGCGCGTCGATGAACGTTGTCGGATCGTCGAATTGGTTGAGGGGTTTTGTAGAGAGGACGGAGGGGAGCGCATATATATGGTTCGTTTTGCAAATTGGTGGTTGGATCATCATCAGAAATTCAACTAGGGTTTTCATTTTGTGGCGGCGGCTGCAAATTCGAGGCGTTGATCGAGTCACGCGCGACGCACGAAGGCATTGGAACTGTAGGCGAGGTCGGCAACGAAGTCAAGGTGGCCGCATTGGCCAGCTGCGGCGAGCGGAGGCGGTGATTTTGCATGAGGGATGTTGCGTACGAAGGTCAGGCACGATGTAGGGTTCGGTGTGTACTTGAGAAGATGGGCGACGTGGAGAAAACTGAGTGGTGTTTTTTTTCTTATTTATTTATTTATTTATTTTAATCTATGATTCAAATCTTCTAACTTAAATAACATACACATAAGATGTCCATTTCATGCACGGTTTTCTCCGCTAGTTTCGTATTGGAATTTCGAACATTTTGGCGCAAGTTCGGACGAATTCTGAGACTGTTGGAATTGTGAGTTTAAATTGGATTTAAATTCAATTTAAATTCAAAAGGTGAGTGTTTTAACCCACTCACAACTTCAAAAATTTCTTATGCTTGTTAAATTAATTTTTGGCGTGATTAGAAATTTATTTATGACTGTTTGGCAGATTTATAATCATCATCTCAGTTAAATTAGATTTTATTGGATTATATTGTTATTTAATTTATTATTGCATATGAGTGCCAGTTAAATTATTATTTAATTTATTATTGCATATGAACTGCCAGTTAAATTATTAATTAATTTCTTATTGAATATAAACTGCCAGTAAATACCAGTAGTTTATTATATGTTTATATTAATGTTATTGTATGAATTGGATGATGATTGTGATAAATGGTTAATCATTTATTTAAATTATATTTTAATGTAGAATTCATAACGATTTCAATAAATTAAGGTTGCAAGATAAATTGAAAATTTATCTGGAATTGTATTTAATTGAGAATTTTATTTAATAAAAATCGATTTGGGATTCATTGAATTTGAGATTTGAAGAATATGAATTTTACTTGATTTTTATTAAAGGTTACATAAATGAATACGTCAAGTTTGAATAAAGCGAGGGAAATATTCAGTTATTTGAAATTTGAGTTTTATTTAAATGATAGTGGATTTATTATGCAAATATTTCAAAACTAACTAATAGAACATTGAATTGTTGAATTGTAATTATCAACCTTAGTTTTGAAATTGTTTAATACTCAAAGTCTGAAATATATTGAAATTGAAGTGGTTTATTGAAACTGGAAGTGAGTTGAAAAATTATGAATTGAGATTTAATTTAAAGTGAATAAAATTTAAAGTCGAGGAAATAATTTTACTTTATAAAGAAATTTTAAATTCAAACTATTTTACTATACATATTGTTTGAATATCCAAACCATTTAAGTTTTGGAAGTTATGGTTTTGAAGCTTTGAAATTCGAAGTATTATGTTTTGAAAGATTATATTTCAAGCGTTTGGTTTTGAAATATTAAAATTTTGAAAGTGCTATGATTTTGGAAAGGATATATTCGAAATAAAAATGATATTATATTGATTTGGGTTTTATAAAAATGATATCGTATTTATTTGGTTTTTGATGATATCGTATTTATATGGTTTTGGAATGGATAGTATATTTGGTTTTGAAGTATAATTATTTTGAAATGACCGCGGTGTTATAATAACCTTTGGCTGTTAAAGAGACTGGGATCAGAAGTTGTCATACCCTCTGCCAACTTCGAAAACCACTTTAACAACCGTGTATGCGGTGGAGATCCAGAATGAAGTAGGATGGTGGCGGTGTTTCCTTTGAGGTAAATACGTGGACCCGACTCCTGTGAGTTGGCATAAGGTGGCTAAAACAGGAGTGGTTGATGGGCTAATAAGGTAACACCTTTGATCGGACACATCCCTTCGATATTATACTTTGACTTTTGAATTGATTCGGTGGCCATTTTTGATTTTTGATTTGGGGGTGTAGCTCGAGGTTGGCGGTAGCTGCGGCTACGCGTTACCACCGGTACGGAAGCGTAATTGGTATTTCTACCCTGGCACTGCCTAGTTGTGTCATGTCACCTACCATAGCGCGCCTTGTACGAGTTTGGTTCTCTCCCGTATCCCGTGTGGTATCCTCTAGTGGCTTCCCGATCAGGAGGAACCATGATACTGGATGGACTACTGGGACTATTACGTGTTAAGTTGGAAAATGTAAAGCCTTGACGCTATTTAAAAGTAAGTTTACTTTACTATAGACATTATTATAATAGCGAAATATTACTACATAGTAAATAGTCTAACGGATCCTTAGGAGATGTGAATCCCAAGCATCTCTTAAGTCACTCAAGCTTGACACTGGATAGGAGACGACAGATCCCGTAAACATCTCTGATGCCGTTCCACTCATATTTTACCGTTGATTTAACTTACATAAGATCTTTTGGTTCTGACTCGAGTGTTTTGTCTTTTCAATTCGCTCAGGTCAGCCTGAGTATTTTAGGATTTGAAGATTTTCCTTCTGAAGGACAAAGACGAAGATTGTATTATTATTATTATTATTATTATTATTATTATTATTATTATTTATATTATTCCACCGCATCATGTTCCACTGCATTATTTATTATTCTCTGGTATAACTCTGATATGTATTATATAAGTATAATCGAATATTTTGTGAAACAGCTTCCTGAACTGTTTATTTGATTATTATATTTTATCGTTCCGCTGTAAGATTCTGTTTATTTATTTCTTTCTCCCTTTTTCTTATTCACCCTAATAACAATCCACTCTTTTGTATGGTTTGAGTCTGACGTGTATGGTTTATCATCGATTTAAAACGTACAAAAAGGTGGGACGTTACAAATATGTGAATCTAAATAATTTAAGGTCTTAAATAAAATCTTACATTCATCATCACGCATGACTCCTCCTTAGGAGGAAGTTTTGATTGGAGTTTATTATTACCTTCGACCTTCTAAAGCAATGTGACTGCCACCACCAGGATCCACTACACTTAATGAGTATAACACTGCCCTCTTGCCATCCCTAACCTAATGGCACTACTAAGGTTTTGAAATAAAAACCATAATCCACTAAATTCCACTACCGCGGTCGTCGATAGAACTACCAATCATTACTTATCTCCTCTCTTGTCGAGATGCTTCTCTTGGTTTTATCTATTCCCAGATTCATCGCCTATATAAATAGTTCTCAAATTGCAAAATCGTAGCCATTAATTTCAACTTTGACCGTGATGTCAACCAGCCTTGAACATCATATCGAAAGATGGTATGGTCTCTTATCTTCGTCTCATTGAGACAAATAATCTAATATATAATTTTCTTGGTTTGGACATTGTTAATTTTCTAGGCATTATCTGTAATTAGTGGAGGGTAATTGTCAATAAAGATAATTAAAAAGATATAGGGTTAGAGTGTTTTTTAAAAGTGGTGGTTTCTAGGATTATACTAACATTATGCCTATAGCAAAGTGTAAAGCCATTGAGCGTAAATTAATTTTGAGCTCAAAAATATCTAATCGATCAATGTATAGAAACCCCAATATATTATAAATCAAAATTCGTCTTTAAAACCTTCCAAATACAATGGAAAAATTAAAATGTTCTATAAGACAATGTTGCTCAATTTAAAAATGTAATAAATGATTATTGATAATTAATTAGAATTACATGCATCAACTTTGTGGGTTGTTACCCCCTTAAGGAATTGCTTCCTCGTCAGTCATTGAAAAAATCACTACAAAAAATATTTTTTTACAACTTTCATTTTACAACGTTTGTACAATAAACATTGTGAAAAATCCCATTGTACAACATTTTCCATAAAAACTAGAAGTTGCAAAACTAGACTTTTTACAACGTTTATTCAAAAAGCTCGTAAAAAATTTTTTAACGACATTTATTCGTAAACGTTGTCGTTTTGCTCTTTTAACAACATTTTTAAAAATGTTGTAAAAACGTTATTTTATTTACAATTAGATATTAACTTACTGCCGCTTTTTTAAAAGTAGTTTTATTCTTAGATATATGTTAATTTTTTTAAATATTTTTAGTTTTATTTAAATTATTATAATAATTAATAATTTATAATTAATAAAAAATATTTAATGCATACTTAAATAATTTATAAATGGTAATTCATAATTATTAATTTATAAATGAAAACTTATTATAATTTATAACAAACAATTATTAATAAATAATTAATAATTGTTATCTATAATAAATAACTATTTTTTATATTTAATAATTTATTATAGCTAATTATGAATAAGTAGTAAATTAAAGTTAATAATTTATACTCTAAAATCTCGTTCCTTGGAATTTTTTGTAGCTAATAAAAGAAACTTCCAGCATTATAACAAAAGCTGAAAATAGCGGTAGATTGTAATTGTGGAATTTTCCATTGCTAAATTTGCAACGGATTTTCGAGTGATTGACAAAGGATAATTTTAATCGTTTTCCGTTTAATTTTTTTTGTATTATCAATGTCTACTTATTATATTCACTATTAAACCATTACAAATTGCATTAATTTACTGACAGAAATTTTTGATGCTAATTTCTACTACAAATTAAGGCAGATTATCGACGTTTCTTTTTGAAGCTATTTTTTGAATTTTTAATAATATTTATTTATAATTAGTAAATTATGATTGCACTAAAAACTATTTTCTACTCGAAAACCATAAATTCCAAATCATTCATGCTAATTTGTACCAAAATCTACCCCTAACTAACGCGACACTTTGTCAGTTCCACCGTACACGCCATACACAACTCCCGACCACTGCACATGCCATTTGTGACTATCACTTTAACATCTCGGTATAGAGTTAAATAAAAATAAACACAATAGAATATATTTTTCGATTTTTGAATTGGGATTCAATAAATAAAAAATGATGTTTGGATTTATAATAGGTTTAAATTATGGGAATATTTCAAAAGGGATAAAGAGCGAAAATGTTTGGCAAATGAGATAATGGGAATTTCTACCGACTTTAATTCAATATAGTTGATATTTAGGGTTATGTTGGACTAAAAAGGAGAATAGTGATTGAAAATTCAAATTTTAAATTTGAACAGTGTTTTATGAATCCAAAAGTAATTTTAAAATTTATTTTGGAGAGACAAATGACATTTTCTAATTTTGAATTATTTTGAGAAAAAAACAATTATTTTTAAATTGTTTAAGACCAAAACGAGATGATTTAACTACGGGAAAACTAATTTCAAACAAAGATAAAAGCATGAAATTTTTTTGGTGGCTCTAAATTAAGAGATAAAATAAGTTTGAATTGAATTTAAATTGTGATTTCTTTTGCAATTTGAAGAAGAGAGATTAATTCATTTTGTTATTGGGCCTAAATAATCTAAACCCCTAACCGAAATCCTAGTTTCCCATCCTTACCTCATCTTTATATAGCCTCCCCTTTCGACCTAAATTAGGATCCGAACCCTCTTTCTACTCCTGCCCTAAACCACTCACGAAAAAAAAAAGCGCATGCATCAAGGAGGCTCACGTGGGGTACCGGGGCAACACAGAAACATAGCTAGGGATTCGCGATTTCAGCGACGCTGGGGCGCACGTCAAGCGTGACAGCATGTGAGGTGGCATAGGCGGAGGCATTTTAGCACGTAACTTTTGGGTAGCACAACGGAAGTTTGCAACATGGGAGATATGAGTTGGAGTTAGGTGCGCGATGGTGGCTAAGGATTGGCGATGTCTAGAGCACTTAGAGATTGGTAGTTAGATGGTTTGACATAGGATTGTGGAGGCTCAATAGGCAAGCGACATGAGCAAATTCTCCGAGAAGAAGCAGCAAGGTGAGTGTGTACTTGTTTAATGAATTGGTTGATTAAGTGATCTAATGTTAGACTACTATTAGAATCAAGTTATGCCGACAAATGATTAGATATTGCATATTTAATGGTTCACCATGAAACATGGACAACAATGAACTTTTAACTGTGCGAGGTGATTTAACTGCACCATCTCTTTTAAAAATTACACTCCCACCCCGGCCACACACATCCCCTCCCACCGTAAATCATTCTACGGGATCCTTGATTCCTCATTCTTAATTTATCACAACATTAATTTGCCATCCAAAAAAATTGAAGATTTATGCTTCGCTCTTGATTTATACGTTGTTAGATCATGTAACTAATTCTGAAATCTTGGGACGGATAGTTAATGGCGTTTGAATTCGAACAGGAGTAAGTTCATCAATTATTATCTTGAATTTTATTTCCATATTAATGAATTTTTTCAGTATGGTGATTATAGGAATTCCGTCAATAAAATATGCTTACGATGGGATAATGTGAAATACCTCAAATCTATGACTTGAATTCTTTCTTTTTAGTAAAATCTTTGGTGGATCAAAAGTACCCTTTTGACGCCAAAGAAGAAGATTTGACTATGTCTATGAGACTGAGATCTGTTATGGGTGAATATGTGATCTTCTTAGGGTTGTTATTTTCATATTGAGTATTAAATGTGATTGAGAGGATTTCAAATATATGTAGTTTTGTCATCTGTTGCATTGGTTCAGTCGGATGTCTTTCTACAAACTTGTGTCTACCAATTAGGCAATTACAGTGATGTTGGATTTGGAAATAAAGTGGAGAAGCTTGAGAAAGGGACACATATTATATTTAAGTTATTTATTTTAATGGAAAGAATGGCTAAGAGCTCTATAACCATTGCTGGCTTGATAAGAGTCAAATGAAATGAATGATGATAATTGGATATTGCTACAGTAATGGACTATTAGTTTACATCATCAACATCCTTCCTATCATTGTTTTACGATAAGTTGTTAAGTCCCCAGACCAGTTTCTTCATTGATCTCTTTACATAGCTTTTCTTCTATTAATTGCTTCGTAGCCAATTGTTCTCCCCATTAATTTGTTCATCAAGTATGTTTACTTTATAATTTTATTAATTTAGAAAATCGATATTTGTATAGACTTCTCCATGATGGGAAATCATCATAATCGGTCCTATAATATAAGAGATGGGGGTAAGTTCATATATTAGTTAACATAATTTCCATTTTGTATTGTAATTAGTAAGTGAGCTATTATTTGTAAGATCTTTAAGAGCAAGATTTCTTTTTAATATTACTAACGAATGGATATTTGACGACTCATGATAGATTGATACTAAGTTCGGAGAAGTACTTGCACTCAGGGACGATTATAAACCTTTAGAGTTTCTTTCATATTGATATCCATCTACCTATCCGATATTTTCTTTTTTTTTAAAAAATCTAATGTTCCATAATATCCATAGTATTATATCAATAATTTCATAAGGTTCTTAAAAGTCTTGACAGTTTCTGTTGAACTATCTTTACTCTTTTGTTATGGAAATATTTGATGCGGTACTTTTTTGACTTCTTACTCGAACGAACCCAAGCATCTTTACTATTTTGTTATAGAATAAATGACGCTAGGGAAGTCAATTATGTATAGTTGCATGAATGATGTAGCCATTTACTTTATGGAAGAGTAGTCTTTATAAAACTATGGTAGAATTATTATTTTTGATTTCTATGGAGCGTGCTTTGAATTAAAAAAATCATGTACTTAATAAAATGTAAGTAATAATGAATGGGGATTAAATTTTACTATTAAATAATTTGTTTCTCTGTAGAACAATTTTATGAGAGCTTTTATAGATAATCTTGCCACTCTTAGAGAGACTACTGGCGACGAAATAGTATAATTGCCTCCAAGGAAGGAGATAATGGATACCATATTCGAATCATTGTGGTACCAAGTGAAAAAATTGTTTTACCTCATCAGGAATCTAGAGGTAAAATTTCCATTATCCTTTTATCTATGAGTTTCATGAACATTTTTACATAATAATATAGCATAACATTTTCCATTAAATTAAGAATTCATATAATTATGAGCAATATCGTTAGCAAATACATCTTAGTAACAATTCAATATTCTCAAATTCTAAAGTAGGATATTGTTAACCCTTCGTATCCAACTAAAGTTGTGTTAGTACTGTTCAAGACATGTTATTACCTATCCTACATTTTTTTTGACTTTGTGTACTCACTCATCCATAAATGCTGGTTGAACAGGTACAATGCATCAAGCTTGTAGTTTGCTTGGCAAGGTGATGTGGATGATTGTAGGACTGTAACGACCCACTATTTTGGACCATTCAAATCAACAATAAAACCACACTTGCCAGACTTGAATAGCTCAAAATACCGAATTATTAATTTAAATTTGGCAAAACTCAGAATATACGGTAAATAAATAAATCACAGATCACAGACACAGAACATAATGCAGCGGAAGAAAAGAGATAGTAGTTCATGAAGCTACTATGTAACATAATATAAGGACCCGAAATTTTCGATCCTGAAAATTCTAGATAGTTAAGGAAAAGAAGAAAAGAGATAGAAGAAGAAGGAAAACCGAAACACCAAAATATAGAATCTCACATTCGCAGTGGATCAAAATATAATATCAAATAAAATACGGTTATACAAAGGAAAACTGTATCAGTTAATCTACATTAATACATCAGAGTTACAACATTTACACTAAACACCGGACAATTAAAATCAACATGCCCCAGAAAACCCCTTTCTTCCATTTTTGAAACTTAGATCTGGTTTAAGTTTTAAAAACTTGATACAAGAAACTACTCATGAACAATCACCCGAGGAAGAACTCGAGCAAACAACTCATGAATCCGAGTACTCCTTTGAGTCCACCCCTCTCTTCCAACTTCAATCACTTGGATTACCTTAATCTTGCTTACCCAACGTTAATTAATTTCAACCCAATTAATGAACCATCTTAACTAATCCTCCTTGATTAATTATCATATAATTACTTTAGTTATTGTCTTTTAATTAATCACAAGGATTAATTAGCCTTAACCATTCTCATTAATTAATCTTTAATTATTTAACGACATTCATTAATGATCCTCTAATCACTTCCAGTAATTAATTATTCTTTTAATTAATTACATTTAATAAGTAATCTTAAATTTCTCATACTTTTTAATTACCCTTAATTAATCACATGCAGTAATTAACTATCCCTTAATTACTTATATTAGTTCATCCTTTAATTAATTCTACTAAGTAATTAATCCTCAATTATCAGTTAATTAATCCCTAATTATTTAATTAGTTAATATCTAATTACAATTTAATTAATCATTAATTATAATTTAATTTACTCCTTAATTACTTAATTAATTAACCTTTAATCATAAATTAATTAACCTTCAATATGATAAACTAGCACAAAGCTGAATACATCCCTGGAATCAACCGGATAACTGGAAGTGAAACATATAGCTGGATCTCCAAGTGAAGCCCCAACTCCAAAGGTGAGTCTCGAATGCTGTATCACTCAGTCTGATTCGAGATTAAAGCAAAACACAAAACACAAAACACTCGAGTTAGGACATACATACTTATACAATGTAAACCAACTCAAGTGAACTGTAATAAAATGTGCAAATAACGTAAAGGATGCTTGAGACCGCCCATCCTCTAAGGATCCATTAAACTATTTACTATGTAGTAATATTTCACTATTATAATAATGTCTATAGTAAAATAAACTTACTTTAAAATAGCGTTAAAGCATTACCCAATCTCCCCCTTAACACATAATAGTCCCAGTTGTCCATCCAGTATCAGTGCTTCTCCAGATCGGGAGACTATCCTAAATACTCCACGGGCCACGGGAGAAATCCAAACTCGTATAAGGCACGATAGAGTAGTTTACACAGCCCAACTAGGCAATGCCAGGGTAGATATACCAATTACTATCCAGACTGGTGGTGACGCATAGCGCGTAGCTACCGGCCACCTCGAGCCACACCCCCAAAAATCAGAAGGGACTCAATCAATCACAAAGTAATAGAATGGTAGCTAAGGAGTGTGTCCGATAAAAGGAGCTACCTCACTGGCCCGAATCGCTTATGCTTTAGCCACCTTATACCAACTCATGGGAGTCGGGTCCACGTATATACCTCAAAGGATGTCACCACCATCTTACTTCATTCTGGAGTCCCCACCGTGTACACGGTTGTTAAAGTGGTTTTCGAAGTTGATAGAGAGTATGATAACTTTCGATCCTGGTCTCTCCAACAACCAAACGTTATTATAACCCATGGACATTTATTTCAAAATCATTTATACTTAAAACCAAAATATCATATCCATTTCAAACTAAATACTATATTATTCCATATCAAAGCCAAATCCGCATATCATTTCCATTTTCAAAAACCCGAAGTAATAATATCATTTAAATCCCAAAACCAAATCAATATCATTTAAATAAACCTAAATTTCAAATCATTGAATATTCCTTCAATTTATTAAACTTGAAATATTCCTTTAAATCATCTTAAACCAAACCACTTTATTAAGTCATATTCTTAAATCTTCCATTTCAACAAGTTCAAATTAATATATCTAAAGACAATTCTTAATTAAATACAGTTTCCAATAATTTCATTCCCAAAGCCGTATCACTTTCAATTTATAACAACTCCGAAGTCAAACACTTTGAAACATATTTGTTTAAACCATTTAGATTCAATGTCAAATAGTATCTATTTAAACCATTTAAATTCATTGTCGAATAATATTCATTTCAAAGTTGTAGCATTTCTAAGTTCATTCACTTAATTATAAAATTACCACTAGATTGTAAATTTAAGCTACAACAGCATTTATAAAGTGTTACAATAGATATATTGGTATTTCAAAACATTGTCAAATTCAGAAACAGCAGCACTTACAAAGTGCTACAGTAGGTATTTAGTTATTATTTCAGAACAGTTTACTTTCAGCAATAACAACACTTACAAAGTGCTACAATAGCTATTTAGTTATTCAAAACAGTTTTCTTTCAGCAACCACAACACTTACAAAGTGTTGCAGTAGCTCTTTAATTATTTCAAAATATAGTTTGGTTTCAGCAACAACAACACTTACAAAGTGCTACAGTAGCTCTTTGTTATTTTAGAATTTAGTTTATTCCCAGAAATGACAGCACTTAACAAATGCTGTCTTAAAACCACAGCATTGCTGAAATGCTACCAATGCTAATTCCAGATTTACTATAAAATTTCAGCGACATTAAAACTTCAATTTAACCATTTTAACTTACAAAAATCATATTTTTGGCTTCAAAAATATTCATTTGGATATCATTCAACTTATGATTTAATAAAATAAAAATTTATCAATAAATATCCAATTTAAACTAAGATTCATTTGTTAAGTCGAAAGAACATTCTTCCTGAACTCTACTTTAACAAATAACTTAACATTTTATTTTAAAATACCCACTTCATGAATAAAACTAAATTTTCATTTATTTACTTAACTTAATAATTTTATTTAAAACCCAATTTACAATTATTAAATTACGTCATAATTTAAGATACATTTTTCTAATTTAAAATCATAACTATTTATTTTACAAACATAGCATTTCACAAAAGAACATTTTATCATAGTTAATATAACAATCAAATTTTCCTTATAGATATCGATTAACTATGATTTTCTAGTTAAATAAATTTTATTATAAAATGTCCAATTAAAACTGTATTCCATTTTGTCAGTTCAAAATACATTATTTATTACACGAAACATGTCCATTTCATAAAGTAAAATTCGTAACAATTACTAGATTAGATTTAAAACTTCCATATTAAATAAAATTCAACTATTAAGTTATTTATCATCAATAAAGACCTTTAATTCAACTTAAAACCAATTATTAACTTATAAAAGTTTAACTTATAGAAAAACCAATACACCTTTATAATTAAAGCATTAAATCAAATTTTAAGTTAAAAATTCCATATATTTATAAAACTTAAAAATACTTAATAATCTTTTAGGAAAAATATTATTTAAAAATAATTAATAAATTTTTAGGAAAATAAAATTTAAAATATAACCATGGGCCTGTATAATATTTTCTAACCTAGGTCAAGTGATAAAGATATGTATCATTTCAATCGGTAATTTAAAAAGAAAATACGGGTTCTATCATTTCAAACCCGCAATCCCAAGTAAATCAAATACAATAAAAATCACTCGAGCCTATCATTTCAGCTCATAATGATTTTTCCTTATTCTAAAGTTCGTTCGGGTATGTACCATTTCAACCCATAGTGATAGAGAACTTACAGTGTAATAAACATGAAATAAAATAACAGAATAGCATATAATACCATAACAGATGTAGTAATAGATATATAAACAGCATTTAACATCATATAAACATATCACAGGCAGGTAGGAACATAGCATAATAATTTATACAATTCACTTGTCATCATTTCACAACCGTATAAGTACGTAATGTCCAGAGTGAATGACTCACCTTTTTAAAGCTAGAATCAAATTCAAGCATAAATCTAAACTCCACAAGGCACGAAAAGACACGACAAAGCATGACTATATTTTTGAGTGGATGAAGAGTCAAGATCCATATCTTGTATGCAAATAAATACAATGTTTGCACAAAAAATGGGCAAACACCTCCAAGTCGTATGATTTAGTCGATCTTATGTTGTTCTTCGTGATTTGGGTGATTTATGCAAATATGTAAAAAAGCGGGGACTAAACTGTAAAAGACACACAGATTTATAGTGGTTCTTCCAGAATGTGCGTACGTCCACTTCATATGTTATTGTCTTTCACTGTTCGTATTACAAGTACAAAGATTTAATTACAAGTGTATGAAAGTTGTTTGAAAGTTCTGTCCGTGCTTGAGCTCTCAAACTTGTCTGCCATTGTTGTACCCCTACCCCTCTATTTATAGAGTGAGGCTGGGGGTAGGGGTCTTTGATGTATATAGCCGCCGGTGGGCCTGGGCTGATGTAATCTGGCCTGGCAATGTTGGTTCGGAAACGTCTTGGTCCGGTGATGGTTCGGTAGTTTTTTGGTTCGGTGGTGAGTGGTTCGGCTAGGCCTTGGAGATGGGTTGGTTCGGTAGTGCCCTGGTCCGGTGGTGAGCGGTTCGGCTAGGCCTTGAAGATGGGTTGGTTCGGTAGTGCCCTGGTCCGGTGGTGAGTGGTTCGGCTAGGCCTTGGAGACAGGTTGGTTCGGTAGTGCCCTGATCCGGTGGTGAGTGGTTCGGCTAGGCCTTGGAGATAGGTTGGTTCGGTAGTGCCTTGGTCCTGTGGGACTTCGCCCAACATTTGCCCCCCAAAGTGGGGCATACGCCTGCATATGTCGCGCTTTTTTTAGATCAATTTGGACACCCTCATCCGGCCCAAGTGCCGAACCAGTTGGTCCGGTCAACCTATGCTTGCCTATAAGTATTGGCTTCATGCCTCCGTTACTCCTTACTATTTGAAAGAGCTGAATCAATCATATCACTGAACCAGATTCGACTACCGGACCAGGTGAGGCTTTCTTCTGCCGAATAAACTTTATGCTTGAACTACCGAATGAGATCGGGGAATATGGGTGCCGAATGGATCCTTTGTCTTGAATTACCGAATGAAATTAGGGAGTATGAGTGCCGAATGGATCCTTTGACTCGGGCTACCGAATGAATTTAGGGAGTATGAGTGCCGAATGGATCCTTCGACTTGAACTACCGAATGAAATTAAGGAGTATGAGTGCCGAATGGATCCTTCGACCCGAACTACCGAATGAAATTAGGGAGTATGAGTGCCGAATGGATCCTTTGACTCGAACTACCGAATGAAATTAGGGAGTATGAATGCCGAATGGATCCTTAGATTCGTACTACCGAATGAAATTTTATGTTTTGAATTATGAATGAGATTCGAGACTGTATGTATTTGCTTGTTTATATCTCTACACTCCCTGTTCTAACAATATGTTTTCTCGTGTTGCAGATAATGTCTCATAAAGTAGAAACTCGTTCTAACAAAAAGAAATCCAAGGACAAAGAAGAGTCCTCCATAGTGCCCCCAGTTCAGGTAGAACCAGAACGACATGGACCACCCCCGAGATCGTTAGTAGACGGGTACGGTCCTCAAGATCTCTTGAACTCACCGCCTGACTGCTTTCCCAGCTCCCTCAAAGATGAGCAGCTTGACTTTATATTTAGATCTTTTGGGATTGACAGAGCGCATATGATGTTGCCAGGGAAAGGAGTGATACCGTATAGTCCCCCTGAAGGATATTTTGCTTATAGTAGATATCACTGCATGTGCGGAGCCATTCCTCCGATCAATGCTTGGATAGTAAGCTTCATCACATACTTGAAGGTGGCCCCTTTCCAGCTTCAGCCCAACTCCTATGCCATCTTGGTGAGTCTGTTCATTATTTTTCAGAGAAAATACGGGAGTCCCCCTTCCAACCGGGAGATCCGGTACCTGTACAACTTGAGAGGCTACAAGAAGGGGGTCTCCATATATTAGCTTAGAATCGGCTGTGTCTTTTAAGCCAGTCCTGGACTTATATTCAAAATTTAGCATGTTCAAGAAGGAATGGTTCTTTGTCAAGGATGACTCTGTTTCTTTCCACTGCTTCACCGCTGGCTGTAAGTTGAATCCCATTTATAATTTCCGTTCTTTACAATGCTCCCCCTTGTGTGCTTTGTTTCTTGCTAGCGACAGGTGGCTTTGCGGTTGTAGAGAACGATCATTTTGTTCAGATGGCTGCGGAAATAGAAGCCATTTCGGAAAAAGAGAGGGCAGCTTTTTATTTGATCAGGAATGCTACTCTTTTGGGGCTCAACTTGATTCTTCCACGCCAGTCTGTGGTTAAACAAAGAGACACAGCTGAGGAGAGGGCCTCCAAAGCTAAAGGAGGGGCTACAGCGAAGAGCGGCAAAAGGAAACCCTTTTCGAAACATCCAATTGCGGCGGGGAAGAAACTTAAGAAGTCCGATGGACCCTCCCCCAGTACATGTCCAGACATCCCAGAGGAGGAAGATGTGGAGGAGGAAAGAGGCGAGGATGAAGGAGGTGAGGTGGAGAGTGGAAGCGGTGGAGAAGGTGATGGTGATGGTCATAGCGATGATGGTGGCGACGGACGGAGTGGTGATGGCACTGGGCTTTGTCTTCTGAGCAAGCAAGTGTGATCCAGGAGTGGACAGATGACGCTTTGCTCCTAGTTTTTGAAGGGTTGGAGGAAGGATCGGCTTTAGTGGAGAGGCCTAAGAAAGCTGACAAGGCCGGGAGCGACGCCGATTCACCTTCTAAGAGTGCTTCAGCTAAGGCAATTCCTGCGATTCAAGGTGAATTTTTGACTCCTGCCGACTCCATTTATGATAAGGATTTAGTAATATTTTATGGTCAGCTCCCATCCTGGAATGAGATCCAGGACTTATTGCAATATCCTACTCCTCCCCAGGGTTTGTATAACAAAAGCTTCCCTTTACTCTTCTTAACTTGATATATTTCTTGAATTATAGCTCAATGTATGCTTGTAACACTTGGTTTTTATCACAGAAGCGGGTAAGGTGGCCAGGACATCAGATGTTCGGTACCGTCTTGAACAATACAAACTTCTCAAGGCTTCTACTAAACCAAAGCCTCCGACTAACCGCCCTGGAGACGTAGTCGGCTACCGTCCTCTTCTTGGAGTTATCGAGGAGGATATCCAAAGGAAGAAGAGGAGTCATTCCTTGTTTGAACCCTCACCTGGTCCTTAGTCCCCAACTCAACCTCTTCGGGATACCTCGAAGAAGAATACTGAATTTATACCTCCTCCGCACCCGTCTGAAAACCCTACCGTTACCCGGATAGGCCATCCCGGCTTGGCTCGTAATCCGTTTGCAGGTCATCCGGATCTGGATCCGGGTTCTTGTGATATTACCTTTGATGAGGCTACCGGTGAGCACCTTCTTCCCCGTAATCCTATGGTAAGGGTATTGGATGAAGCTAAGTCCCTGGACCTTGATTTGCTTACCACTCGGGTCGTAACTTTGGGGGACGAAGCTAAGGCAAACATTGATCGGGTTGCTGAGGAAACCAGGAAGCTGATGGGGTATCATGCCCGACTGGTCAAGGCTGGAGAAGAAATCGGGAGTGCTAACATTTGACTGCGGTTAATGGTTTCCGACCAGGCCAAACAACTCGCTGATCAGGCCATTCAGATCTCTCAACATGAGGCTGCTTCTAAGCAATTAAAGAAAACCATGGAAGAGGCCAGCAGGGCAGAGTTAAGGAAAATGGAGGCTGTTTGTAAGGAACGGATTGATATGGCTATTGCAACGGTGGATGAGGTTCGGAAAGCGGATCTCGAGCGGGTGCAGGAGTTATCCGAGAAACTTGAAGCCGCAGAGCTTGCTCAAACCAAGCTGAAGGAGGAGATGGAGGTGATGAGGAAATCCTTTCTGGCTGACTGCTCGCGATACCAATCGAAGAGGGATGCTTCCACTGCAAAGCTGTTGGCTTCTGAGGACCGAATAAGGGAGTTCGAGGAGAATGAGGGGATAATGGATGAGATGCTTTAGGATATATACTTTCGCACTTGGAAACAGGGCAACTTATCTTGGATGGATGATTATTCCTGAGTCATGGCCAGGATTTATCTCAGGGCCCTGGAGGAGGCTAAGGCCGATGCAGATAAGGAGGGTGGCGTGGCCTTTAGAATGGACGTGGTTACGGCTCAATTCACCAAGGAGGAGAAAGCGGCGGTGAAGGAGGGTATGCGGTTGCTTACTGCTGAGGAGGTAGGTGTGCAGTTAGAGGTTGATGATCAAGGAGCAGATGCGGGTAAGTCTTCCATTTTAGCTTTTCGTCACTTGATTTCTTATTGTTTATTTAATGGATTCTTCTCCTGAATTGGACAGGCGGGACCTCTGAAGCACCAACTACCTCTGGTCAACATGCTGAGAGTTCAAATCCTGCGGTTAAGTAGATCTCGGAGGGTCAGTAGGATAGAGGTGAAGCTCCGATGCGGCCGACTCCTTGACTTGATCCGGATATCTTTTGGTTTACTTGACATTGCTGTCTATGGTAGTCCCAAAACATTAATGTAACTTTTAGGCTGTAATTATGTTATTCGTAACGAGCAACTTTATTCTTGGCATGTAATTTTTAACTTAAGTTGATTCTGTCATATTTGAATGCTATCGTTATTTTGGTGTGTTGCATAAGAAATATAGCTGTGCACATTCCTGTGATTCAATTGTGTTTGATGTCAAGTTCTTGCTTAAAATATAATTTCATATCTTGCAATGTTAGTGTGATGTGCGAATAAATTACAGCTACGTATTCATATACAAAAGAAGAAAGTACCACCCTTCATGTTTTAGTCGTAGACGGTTGCTTTGAATGTCTTGTATGGCGGAGCATGGAATGCAGCTGAGTGACCTGTCATCCAGTTGTGAGTTCCTATTCCCATTAGCGAGTGTCTCCTATTTTGTGTCTTGTACTTTAGGGATCGTTATAGAGGATAGGAGGAAAGTTTTTAAACAAAATAGAAATATAAGAAAAAGTAAAACTTCCAATTACGGAAGGCCTGCGATGTGCTTAAGTTCGTGGCAAACGGGTTTTGTAGTCACTTTCCCTAGCTGTGGGTCTTAGAGAGACATTTGTCACCCATCTTACGCCTTCGCGGGGAGTTTCTCTTTTTTACCACGGCCGTACTTAAGACACTCGGAGCCAAGATCGCGCACAGTAACTACCCGGGCCATTATGGCCTGTAATCGTGGGTATTATTCGATTTACCGTGGTCGGCTAGCGTGGGTGTCGATCGTTAACAGTGAACTAACCCTGGCTGGCCACACCTTATGTTGGGGCTTAAAGTAGGTTCACGGTTGCCGGCGAGTCGAACGCCGTAATGAGCTGCCCCGGCTATAGTCGGCCTTCTCGGTGGCATATAATCGGCTCATTACAGTTGTCTTTAAGAGCCGATCGCGAGCAATGAGTTAACCCGCAGTAGAGGGATGTTGGAACAAAAGTGTCTCATTGGCGAGGGCATAGATTCGTATAGTACCTGTTAGGTCTTGTCCAGGTGAAGTCGCACTGTGATGTGTCTTGAATGGAAATGCCATTACACAGGATTTTGTTCAACAGAAAAGGATAAAGTTAACAAGCAGCAAGATATAAAGGAACAAGTTAAAAAAGAGACAAGTTTTAAAAGTGGTTCGGCACGAAAATGCCTACGTCCACTGATTCTCTTTGTTAATTCACTTCATATGGGCAGTACAAGTTAAGAAAAGTATCGACGAAGGTGTTGGATGTTCCATGCCCTCTGGAACACCTCTCCGTCCACTGTTGACAAAATATAAGCTCCGTTGTGGAGATCTTTATGAATTACATATGGTCCGTCCCAGATTGGATCTAGTGCACCGGGGTGCGGGAAGATTCGCTTGAGGACAAGATCTCCTTCTTGCAAGCTACGATGCTTGACTTTGGAGTTGTATTGCGCTGCCACTTTTTGCTTGTGAGCTGCTGCTTTGAGCGCTGCATCGTTTCTTTTCTCTTTAATTAGATCCAAAGACATCTGAAGGAGTTCTTCGTTCTCTTCTGGCTTGTGGTGGATCCTACGGTGGGAAGGCACTATAGTTTCGAATGGGAGCATGGGCTCCGATCCGTATGCCAAAGAGAAGGGAGTATGCCCCGTTGATGTTCTGAAAGATGTGCGGTAGGCCTAAAGTGCCGTAGGAAGTTCATCCACCCAAGCGCCTTTTCACTTTTTAAATTTCTTCTTGATTAGAGTTTTGAGAATTTTGTTGACAACTTTGACTTGTCTGTTTGCCTAAGGATAAGCTACAGATGAGAAGCTTTTGTGAATTCCGTGCTTTTGGCACCAGTCGGCAAACTCCTCGCTATCAAACTGAAGTCCATTGTCCGATATGATATTGAGTGGAACTCCGTGCCTACATAGAACATTTTTGATTAAGAAGTTAATAACTTTTGCCGAATATATTTTATTTAGAGGTTCTGCTTCCACCCATTTGGTGAAATAGTCAACTGCCACTATAGCATATTTGGTTCCGCCTCGGCCCACTGGCAGTTCGCCAATCAAGTCAATTCCCCATACTGCAAAGGGCCAAGGGCTGGTCATTTTAGTAATCTCATTTGTTGGTGGTCGAGGAATCTTGGAAAATTTCTGACATCTGTCACATTTTTTGACGAAGTCTAAGGCGTCTTTGTTTAAGGCGGGCCAGAAATATCCATATCAGAGTATTTTCTTTGCCAGAGTCTGCCCTCCAGTGTGATCTCCGCAGCTTCCTTGATGGATGTTGGATAAGATTTCCTTAGCTTCTCTTCCAGCGACACACCTTAATAAGGGGTTAGAGAAGCCGCGCCGATAGAGGATGCCTTCTTGTATTGTGTAGCGGGAAGCTTTCCTCAAGATTTTCCTGACTTCGTTACGCTCGCTGGGCAGTGTGCCATCTTGTAAGAATTTTCGAATGGGGGTCATCCAAGTTTCCTCTTCGATTGCACCTATCAGATTCACTTGCTCGAAACTCGGGGTTAGTTGCTTTGAGATGGCTACTGTTCCGGAAATGGTACCGTCTTTCATGCTAGCTTGCTTTGCCAGCTCGTCGGCCTCTTGGTTCTCTTCTCGAGGGATGTGTTTGATTAAATAATGATCCAATTGATCAAGTAGCAGCTTGGTCTTCTTTAGATATGCCGTGAGTCGTTCTCCTCGAGTCTGAAATTCTCCTAGTATTTGGTTTACAATAAGTTGAGAATCACTATGAAGACATAAAGAACTGACTCCAATCTCTAAGGCAAGTTCTAATCCAGGTATTACTGCTTCATATTCTGCATCGTTGTTGGTGGCAGCGAATTCCAACCTTAGAGCATAGCGTAGCTTCCTTCCCCTGGGAGTGATTATTACAATACCTGCCCCCGAGCCTTGTCGTTTGATGCTCCATCCACAAAGAGATTCCAGTTAATTTCTTTTGCTATTTCAGATTGCTCCTTACCTTCGTTGGTAGTGAATTCGACAATGAAATCGGCCATGGTTTGTCCCTTGATGGCGGTGCGAGGATGGTAGGTGATATCATATTGACTCAGTTCAATGCACCATTTAAGTAGTCGTCCAGAAGTGTCGGGACGATGGAGTACCTGCCTTAGCGGTTGATCGGTTAGAACTCTGATGGAATGAGATTGGAAATAGTGTCGCAATTTCCGTGACGTGATTAGTAAACAGTATGCTAGCTTCTCAAGTTAAGGATATCTGGCTTCTGCCCCCGTTAACCTCTTGCTTACAAAGTATACTGGCTGTTGCACGCGGTTGTCTTCTCTCACCAAAGCGGTGCTTAGAGCATGAGGTGACACAGCAAGGTATAAGTATAGCTCTTCGCCTTCATTTGGAGTTGAGAGTACTGGTGGTCTCTGGAGGCGTTCGATTAGGTTAAGGAAGGCTGTTAAGCATTCGTCGGTCCATTCGAACTTTCCTTTGTCTTTCTTTAGAGCCTCGAAGAAGGGGACGCACTTGTCAGTCGCTTTAGAGATGAATCTGCTTAGGGCGGCCACCTTCCCATTTAGGCTTTGTATTTCTCTTCGAGTGGAAGGTATCCTGATATCTTTCAGGGCTCGGACTTGTTCGGGGCTTGCTTCAATTCCTCTGGCATGGACGATGAATCCCAAGAACTTTCCTGATGATACTCCGAAGGAGCACTTTAGAGGATTCAACTTCATTCCATATTGGCGAAGTACCTGAAACATCTCGCCCAGGTGGCTTACGTGATCGTCGGCTTTCCTTGACTTTACTAGCATGTCGTCGACATAAACTTCTATACTTCGTCCTATTAGTTCCGCGAACATCTTGTTGACGAGGCGCTGATAAGTAGCTTCGGCATTTTTAAGTCCAAAAGGCATTGCTCTGTAGCAGTACAATCCCCGGTCAGTGATGAAACTAGTGTGGTCTTGATTGGGAGCGTGCATAGGAATTTGGTTATATCCTGAGTATGCGTCCATAAAAGATAAGAGTTTGTGCTCGGTTGTGTTGTCCACAAGCAGATTGATTCGGGGGAGTGGGAAGCAATCTTTCGGGCAAGCGTCATTTAAGTTGGACAAGTCAATGCATGTTCGCCACTTCCCATTAGCCTTCTTTACTAGTACCGGGTTAGCGATCCACTCTGGGTAGATGGCTTCTCGTATGAAGTTATTGGCAAGTAGGTTCTTTACTTCTTCATCGAGGGCTGCTGATCGTTCTGCCCCCATACTTCTCTTTTTCTGATTTACTGGCACCTTTGTAGGATCGATGTTTAGTACGTGGCTTGCCACGTCTGAAGAGATTCCAGTCATGTCAGCGTGCGTCCATGCAAATACATCCAAGTTGTGGCGGAGAAAATCAATGAGTTGATCCCTCATTTCTGCTCTTAACTGAGATCCGATTTTCAACAGTCTACTTGAGTCATGTTTGTCTACAGATACAAACTCCATAGCCTCTGCAGGCTCGGCGGTGGCCTCCTCTTCTTTGTCTCTGGGGTCTAATTCATTGAAAGGATCACTGGTATATCGAAGAGGAGGGGCTTTCTTTAGTTGCTATGCTTCCAAGTTTTTCATGCAGAGAGTAGTCTCTGTATTCTTTCCTCTATCCTTCCTGCGATTATTGCGAAGTTTAGTTACATAGCAATCTCGAGCGGCATCTTGATCTCCCTCTACTTCCCCTATTCCATTGTCTGTTGGAAATTTCATCTTCAGGCACCACGGGGCTAAGACAATTTGGAAGTCAGACAAGGCTAGTCTTCTTAAAAAGGCGTTGTAGGCCGAGTGGTTATCTATTAGCACAAATGTTTGTTTCCGCACAATAGAGCGGGGGTGACTTCCTATTTCAACAAAAAGGTCCAATTGCCCAAGGGACATCTTCGCGTCTTCAGTGAAACCGTGTAGTGGTTTGTTGCAGGGAGACACATCCTTCATTGACAGCTTCATTCTGTCAAAAGCATGCTTGAATAGGATATTTACTGAGCTTTCAGTGTCTACTAGAATTCAGAAAACTTCGGTTGGGCTGAACCGGGCGGAGATGACCATAGGATCCATGTGAGGGTACTGCCTTCCTTCTAGGTCACACCTATTGAATGTAATGTCATCATTCTCTTTTCGCTTTGGGTGGCGTTCTTCCATAACAGAAGTAACATAGCCTTCATTGTTTCTAAGTGACTTTCCGTATCTTTTCATCTCTGCCCAGCTTCTGTCGGCGATGTGTGGTCCTCCCGATATGGTATGGACCACTATCTTCTCTTGACTGCAGCCGCTGGAGTTGCGATTTCCCCCTCCCGTTTCTGGGAGGGGTGGTCTTGGGTTCTCATTGGCAGGAGCTGGGGTCCTGTTCTGACCTTTTACATAGCGTTCCAGTCTCTTCCTTATGATGTGTTCTTCAATTAAGTCCCCGAGATGATGGCATTCATTGGTATCATGCCCATGAGATTCGTGGAAGCGGCAGAACTTTCCAGACTTAATTGCGTTATCTAATTCCTTCTTGTGCGGGGGCGTCTGTATTTAACTTTGTCTTGGGTGGCCAGGAAGATGTTTTCGATTGTTTCATTCAAAGGAGTGTAAGTGTCAAATCTCGGTCCTAGCCGATATAGACGTTTTTCTCCCTTCTTGCCCCTAGTATTGTCTCTAGAGTCATTTCTTCGAACGTCCTTTGCTACAGCGGGTGTGTCGCCATGAGCTGCCTTAGTTTGTTGCCCTGTCTGTCTTTCAGTGGCAGCGTCTTCAAGTCTCATATATCTTCCGGCTTGATGGAAGAAATCGGGTAAGGTAGCTGGTTTTTCTTTCTTTAATCTTCTAGCAAACTTAGTATCCGGATGCACACCACTACAGAGGGCCATTAAGATAATTTTCTCATCGGCATCTTGGACTGCGGCCGCTGCAGTATTGAATCGGGTTAGATATTGCTGCACTGTCTCTCCAGGCTTCTGTTTGATATTAGATAGGGAATAAGCGTCCTTGGGTTGTTCCACATGAATGCGGAACTGGCTGATGAACTTTTCTTTCAACATTTCCCATGAGCTGATGGATCCTTGGGGTAGGTGGCAGAACCAGGAGGTAGCTAGATCTGCCAAGAATAGTGGAAAGCATTTGTACAATACTCCTTATGTGGCTTCGCTCATGAGCATATGCTGTGTGTATCTCTGCAAGTGTACAACGGGGTCAGAGATTCCCTTGTAAGGTTCCATTGTTGGCATTTTCCATTCTCGGGGGGTGATGGCAATTTCGATATTGCGGGTGAAAGGGCTGGTTACCCTAGCGCCTATCCCTCGTTCTCTTTGATCCCGTTGGACGCACTCTCTGAACAATCGCGCCATCCTTTCATCAGAATTTGGAGCAGATAGAAATGAGTTTGGTTCTTCTCTGCGAGATTGATTCCGTACAGATGACCAGTAGGGATGGTATTGTCTATCACCCTTAATATTTTCCAGTGGCTGTCTCTGGTCTTCTGGGAGCATGCTGGGGTCAGCTACAGTTGGCCCTTGCCTTGGTCTTCCCCTGCTGGGTTCTGTTTCGGGCACTTCCTCGGGTCCGACTTCGGGCTGAACTCTAGCTCGGCCCCGTTCATTGGTGTTTCCATGGCTAAGTAGCATGACAGGCTCAGCTACATCAGACCCTCGCCTGGTACCTCCCCTGTTGGGCTTGGTTCCAAGTGTTTCCTCGGGTCGGAATTCGGGCTGAGTCCGGGCTCGGCTCCTACCATTGCCATTTCTGTTGTTAGCTTCTTCGAAAAAGAAAGATCTTTGTCGCCTTCCAGATCCTCCAGACTGGGAATCATCCCATGATTCAGTGTTGCGGTTAGATTCTTCAGCATCCCTTAAGCGTGACATGAGTTGGTCCACCAAGGCTTCTTGTTGGGATGTGAATCCATTAGTCACTTCAGCCACAACCCTGTATAGATCTGCCCTAGTAATTGCTGCCAGTTGTTCCATGGCAGGGGCTGTCGGATTTGCATGATTTCCATTTCGTACTGCTGTTGGAACGGGACGGTTCTCTTGATCTGTGATCACTGGATCTGGAACGCTGCTAGTTGCGATGTTCTTTCCTTTGCTAACATCTTTCTTCTGCCTGGGAGGCATGTCTTCCAAGCAATGAGCGATGCTGTCGGGAAGAAGGTTAAGTGGGAGAAGCTGAATCTTCTAGCTCGAGTTCTCAGTGAAAGCACCAAAAATGTTTGCACAAAAAATGGGCAAACACCTCCAAGTCGTATGATTTAGTCGATTTTATGTTGTTCTTCGTGATTTGGGTGATTTATGCAAATATGTAAAAAGCGGGGACTAAACTGTAAAAGACACACAGATTTATAGTGGTTCGGCCAGAATGTGCCTACGTCCACTTCATATGTTATCTCTTTCACTGTTCAGATTACAAGTACAAAGCTTTGATTACAAGTGTATGAAAGTTGTTTGAAAGTTCTGTTCGTGCTTGAGCTCTCAAACTTGTCTGCCATTGTTGTACCCCTACTCCTCTATTTATAGAGTGAGGCTGGGGGTAGGGGTCTTGGATGTATATAACCGCTGGTGGGCCTGGGCTGATGTAATCTGGCCTGACAATGTTGGTTCGGAAACGCCTTGGTCCGGTGATGGTTCGGTAGTGTTTTGGTCCGGTGGTGAGTGGTTCGGCTAGGCCTTGGAGATAGGTTGGTTCGGTAGTGCCCTGGTCCGGTGGTGAGTGGTTCGGCTAGGCCTTGGAGATAGGTTGGTTCGGTAGTGCCCTGATCCGGTGGTTAGTGGTTCGGCTAGGCCTTGGAGATAGGTTGGTTCGGTAGTGCCCTGATCCAGTGGTGAGTGGTTTGGCTAGGCCTTGGAGATAGGTTGGTTCGGTAGTGCCCTGGTCTGGTGGGACTTCGCCCAAATACAACATATATAAGAATTTATTTCAATACAATAGAATAGAAATCACAACAATGGAAAATATGAGATAAAAGTGACACAACCTTTGCTCTAACCCACAAGTGGGCTTGATCATGTCTCCATGGGATAGACCACATCAAGTTGTGCTCGGCCATGACTTTTTTGGTGTGCTAGGCTTGGCTAAAGGTCAATAGGTATGGCTATGGCTAGAAGGTGATGAGATGGAAGAGTTGCAAAGCAATAGAAGGTCAAGGGGTTGTTCTCCATTGGTTTGGCCATGGGCTTGTATGGCTCGGCCTTGGTTTTGTTTGGGTCAAGCGCATCTTTAGTCATGGCAAGGAGATGATAAGGTCATGGCAAAGCAAGGCATGGGGTTGTATTGAGTGGTGGCCGAGGCTAGAACAAAGAGGAACGGCTAGGGTTACAAAAAAAAAAGTGAACGGCTATAGATGATGTAAATGCACGGCTAAGGAATTGAAGAGCTAGGCAAATGAAAAGCCAAAAGTTAAGGAAAAAGTAACCAAGTCTTTTGAAATTTCCAAAGTTATTATTGAAAATAAAACCAATCAAAATCAAATAAATAAAATCAAAGTTTATACAAGTAAAATAGAAAATAAATTAGAGAAAAAATAACACAGGAAAAATAGAAAATAAAATACAAAAAATCATTGCATGTAAAACACTGTAATTTATCCAATTTAAAAAGTATAAAACAGAATTTTACGACACGAAAAGCAGAATTAATATTAGAATAAAGTACAATTTCAAAGAAAAAGATTAGAATTTAAAAATTCAGATTTAAAAATTTAAAATGAAATTAAAAATTTGACCAGAGTTGACCAAAATATATAATTTTCAGAAAATTCTTATTCCATTGAATTTGGAAAATAATTTATAAAAAATTCCAAACTTACATTGGAAATTATAGAAATTAAGATTTTAAATGCTTTAAAATTCAAAGTTTTCAAATAAATTTTAATTAAAAATATTTACAAAATTATGGGTTGTTACAAGGACAGTATTCTTTTAAATAGATCCATTTTTGAGTTTTTAAAGGTAAAATTATCGAAGGATTTTAACAAGACTATATAGCTGGATCAATATTAATGGGTTAAGCCCTATTTTTATTAGTAATAACATGCATGTTTTATAAACTGGATATCTCATTTTTTTTTTAGTAATAACTTTTCATATTACGATTAAAAGAAAATAGGAGCACATGAGCTACCTTCTTAGATAATTATGTGCTAAAGTTGGTCAAAGTGTAACTTTTGTTTATTTGATTTGGGTCTGATTTCAAAGGTTTTTACTATCATTTACATACAAAACTAGAGCCTTTTGAGTCAACTAGAATTTATGGATTATTTGAAAAAGTTGTTCAATAATTAAATTTTAAGACTTAACTTTTGTGATCACTGATTTACTTTACATGAGTGAGCATTTGGATATTACTATAAGGGTGGATCAGCAAGTTAAACTTCCCACTGATCTTAATTTGACAACTGGTTGTTGTTTCTTTTTTGTTTATATTGGTCTTACAAAGAATATGGTATTACACATCACCTTCTCATATTCAAATAGTATTTCCCATTAGTAAGTTTCTATCATATTGTTCTTTTATGAGACTTGATCTAGTTGTATCCGACTAATTTATCATGCTAATTATGCTTGCAGCCATACACACCATCGCATCATAGTAGTACTAGTTTGCAAAACAGTCATATGCGGTTGTTTGGCATAAGGATTTCGTCGTCGTTGTCGATTAGACCGTTGTACGTTGGTATGTTTTGATCTTTTTATTTATAAATATATGGTCCAACATGTGTGTTTGTGTTGGAAAATGTGATATTTTTCTGTATTATGTTTAAAGCAATGATATTTTATTTGTATAATATTTTATTTGTGCTGGAACATGTGTTAGCTTATTTCGAATGAAGCATTTTGGAAAGCGGTTCCCTTTTCTTCGTGTTTTATACATTTAATCTACTATGGTAACATTATTCTATTTGCTGTGATACTATTCTGAGATGTAGCTGGAGCTTGGAATGCACATAGTGCTTTTTAAAAAATTGTAGTAAATTTCGCAATATTCAAAAAATGTTGTAAAAGACATACTACAACAGCAATGAAAAGTTGTAAAAAAAACTATATTACAACATTTATAAAATGTTGTGATAAGCTTTTACACAACAATTTGTGGAAGTTGTAAAAAGGTTTTCGATATTTATATCAGTGAATTACATCATCAAATAAATGTTTTAAAGACTTTATTGCAACATCTAAAAACATTGTAGCAAAGTTTATTGCAACGTTTTCATACAACGTTAGAATTTTTTTATAAATTACTCTGACTCTATTACAACTTGGCCTAAGACGACGTTTGTAAAAAACCTTGCGAAACCCCTATTACAATATTTTTTAGATGTTGGAATAACGTATTATTGTTGTAGTGAATAAACCATTATCTAAATGCATGAAAATATCATGCCATATCATATGTCTAACTATGTAGACATTCACAATATATGGTAAAGTATATACCAAGCACAATCCAACTATTTCCAAAGTAGTATTCAACAACTGGATATCACAACCAACCATGACGATCAAACTCATATTCAAAACAAGGAATGTAATTTTTCAACCATATACTATAGTATGCTTACAATTTCACTAACATGCAACCAAAGTTATAGAACTCATAAATAATACTCCATCAATAAAGAGTGAAACAATCAACCATGGTTCATAACTGCTCAATAAACTTATCATGCATCCCAACAATTCAAACATATTAGTGCATTGTTACACCATAATTTCTACAAAGTACAATCTACGAATATTCAAGAGGTAGTCCTTGGTTTGTGATTTCAAGACCCACTTTTGGTTTCCAACAAGTGCTTAAGAACCAGACTCGGTATCTGAGAGCATGTAGTCCAAAGCATGAGTCAAAGCATCAATCGAGATCAAGGTCATTGTCTAGCTAAGACAAGAAGCTTAGCCGAGGGCAGCAGTTGCCTGAACCAAAAGCGTTTCAGCAAGTATCAACAATCAACGGGTCAGATAGCCCGGGCCGAGACTAATGGCCAGGATAAATGGAAGATATCCAAGAAGCTATGCATAAAAGGATCACATCAATAATCTACATCAAAATGCACTCAACTAGATGATGAAAAGCGTTCAAATCTAAGCCGCACATAGCAAGCCAGGTCATCAACCCAAGAGAAATCATCTGCACCAATGGAAGAACCTTAAATTTGCTATAAATAGAGAACCACCTGCTACAATAAAAAGGGATGGCCCTAAAAAAGAATTAAAATATAAATTCATATTGTAATTTCCTATATTAAAACTCTCTTTACATACTCATTAATGGCGAAAGTGGATAGACTCAATGTAATAAGCCTTTTGGCTAGTCAAGAGTGACTTAATAAGGAAAGGACAGTGGACGTGAGGACTTTCAACCCGAACCACTATAAAAATCTCGGGGTTATTTACTTTCTAAATTTTTACCTTCTATTCATTGACAATTGTGACTCTACGGTTCAATATCTCATAACATAAGCTTGATTGCTTCATGTCTTAGTAATCTATTTGCCCGATTCAATGATCCAACCAGCTTTCGGAGTTATAACTTCGGACTTCGGGATGTTGGTGTAGATGAAGTTTTGCACTAACATTTTTGGCGCTAGAAGGAGGGCCACTTCCGCTCGCTTCGAATTCCAGTGTCAAAAGTATCCTCTTGAATGACCCCTTACTCTCCTACCTAAGATGAAGGAATTGGAAAATTGCTTATGATTGATGGAAATCAGGCAAACCAAGTAAATTAAGCTATTATTGAAGAAGTTTCCACTCCAGTCCTTACCGAAGGTGAATTTCAACAAATGATGCTGAAATTCATTTCCGACATGGCATGGTGGTTAGTTAGTTATTAGATCGAACTTAAAAGCACTTTCGCTAAATTAGAGAAGAAGGTTTCGGTTATACTTGAAGAAGACGAGAATCTTTTGACCTTCGGAGAAAACCGTTAAAAATTGCCAATGGCTAATGAAACCTTAGAAGCTAAGTTCATGATGGCAACAGAAGCAGGTAATAAGGTCGAGACTGCAAGAGCAGCAAGTGCAGGTCCTTCTGAGAGGCCCTTAGCTCTAAATCCCGAAAGGGTAAACTTCTGATACTACAACAAAATAACCATTTTGCAATTGGCAATGCGAAATTCCAACAGAATGATTGCATTTTAGAACTATTTATGACAGTTGCAAAAAACCATTATGTTAATGATCTTTTACAACTATTAAAAGCAATTAAAATAGATCAATTAACATGTAACGACCCGTAAATTTTCAATAATTAAAGTTTTCAATTTAATAAGATTTTGGTAAATATTTTGGAAGAAATAAAACCTTTGTAATTTAATAATGAAATGAATGCCAAAATGAGATGTAAGAATGTACTTAAATTTTTTTTATTAACAATTGAAATGAAATTACAATTTATTGAAGTAATGTAAATTGTTATACTTGGCTATAAATTTATGTAAGAAAAAAATGCAAACATTAAAATTTATAAATGATTTAGTATGAAATAAATGACCATTGAATAAAGATTTTGTATATAAGAATGGTAACGTATGTTTGTGAACAGTGAATTCAAAGGTGTGATTAAATGTTATAGTAACGGTTGTAAGTTATTATTTAATGGTTCTATTAATCTAGTTGTAAATGTTACATTTAGGTATAAAAATGGATATAAGTAAATAAATGTAAGTTTGTGTGGGTAAATGAATTAGTGTATAATTTATGGTAATTGAATGAATTAAACATTATGTAAGCAATTATGATAATTAGTGGACATAATAAACTTGAGTGTAATATAAAGATAAGGATAAAATTTATTGCAAGTTACATTCATTTAGGGTGCTAAATTTAAAGTAGGAAATCAATTACACATAAATGTAAGTAAATTTTCATTTATATGAGATAGGACAGTAATTGTAAAGTGTGAATGTAATGACATAAATGGAAATGTATACTTTATCCACAAGATGAAATAAAGGAATGAAACCAAGTTGGATAAATGGATTAAGGTTTTAATTATAATAAATGTATATATTTAGCAAACTCAATATAATTGAAAATAACAGTTATTATAATAGAAAGATGAAAATTTGAATATATATTTATATAATGAAAGATAAACAAATAATAACTAGGTTTATAGAGTGATAATAGATTTATAAAAAGAAAAGAATTGAAGCAAGGCAATTATTGGAAATTAAATTAAATGGGAATTCAATTCATAACAAATAGATTTATGGTAAGAAAATGAAATTAATTACTTTGCTAATTGAAAATTTAGGTAAATTAGGAAGATATAAATTAATATCTAAACCAATGTTAATATGGATTTATTGGGAATTTAAAACTTATACTTTTAAATTAAAATGCAGTGTTTACACGCAATGACTTTCTATATTTTATTTTCTATTTCCTTATGTTTGTTTCTCAAATTTTTATTTTCTATTTTGGTTGATTACACTTTGAATATATTTATTTGATTTTTGATTGATTTCACTAATTATAATAGCTTAGAAATTTCAAGAGATATATGTTACCTGTTTTATGTATTTGTTGCCTTTTCATTTCGTGCAAACAAAGAAAAAGATATATAGACAAGATTCCTTCCCTTAAATTGTGCCTCCTTAATTGCCTATCTTTTATTTCCTACCTCCTTAATTATATTCTAGCCGTGTATTCATTCCACAAATCACGTACAAAATAATTCCTTAACATTTCATTCCTCTTTTGCCTCTTTATTTTCTAAACTTTCCATTTAATTTCCCTTGCCATTCCCTTCCTTTAGCCGTTCAAATCCTTTGGGAAACCCTAGCCGCCACTTTGATATTCAAGTACAAATTAGCATCTCAATTTCTCATTTCCCTTTTGAGTGAAAAAAATATATATTCAAGTTCTCAATTCCATGGCCTTCTCTTCTTCTTCCTTCTCCTTCTCCTCCTTTTCATTTTGTTTTCCTTTTATTTTCTTCATGCTAGTTCAGCCACCACCTTGTTCACCTCTCCACCATAACTCCGACCTCATCCTCTCTCCACCACCTCCATAACCGATCCTGCATGCCACCAAAACTATCATGGCCAAGACCACATGATGTTTAAGGCCAAGGTTATGCCATTTGATCCATATTCTTTTCATTTTTTTTATTTACAATCTTGTGTTGAATTATATCCTATTAATTTGTGTATTTGTTTATGTACAAGATTTGGATCTTGACTCTCCATCACTCAAGTATAGTCATGCTATGTCGTGCCTTGTCGTGCTTTGCAGAGTTTAGATTTGTATCTTGAATTTGATTTCTAGCTTTAAAAATGTGAGTTTTATCTCTCTAGACATACGTACTTTTAATTTGTGAAACGATGACATGTGAATTGTATAAATTAATATGTTATGTTATGTTATTATGTTCATATATGCCTATGATAAATCTATATGATGTTAAATATTGCTATATCCCTGTTACACCATCTGTTATGATTATATTTGTTATACTGTTGTTTATTTCCTGTTTATCACACTGCAAGTTCCCTATCACTATGTGTTGAAATGATACATACCCAAACGAACATTAGATTAAGGAAAAATCACTATGGGCTGAAATGATAGGCTCGAGTGATTTTATTGTATTTATTTTACTTGGGATTGCGGGTTTGAAATGATAGAACCCAGATTTTTCTTCTTAAATTATGGATTGAAATGATATATTATCCGTATCACTTGATCTAGGTTAGAAAATATTATACAGGCCCATGGTTATATTTTTAAATGATATTTTCCTAAAAATTTATTAAGTATTTTAAATATTTCTGAAAATTATTAAGCATTTTGAAATTATAAATATATGTAAATTTTGACTTAATTTGATTTAATGCTTTAAAGTGTAAAGAGATATTGTTTTTCTATAAGTTAAATTTTTTATAAGTTAATTGGTTTTGGATGGAATGTAAAGAGTCTTATTTATGATAAATAACTTAATAATTAAGTTTGATTTAATTTTGGAATCTTAAATCTAACCTAGTAACTGTAATAAAGGTTGTTTCCCAGGATGGACATATTTTGTAAAATAAACAATGTATTTTTGAATAAATAAAATGAAATACATTTGTATGTGACATCTTGTAATAAGTTTTGGAATCATAGTGGAATTGATGTCTAAAGGAATAAATTTGTAAAGAATTTGATTGTTTTAACTTTGATAAAATATTCTTTTGTAAAATGTTATGTTTTGTAAGATAAATAGCCATGACTTTAAAACGGAAAATGTAAGTTAACCACACATGTGAGATGTAAGTTTAATTAATATTTTAATTGATTAATATAATAAATGTTCTTTATTGTAATAACAGAAATGAAAGGAATGTGTAAAGTTTTAATTAATGCAAGAAACATGTAAAGTTTTAATTAATGAAAGAAAAGTGTAAGTTTTAATTAATGAAAGAAACGTGCGAATTTCTAATTAATGAAAAAAACGTGTAAAGTCCTAATTAATGAGAGAACATGTAATGTTTTTAATTAATGCAAGAAACATGTAAAGTTTTAATTAATGAAAGAAACATGTAAAGTTTTAATTGATGTGGTACTGATTAAATTAATAAATGCTATGTGATGTAATAGGAATGTAAATTAAAACATACATTTGATAATGTAAATTTTAATTAGTGTAATATTGATTAAAATGATAAATGCTCTTTATTATAATAAATGTAAGTTAAAACGTACATTTGACATGTAAGTATTAATCGATGTAATGGTGTATTTTAAATTGATTAAAATGATAAATGTTACTTACTGTAATGATAAAATGTAAGTTGATAACGTACATTTGATAAGCAAGTTTTAATTTATGTAAATGGCATACTTTAAATGATTAAAATAATAAAGTTTCTTTATTGTAATAATAATGCAAGTTAATAAGGTACTTTTAACTTAACATAAGAATTTCGGCTTTAAATTGAATATTACAGTAACAAAGTTTATTTAACTATAAGGCTATGATAAAAGGACCATTTTAAATTTGTAAGCGTATAAATACTTTGATTATATAAAATGTTAAAGTGGAAAGTATTACATTCCAAAAGTGCTAAGATTCCTTAAGGTAACATTTCCAAAATGCTATGATAATTTAAAGGAATATTTCAAGTTTAATAAATTGAAAGAAATATTCAATGATTTGGAAATTTAGGTTTTATTTAAATGATATATTATTGAATTATTTTTGAAATGTAAATGATACTATTGTGATATGGTTTTGAAATAAGTATGATATTTTGGTTTTGAAAGTATATACTATTTTGAAATAAATTATATGATTTTGAAATGGATATGCTAGTTTGGTTTTGAAAGTATAAATGATTTTGAAATAAATATCCATAGGTTATAATAACGTTTGGTTGTTAAAGAGAACGGGATCGGAAGTTGTCATACTCTCTGCCAACTCCGAAAACCACTTTAACAACCGTGTACGCGATGGAGATTCCAGAATGAAGTAGGATGGTGGTGGCGTTTCCTTTAAGGTAAATACGTGGACCCGACTCCCGTGAGTTGGCATAAGGTGGCTAAAACAGGAGCGATCGACGGGTTAATAAGGTAGCACCTTTGATCGGACACATCCCTTCGATATTATACTTTGACTTTTGGATTGTTTCGGTGGCCACTTTTGATTTTTATTTGGGGTTGTGGCTCGAGGTGGGCGGTAGCTGCGCGCTACGCGTTACCACCGACCCCGAAGCGTAATTGATATATCTACCCTGGCATTTCCTAGTTGTGTCATGTCACCTACCCTATCGTGCCTAGTACGAGTTTGGTTTTCTCTCGTAGCCCGTGTGGTATCCTCTGGTGGCTTCCCGATCAGGAGGGACTATGATATTGGATGGACTACTGGGACTATTACGTGTTAAGGGCTATATGGGTAACCCCTTAATGCTATGAAAAAGTAAGTTTATTTTACTATAGACATTATTATAATAGCGAAATATTACTACATAGTAAATAGTTTAACGGATCCTTAGAGGATGAGTGGTCCCAAGCATCCTTTAAGTTACTTGTACCTTACATTACAGTTCACTTGAGTTGGTTTACATTGTATAAGTATGTATGTCCTGACTCGAGTGTTTTGTGTTTCTTCACGCTCGGATCAGACTGAGTGATACAGCATTTGAGACTCACCTTCGAAGTTGGAAGCTTTGCTTAAAGATCCAGCTATCTATTTCACTTTCGGTTATCCAGTTGATTCCAGTTATCCGATTGGTTCCAGTGATGTTTTATGATTCATACCTTGTTATCATGTTGACACCTCCGTTGTGTCTTGTTATCACTGTTGTATCTTGTTTGACTCTGATGTATTTATATAGTAGCTTCATGAACTACTATTTCTTTACTTCCGTTGCATTTATTACTCTGTGTCTGTGATCTTTGATTTATTTATTTATTTACTATTTATGCTGTGTTTTGCCAAATTTATTTTACAATTCGGTATTTTGAGCAATTCAAGTCCGACATGTGCGGATGCGAATGGTTGAAAATATCATGCCGTTACATTTGGTATCAGAGCTTTGGCTCTAGGCAATACTTAGCATATATGGTAAATTTATTTGCAGAATCACTTTCATTCGAGTGTGAATCTCTTCCTTTTTGACTCGATTCCTTTTGAATTTTGGAACGTTCTCTGCGGTTCCAAAATACATTCTTGTCCCCACTATTCATCTTCTTTTGATTCTGAAGTGTCCCATACCTCCACTTCGAATGATCCTTAGAATGAGTCGGCGGTCTCGCCAATCTTTGAATGACTTGTAAAGGGGTGGAACTCCTTTACCATAGGCATCGATTCACCGGAGATTTATATATCCTCGGTTTAGATGCTAGTATCTCTTGTTATCCTGAATTCTATCTCTTGAGATCGGATGTAGATGTGCCTCAGAACTCTACATCGATCTTATTCTTGAAGTCACGGTTGACCCGGTTAAGGTTGCCCGCGATTTATGTAAGCTAATCCATTCCTTATTCTGTCAATTTAATCATCTTATCTTTTGTTTCCAACTTATCTTCGAATCAGAATTCTCTTAATTTGAGTCAATCAAATTTGAATCCCTATTCTTGCTTTGTAAACCTATATTTAATTTTTTTATATATTGTGTTGTTTGAGTTGTTGATGTTGATTTGGGTTTTCGATCGATTCGTCTGATCAACGCTATCGATAGGATTTCCAAAACACTTGAACAGAGCAAACTGACACCATATTGATTTCAAAATTTTGTAATGGTAAATTTTGTATAATTATATTATGTATGAGTTTGATTTTCTGAATTCTGATAATTAATTGAATAGGGTATTAAGAAATAATATTTGACTTTATATATAGCTTGTAACCATTAACTTTTGTTTCATATATGAATAATTGACCTATAAAACATGGTTTTAAATTAATTTGGAAATTTAGATGAATTTAAAATCAAGAATTTGAGAATTTAATTTCCGATGATTTCGAACTTTGGTTTAAAGTTTTAAAAGATATTATTTGAAGTATTTTCTGATTAGAAATAGTTTTTAAAGAATTTTCAAGTTTTAAATCAGTGCTCTTCTCTTTGTCGCTGGAAAATAGTTTCGGTGATAATTGCAGCATCATCAACATTCATTTTCGAGTTTCGAAGTGAAGAGACCATTCTGTAGTTTTGCTACAGTCTTGCTTTGGAGAATTAAATTGATTTGGATTTCTAAAATATGACTTGACTTATAATATATATTGATATATGATGTAAATTTGATTTGATATATATATATATTATGTATGTATATATTTAGTTATTTACCTCTAAAAATTGTTTGAAGTTAATCGGAAAATTAATTCTTGAATTTTATCTTAAAGGATGATTTAAAATTTTAAATGAATCAAAATTTTTAATAAATAATTAAGCTTGAATAATTGAATTAGAAGGTTTATTTGTATAATACTCAATTACATTCTAATATAACTTACCTAAATTATTCAGAAGTTGAATATGTAATTGGATAAAATACAATATAAAAAGGATTTTTATAAATAAAATTTAAGTAGTTATAATAAATGTTATACACTTAAATTTTAGTTATAAAAGATTAATAGGGGTAAAAATAATAAAAGCTAATTGAATAATTTACAATATAATGGTGATAAAGGAATTTATAAATAAATTGGAGCAGATATAATAAGTGTAAATAAACTTAATATATATGATTAGATATATTAAGTGGAATAAATTTAATAATAATTTTGGAATAAAGAAGAATTAAATTTATTGAATAAATTATGAGTATAATAAATGATTTTCAAATTCATGACTTTGGAAAATTGTTAATTTAAGAAAATAAAATTTGAAATAGTTAAGATTTATTTAACTTAAGTGAAATCAAATGAATGAAATCAATTATTAATTTAAGTTGAAGTTTCCATGGATTTAAATTTTATTATCTTCTTTGCTGTCCAATCTCTTTTCTATTAGGTTGTTCTATTCTCCTATCTCTTCCTTTTCGGGGACGAAAAATTTTGAGTGGGGGAGAGTGTAACGACTCGTAAATTTTCAATAATTAAAGCTGTCAATTTAATAAGATTTTGGTAAATATTTTGGAAGAAATAAAAACTTTGTAATTTAATAATGAAATGAATGCCAAAATAAGATGTAAGAATGTACAAAAAAAAATAATTATTAACATTTGAAATGAAATTACAATTTATTGAGGTAATGTAAATTGTTATACTTGGCTATAAAATTATGTAAGAAAAAAAATGCGAACATCAAAATTTATAAATGATTTAGTATGAAATAAATGACCATTGAATAAAGATTTGGTATATAAGAATGGTAACGTATGTTTGTGAACAGTGAATTCAAAGGTGTGATTAAAAGTTATAGTAACGGTTGTAAGTTACTATTAATGGGTCTATTAATCTAGTTGTAAATGTTACATTTAGGTATAAAAATGGATATAAGTAAATAAATGTAAGTTTGTGTGGGTAAATGAATTAGTGCATAATTCATGGTAATTGAATGAATTAAACATTATGCAAGCAATTATGATAATTAGTGGACATAATAAACTTGAGTGTAATATAAAGATAAGGATAAAATTTATTGCAAGTTACATTTATTTAGGCTGCTAAATTTAAAGTAGGAAATCAATTACACTTAAATGTAAGATAGGACAGTAATTGTAAAGTGTGAATGTAATGACATAAATAGAAATGTATATTTTATCCATAAGATGAAATAAAGGAATGAAACCAAGTTAGATAAATGGATTGAGGTTTTAATTATAATAAATGTATATATTTAGCAAACTCAATATAATTGAAAATAACAGTTATTATAATAGAAAGATTTAAATTTGAATATATATTTATGTAATGAATGATAAACAAATAATAACTAGGTTTATAGAGTGATAATAGATTTATAAAAAGAAAAGAATTGAAGCAAGGCAATTATTGGAAATTAAAGTAAATAGGAATTCAATTCATAACAAATAGATTTATGGTAAGAAAATGAAATTAATTACTTTGCTAATTGAAAATTTGGGTGAATTAGGAAGATATAAATTAGTATCTAAACCAATGTTAATATGGATTTATTGGGAATTTAAAACTTATACTTTTAAATTAAAATACAGTGTTTACACGCAATGACTTTCTATATTTTGTTTTCTATTTCCGTATGTTTGTTTCTCAAATTTTTATTTCCTATTTTGGTTGTATACACATAGAATATATTTATTTGTTTTTTGATTGATTTCACTAATAATAATAGCTTAGAAATTTCAAGAGATATAAGCTACCTGTTTTATGTATTTGTTGCCTTTTCATTTCGTGCAAACAATGAAAAGGATACATAGATAAGATTCTTTCCCTTAAATTGTGCCTCCTTAATTGCCTATCTTTTATTTCCTACCTCCTTAATTATATTCTAGCCGTGTATTCATTCCACAAATCACGTACAAAATAATTCCCTAACATTTCATTCCTCTTTTGCCTCTTTATTTTCTAAACTTTCCATTTAATTTCCCTTGCCATTCCCTTCCTTTAGCCGTTCAAATCCTTTGGGAAACCCTAGCCGCCACTTTGATATTCACGTACAAATTAGAATCTCAATTTCTCATTTACCTTGTGAGCAAAAAAATATATATTCAAGTTCTCAATTCCATGGCCTCCTCTTCTTCTTCCTTCTCTTTCTCCTTTTTTTCATTTTGTTTTCCTTTTGTTTTCTTCATGCTATTTCAGCCACCACCTTGTTCACCCCTCCACCATAATTCCGACCTCGTCCTCTCTCCACCACCTCCATAACCGATCCCGCATGCCACCAAAGCTATCATGGCCAAGACCACATGATGTTTAAGGCCAAGGTTATGCCATTTGATCCATATTATTTTCATTTTTTTTTAATTTACAATCTTGTGTTGAATTATATCCTTATAATTTGTGTATTTGTTTATGTACAAGATTTGGATCTTGACTCTCCAACACTCGAGTATGGTCGTGCTTTGTCGTGCCTTGTCGTGCTTTGCAGAGTTTAGATTTGTATCTTGAATTTGATTTCTAGCTTCAAAAAAGTGAGTTTTATCTCTCTAGACATACGTACATTTAATTTGTGAAACGATGACATGTGAATTGTATAAATTAATATGTTATGTTATTATGTTCATATATGCCTGTGATAAATCTATATGATGTTAAATATTGCTATATCCCTGTTACACCATCTGTTATGATTTTATTTGTTATACTGTTGTTTATTTCCTGTTTATCACAATGCAAGTTCCCTATCACTGTGGATTGAAATGATACATACCCGAACGAACATTAGATTAAGGAAAAATCACTGTGGGCTGAAATGATAGGCTCGAGTAATTTTATTGTATTTATTTTACTTGAGATTGCGGGTTTGAAATGATAGAACCCGGATTTTTCTTCTTAAATTATGGATTGAAATGATATATTATCCGTATCACTTGACCTAGGTTAGAAAATATTATACAAGCCCATGGTTATATTTTTAGATGATATTTTCCTAAAAATTTATTAAGTATTTTAAATATTTCTGAAAATTATTAAGTATTTTGAAATTATAAATATATGAAAATTTTAACTTAATTTGATTTAATGCTTTAAAGTGTAAAGAAATATTGTTTTTCTATAAGTTAATTGGTTTTGAATGGAATTTAAAGAGTCTTATTTATGATAAATAACTTAATAATTAAGTTTGATTTAATTTTAGAATCTTAAATCTAACCTAGTAATTGTAATAAAGGTTGTTTCCCAGGATGGACATATTTTGTAAAATAAACAATGTATTTTTGAATAAATAAAATGAAATACATTTGTATGTGACATCTTGTAATGAGTTTTGGAATGATAGTGGAATTGATGTCTAAAGGAATAAATTTGTAAAGAATTTGAATTTTTTAACTATGATAAAATATTCTTTTGTAAAATGTTATGTTTTGTAATATAAATAGCTATGACTTTAAAATGGAAAATGTAAGTTAAACACACATGTGAGATGTAAGTTTAATTAATATTTTAATTGATTAATATAATAAATGTTCTTTATTGTAATAATAGAAATGAAAGAAATGTGTAAAGTTTTAATTAATGCAAGAAACATGTAAAGTTTTAATTAATGAAAGAAAAGTGTAAGTTTTAATTAATGAAAGAAACGTGTAAGTTTCTAATTAATGGAAGAAACGTGTAAAGTCCTAATTAATGAGAGAACATGTAAAGTTTTTAATTAATGCAAGAAACATGTAAAGTTTTAATTAATGAAAGAAACATGTAAAGTTTTAATTGGTGTGGTATTGATTAAATTAATAAATGCTCTGTACTGTAATAGGAATGTAAATTAAAACATACATTTGATAATGTAAGTTTTAATTAGTGTAATATTGATTAAAATGATAAATGCTCTTTATTATAATAAATGTAAGTTAAAACGTACATTTGACATGTAAGTTTTAATCAATGTAATGGTGTATTTTAAATTGATTAAAATGATAAATGTTACTTATTGTAACAATAAAATGTAAGTTGATAACGTACATTTGATAAGAAAGTTTTAATTTATGTAAATGACATACTTTAAATGATTAAAATAATAAAGTTTCTTTATTGTAATAATAATGCAAGTTAATAAGGTACTTTTAACTTAACATAAGAATTTCGGCTTTAAATTGGATATTACAGTAACAAAGTTTATTTAACTATAAGGCTGTGATAAAAGGACCATTTTAAATTTGTAAGCGTATAAATACTTTGATTATATAAAATGTTAAAGTGGAAAGTATTACATTCCAAAAGTGCTAAGATTCCTTAAGGTAACATTTCCAAAATGCTATGATAATTTAAAGGAATATTTCAAGTTTAATAAATTGAAAGAAATATTCATTGATTTGGAAATTTGGGTTTTATTCAAATGATATATTATTGAATTATTTTTGAAATGTAAATGATACTATTGTGATATGGTTTTGAAATAAGTATGATATTTTGGTTTTGAAAGTATATACTATTTTGAAATAAATTATATGATTTTGAAATGGATATGCTAGTTTGGTTTTGAAAGTATAAATGATTTTGAAATAAATATCCATGGGTTATAATAACGTTTGGTTGTTAAAGAGATCGAGATCGGAAGTTGTCATACTCTCTGCCAACTCCGAAAACCACTTTAACAACCGTGTACGCGGTGGAGATTTCAGAATGAAGTAGGATGGTGGTGACGTTTCCTTTAAGGTAAATACGTGGACCCGACTCCCGTGAGTTGGCATAAGGTGGCTAAAATAGGAGCGATCGATGGGTTAATAAGGTAGCACCTTTGATCGGAAACATCCTTTCGATATTATACTTTGACTTTTGGATTGTTTCGGTGGCCATTTTTGATTTTTATTTGGGGGTGTGGCTCGAGGTGGGCGGTAGCTGCACGCTACGCGTTACCACCGACTCAGAAGCGTAATTGGTATATCTACCCTGGCATTGCCTAGTTGTGTCGTGTCACCTACCCTATCGCGCCTTGTACGAGTTTTGTTTTCTCCCGTAGCCCGTGTGGTATACTCTGGTGGCTTACCGATCAGGAGGGACTATGATATTGGATGGACTACTGAGACTATTACGTGTTAAGGGCTATATGGGTTAATGCTATGAAAAAGTAAGTTTATTTTACTATAGACATTATTATAATAGCGAAATATTACTACATAGTAAACATTTTAACGGATCCTTAGAGGATGGGCGGTCCCAAGCATCCTTTAAGTTACTTGTACCTTATATTATAGTTCACTTGAGTTGGTTTACATTGTATAAGTATGTATGTCCTGACTCGAGTGTTTTGTGTTTCTTCATGCTTGGGTCAGACTAAGTGATACAGCATTTGAGACTCACCTTCGAAGTTGGAAGCTTTGCTTGAAGATCCAGCTATCTATTTCACTTTCGGTTATCCAGTTGATTCCAGTTATCCGGTTGGTTCCAGTGATGTATTATGATTCATACCTGGTTATCATGTTGACACCTCCGTTGTATCTTGTTATATCTGTTGTATCTTGTTTGACTCTGATGTATTTGTATAGCAGCTTCATGAACTACTATTTCTTTACTTCCGTTGCATTTATTACTCTGTGTCTGTGATCTGTGATTTATTTATTTATTTACTATTTATACTGTGTTTTGGCAAATTTATTTTACAATTCGGTATTTTGAGTAATTCAAGTCCGACATGTGCGGATGCGAATGGTTGAAAATATCGTGCCGTTACATAACAACTGTAAATGTTAAGTGCAAAACTGTAACATTTATTTGAAAACTATGATATTACAACTAGAGGCGATAGTTGCAGTATGGACTTTTGCAACTGTTTTTGCCTGTTGCAATACGGTCTTTTGCAAATGTTTTTGCCGTTTGCAATAGAGTCTTTTGCAAATGTTTTTGCTAGTTGTTAAAAAATTTCAAACAAGAGAAAATATATAAAAACAGCTGCATACACCTGCATTAAAACTATTTTATAGTTGAAACCAAAATATCACACTAATAAAACCCATACTCATTCATGTTTCCTAAAAATAATAAAAAAATTCATATTTCAAAATTTTATAAAAATTCGTGTAGTCTTCACATAATTAAAAAATATTAAAACTAACACAACATGTAGTACATGCTAAAAATAAAACAAGTTTTAAAATTTAGCCAAAATATTCTCAACTTGAACAATGCATACACCAAATATTTTCATCAATCATTACTAGAAAATGACGAAAATAAGATTTGATTTTAGCTGAAATAAAAATGTGTTTAAAATCACAACTTTTTTAGTCTTTTTTAAAATAGTAAAATCGTCTTGTATAACATGAACTGAGGAAACCCCTTTCGAATTCAAAGCAGTAGCACCCCGAGATGTAGTAGATAACCCTGCATTGACAAATCTTATTACTCAAATCAAATAAAAACTCAATGGAAAAGAAGCAAAAAAATCAAAAGTGACATCAAAAGTGAATTCCCATAAGTAACTCTAAAACTGGGGGAAATGCCTCTTCAGATAATTAACTGTCGTTCCTTATATGAACGTTAGAGGGATGAACCTTCCTACTAGAAAGAAAGATGTAACGGCGCACATCTACAAACAACAAATGAACATAAATTGACAAGCACCTTTGTACAAGTGGTTAATTGATTCGGCTTTGGTGCAGAATGTCACAAGTTCGAAACTTGATTTCGAACGTTTATTTGACATAGGATATGTTGTCCCTATGATTTGTTGTATATAAAGTACCAGTTAAAAAAAAAAATGAACATAAATTAAGTGCTGATCAAGTTTTCTTCTTCACTAAAAGCGTAAGCAACACATGGATGTATTCAACCAATGAATGTGGGGAAAGTAAAAGTAGCATTCTACTAATGTGGAACCCTAATATATGGAAAGTGAGCATATTAGAAACTGACCAACAATACATTTCTAGCCTTATTCAAAATACTGGCGGGTTAAGTTTCTTCTTTACCTGCATATATGGACTTTACACCCAAAATCAAAGGGCCAAATTATAGGAGTGTATACATCAGATGAATAAAAACATGTCTATGTCATGGATGATCTCAGGCAATTTCAACTGTGTCCTTTATAATTATGACAGAATTGGGCCAAAAAATAATGCCAACAATGTTGATATTGATTTCTACAACACAATAATGAGCATAGGACTGCATGAAATTGAATATGCAGGTTGTAATTACAGTTGGAGAGGGTAAAGTTTACACCACTCATGGTTAAATTTATAGGACATTCATAAATTATGGATATCTATCAGTTTCCCAAATGTGCATACCACCCTCTTAAACTACTCGACGAGTGATCATGATTCATACCTCAATGCTTGTTAATATATTTATGCCAGCATCTCATCCCACAAATACCCCTTTCTTATTTAATAATGCTTGGATGTGGCTACATGGTTATGGTTGCATCATTGATCATGCATGGAAAACTGATGTTAAAGGCAACCCACTATTTATCCTTCTCTGCAAGTTAAAGTCAGCTAAGAGAAGTCTTACGGGATAGAACAAGGGAAGAAGCAATATTATAACTGCTAGATAGCACGAGGGATGACAATCACAAATTATACTATTCTTGAAAGACCCGATGACAATTCAGTTATGCAAGAATACAAACAAAGTCTACTTCATCTTCAAGTCTTAAAGCACAGCCCTACTATTAAAAATAAATAATAAATCCAAGATTAGGTGGCTATAAGAAGGTGGTCAATGTTCAAGTTTTTTGTGCCCACGTGTCCACATCCAAAAACAAGAAGAATATCAAACAATTCATTGCTGCTGCTTTTACCATAGTATTATGTAAATGGGTATTATGTGACAATCCTTTTTTTTTTAAATTTTGAATCAATAAAGCTTCATACTAATATCTATAATCTCATATATTGTTTGTTCTTCTAGAGGTTTACCACTACAAGTAATGGTGGCTCTGCAACTGATATCTACAGAATAGTCTTGGATGGATGTCTTCCTGGAACCTGCAAGCCTATAAGTATATCTTCCAGAGATCACCTGCATATAACAGGAAGTTATCGAAATTTAAGCTCAAAAATCACCATTACTTTTCCGTTATTCAGATTTTCCTCTTCGAATAAAACACCGGTTTACTGAGATACGATGCTTTCATGAACAGCATCCTCCTTGCCACTAATGAGCTGTTCAGGGTGAAATAGCTGGCAGTAAATTCTAGTTCTGACATCATCAATTACAGTAGGATCAAGATCAACAAATATAGCATGGGGTGTTAGGTGTGGCTCGTATTGTAAATGGAGTGGGTGCGTAGATTGAACGTGTTAAAAGTCCCGCATCGCAGCATATTTGGAACAATCGTGGTATATGTATGAGATTGGCGGCACATGGCATCGGAGATTCCTATTGTTACAATGTGTTGAGGCTTTGATCGTTGATGGCACTAGATATGCACTTTTGAACTAAATTATTTTAACATTTTGAAATTTTTAGAAATTTCGAATATTTTATACAATTTTAATATTTTTGTTTTTAAATTTTATGAAAATTTCAAAACTTTATTTCTAAATTTTATGGATATTTTTAAGTTTATTTTACAAAATTTCCAAATTTTAAATTATTTGAAATGTTAAATTTTAGATTTTCTAAAATTTTGACAATTTTATAAAATTTTAAGTGAACTTAAAATTTTAATTTTAATTTTTGAATTTTATGGAAATTTCAAAGTTTGTTTATAGATTTAGTCTAAAAAACTACAAATTTAGTTAACAAAAATTGAATATTAAATATAGTTATTAAATAATAAGTGTTGAATAACAAATATTACTTCTTAATTATTAAATACTAGCGCGAACCCGTGCTTCGCACACGGATATGACCAAAATTATGTAGTTTCATTGATATATAAATTTACAATTGCTCGGTAACGGTACATAATAATAACTAAGATCTAACAAATCATAACGTTATGTTCTGAATTTTAACTTTTAAAATTCAAAAGGCCTCCTCTAATCATGCAACTTTTTAGTTTCTTTGCATATTTTAACCTTGTTTATAGCCTTGGACTTTTCTTTTCCAAATTTAACATACTTGAACTCATCAACCAATATCAAAGCTAGGCTCAGAAATTGTAACGACCTATAGATTTTAATAGTTTTAAATGGTTTTATTTAACGTAATTAATTGAAACTTTTGAGAAATTTTATACAATAATATTTTGAAATAAAAATTTAATATTTTGATTACGTCCAATTAAACATAGCAGATTTTAAATTTTCAATTTGTTTTATCAAAGTTTATTCCATTGTGAAATTCTATTTAATTCAAGCTAGCTAATAAATTGGTTTAATAAATATTGCAGAATCAATTTCTTTAACAAATATTACAGAATCAATGTACAGATGTTATCAATTTCATTTTATGGTGGTACGTTCCTTTATGTTTTCTACTGGTTAAATTATAAATAATTTGCTTTGATGGGTCAACTAAATCAAAGGAACGTGACCGTTGCTATTTATTTCTTTTATTAATTGCTACAATTATTTTCACCAAATGAAGGGTTGACCGTTACTTGGCTTTCAAATTTTGGACTCTGCATTCAAAAAGAAACGTATAATATAATAAGTACTTCATATTTATTTTCAGTACGTTTCACAAAATTTTCTCTGTCCGTTCTTTTCTATTAAATATGTACTTGCAGCTATTATCAATCCATCGTTTCAATTTATTATATGGTCCGTTACTCTGCCTTTTCAGATTTGAACGTGCAGCTGGTGACATTAAAAGTTGCTTTAATTATCCACTGAATTATCGTGACTGTCCCGTTATTCTATATTTATTCTGTACGTTTTATCTTTGCTTAAATTTCTCTGTCCATTCCTTGTTCCATTTTAAATATCATTGCCTTTCCAAACTTATTACGTACTATCCAAACAAACAAAAAGGTTATTGCTTTAAATGTAGCTAAATCAACTCGTGACATTTGCCATTTCAAAGTTTGAAACGTATAAAATACTATACGTTATTTCGCATTCATTGATTTCTTTTATTTATTTATTTATTTATTTATTTATTTCTTTACATTTTCATTCCAATCTGATTTATAACCTTCCTTGTTCTCTTCGTACATTCTATTCTAGCATGCTCCTTCTTTCTTTTACCTAGTACATCTGCATTCTTTTCATCCTCTCTCTGCAAATTTTCTTTCCACCAAGCGCCTGTCCCCTCCTTCTCCCCTCCTCTTCTCTTAAGAAACACCCTGCCTTCCAGTCGAACCCAACATCTTCCCTATCAACATCGGCAGCCTCATCATAGCCGAATATATAGCCTAGAGGTAATAACTTCTGACAACACATAGGTGACATCAACATTTTCCCCATTGTCTGTAGTTTCTTATTTATTCCTTTTGCCCACCCATCAACGACTCGAGTTTACACAGGGTATGTCTATACATTGTATTATATTATATATATTTGGTAGCAGTATACTGCCTTAAATTTACATATTTTAGTGCATATATGTATGACAGCTTATGTTATTTATATACATAAAGTAAGCTATATGTACAAACTCAATGCAACCGCAATTTTCTTTATAAAATGCAAATAATACAAATTGTAGTACCCAAAGATATATATGTATGGATGTACTTAATAAAAAAATTCTTGAAATAACAGTATAGCTTATATATCAATTTCTTTGTTTATATATATATTTTGTTATATTGTCTTTTTTTTTAATTTTGATTTTTATATAATAAGTATGTAAGCTTATTTATATTCACATATTAGTATACACAAGTTGCAATATATTGTTTAATAAGCCTAAAGCATTGTATATCTTCATACTGTTATGATGTGCGTGCTTTAATAATATAGCTATTGATCGAGTACAGATAGGTTAAGTAACGTGTATATTTGGTTAATTTATATAAAAGTATATATAACCGTTTCGATTATAGTTATAACGAATATATAAGAGAGTTATATAAATGAATTTTATACTATGTGTTAACTAAATACATTTTATTTATATGATCCAGTTTTTGAATATATGTTTGAAATGTTTTGATTTTTTATATATACAAATATTTTATTTTATACATATATTTTGTTATATATGAAGGTTTTATAAAAAGAAATTTCTTATAAACTGTATTGCATATATACTCTTTAAAAAAAAGAGGGAAAAAAAAGGAGTAAGTTAACAATGTATTATAAAGAATATTGTTTATCTGCATATATATGTGTATAAGTTTTTTTGATTTCCTGCTGGATATTTTGAAAAGGAAAGTAGTAAACTATAATAATTATTTATATACATAAGTATCCATTTCAAAAGATATTATATATGTGTGTGTTGATCTTTAATATATGTGTTTTATGTTAGAACATTGATTTTTAAATTACATATATATTATTTTAATATTGGTTTAAAATGAATATTTATTACATGGAAACGACAACCATAAAATGAGTATACTATATATGTGACATTTTGAATAATTATATATTTGTTATTTAACATTAATATGAAATGGAAGCGTTTTGAAGTTATATGGTTTTCATGGGTGTGCATATATATATATTTCATTTTTTAAATGCGTGTTTTGATTTAACGTTCATTTTGAAAGAAAGTAATAAATTAATCATATAATCTTCGTTTCAATTTTATCAAGCTAATTTGATCCGTTCTCATCAATTTCTATCTATCAGCTTTTCCGTCGAAATCGTACCATCTAACTTTGCTTTGGAAATCGTGCTTGCATTTCGTAACTCAACTTCATTGTCTATCTCGCTAACCTCGAAAGGTGAGCAATCACTCACGATTAACATTTTTTTATTCATTAAATTTGATTTCAATTAAAACGACAATTGAAATATGTTGTTGTAGTTATTTAAATTTGTTATATATACTATTATCTGTAACTGTTCACCTGCGGGATATGACACCATATCCTATTGTTTATATTATAATGTTATTGATGATATATGCCTGTTATTTTATTGTATTTTCTGTTATCAATCTGCAAGCTCCCTGTAGTTTAGAAATCACTATCGGTTGAAATGATACATACCCGAACCGACTTTAGAATAGGAGAAAATGGTTATGTGTTGAAATGATAAACCCAAGCGATTTTCATTTAATTGAATTTGGGATTACGGGTTGAAATGATATCCACCCGTATATATTTAGTATACGGATTGAAATGATAAATATCTGTAGCATTTGACTATATGATAGAAAATATATACAGACACCGTTGGTCCATATAAATATTTTGAAAATAATTTCTATAATTTTGAAAAGAAATATATGGTTTAATAAATTTGATTCTTAAGATATTATATAAGTGAAAATTGTATATATAGATTTACTAGTAATATTTGATTTAAATTACATTGATTTAATACATATAATATGGTTAAGTATTTATGCAAATCTATATTTCAAATAGATTCTCTTGTAATAAATTGAATAATTAAGACTGGGAGATAAATTTGGGTATATAAAAATGGTATTTAAATAAGGATTTCTTTAATTAAATCAATTTGAAATTTTTGAATGGGAAATTTAAAGGGTATGATTTTATAACTGGATTTTTGATTTAAGTGATTTAATGAATATTTCACGTTTAAATAAGTTAAACAAAATATTGAGTAAAATGTAATTTAAGGTTACTTCAATGATATTGAATCTAATAAGGGAGTATTTCAAGACTAAATAATAATGAGGTTAAATCGAGATCTATATGAAACTGTTATATAGAACATTTAAATATTAAAGCCTTGAACTATATTGGAATTTAAATGGTTTATGTTGAGATTCAGATCTGTATTTGAAATCAACATAGTTGAATTTGTTATTTAGCAACTAAATTGAATTAAAATGAAAATTTAGGTTGAATTAAATTTGAATTTATTATTTAGAAAACTAAATTGAATGAAAATTTAGATGAAACATTGAATACTTAAAGTTTTGAAATATATGGAAATATAAAGGGGCATTTGTGATTATAAATCCGAATTTGAGATCGATAATTAAGTGGTTATTTTAGAAATTGAGTTGAATTTAAATTGATAAATTGAGATTGAATTTAATTTGAATGGGAAGGTCGGGTTGATGTTGGAACGATTTGTTAAGTTGAGGAAATTGAAAATACTTTACTGTATAAATTATTTAATATATCTAAATACTATTTTGGGAAATATAGAGATATTTGTAGTGAAAATGAGATTTGGTTTTGAAGTATAAATTAAGCTGAAATGACCACGGTGTTATAGTGTACATTTCTTCCTTGTAGAAAGTTCCATGGACCCTTAGAGGATGGTTATCCCAAACATCCTTTAAGTTATTTGTATTTCAGTTGATATTTCACTTGAGTTGGATTTATTGATATAAGAATGTTAATCCTGACTCGAGTGTTTTGTGTTTTTCTTTACGCTCGGGTCAGACTGAGTGATACAGCATTTGAGACTCACCTTTGGAGTTCGGAGCTTCGTTTGGAAATCCAACTATCGATTCAGATTCCAACCTTTCCAGCTGATTGGTTCAGAGAAGTCATCTGTTGCATTGGAGACTTCACTGCATTTGAACTATTCGGTTGTATTTTTCTAACTCTGATATATATAGTAGCTTCATGAACTACGATTCTTTATCTATTCCACTGCACTATATTACTCTGTGATCTGTGATTGATTTATTTAAGGTATATTTTAAGTTTTGCCAAATTTAAATTAACAATTCGGTATTTTGAATTATTCAAGTTGGATATGTATGGTTTTATTGTTGATTTGAATGATCCAAATAGCGGGTCGTTACATTTGGTATCAAAGCTTTGGCTCTAGGCAAAACTTAGCATATATGGTAAATTTATTTACAGAATCACTTTCGCTCGAGTTGAATCTCTTCCTTTTGACTCGATTTCCTTTGAATTTTGGAATGTCCCTCGGTTCCGAAATTCATTTTGTCTCTCCCTATTTATATTCGTTTGATTTCAGAGTATCCCATAACTCCAATGAATGATTTATAAAGGGGGTGAAAACTCCTTTTCAATTGGCATTGACCCACCGAAGATTTTTGTATCCTCGGTTTACGATGCTGCTATATCTTGTTATGCCGAATTCTATATCTCTTGAGATCGAATGTCGAATTGCCTCAGAATTCTACACCGATCTAATTTTGGAATCACGGTTGACCGGTAAAGGTCGCCCGCGATTTATAGAAGTATATCCATCTTCTATTTTGTAATTTAATTATCTCATCTTCGATCGAGTCTATATTCGAATCAGGATTCTACTGATTGGAGTTCCTCTAAATTAAATCTCTATTTTTGTTTTAAAATCCATTCTTGAATCATCCTTTGAAAATCGGGTTTTTTTGTATTTTTGAAATTGTTTATACCGGAATTTTATTTTGATAACTATGATTTATATATATATATATATATATAAGTGAAAATGTTTTCGATAAGGATTATATACCTATATATATAAAGCAAATAAGAAATGTTATTCTATATAAAAAGGTTTTGAAAGGATTTGAAATTTTGAAAAATTATAAGAAATTGATTTATATAAAAATGATTTATTACTGTAAAGTTAAATTTGAAATTCGAGAATTGAATTCCGGTATTTTGAAATTGGTTTTAAGATTTTGGAAAATATATAAAAATAATACGATTTAAAAGTATTTTTCCGAACAAGAAATGTTTCAAATGAGTTTAAATGAATTCCAATAATTTTGAAGAAATTTCAAAGAAGTTTTCAAGAAAATAGAAGTTCAGAACTCACTTATGTCGCTGGAAAATAATTTCGGTGATGAGTGCATGCATCATCGACATTGATTTTCGAGTTTCAGAGTGGGGGAGATGCCACTTTAATAGCTTCACTATGCAAGTGATTTTGTAAAACCGTTTTTGATTTCAAATTCCGAAGTATAATTTGATATTTTAGAAAGATATAAGTATATATTTGAAACAATTTAAAATGAGACCGGTGTTCAGTCCTCGAGTTTCGGATTTAATAATTGATTTATTGTTGATTTTCAACTCTTGAATTGAAAATTTGGTTTCCCTAACTATTTTGAATGTTCGAACACTTCCAAATCGAGATTAAATTTTCAAAGATAAGAAATTTCGAAGAGTATAAAATGTTTGATAAAGAATATACATTTAGTTTTGAAAAAAAATTTGAAAAAAAAAATAGTTTTGAATAATGGTTTTCAGAAAGGTAAATTGGATATTTGAAATAGAAATAGATAGTTTAAAAGTTTAAAGGGATAATTATAAATTTGAAAACCATTTTAAGTATAATTGATTTTGAGAAAATATTTGGTTTTGAAAATTAAATTGAAATTAAAAACCAGTACTTATATGGTGATTTTGGAAATGAATTTGTTTGACTTGAATTATTTTAATTTGGAAACTGGCATAATTTTCTAAACCTATTATTTTTGGAACTTTGAAATTTAGATATTTAATTTGGAAGAAAATTTGGTGAAATCATATATGATTTTGAAACTGAATTGATATTGAAATGATTTGAAATTGAGAACCTTAGATTACTAGGCACTTGATTTGGGAGTGGTCGAACTTATGTAAAATGGATTATATAAGTATGAAGTTAATTTGAAATCTATTGATTTGAAAGGTACTCAATTTGGAAAGAGATTTTATATAATCGAAGTCTATATAAGTATGATTTGATCTACCATTGATTTGGAAATATTCGATTTGGGAAAAATGGAATCCTATATATATGGACTTTATATAAGTACGATATTTGAAAGTGATTTGAGAAGGTACTATATGATATATATTTTCGAAGTAAAGATATGGAAAGTGCCTTCTGCTTGATATCCGCTTTGTGGCCACATAGTGGATTCATTCTATCGATATTATTCTCTCTGATTTTTGGTTTTCCGGATGTAATACTCGAGTGTTCCCACCGTGGCGTAACCCATGGGTTTTTTTTCTCTCGCGACTGCGTAGCACAATTGCCTGGCTGAGTCTGGCCTAGGGGTACGGATTGTTTCCTGGGGGATCCAGGCGTAACCATTGTGTATCCTGCAATCTGTGTAGGTCGCGAATAGTAGCGAAACTGCCTGGCTGAGACAGCCTAGGGGTACGGATTTTTTCCTGGAGGACCCAGGCGTAACCATTGTGTATCGTGCACTCCACTAGTCATCATGGCGTAAGTCGCATGGCTAAGAAAGCTTACGGATACAGATTGTTTCCTGGGGGATCCAGGCGTAACCATTGTGTATCTGCGAACCATGATCGGACAAAGGTTTTGGTTTGGTTGTTTTGTTTGGATTGTACTTTCCATATCTATTTTAAAGGTTTTTCAAATATTTTCATTGGGTGTTGAAACAAGTCTACTAAGTACTTGAAGAATTCTAGATTTGCGCCTGATCAACGCATGGCTAGAGTCTGCAAGAACGAGGATAAACTTGTTGAAACATCGAGTTATAAAAGTATTTTCGAAAGGAAAATTTATTTTGATATAATAGTATTTTATTATAAAAGTATTATTATAAAGGTATTTATTATAAAAGTATTTTTTCCAACAAAGAAATGTTGAATTAATATTTGAAATTTAAATTCTTATGGTTCTAGATTAATTATTCGTGCTCAATACTATTCCTTGCATCTACCTTATCTGCCCAGTTTAGTTATTCACCTTGATTCTGTTTTCCAAATCTACCTTCCTTCCTTGTTGGATATATCCTTTAAAATATTGTTTAATTATATACTACATGGTTTAATAGAAATTTTAGTGCTATAAATATTTTAGAAGTTATTTATCTAAAATAAAACATATTTAAAAAAAATGATTTGTGATCTAATAATAATATTTGGAAGGTATCTTGAAACAAAATAAAAATTTATGAATTTTGTATTTAATATTTCAATAGCTTCTTTATAAATATAAGTAATAATGTAAATAATTGTTTTTAAAGGAGTTTGAAAAGTATTAAAGTATTAAAGAAAATTAAATTTCAAATGAAGTTATCAAATAAATATTTCAAATAAAATTTATATAGTTTTAAATTAATTTTTTATCTTGTCTTTCAATCTATTTTATTTCTGGTTGTTCTATTCTCCTACCTCCTACCTTTTCAGGGACGAAAAGTTTTGAGTGGGGGAGAGTGTAACGACCCGCAGATTTTAATAGTTTTAAATGGTTTTATTTAACGTAATTAATTGAAACTTTTGAGAAATTTTATATAATAATATTTTGAAATAAAAATTTAATATTTGGATTACGTCCAATTAAACATAGCTGATTTTAAATTTTCAATTTATTTTATCAAAGTTTATTCCATTGTGAAATTCTATTTAATTCAAGCTAGCTAATAAATTGGTTTAATAAATATTGCAGAATCAATTTCTTTAATAAATTTTGCAGAATCAATGCACAGATGTTATCAATTTCATTTTATGGTGGTACGTTCCTTTACGTTTCCTATCGGTTAAATTATAAATAATTTGCTTTGATGGGTCAGCTAAATCAAAGCAACGTGACCGTTGCTATTTATTTCTTTTATTAATTGCTACAATTATTTTCACCAAATCAAGGGTTGATCGTTACTTGGCTTTCAAATTTTAGACTCTGCATTCAAAAAGAAACGTATAATATAATAAGTACTTCATATTTATTTTCAGTACGTTTCACAAAAATTTCTCTGTCCGTTCTTTTCTATTAAATATGTACTTGCAGCTGTTATCAATCCATCGTTTCAATTTATTATATGGTCCGTTACTCTGCCTTTTCAGATTTGAACGTGCAGCTGGTGGCATTAAAAGTTGCTTTAATTATCCACTGAATTATCGTGACTGTCTTGTTATTCCATATTTATTCTGTACGTTTTATGTTTGCTTAAATTTCTCTGTCCATTCCTTGTTCCATTTTAAATATCATTGCCTTTCCAAACTTATTACGTACTATCCAAACAAACAAAAAGGTTATTGCTTTAAATGTAGCTAAATCAACTCATGACATTTGCCATTTCAAAGTTTGAAACGTATAAAATACTATACGTTATTTCACATTCATTGATATCTTTTATTTCTTTCTTTCTTTCTTTCTTTCTTTACATTTTCATTCCAATCTGATTTATAACCTTCCCTGTCCTCTTCGTACATTCTATTTATTCTAGCCTGCTCCTCCTTTCTTTTACCTAGTACATCTACATTCTTTTCATCCTCTCTCTGTAAATTATCTTTCCACCAAGCGCCTGTCCCCTCCTTCTTCCCTCCTCTTCTCTTAAGAAACACCCTGCCTTCCAGCCGAACCCAACATCTTCCCTATCCACCTCGGCAACCTCATCATAGCCGTTGTATAGCCTAGAGGTAATAACTTCTGACAGCACATAGGTGGCATCAACATTTTCCATATTGTCCGTAGTTTCTTATTTATTCCTTTTTCCCGCCCATCAGCGACTCGAGTTTACACAGGGTATGTCTATACATTGTATTATATTATATATATTTGCTAGTAGTATACTGCCTTAAATTTACATATTTTAGTGTATATTTGTATGACAGCTTATGTTATTTATATACATAAAGTAAGCTATATGTACAAACTCGGTGCAACCGCAATTTTCTTTATAAAAGGCAAATAATACAAATTGTAGTACCCAAAGATATATATATGTATGGCTGTACTTAATAAAAAAAAAATTTCTCGATATAACAGTATAAGCTTATATATCAATTTCTGAGTTTATATATATTTTGTTATATTGGTTTTTTTTTTAATTTTGATTTTTATATAATAAGTATGTAAGCTTATTTATATTCACATATTAGTATACATAAGTTGCAATATATTGTTTAATAAGCCTAAAGCATTGTATATCTTCATATTGTTATAATGTGCATGCTTTAAAATAAAGCTATTGATCGGGTACAGATAGGTTAAGTAACGTGTATATTTGGTTAATTTATATAAAAGTATATATAACCGTTTCGATTATAGTTATAATGAATATATAAGAGAGTTATATAAATGAATTTTATACTATGTGTTAACTAAATACATTGTTATTTATATGATCCAGTTTTTGAATATATGTTTGAAACATTTTGATTTTTTATATATACAAATATTTTATTTTATACATATATTTTGTTATATATGAAGGTTTTATAAAAAAAATTCTTATAAATTGTACTACATATATACTCTTTAAAAAAAGGGAAAAAAAGGAGTAAGTTAACAATGTATTATAAAGAATATTGTTTATCTGCATATATATGTGCATAAGTTTGTTTGATTTCCTGCTGGATATTTTGAAAAGAAAAGTAATAAACTATAATAATTATATATATACATAAGTATTCATTTCAAAAGATATTATATATGTGTGTGTTGATCTTTAATATATGTGTTTTATGTTAGAACTAACTATACTTATATATTATTTTAATATTGGTTTAAAATGAATATTTATTACATGGAAACGACAACTATAAAATGAATATACTATATATGTGACATTTTGAATAATTATATATTTTTTATTTAACGTTAATATGAAATGGAAGCGTTTTAAAGTTATATGGTTTTCATGGGTGTGCATATATATATATATATATATATATATATATATTATATATTTCGTTTTTTAAAATGCGTATTTTGATTTAACGTTCATTTTGAAAGAAAGTAATAAATTAATCATATAATCTTCGTTTCAATTTTATCAAGCTAATTTGATCCGTTCTCATCAATTTCTATCTATCAGCTTTTCCGTCGAAATCGTACCATCTAACTTTGCTTTGGAAATCGTGCTTGCATTTCGTAACTCAACTTCATTGTCTATCTCTCTAACCTAGAAAAGTTAGCAATCACTCACGATTAACATTTTTTTATTCATTAAATTTGATTTCAATTGAAACGACAATTGAAATATGCTGCTGTAGTTATTTAAATTTTTTATATATGCTATTATCTGTAACTGTTCACCTATGGGATATGACACCATATCCTGTTGTTTATATTATATTGTTATTGATGATATATGCCTGTTATTTTATTGTATTTTCTGTTATCACTCTGCAAGCTCCATATAGTTTAGAAATCACTATCGGTTGAAATGATACATACCCGAACAGACTTTAGAATAGGAGAAAATCGTTATGGGTTGAAATGATAAACCCAAGCGATTTTCATTTAATTGAATTTGGTATTACGGGTTGAAATGATATCGACCCATATATATTTAGTATACGGATTGAAATGATAAATTTCCGTAGCACTTGACTATATGATAGGAAATATATACAGACGCCGTTGGTCCATATAAATATTTTGAAAATAATTTCTATAATTTTGGAAAGAAATATATGGTTTAATAAATTTGATTCTTAAGATATTATATAAATGAAAATTGTATATATAGATTTAGTAGTAATATTTGATTTAAATTAGATTGATTTAATACATATAATATGGTTAAATATTTATGTAAATCTATATTTCAAATAGATTCTCTTGTAATAAATTGAATAATTAAGATTGTGAGATAAATTTGGGTTTATAAAAATGGTATTTAAATAAGGATTTATTTAATTAAATCGATTTGAAATTTTTGAATGGGAAATTTAAAGGGTATGATTTTATAACTGGATTTTTGATTTAAGTGATTTAATGAATATTTCACGTTTAAATAAGTTAAAGAAAATATTGAGTAAAATGTAATTTAAGGTTACTTAAATGATATTGAATCTAATAAGGGAGTATTTCAAGACTAAATAATAATGAGGTTAAATCAAGATCTATATGAAATTGTTATATAGAACATTTAAATATTAAAGCCTTGAACTATATTGGAATTTAAATGGTTTATGTTGAGATTCAGATCTGTATCTAAAATCAACGTAGTTGAATTTGTTATTTAGCAACTAAATTGAATTAAAATGAAAATTTAGGTTGAACTAAATTTGAATTTATTATTTAGAAAACTAAATTGAATGAAAATTTAGATGAAACGTTGAATACTTAAAGTTTTGAAATATATGGAAATATAAAGGGGTATTTGTGATTATAAATCCGAATTTGAGATCGATAAAATTTAAGTGGTTATTTTAGAAATTGAGTTGAATTTAAATTGATAAATTGAGATTGAATTTAATTTGATGGGAAGGTCGAGTTGATGTTGGAACGATTTGTTAAGTTGAGGAAATTGAAAATACTTTACTGTATAAATTATCTAATATATATAAATACTATTTTGGGAAATATAGAGATATTTGAAGTGAAAATAAGATTTGGTTTTGAAGTATAAATTAAGCTGAAATGACCACGGTGTTATAGTGCATATTTCTTCCTTGTAGAAAGTTCCATGGACCCTTAGAGGATGGTTATCCCAAACATCCTTTAAGTTATTTGTATTTCAGTTAATATTTCACTTGAGTTGGATTTCTTGATATAAGAACGTTAATCCTGACTCGAGTGTTTTGTGTTTTGCTTTACGCTCGGGTCAGACCGAGTGATACAGCATTTGAGACTCACCTTTGGAGTTCGGAGCTTCGTTTAGAAATACAACTATCAATTCATATTCTAGCCTTTCCAATTGATTGGTTCAGAGAAGTCATCTGTTGCATTGGAGACTACACTGCATTTGAACTATTCGGTTGTATTTTTCTAACTCTGATATATATAGTAGCTTCATGAACTACGATTCTTTATCTATTCCGCTGCACTATATTACTCTGTGATCTATGATTGATTTATTTAATGTATATTTTAAGTTTTGCCAAATTTAAATTAACAATTCGGTATTTTGAATTATTCAAGTTGGATATGTATGGTTTTATTGTCGATTTGAATGGTCCAAAATAGCGGATTGTTACAGAAATAGTGTTAGCTTCTACCGTATGCAATGAAAAATCAAATGTCATTTTGTACCAATAAAAAATCAATATGGGCAGAGCAATATATATAGACCGAATGCATGGCTATGTTGTAAATATATAGACTGGTGCAAACTTGAATGAAAAATCAAAAAGGGCAGAGAGCAATAAGACAACAAGATGATTTAACAGAAAATCAAAACTGGAAGAGAGCAATAAGACATTAAGATAATTTAACACATAATGGTTATCAGAATTAATGTTCGTACACAGTACAAACAGCAGTGGATAAGTATAATTTTATGAAGATGTTGAAAAATCAAAATCCGCTTTGTTTGTACAAATTTTGTCTTCATATTAACTGGCGGCCCTTATCTTGTTGTTAACTTTTGCATTTTAGCCGGGTAAACTATTTCAACAGTGAAGTCATTTATACCTGCAGCAAAGTATGAAAAATATTTAGTTGCAGGAATGTGTAAATGCATTATGTAGTTGCATATTTCTATAACCTGAAATCTACATTTAGTGGAAAAGTTGCAGCAAAACCAGTATTAAATTAAAACATGGTAGATATTATGCCCGCACTGTTCTTGTGCCTTGCGCACTGTTTTATATCATTCAATTAAATTTAGCTTGTGTATGATATAGTTGGAAGAAGGGAAAATTTCATTAAATTAACTAAAGCTATCATCCAAACTTGCAGATGAAGAGAAAAATAGAATCACGTACCAATATCACACTGATTGTATGTACATTACATTCATACTTAAAATTTCAAACGTACACTACATGTAATTATTTCAGAGATTCTTAAACCTTATGTAAGACCTATGGCAATAGACTGAATTGTACAATTATGTTTCTATCATTTTTTCCAATAAATTTCGGTGCCCATAGAGAACAATATGTAAGTACATTCGCAACCAATAGTATGCTATCATATGATAAATTAATTTTCAGTCTGTAGATCATTTTCTAATTTTGAATTTTCAAATATAAATGTAATAATAGTTGTGCCTTTGGGAGTCGATTGATATTTTCAGCACATTAATTAGCTTAGTGATTTTTTTTGGCTAAAACTGTAAAAGTATCATAATCAGGTAAAACAATTAACAATAGGTATAATATTTTATGATTCTGTACTAATTCAAATCATGTATATGGTAAATTTTTATAAAATAATAATGTAAATCAAATTTAAGTTAACGAAAATGTGAAATTGGTAAACAAATCTAACGAAAGCTAACCAAAGATTAAATTCGTATTGTTTTTAATAAAAGAAACTGTAGTAGCTAAGGCAAAAAGTGAAAACACCAATCAACCTTATATTTGAGCATGAATGCTGCGAACAGAGGATAACACCCTACAATGGGCCATCAAACCAGTGAATTAATAATAATGCTTATATATTTTGATATAGTCGGCGCATGGATCTAAATACGAAGGGGTTGTAAAAGCATCGTGCTAAATACAACCGACATGAGAATTTGAAAGCAAATTTCGACAAAGCAAAGAGGAAAAAGAAAAACATTACCGTGTGTAATAAAATCAAGGGGTTAAAATTATGTCATCAATGAAAAATTTACAGAAAATAATGGAAGTGGAATATGCATTTTTTTAGGACATGGCTTTGTTTTATGGGATTCACCAATGATTAGACTAAAATTTTATTATTTATGTTTAATTTTTAACTCTTATGCTTTCAAATGATTATTTGTGCTTTTGTATATAATAATATGTTCGTGGTTCCATATTTGTAAAGAAACTGAATATAGAAAATTGAAAAAAAACCCGTAAAGCTTCATAAATTAAAAATTCATTGCACATATGTCTAGTAGAATGGGTATAAACAAAGGTATAAAAACAACAGCTGTAGTTAATACAGACTTAAACGCTTTTCTTTAATTAAGCAAGGTAAAATGTACAAAAAATAGGAGTATTCAGGTTTTAAGACACAATGTAGAAAACAATTAGATTCAAGAACAGTGAACTTTAACAATTAAATGACGGAAAAGGACCTTTTTAGATTATGCGAATCTCAGGTTCAGTTTAATTACTCAACTTCAGTAAATTGAATTTAAAACCGAGGCTAGAAATGGCAAGGAAAAAAGCGATTTAAAAAACATTTTAATTAAAACGTTATCGTAAAATATGTACGAAAATAGCTCTGGAAGATAGTTTGCTGAACAGTGAGATGCAGCAAATTGATGGCATATTTTCTTTGTCACTAAGAATTTCAAAAGCCAGGAACAAACGAACTGTTACCTTTGATCGTAGATGTAGACTGAACTTTACACAAAGTTATGCACCTTGTATGTTATTTTAAAGTGATAGTTAACCTAGTAATTAAGTATAAAACATGAAATAAATTCATATACGTAATAGTAGATATGTGAGTGTAGAAGTTGAATTTGTCGATCAGGTTATGTAATGTAAATCCGTTAAGACCGGTCTAGAGAGATTGTGAGTTAAATGCATGGGACGATATGAATCAAAAGTATTAAAAACAAACCTACCTATGTTTTAAACCGGGTGCATTGGTACTTTTTTCGACGCATGAAAGTTCAAGGTTTAATCTATGAGTGGTCAGAACGATCAGCAAGTCTGAGTTGGTAATGTACACACCGCTAATAGAGTTGTTTAGTCATACTGTAACTTGCTAAGAGATGAGGTAACGATATTTAATCAAAGCGATACGACAGCTAGTTGTTTCCCTGCTAGTTAGATTACCTTATTGGCGCTATTGCCTGATAAGGTTGTGTGGAATGGAATGCAGTTTTCAAGATTGTATATTTATGTCCAATTCTTGTACGGAGCACATGTATTTATGGACATGTCTCAGTTGAAGAAGGCTAGATTATTCAATGCATTGATAGGAAATATACATGTGAGGTGTTGGCTGGTGCGTACCTTTTTGGAGCATATTTTTTCCTTTAGATGGTGAAGACGTCTTTTTCAATCCTGGATCGCTCCAAGGTAGAAGCTAGTTCCTGTGGAGCCTGCAGTGCAATAGTTGGTAGCATAAGTATAACATTAAAACAGCACAAATTTTGTTGGTATGTTTTGGTTGTATGTAGGTTGGAGGATATAACCATTAGCGGGGATATGTTCACTTGGATTCCTCTAGAGTGTAAAATGGATTGTAGTAGCGTTATGTGTTCGTCAACCTGCTCAGGGCATGATTTAAATAAAATGTCCGCCACAAATGTAATATCAAAGAAGAGAGGAACGATAATAACAATGGAAGGTTTTAGATTTACCTGTCCATGGATGTCAACCTGAGATGAAGAATAAATGTAGAAGGAGGATAACAAAAAGGATTAATTTCTTTTACTGAGAATATAAGTTAGTTCTTTTGGGTAAGCATAGGGATGTAACGAAAACCTTAAGTATTGGAAGGAAAGATTTGTTGTCTTCGTTATCTTGGCCAGGGACAGTTCGTTTGGTGAGAAGAGTGTTGGTTACATAGAGTTCGTAACCCCAATTCCGTGTATTTATTACGTAAGTGTTACCTACGCCGAAATCAGTGGAAGAAATGTTCATATGTATGGAAATGCACGAGCGCAAGAAGATTGATCTTTTGCGATGAAATAAGGAGTTTATAAAGGTTTAAACCGTATATTCATGTCATTGCAGGTTGCATTACTGTTTATAGTAGGGCGTCAGGTAGTTGATATATAGATAAACTTGTTAGTGGAACTGGGATCAGAAATGTGGAAAGCACAATTAAATGAACGTTATTTAAAGAAGCTATCGATTACAAATGGATGAGATGCGTTAGACTGTATTTTCAGATGTGATGAAATTAAGTAACTACGAGCAGATGAAATTGTAACAGTGTTATATATAGAATAGTAAATGTAATTGGATGACAGAGGTGCAGTGTGTAATAGTTGTCTGCATATTTAGAGAAATGTAGCAGACATAAACTTGTAATGCGTTATTCAAAACCAAACAGAGTACATGTAACAGAAGACAGACAACAAAGAACATAAGAAGGACGTGCACTACAACAGTTCAGGTAACTTGAGATACATTAACAAATAGTGTATAAGCTAAGCGGCAGTCGTACGATTTTTTTTCTGGGATTTCCTTTAAGATTAGTGACCTTGCTGTCCGAGGAAGATGGAACCTGTAGTGTTATACCTTGTTAGTTAACTTAATAGTTAGTTTTAAAATTAATGGTTGAGGGTTAGACGGGGAAAAAGGCAGATATAATTGAAATCTTGCGTGCATAACAGCTATCTGCAGCTCACCATACGTAGGTGGCTAGCGATTTATGTGCCTTAGCATTGGTTCGTTGAGGCAGTGTACTAATGTTGTCGGTGGTAGGAGGGCAAATTCTTGTTGCAGTTTGTTTTTTCCTTCCAACTGAGTTAACATACGTGTCAAGCTTAGCGTGAAAAATTTCAATTTGACCAATTAGCTATTCGAGAATGGTTGTCACTTTCTTTTCACCCCAACCTTGAAGAAAAATAAAGGTACTGTGAGTGGTAGATATCTTGTATAATGTTGCAACAGAGAAGGGAGAATAATTTTTGTTTACTGATATGTAACAGTGATACGATGGATGGGATGAATTCAGCAGTACCTCATTTGTCTGAATTTAGTACAAAGATTCGGCCTTTTGTCGCAGAACAAACTCTGCCACCTTATCAAACAAGACTATTGGAATAGACGCGGTGTCATCGTCAACGATTACTTCTAAACGAAGCCTAGTGAGAGGGAAAAAAAGAAAAGACAATGAATGGTAAAGGTAGATGTAAATGGATGTAAAATTATGATGTCATTACCTATGCAATGGAAATTCGATATCTCTTGCGCATTTGTCGCAGTAATTCTTGGGCCCTGATGTGCTTATACGAGATTTGCAAACATTGCAGGATAAGTATTCCCATCCGTTGTCGAGAGAAAGTCCTACTATTTTTGCTTCGAATGAAAAGATTTTTCCCTAAATAAGAGAGGTCGATGTTGTTAGAGGTTGAAATAGTAACATATATGAGATGGGATTCTGTCATTGATAGTTAATGTGATGACAGTAATAACTGCAAATATGAGAATGAAGTAATAGATTAATGTTGTAACGCATGTCGAAATAGCAGTACTAAAATATTGTCCATTTGACGATCTAAATAAGTACATGTGTATGTTTTCGACGGGAATTTACGCCGTATAAAAATATTCATAGTATGAATTTTATAAAAGTAAACATTTCATTCCAAGAAGCAAAGTAGGACAGCCAATGTTCTGGTTGGAAATATAATATTGCTTAATTAGGAGTATAAATATGTGTCCAATTAAAAAAAGATAAATGTTGGTACAAACACAGGTTTAAGCCGAATTTGTTATTTTTTAAAACAAATATAGGTGGTTAAAGGAAATATAAAATGTAACCATTAACTTCCACATGAATTGTGAAACTAAATTCTAAATACAACAATAAAGAAGCTTATGGATAAAATATTTATTTATAACTGCAGAAGGAGGAAGTAATTAGCGAAATGTAGATGGAAAACACAATAAACCTAACTATGTTAGATATTCACTAATCACGTTTAAGGTAAAACCAAAAGATAAAAAAATTCATATAGTGAAACATAGAGCATAATGGGACAGTAAGAACAGGGGAAATCTTTAAGATCCAATGAAACGTGTAAAATGTAAAAGTGTTTTCTGAACTCTTAACTGAATTAATAAAACAGGTAGCTGTGTTTTTTTTGGCCAAACAGTACACTCCTGCTGCCTTAAAACCAAATAAAGGCAGTTAAAAAGGGACAATATGTTAATGGTAAAAGTAGATAATTTAGTGGATAAAAAATTAGCAGTTAGAAATATGAAGCATTTAAAAGAGTCTAGATCAGCCAGTAAGGTACAGAGGGTTGAAATCTGAAAAGTAAAACTATTTTGTGGAAAGTCAATATGGAGGATAAGGAAGTGTTTTTGCTTAAGTCTAGCCTCATTGTGACGAAATGGCAAATTAGAAGTGACTATTGCAATATCTAAAGTAGAATATATTTGAATGCGGAAAATAGCCATGTTAAATGGCAGAAAATTGTTCTAAAAATTGGTTAGCGTAATGTACTAATAAGACCTATAAGGCTAATATTTATAACTTGCAAAAACCAATAGATGGGAGGCCGACGTATAGAAATGGAGTGAGAAGTTTGGAATGGATATTAGAAGGCAGTTAAGTTGGTGAAATGGTTTTTTTCGTTTACTTGAGAATAGTGGGCTGTCCAAGTTGAAACTGAAGTTCTATAAGAAAAGCTTTCGCAAACAGTGTAAGATGACCTGTGGTGCAAATAAAGTATCATCCCAAAAAAAGGCAATTGGTATACCAACCATACTTTACAATACAGGTGGTTAGATTGATGTGAGATGAATTCTGTTGTTGGTAAAAAAATCTGTAAGAGTGTAGACACGGAGTGAGTAGTACGGTACTTACCTCATACCCAGATGGGAGACCCGAGCTGATAATTTCGGAGATGCACTTATCGGTGATAAGATCAGCAGGTTTGTTGTACAGAATGTCTTCAGCGGAGAACACAGGTAGTTTTCGCTTGTGGAAGCTGGAAAAAGTGGAGAAAGTGGGAGTGTTAGTAGGAGGTGGATATAACTATTTTTTTGCTGAAAGTGTGAAATAGACACAGATAACATAGAGCAAATTATTTTTTGTTCATGTTTGTTGTCCTTACATTCCCTATATAGATAGGAGCTAATATTGATATGCGGTTAGTTAGACTGACCTCTTAAGTAGATCGGATCCCTCAGTAATATCCAAGTCCGTGTAAACAAATGTGGCAGTAGTTGAGCTGAGGCTTGGCTTACCTACAAGTCATAACAGAAACAGTGCTTTAGTACTAAGAAATGTATAATACAAAGTGTATGAGGATATGTATGTGGGAAATATACCCCGATAATTCTTTACGGTCATTGATGTAAGGATAATTGTTTTAGCAGTGTCATGAACAGCGGAGTCATCTATCAAGGTTATTTTGTTGCCCCACAGTGTAGCGGTAATACGGTTACCACTGCAGGTGATACAAAATACTATTCAGAGAAGAAAACAGTAGAAATTCACTGACATGTATGTCGAGTTAGGAAGTAATAGAGAAGCAAAAGATACTAGTGAAGATAGAGGATAAGCTCGCGCTTAGCAGCCACCGAACCATTCCCGGTAGATTGATTGACGACATCTCCAACATGGTGAAGAACCCCAATGACATATGAATTAAGTGGTTGATGTGTATTTGATTTGTAAATAAGTTACTGCTTGATTAATAAGATGAAATGGAAAGTAGATGGGATGTAGCATACTAACCTGTCAAGTATTTTACAGTATCTGTTCTGTTAACCATCGACTGATAGTCCGCAAAGGAAAACTTATGCGAAGGTATGGTGTCATCATCGTTTTCAACTTCGGTGACTGTTGTCAAAGCGTTGAAATCGATCTTAATTGGTTTGTGCACCAGAAGATATCTGTCACCAGCAGGGGTGACGGTGAATTCGCCTATATCATAGATCAACCCTTCTTTTAGCTTGCCAAGGAATAGAGGCATGAAACGGGGCCCTACAACCGCATGTATTTCTTCATCCTGGAATAAGAGAAATCATAAGTACGTGATAACGTGTGCACTTGTAATTTGCAGGAGAAGTAGCAGATTCATCTGTGGGATGTAAAAAAAAGCTTGTATACAAAGGTGGACGTAGTTTAGTAAATTAGCTGCATTATTTTAGCATGGTTTAATTGAATATGTACACATATATACACAGTGCAAGCGGATTAAAATAATGAGTGTAATCTGGTTGCATTTAAAATGGAAAGAGCCATGCGATTTTAGTACTAAAGACTGGAAAACCAAAAATTATGGAGATGAACTGAATCTAAAAATACTTTGAAGAAAAGAATGTGTAGGAAAGAAAATTGAAGCAAAAATACATTGGACAAACAAATCAAAAGTTAATAAGATGTAACATTTATGTAAAGAAAAGAGCAAACATCCATTTCAAAGCAAATAAAGTTACATGAAGGGAAAAATATGTTACATTACCAGCAAGACTGCCTTTAGTGTAATTTTGAAATAATGTATAATTATTTCAATGTATAAAAACCTGGTGGAAATGTTTCTAGCCAAAAGGGGAAAACCGACAAAGACAGATATATATTTGTTTAAGAAATGCTAATAACAACAACAAAGGCTCTTCAACTGAAGAGCTGTTTGAATGTTTTTAGTTTCTTGGTTTATACAGTCTTCCCTTATGTTCATCGACAATCCTTTAAACAAATTTTACAAAGGACTAACACATCATAGAAAAAGCGGCAGATAAATGTAGCAAAATTATTTGAACTAAAATCATAGTAAGCGTGGAATAAACATATTCTCAAATGCGTCACGTCAGTCGATGAATACCATTATGTATTCGTAATAGCCCTAGGTAAAAACCAGAAATTGTCAGTAAGGAAAACAATAATAAGAAAAATTACCGATCAATGAGAAAAACTTGATTCTTTCAGAGTTTCTTTTTCTTTCCTTTTTAATGTATTCAGAAAGTCATTGCTATGACTTTAGTAGGGCTGCTATAATATGAAAAAATAAAAGTGATGGCATTTCCACAGGCTTGTCTATAAAATCAGAAATTAATATTCTTACATTTATGACATTTTCGTAATAAATGAATATGATTGCCTTTCTAAGGTGAGTGTCTAATCCAAATTGCTAAAATAAACTAATGAATGATAAATAGTAACAGGTTTTCTTTGTGCAAAGATTTGTATAAAGATACATATAAAAAAAGGTAATCGAACTTCAGAACTAAATGTGTATAACTTCGAAGTGTAATATCATATTTGAAACTGAAAAATCCATGCAAACTTATATAACTTCCTGTATAAACTTATACATATGGTCAACATATAAAGTAACCCATCATAACATATTTAATAAAATCATACAACAGATAGTTATATAAAGAGATAACTTATATAAGTGCATAAATTATAACACACTTTTATAAGTCATAACCATAGATCATATACATATACTGTCGAAAAATAAAAATGTTGAAAATACACAGTAGCATATATTTTAAAATTGATATATTTATATTACATGTAAAGTGCCTGAAATCACTTCATAACTAAAATTAGTACTAACATAGAAATATATAACTCATAACATAATTTATAAAGACTTATATAATATAATATGGCCTATATATGTATGTATGTATGTATGTATGTATGTATGTATGTATGTATGTATGTATGTATGTATGTATGTATGTATAAAATCTTCGGACAAAAACATAAAAGTAGTGAATTATAATCTTTACTAGTATATGAAAATTGTTACATATTTTGAAAGATGTCTTCATTATTAATGGTGTAGTATGGATAATAGATTGGAAATTATCGCGTTTAAGGATTTAGGTATTGGGAAAAAAAGGATTTAATAACTGAACATTACAAAATAAGAATGTTTTAAAGAAACATGGTGTAAAGAGTAGGAATATGTGAACTTTTTGAACCATAAGTGGCAAATGAATGCATGATCGATAAAGTGCAAACTATAGAGGAACGATAGCAACAGTCCAAGTGTAAGTAACCAAAGCACGAAATTAATTTTGTTAAAGATATTGCAGGAGTAGAGATTTAAGGAGGAAATTTTTTATTCAGTCTACCCTAAATAAGTTGATACAGTGGCCGCTTGTGTATTTGACATGTAGTCTGAAAAGCTGAAATGGCGAAAGGGTACAAAAAAAGGCAGTAGAAATATGAAGATAAATCATAACCTATGACCAGTAATATAGATTGGTGCGTATGAAAGTGAGGTGGAGAGTGACGAATATAGATTTTGCACTGACGCTCTATTTTATTTAGAGGTAGAAATGTGTATCAGGCTAACCTTGTTACCGAGCAGCTGCATATTTAAGCCAAAAACATCATTGCTCTTTAGGTTGAAGGAGTCCCACATTCAGGCAACACGCGCTTGGATTGTTGCTCCAATGCTGTCAACGGTAAGTGATTGTATAGATGATTGTAAACTTTCCATGACTGTGAAAAGAGGAGGAAAATATGCTGTGAGCAGGTGATGTGTGTGGGTAATACATAAGTGGCAGGCTACAAAGGATTGTAGATGCAATAACTGGTGACTTTTTGTAATCCTTTTTAATAAATGTGATGGAGTTTAAATCACTAAGAAACTGCTGATTTTAATTTACTTGCTGCTGTAAATGCTAGCAGGTAGGAAATACAAAAAGGTAAAATCAGAAATTATGATCACAATAACTGATGTGTTAGTAGGCGAGAAGGCATACGTAGGAAAACTTAACATGATTATATTAGTTGTTATTTGGATTACCAGTATAAAATGATAAAGCATATGTTGCAATATGTTTGTTATAAATGTGAAAACAAAATAAATTATCTTATGTGGTCAAAGGAAGCACAGGTAGTAAACATAAAAAGTTGGATGTTTATAGTAACAACTGAAAACATAATAAAGGTTAACCTAGCGTTTTAAACCCGCCACTTTCAACCACACGGTTCTTTTAATTTGAAAAAAAAATTATCGCTTTTTTTACATAATCAATTTAACAAATAGTTTCATAACTTTAATCATCAAATTATTGAGTTATCTTATTAACTGTAGACGACATGATATATTATAAACGTATATTTTATAAATCATTGTCCAACTGAACCGCCTTTATCTTAAAATATAAATAAAGTTATTATTTTATTCTTAAAAATTATTATACCATTTAATATTTATAATGAAATGTTCAAAAAATAATTAGTTTACAGTTTGATATTTTAACTATAACTGTTTAACTTTGAATAATTTTACGTTTGAAATAAAAGAATTAAAAATAAAATTTCATGCGGTTTTTACGGCCTGGTCAGTTGAATGAGTAAAATCTTTGTTCTTGCCCAAACAGTTTGGGTTTTGACAGTATGGATGAACTTAATATATATAATATCATAACGTTTGCAGAAACACTACAGCCTTTGAACATTAATAATGTTACTATGGTATACTTGTGACGTAAAATCTCATGGAAGATTAGCTGCAGGTTGTGCAGATTTGTAAGCACATTTTATAAGAAATAGTACTATACTTTTAAAGGCATGAAGAAATGGAAGGGCCTTAAGCATGCATGCACATTTACCTCACGGAGGCTTCAGACAGACTTGCACGTTTGACAAAGCAAATGGTGATCAACTCCAATCCACTGTTACACATGTGCATCTTGACACGGACAGAGAAATAGTCAGCCTGTCAACAACTGGGTTTTGGGCCTTCCTAGTAAATCAGCGGTGTGAGGAAGAAATTTAACATGTCTGCTTATGCTTATAACAACATACCCATGAGAAGGAAAACCATTGAGTAAGAATAAAGATCATTCATAGAAAAAGGTACAACTTAGCTAGTAAATTTAAATTCAATGTGTGTTATAAATCAGGACAATTTTGCACCTACAATACTGTAATGTTGACTTGTAGATAATTAGTTTAATAATAGATGATTAGTTTAATTCTTAAGCGAGTTTGTGTCAAAGTAAAAAATCAGAACACCCTCTACCTAATATTGAGGGTAGCCATATTGTTCTGCATATAACCATTCAGGTTACTAAAACTATATATATATTATATAATATTTACATCATAAGTCGTTATTATTCATATTATGCAGTATGCATTGTGATGCATCATAAGAAGCGTTACAGCCACATAAATACTAATCAGTTAAAGTTATGTCTATTCATACCGAGTGGTGGATATTTTTAAGCATACAATTTATCAGTTGAAAAAATTTCAATATTCAAGAGTGATGAAATACTACACTATTTAAACACATTACAATTTGACCTTTTTTGCCAATGCATACAAAACACTTGTATATTTAAAATCTTGTTGTGCCAATGCGTTATATAAAAAACAACACACGCCAACTATATGTACTATTAGATTGTATAATTATCAGTCAACACAAAGTAATTAATCGGTCCCTGGTATATGAGAATCAATATAATATATGAGTAATGCAGATCCAAACTATCACGTACAACTTCCTTTCAAAGAGAACTTCAAATTTGAAAGGTGCTAGATTAATGGGTTAGAAATCTTGAGTGTTTAGTGTTTTATCGGCAAAATCCTTTTTCTCCTTCATAACACTAATATTTCAAGACAAAGCCAATGTTGACTAAAAGCTTAAGGATATATCTAAGTTTAACTTCCGAGTTTAATAGCTTGAACATGTAAGACTAGAATATTGTCCGGGCAAACAAACCGTGGGGCTTGTTTGGTAATGCTTAGAATATTGTCAACTGAAAAATAGAACTGTTTACCTTTAGCAGACAGTAAAGGAAGTTGATTGTGAAAGGTATGACTACAAAATAAAATCGAAACATAAAACAAAACTATGATTACCAGCAGTTAAGATCATGTAGCAATTAATATTTATAACCATATTTGAAAGAAAAATACTAAATTAATTTATAACCAAAAGGAAAATATAGTATCTTAACACATTTATGTGCATTTTAAGAATTTTTTTCAAATTTATGTATTTTGTCCGTCAAAAGTGAAATATTATAGCATGGACAATGTCTTCAAATCAAGCAATAGAAATAAGCATCAGAGACTTACCATCAATAGTATAATGTCCAACAGAATTGTTCTTCACTTGATCATCAAGATAAGCAGCCTAAAATGACAAACAATATTCAGGACAACATTGGTATGCCATTGCATAATGGACAAAGTTTAATTATACTATTTCACTCACTTGAATAGGGAGAAATATATCAATGAGTTTATATTTCTGAAGGTAATAGATAGAAGGTACAACTGCTCCATATGAAAGTAGTAAATTTAGTTCCATCATCAAACTACCTTAAAATCATTCATAACCATTAGAAAGTACTGGTAGTAACGATTTTCAATTGCAATTTTCTTACACAAATACCTTTGAAAGTGTTGTTATGGAAGGAGAAAGATCTGGCATTGCTTTAGTTGGTTTGTTAGAGAATCTCAAACCAAGTCGAGCAAAATTCTAGCTGTAATGGTAAAATTGTTCAGCTGCTTGACATATAAATACCAATGTCTCCAAAGTTGATGATTATGCACGAATAAGGGAAGGGTACACTTCAAGTTGGGTCTGTTCTTTCTTGGCTGAAATTAAAACTTAATTATCAGATTAGCCATATAAATAGCAAAACTCCCAAAGCTTCTTAATCCCTTTCTATCACCAATAAAGAAATAAAACAACCATTGCTTTAATTAATCAGTTGAAAACAGAGAATAACTAGATAAGCATCAGAGACTTACCATCAACAGTAGAATTTGGAACATAATTTTTTCTTCGCTTGATCATCAATATAAGCAGCCTAAAATAACAAACGATATTGAGGACAACATTGGTATGCCATTGCATAATGGACAAAGTTTAATTATACTATTTCACTCACTTGAATAGGGAGAAATATATCAAGGAGTTTATATTTCTGAAGTAAATAGATAGAAGGTACAGCTGCTCCATATGCAAGCATTAAATTTAGTTCCATCATCAATCTACCCTAAAATCATTCATAACCATTAGAAAGTACCGATAGTAACGATTTTCAATTGCAATTTTGTTACACAAATACCTTTGAAAGTGTTGTTGTGGAAGGAGAAAGATCTTGCATTGCTTTAGCTGTTTTATTAGAGAATCTCAAACCAAGTCGAGCAAAATTCTAGCTGTGACGGTAAAATTGTTCAACTGCTTGACATATAAATACCATTGTCTCCAAAGTTGATGATTATGCACGAATAAGGGAAGGGTACACTTTCAAGTTGGGTCTGTTCTTTTTTGGCTTAAATAAAAACTTAATTATCAGATTAGCCATATAAATAGCAAAACTTCCAAAGCTTCTTAATCCCTTTCTGTCACCAATAAAGAAATAAAACAACCATTGCTGTAATTAATCAATTGAAAACTGAGAATAATTAGATAAATAATCAAATGCTTAATTTTAGTTGAAGACTATACATGAAAAATTAGGGACTTAAAATCGTTATAACACATATTGAATTGTAGTTGAAGAAAGCACGACTTGAAGATAATGGAGGTCGCGCGATTTGGAGTTAGAGGAGGGCTATGCGATTTGGAGTTGATGTCTTGTAAATTAAAATAAGAGATATAAGAAGACCAAAGTGATGTTTATTTTCATGGCTAAAATTTTAAAGTTGGTGGCTAAAGAATGAAGATGGACTCAAGTTTGATCTTTCAATAGCATAATCCTTTGGTAAATACCTCACTTATTTTAACAGAAAACACAAAGTTTAACTTTTATTTAGATACTAAAATAGGTTAGTCACATAAAAAACGTTTTGTCAAACATCCTTCATAAGTTTCAAAATGCACTTTCGATCCTTTATAAAAAATCAATTTATGAAAATCCCTGTATTTAGTTTCAGCGAAAATACACGGTTTATACTGTAAATATTTGTAGTTTTAATTGAAATACCGTGAATATTTGCAATCTACATTGCACATATTTAGTTTACAAAATATTTCAATCACAATCGGAAATATTTGCAGTCTAGACTGTAAATATTTGTAGTTGTAGTTTTAACCATAAATATTTGCAGTATGAACTGCTTATTTTCGTTGAAAATAATTACAATGGTGTTTCGTGAAACCTGTTTTTAAGAAGGTTTTTTGTGTGTTAATTTGATAATAAAGAGCGGATCCTAATTTATAGAAAAAAAATGTTGACTGATGTTAAAAAATTCTAAGAATGGTCTTTTAACCAAATTCATCCACTTAACCGACCTTAACCGAACTAACTTGATTAATTAAAATGAGTAAACCGACCTTAACAACCATTTTCGATTTTGTTAATGGTTAACGAATTTCGATCATTCCGTTAACCATTAATGGACTGTATCTTTCATCAGCATTAGTAATAGGTTAACTCAATAATGATGAAAATTATTGGTAAATAGATGAATTATTGTGGTTAACGACGATTAACCAATTGAATTGAATTCTTCATATAGTTGAAGAATTTAATTTGTTAATTTATACAACCATATTCCATCTACATATACTGAAGAAATCAAGGGTGAATAATAAGTTAACTAAAAATCAAAGAAATTAGCATGAGAGTATAATTATTCAGAACCATTTTGTAAAAAAAGGGAAACAAATCCGTTATTTCAAACCTAAATGCGAGTAATGTCATAAACCAATTGCAATCAGACGCAGCAAATAGTGAAAGAAAATAAACAAATGAAGAAAATTTACCAAAATATTGAACTGAATTTAAAAAATTAAGAAACATAGAAATCCCTCCTTGACTCTGATATGCTCAGATGACATCATTTAAATTGTTCCTGGAAAAAAATGGTGGAACAATGGTCGGATTGCAATAGCAGAGTTATGGCAGCGAACAAATCCCTAAAACAACATAGGCTTCAGTACAAGACTCACGAAGACATAACTTTAAGAGGTCGTACAAAATCTTGAACTGGCATAATGGCTATTCGCTAGAACATTCACATACAGGAATCAAACTTAAACTTAGTCAACTTTATGAACGCGCACATTGAATAAATGGTCCTTTGCAAAAAGAGTATTTTAAAAGTCCACATGAGTAATTTAACCGAAAAAACCAAATATTAAAAACAATATGAAACACTTCTAATCGCCATGCATTGTTTTAATAACTATATGATTGTTTTTTGTAATATGATTAAATGGTCCATAGAATGATATCACTGGATATACCATTTTATTCAATTGTCTATGCAATGCAATCAATTCCTAAACCTAAGCACTTGTAGTCAAAGTGGGTATGTGTAAATTATTTGATAGGACACTGAACATATCTACGCACATGTTGAGCATACCATATTGTTTTGCATGTAATCGTTGTAAATGTATAATAAACCTCAGTAACATATGAAGATCGCTTTTATATTTCAAGTTGACACAATAGAGATTCAGCATGTATTAAGTGGGTCTTTAGTTTTGATATCTCAATCTAACCTTGCTCAATGATAACAGATAGGACTCACAATCAGGTCGTAAAAAAGTAAAATATGGCTAACCTACACCTAAGATATTCAACCTTCAGTATTGGAAAATAAAAAAATCGCTTTTGTCAAACAAAATGATTGGTTGATCAAGTTACGTGTACTATAAATTTATCAAATCAAATGGCATAATAGCTTAACAATATCAAAATTTAAATGTGATTTTTCAACTTGGATCTGAGGCAAATGATCAACAAAGAAATACAATGTGTTTTCCTATCAACATGCACTTTTTGCCTGTAACGACACCATTATATCACTGAGTTTCAAAACAACTATAAAGTAATATTAAGTACTCATATCTAAAGTACATCTTACACAGAAACCTATATTGACTATAGAGTACAATCTTCGGAAACTCTGTTTGTATCCAAGCAATCGGTGCATGCGTATTTTCTTTTACTATTTATTTGCTACAAATTCCAGTAATGAAATCTTAGAAAACAAATTGGAATACGAGCGAAGTTGATAAGTTATAGTAGAGAGTAAGAAAACAACACCACAGCATAAGCAAATGGCAATGAAAGGTTAAAAAAATAATTTGATAAGTAGACTAAAAACCAAATGATTGGGAAAGAGAAGGTAAAATCAGGCATGTCAAAGAGCGTTATGTATTATTTGCCGTTAAATGCAAAGATCAATATGTACTTAGGTGAATGGTTGATCGATTTGTAGGACAAAAATGCCGAGACACCATTGTTGTGGCAAAAATCCATCGGTTGGTAATTTTGTATAATTTTGTAATGTGGAGTAGAAGATATAGCGCTGTACAGTGAATTACATAGAGATCAACTTCTCTAGTGGGGTTTAAACCGGAATATCATTTCAAACAAAGTAAAGTTTGCTACAAATTTTCAAATATTTCACAGAAAACAATATTTTCAGTTTAGCCAACTTCCTCTGCGCCACGTTGTTTGATTAGCATTTTAAGCCCTCTGTGTGTTGTTGTTCTTGATATAGCTATGTAGAGTTGACCATGGGAAAACACAGGCCGTGGAAAATATACACCGACATGTTCCAAAGTTTGTCCTTGACTTTTATTAATTGTCATGGCGAAGCAAACTTTGATTGGAAACTGCAAACGACAAAGAATAAAAGGCCATTTTGTATTTGCCGATGTGTGGACAATTCTAGGAATGAAAACTTTGTTTCCAACATAGGTCCCAGTAATAATTTCAGCTTCAACAACCTTTGCTGCTAGCTGGGTAACGATCAACCGCGTTCCATTGTAGAGGCCTATACTTTGATTTATATTTCTAAGAAGCATTATCGGAATTCCCACTTTAAGGTTGAGTTTATGGGCAGGAATGCCTGAAGGGTGCAAAGTGTTTAAAAATTCAGTTGGAAACAATATATGTTGATCCTCAATTCCTTCGGAGGCCGGGCTGATTGTGTCTGCGCTTAGGTACGTAGTTAAAGATCCTGAAAGAGCTGATGTTACGTAGCTGTTGATTTCTTCTACGCAGTCATTTGTTGGAGCCAAAATGCGTCTAATTTGGATCTTTTAATCGTTCTGCAAGTCTGGGTAAGTACTATCTACTATTCCTGCAATTGGATTAGTAGTTTCCTCAATTATCAAATCTTCTGGTATCTTTATCTACGTTGGCTCAGCACCTCGTTGCATTGTAGCGGCAGGAACTTTTCCATCGCCTACAGCGAGCACCCATTTTGTAAAATTTTCCAACCTTTTTATTTCAGAAGGTGTACCATCCGTCGACTTTAGACGCATGTTAAGGTTTAGTTTGAAAACACGGCATTTGGACCATAAATGAGATTTGTTTATGGAGGATTGGACGATTGCATTTCTTGATCCATTTGGTATGACAGGAAGCACTTGCCTAAAATCTCCCCACAACAAAACAGTTTTCCCACCGAAGATATGTTCATCCAAACAGTTGACATCATCGTCCATCAAGTCTCGAAGGGTGCGATCAAAGGCTTCTAACAAATTTCGATGAACCATATGAGCCTCATCCCAAATAATTAAATTTGATTGTATTATCAGTTGTGCAAGGTTTGATTGCTTTGAAATCACGCATGTCATATCTTCTCCAACGTCAATTGGTATTTAAATCTGGAATGGGCAGTTCTACCACATGGAAGCGGTAGAGATGCTATACCTGACGATGCAACCGCTAAAACAATTTTATCTTTTAAACGCATTGACGTAATTAACGTATTCCAAAGGAAAGTTTTTCTTGTGCCCCCACTTCCATAGACGAAGAAAAAACTTCCTACTTTTTCATATACTGATGTAGAGACAACACCAAAAATTGTCTTCTGCTCTGCGTTTAGTTGATGGAACATCGTGCACGCTTCTTCTTCCAACGCAGAACAATCGTAGCTTAGTTCTTCCTCTATTAGTCTATTGTGGTGTGTACATTGGATGGATAAATTTGGCATTGGCATGAGGGGAAAATTAGCCAAAGAACGATTATTTAAATTAAGTATATTTTCAAGCTCTATCAAACAATAGTTCTTTAGTTCTTCTTCTGTTAACAACAAATTGTTGTTATGTCGGACGCGCCATTGGTACCATTGTATATCGTCAGGTAGCAGTTCCCAGTTTTTGTGCCAAAGCTCAAATGGGTTGGAAATTTCGTAGAAAAGTAGCATCGTAGCAAACATTTGATGTAGGCTTTTTCCAGAAGACCAGTTTCCAGCTTCAGAGAGAGCAGTATTCCATTCGTTGTCATCTTCTAACAATCCTAAAGCAATACATGCAGATTGGAAGTCGAAATACAGCGTACCATTTACTATTGTAATGTCTTCATAGCAGGTTGGGCCTGTAACAACATTTAAAAGCATTCGCAATAGAACCTTTCCCCAGAAGTAGGATGTGCATAGTATATTCTACATATTTTATCACCTTGTTTCCTTCTTCTCCACTGCTTATCATTTTCATACCATACCCATTTAAACGGAAAATCCACATATGTCAGACATCTTGCATCTACATGTAGCATATTAGTTCTCATCCATTCTGTAAACATGGTTTTTTCAATATTTCGCCTACCTATAATTTCAGTTATGTTATCATTATCTGAGAAAGTAACCATATGCTCCCTTGGAAGATGAAAGTGTAGTCGCTGTACCGACAGTTTACGATATTGCACCTTAAACTCGATTATACGCCAGCATGCTTCAGAAGCGGAAACATACCGACAATCAAGATACCTTTTGATCTCATCCACTTGATAGGTTGCCTTTTTTTATTTGCTACATTTTCTTTGATGACTACCGTTTCTCTATCATGTCCTTTATTGATATATGTGAACAAATATTTTACAGATTTAGTTTTATTGCAGACCTTGACATTTATATGCGCATTGTATTTAACCAATAAGTCTACGTTATGAGGTACAATCCATCCACTGTCAACTGTAATTTCCGTCGATGTGCGTATGGAATGGCCAGTTTCCCTACGTTTATAAATCGAAAAACCATCTTTGTCAAAGCTTGTATCATTCGCAAAAGGCTTTGGATAATGTTTTCCACATACACTACCTTCCATACACTGTGCATGTTTATAAGCCAGACCACATGGGCCATGCACCATAAACTGCCCAACTGCATCATAACCAATTGGATCTATAGCAGGGTCTGGCACTTCAGCACTTATAATCCGGTCAACCTGCAATAGGGTCTTTGGTTTATCATCGGAGTGCATAAATAGTAAGATATGAGCATGTGGCAGGCCTCTTTTTTGAAATTCTATTATGTAGATAACTGTGTACGAAAAGGAATCGTAAAGTTAGAAAACAAGAGTACCAACATTATTGAAAATGTAGATGGACATTGCATATATGTCTATATACAGAAAGTTATGAAGTTTGTACCTGCTTTAGCTCGTCCAAAATGTCCATTTTCAAACACATCTTTGATAAACTGTTTAAGTTTTATGTGGAAGACATGGGCAATGATATCGGGACGATGATGAGGTTTTTGACCCAGAATGAATTCAAGCATATATTTGATTTCGGGCCACTTTGAATTACAGGTAAACGTTATAAAAAAATCTGGACATTCACCCCATCGACAAATAGCCATCGCATCCTGATAGTTTTGGACCATATAACTGGGACCACCGGTGAAACTGGAAGGTAAGATTGTTCGTTTACCAACCGATATAGCAGACGTATCCCCTGCAAGCACAGCATCCTGCAAACCTTTATAAAGATCTGATCGTATGTTCGATTGATTATTTCTAATCCATGTCAACCTATCTTCCTCAATGCTTGTGTATGCATCAACAATATATTTTGAAGCAAACGACCTCCTCTAAGTAATGTTTGCCCTTCTTTCTACCTATTTTGCAGGCGAAAAGCATATTACTCATGAACCGTTAGAAAAATTCTTTTACCATCAGAGGCAAACTGAGCATTGCGGTATTCAATTCACGACCTATACCCATCTTTAGCATAAGGGAAGAGGATTGGATACTGCATTGCCATGAAGATGGGATGCTTTTCGTTTATACGTCACAAGATGCCTGTTTTCTCCTCTAAGCAATATCTCTATAGACGCCCGGTTGATTGTCAGTACCAACTGTTAAAGCAACAATCTCGAAAGAAGTAGGCAAGTTATATTGTCTGCCATAATTGTTTCTTCCAGAAATAATTCGAATGCTAACATCATGTAAACTACTAGCTTTAAATCGATCTCTTGCCATTCAAATTTTTGTTGCTTGAGTAGACGTGTAACCTATTTTCCCTTTCATTTTCTGTGTCATAAACATAAAGTTGTGCAAATTTGGGAACGCCATCCACAGGGAGCAAATATCCGATTTTATGATGATTTTGCCCATTTAATCTGAAAACATAAACTCCTTTACCATCATTAACGCTATTATCCACATGTCCGCCTATTGATGTGAATGCAAACATAGAATTATACATTCGAATTTGTTCTCGGAAACGTGAAGCTGTCCCGCCTTCTTCATAGTCTAGTAAATTTTTCAACAACGGCGGGGTTTCCTTTAAAAGAGGTAAGCAAACTTTTTGTAACATCCCGCCTTTTCGCACACTTTAAACCGACACACGTGCCAGTTCAAACCATACGGAAGGGCGGATTGTTATGGGGTAAATAAGAAAAACAGAGAAGAAATAAAAACAAAACAGAATCTCACAGCGGAAGGATAAAATATAATAATCAATATACAGTTCATGATAACTGTTTACAAAATATTTATTTTACTTATACAAGGAATATCATAGTTACACATACCAATACAATCAATGCAGCGGAAATTTAGAGTGTGGTGCAATACTATAAATAATATAAAACGGATTCTTCGTCTTCGTCCTCCAAAGCTAAAATCTTCGATCCTGAAACGCTCGGACTGACCCGAGCGAATTTGAAAAGACAAAAACACTCGAGTCAGAACTAAAAGATCTTATGTGAGTTAAATTAACAGAAATAAATATGAGTACAGTAACTCAAGAGATGCTCGGGATTTACATCTCCTAAGGATCCGTTAAACTATTTACTATGTAGTATATTGCGCTATTATAATAGTGTCTAATTGTAAAATAAACTTACTTTTAAATAGCGTTAAGGCTTTACATTTTCCACCTTAACACGTAAAATGCCAATAGTCTATACAGTACCGTAATACCTCCTGATCGGGAGGCTACCAGAGGATACTCCATAGGTACGACACAAATAGAAACTCGTAGTAAAGGCTCGATATGGTAGGTGACACGGCACAACTAGGCAATGCCAGGGTAGATATGCCAATTGCTATCCAGGCTGGTGGAAACGCGTAGCCGCAGTTACCGCCCACCTCGGACTAACTCCCCAAAATCAAAATATAGAAGTGGCCACTGAATCAATCCAAAATCAAAGTATAATATCGAAGAGGAGGGTCCGATCAGAGGAATGACCTCATTGGCCTGAGAATCGCTCCTATTTTAGCCACCTTATGCCAACTCACAGGAGTCGGGTCCACGTATTTACCTTACAGGAAACGTCGCCACCACCTACTTCATTCTGGAATCTCCACCGCGTACACAGTTAGTCAAAGTGGTTTTCGGTATCGACAGAGAGTATGTCAGATATCTGATCCCGGTCTCTTTGCCAACCCATCGTTATTATAACACCGCGGTCATTTTAAAAATAGCTCATACTTTAAAACCAGAATAAACATTTCTATTTTAAAATCATGAATACTATATCATTTTAAAACCCAAAACAATATGATATCCTTTATCCCAAATATAAACCTTTTCAAAAATCCAAATGCTTTAAAATTTATAACGTCTGAAAGCCAAATATCCTCTCAAAGCATAATATTTCGAAGTTCATAATTTAAAACCATAACTTTTAAAACTTGAATGGTTTGGATATTCAACGGTATATGAATTAAAAGGCTTAACTTAAATGTTACTTTGTAAAGAAAATAGTTCTCATGGCTTTACAAATACATTTCTTTATTAAAGTCTAAACCAAAATTTGTATTATCTCTCTCAAGTTCCAAAACCACTTCAATTTATATATATATACGTATATCCATTTGGAGTATTAATATTTCAAACTAAAGTTGGATTTTATTCTTTCAACAAATCGAATGTTCTATTAATTAGTCTTGAATATTCACTTAAAATCCATAAATAAATAAAAACTCCAATTTCTAGTAATAAAATATATATTTTTTTTCCAATTCAAATTATACTAGAATATTCATTTCAATTTATCTTAGGAAAAATCCAATTATAAATATCATATCTTAAAATTTCCAAACTTAACATTTAACATATGATATAAATTATCAAACTCCATTTTCTTAAATTTTTTCCATTTTTAATAAAGAGATTTATACACCTTTTAATTTCAAAATTTTCAACTTCATATGTATATATATATGGAAGAAAAATATTTATACAATATAAAATTTAAGGTTATTATAAACTGTATTCCATCCAAACCATAGAAATCACATTAAAATAGTTATATATAGACCGCGGTGCCTGTATATAATTTTCTATCCTATGGTCAAGTGATACAGATATTTATCATTTCAATCCGCAATTTAAAAGATATAAAATTTTGCGGTTGTATATCATTTCAAACCACAATCCCGAATGAAAGGAAATATGCATGATAATTTGCAATTTAATGATACACAATAAAACATCCATCAACATCACCCATCATCCAATCACAATCATCAAGCAATATCAATCAATAACAATTTATATTTGATAATATATAACAGGTAATAACTGGCAATTTTATCCAGATTAAATTTAACAACTATTAATCTAACAGTTTATATTCAGTAATAATCTATATAACTGTTAACTAGCAGTTTATAGGTAAACAAATAAATTCTAACTATCAATTAATACGCAATAAATAAATTAAATTAACAGTTAAATTTAATAAATGCAGTTCAACAAATATGAGTGAAATAAACATGCCAAATACTCATAAATAAATTTCTATTCATTTATAAAATTAACTTAACAAACATAAAAGCTTCTAGTAGTTGTGAGTGGGTTTAAACACTCACCTTTTGAATTTAAATCGAATTTAAATCCGATTTAAACCCAAAAATTCGCCCTTCTCGGAATTCGTCCAACCAGCGTCATCAGATCCGGAATTTAATAACGATCCTAACGGAAAAAATTTCGCGTGAAAACGAGTTCGTATGAGAAAGTTATAACGAAAATTCGATTGAACATAAAATTTAAAATTTACAAAACCTACCTAATAAACTTGCCACGTCATCACCCCAAATCCATCTCTCCCCTTCACGCGTTGCTTCTTCCTCCAGGAACACGTTCGAACCGAACCCACTACAACACGTTGACCGCCACTTTGACCACCAACCGCGCGCACCTCAGGCCACCTCGACGCCGCCGACCACCTCCATTCATCACGTTGCATCGCCCTCTACCCACGGCCCAAGTCCGGCCTCATCTGGTGCCAGCCGCCGCCGCCTATCTCCCCTAGGGCCGAAACCCAAATCGAATTAATTCGCCCCATCCAGCCGTTAACTCGAGGCAATAACTACCCAGATGCGATCCCCTCGGCTACCTCTCCAATACCCAGAAATATTTTTCCGATCCGACGAAGTTTGTTACGGCGCTGATGAATGGCCACGAACTGTTTGAATTTATTCTGGGTAAACGATAACTCCATTTGAAAAACGAATCGCACATCAGATTACGTATCTCGAGAATATCGACATATATTTTTGTGGAATTTTTCTGGAGAGTTTGAATTTTCATTGAAATTTTGAATTGATTGGATCTAGGGTTTGCACCCATTGAAGAAGAAGAGGAGCTTGCAGAAAATATACGCGCAGATAAATGAAATTAGGCGGAGGCTAGGGCTAAATAGCCGGGTTTATATAGAAGGTTAGAGGTAGCGTAGATAGACCGTAGAATGAACGTGCGGAACAAACTATGGCCCAAAAAGCCCGTTTAGACTCCGGAACAAAATTCGTCAAACCCATATATCCAGATAGGTATTTTAAAATATTCTGAACGCGATGGAAAAAGTTTCGCGTCCAAATTCGATCGTATGAAGAAGTTATGCTGAAAACAAGATTTCCAAATTGATTCCAAATTGATTTTAATAAAATTGATTTCAAGGCGTTTCGCGTCCGTACGATCAAACGACAGGTCCGATCGATACGAAACTTGAAACCCTAAAATAATTCACTGATACGGATCCGATGAAACTGGTTTCATCGAAATCCAAGTCCGTGACAAAAATGGCTATTTTTATATTCATTAATTAAATTAAAATAAATTACAAAAATCCAAATTTTATATTATATTCTAAAATTGTCCAAATTTTATTACTTATATAATTTAATCAATTTCAAATGATTTAACAAGCTTGGATGTGAATTAAAATTATAAGTATATCAATTTGCAGTGTTAATTTCTGCACTTTCCTATATTTAAGAATTATAAAATTAAATGCTCAAAACCCCATATATTAGAATTTAACTTTTATATACTCATTCTTTATCCAAATAGGGATGCCACATACTTTGGTTCATGATTCAAAATATTATTCTTAAAGTCCATTTTAAATTTCAGTAACGTAGTATTCAACGTTAAATTTAATAAATCCTGTTATTTAATAATTATTGCTTAGAACCTGATTTTAATCTTCCCACTATCTATTTAATTCCTTCTAGAATCATAGCTAATATTTGTCATCCCTTCATTACCCAAATGTTCTTATCCCATCAAATTTTAAGTTATCGAAATATTAAATGTCAATTTCTTTTAATTGCACTAAATTTATCTATTAAAGGTTGCACTTAACCCAAATACATAAAACTTGCCCAATTTCTCCTTAAATCAATAACCTTCATATACAAATATGTTTATCATAAATTTTATCTACTCTTCCTTTTTAGGTAATGTCCTATATATTAGATTTCCATGTAATTTGCAATAATTCATACTCGTAGTTATATCGCATTAAATGAATAAATAAGTGTTGACTCTATTCTTTTGATTCAACATTGGTTTACGTTATATTTCATTAATATTTCTACATACATCAGGATTTTTAAAAATGGTTGTAACGTGAAATATCGTCTACTTCCCATTTTATATTTAAGGCTTCTAAAACCGATTCATATCATTTCTCTAGTCCAAATTTTATTAATATAACCTTAAATTTAATTTATTCCTATCGATGTAATGGTTAAACACAAATTTCACTTATTTGCAATAAATCCACAAATTGGATTTCAAATTTTCAAATAAATAAATAAATTTTAGTTTATCACTTCTTAAATACCCAAACGTCAATGCCTTAATTTAAACTGCATTTTTTACATTTTATAAAAATCCTCCATCTTAAGTGACAAATCAAAACTACCCTAACTACACAATTTATGGTAATTAATTCCAATTGCTTTTCCATTAAGCTACATAAATTGTCCAATTGCAACCTACGTAGAATGTTTATTTATTTACAATCCTACTATTTAAATGAATTGATCCTTTACGGTATAATTCACATTTGACTTGATTTCTCATTTATTTTGCAAAACAGTAAATTTCAATTGCTACCAACATTATATTTAATATTAGATTTCCAATTAATTCTATTGGAATCAATATATCTTTATATATATATATACTTTACATATAAATATCTAAATTACCAAATCAAGTACATTTATTAGCGACAACATTCAATAAAATTACTTATCACACTTATTGCATTGATTTATTCCAACGGACACTTTTATTTAGTCACCATTTATTATTACAACCGAATGTACAATCTCCACTATTTATTTTATATTAAATAAATTCCATTCTAGCAAATATTTTTATTAATATTCACTAATTCACATTTATATTAGTTTCTTATATTTAACTTATAACAAGGTGTGCAAATTTACATAGTTCAAATCTATTTCCATGTAACTATTAAATTGTTACATTAAATTCCAATTACTATAACAAATTACTACATTTTCTCAAATAAAATCTTAAGACCTTTATTTTATCCTAAATTAGATTAGAAACATATTAATTTAATTCATTTAATATTATTAATTCAACGGGTCGTTACAATCTCCCCCACTCAAAACTTTTCGTCCCCGAAAAGGAAAAAGAAGGGAGAAGGAAGAATAAAACAGTACACCTTATTTCAAATATTATTTATAAACAATAATTTACTAAATTTATTTTCTTAAATAAAATATACCTGTTTATAATCATTATATTCTTTTATACTTAGATTATTAAAGCTGAAAAACATTTTCACAAAATTCTAAGTCCAAAATTTACGGAAAATTTTGGCAGAGTCTCCTTTGTACGGAGAGACTCTGGAGAAAATATAATATCAAAATATACAAATATATTACATATATTATCAAAATATTATCCCAACACAGGAAAAATTATATAAAATAGCGCTAAAACGTAATCCGGAAACGTACCTATTTGTCGGGCAGTTATACGCTTATTATTTTGGAACCAAAAGCAGTAGCAGTTGCTTCCATCACCTGTATTCACTTATATAATCTAAAAGGTTAAATATTTATTTTAAAGTGAACTATTCAAGTGGATTCAATCATCAATCAACCAAACAATTCAACAACCATCAACCTTACAAACAACATACATACACAAACAAAGCAACTATTTAATCCATCAAACAAATAGTTGTTTGGGTTCAAACTTGAAATTTGTATGAAATGAAAACAACTATCAAGTGCATCCTTTACTCAACAGTCTTAGATGGAACAAAGATAGATACTTATTCATTTAACCACTTCAAATTTCTTACCCAACAAAATAAATCAAACAACACAATTCAAACCAATACCCCAAATTTATTTATTATACATTTATCTCATGCTTCAATGGTTTGATTTTCTTTCTTTCATTTATGGAGTGATTTCTTTATTTCTTACAAATTTTCATTTTCCATTTATCACAAAATTCATTATATTTGTATTCCAATTTATTTACTAAAGTTTCTATCATCTATTTATACTACTTACCTTTACTTATAGTAAAATTTCCAATTTAACTTAAGTCTATACAATTAATTCGCATTAATAATAGCAAATTAATAGAATACCTTTATTACCTTACTCTTCACTTGTAAGATTTCCCTTTACACTTTCTTACTAGCAATTGCAACTTTTATTTTATGGTAAGTTATATATATTTTAAGAATGTAAGTGAAAATTTACAAGTTTCTTTTCATTCCTTTAATTAATATATATTTGTTTTATAACCTACAATTTCAACTTACCTTTAATCTCATTTATTTATTTAATGTGGAAGTTTCCATTATATTTAATAGTAGTAACAGTTTAATTACCCACTTTCTATAATATTTAATTACAGTAACCCTTTTTAATTACACTTAAATTATTAACCCTTTAACCTTCATTCTTAAAAATAAGGAATTTTATTAATTAATTACTTAGGGTTTACAGTCATTTATATATTACTTACTTTCTATTATATTAGAATAGGGGGAATTAAAGCATACTTAAGCTAATAACCCTACAATCAAACTTTATAAATTAAGGAATTTCATTTTTTCTTTCTTAAGGTTAAAATCACCTATTAATAATACAACCTTTAATTTTAGTAAAATTCCAATCATCACTTAAGTTAATACCATTAAATTCTTATTTATAACAGTAATTTATTGAATACTTCATTTTTCCCAAAAATCTACTTGCATAATATTCTATTCCACTCTTAATTTACATTTCAACTTTTTATACTTGGTAAGTTATTTATGTTTAAAGAAAAAGCAAAAGAACTTATGCAAGTTTAATCTCAACTCTTTTAATTCATTGATTACTTCTTTTATTTCACTAACCTAAATTTTTTTACAACTAATTAATGGAAATTCAAGTATTAATACCGGGTCAAATTCCAAAATTTCTTTAAAATAATAGATAATTAATTTCTTACAACTTTTATATCTCTAATTACCTTTAAACAATTAAAATTTTAAATAATTTCAAAACAAATCCGCAGTAGAATTTACTACAGTGGCCTTTCCCTTCGAAACTCGAAAATGAAAGTCGATGATGCGGCCGTCATCACCGAAATTATTTTCCAGCGACAGAGGGGAAAGTACAAAATTTATTTTCTCCAAAATCCTCTTTAAACCAATTCTTTCGAATTATACTAAATATTTCTATAAGAAAATATTTATAAACCAAATCATTATATTTCATAAATCCTTTGAAAGCAGATTTTTTTTTTCAAAATCCCGGATTTAGGTTCTAAAATCTCCAATTTGATTTATTAAATTTTCAACTTAGCTTCAATTATTATAAATATTTTTATTTCCTAACACCCAATCTATAGCAACCAAATATATATATATATATATATATATATATATATATATATCTTTATAAAATATTTTTTTTATATATAGAAAATATAATAGGCAAAATTATTTCATTCACCTATATTAAAAACAAATATTATGTCGGTCTGTCCTATTAAGTGTTTAGAAATCCCTATTGATGTCATAGCGTCCCATGCATCAACCAGGATTTATAAATACAAAGCGGAACAGATTAACACAATATCAAAATCTTTATTAACACTAACAAATACGCTCTCTCATATATATACACTCTCAGCGACTCCCATAGGGTATTACTACCCTATTAACAAAGAGTCAAACCCCACAAAACCAAGGTTTATCGCTAAACCAAAGCTCTGATACCAACTATAACATCCCGCCTTTTCGCACACTTTAAACCGACACACGTGCCAGTTCAAACCATACGGAAGGGCGGATTGTTATGGGGTAAATAAGAAAAATAGAGAAGAAATAAAAACAAAACAGAATCTCACAGCGGAAGGATAAAATATAATAATCAATATACAGTTCATGATAACTGTTTACAAAATATTTATTTTACTTATACAATGAATATCAGAGTTACACATACCAATACAATCAATGCAGCGGAAATTTAGAGTGTGGTGCAATACTATAAATAATATAATACGGATTCTTCGTCTTCGTCCTCCAAAGCTAAAATCTTCGATCCTGAAACGCTCGGACTGACCCGAGCGAATTTGAAAAGACAAAAACACTCGAGTCAGAAATAAAAGATCTTATGTGAGTTAAATTAACAGAAATAAATATGAGTACAGTAACTCAAGAGATGCTCGGGATTTACATCTCCTAAGGATCCGTTAAACTATTTACTATGTAGTATATTGCGCTATTGTAATAGTGTCTAATTGTAAAATAAACTTACTTTTAAATAGCGTTAAGGCTTTACATTTTCCACCTTAACACGTAAAATGTCAATAGTCTATACAGTACCGTAATACCTCCTGATCGGGAGGCTACTAGAGGATACTCCATAGGTACGACACAAATAGAAACTCGTAGTAAAGGCTCGATATGGTAGGTGACACGGCACAACTAGGCAATGCCAGGGTAGATATACCAATTGCTATCCAGGCTGGTGGAAACGCGTAGCCGCAGTTACCGCCCACCTCGGACTAACTCCCAAAAATCAAAATATAGAAGTGGCCACTGAATCAATCCAAAATCAAAGTATAATATCGAAGAGGAGGGTCCGATCAGAGGAATGACCTCATTGGCCTGAGAATCGCTCCTGTTTTAGCCACCTTATGCCAACTCACGGGAGTCGGGTCCACGTATTTACCTTACAGGAAACGTCGCCACCACCTACTTCATTCTGGAATCTCCACCGCGTACACGGTTAGTCAAAGTGGTTTTCGGTATCGACAGAGAGTATGTCAGATATCCGATCCCGGTCTCTTTGCCAACCCATCGTTATTATAACACCGCGGTCATTTTAAAAATAGCTCAACTTTAAAACCAGAATAAACATTTCTATTTTAAAATCATGAATACTATATCATTTTAAAACCCAAAACAATATGATATCCTTTATCCCAAATATAAACCTTTTCAAAAATCCAAATGCTTTAAAATTTATAACGTCTGAAAGCCAAATATCCTCTCAAAGCATAATATTTCGAAATTCATAATTTAAAACCATAACTTTTAAAACTTGAATGGTTTGGATATTCAATGGTATATGAATTAAAAGGTTTAACTTAAATGTTACTTTGTAAAGAAAATAGTTCTCATGGCTTTACAAATACATTTCTTTATTAAAGTCTAAACCAAAATTTGTATTATCTCTCTCAAGTTCCAAAACCACTTCAATTTATATATATATATACGTATATCCATTTGGAGTATTAATATTTCAAACTAAAGTTGGATTTTATTCTTTCAACAAATCGAATGTTCTATTAATTAGTCTTGAATATTCACATAAAATCCATAAATAAATAAAAACTCCAATTTCTAGTAATAAAATATATATTTTTTTTCCAATTCAAATTATACTAGAATATTCATTTCAATTTATCTTGGGAAAAATCCAATTATAAATATCATATCTTAAAATTTCCAAACTTAACATTTAACATATGATATAAATTATCAAACTCCATTTTCTTAAAAATTTTCCATTTTTAATAAAGAGATTTATACACCTTTTAATTTCAAAATTTTCAACTTCATATGTATATATATATGGAAGAAAAATATTTACACAATATAAAATTTAAGATTATTATAAACCGTATTCCATCCAAACCATAGATGTTTGCACCAAAATTGGTCACAAACCCCGACGAATGTGAAAGCACCAGTGTTGGAATATAAATCAGCAATATCCGAACACAAATCACAGATCTAAGTAGCAAAATAGTAAATGTAGACAAGAACACACGATTTATAGTGTTTCGGCTATCTCCGGCCTACGTCCACTTTAAAGGTTTTTCCTTTTATTGATATTCTTCGCTGATTACAATCGATTACAGCGGATTACAATGAATTATAGTTCTGGAATTCGAGTACAACGGTGGTTGTTGAGTGCCAAGTAGAGCCTTGGTGGAGATTTGGAGCTTCAAAGTCTTGATCTTGCCAAAGAGAATTCCCCGGTCCCTTTTCTGAATGACCTGGGAGTCTATTTATAGGCGTAGGCTGCTGGTATCTCGTTGAAAACTCGGGAGACCACTTCTGGCACGTGAGGGGGCCCACACGTACGGTCTCAGGAAGTTTGGGCCCACTTTGGCATCGGTTCGAACTCCATTCGAACCGATCAAGAATTCATTCAATCGAGGTGAAATTTGGCGTGGACATTCTTCAACATGTATGCAAGCATCTGTGAAAGTTTCATTGCATTTGGATCAGTAGGTTAGGAGATATGTTGGGTTCGAAATAGACTTCACGGCAAGGCTGCTTGGTTCGAACCCCTGTTACTTGAAACGATGGTTTTGAACCCAGTGTGGCACGCGACTTTGTGGTGACGTGGAGCGCAAGTTTCGAATCGATCCGGACTTCTCTCCGTGTTGACCGCTTCGACTCCGTGTATCTTGGTGATTTCGAACCGATGGAAGACATGTGGATTGACCCAGTGGGTTCGAATAAGGCAACACAGGATGGGTTCGAACACGGCTCTGTGATGGGTTCGAAGATAGCTCTGTGATGGGTTCGAAGTAAGGCTATCTGGGGTTTACTTGATGGAGTCGAGGCGAGGTTCTAGCTGATGGATTCGAACGTCGTCTTTCTTATCGATTCGAACATGGTGGGTTCGAATTAGTTGGAGTCGAACCAATGGATGCGAACTCCATCGATTCGAACTTTGGTACACGGATATGGGTTCGAGGCGCGGCCTCACTCCTTGGGTTCGAACTAGATGGGTTCGAACATAGGTAGGGTGATGGTTTCGAACAGAGCAACGTCCATTCTTCTCCACTTGAATTCATCATAACTTGAGCATACGACCTCGGATTGACTTGAAATTTGAGATGCAGACTTCTATGATCTTTCTTGTCGTGTCTTATCAATTGTGGCCCGTTCCGGACTCGGACAAAATTCATCGATATCCATGGTTATCCTGCAATGCATGGTTGATATTCATGAATAGTAATCATTGATTTTTAGTAAATTTTGGATATCTCAACTTTGCCAAAAGTTGGGATAACATTTTGCCCCCCAAAACATGCCTTTTTGTAAAAGGTATGTTTTGAATGGTCTTATATCGAGTGTGATAAATTCATGTTTCACTCATAGCTGTGGCATTATCAATCAAGTTTGTGGCTGTTCGAAGCCAAATCAATGTTCGTTCTTCCCGTAGGAGTTGAGAATGAAGTTTCATGGTCTCTCCGGACCACTACTGGCTGCTCTGGACCCTTACTAAGTCCATTCTAGACTTAGTGATTGAATAGAAAGATCCTATTGCTCTCTGGCGTTGCCTTCTATCCCTTGCACTCCGGTCCCGGTTAGGACATATAGCGATATCATGGTCGTTCGGGACCGATCATAGCCTCTCCGGGCTCTTGCTGGATCCCATCTGTCACTCTCCGGTGAAGGGGAAACAGCGCTCAAGTGAGTCGATCCTGTCGCTCTCCGGCGAAGCAACTCACTTCTTGCACTCCGGTTCAGTGTATCTGAACATTAAGCGATGTCATGGTCGTTCGGGACCGATCATAGCCTCTCCGGGCTCTTGCTGGATCCCATCCTGTCACTCTCCGGTGAAGGGGAAACAACGCTCAAGTGAGTTGATCCTGTCGCTCTCCGGCGAAGCAACTCACTTCTTGCACTCCGGACCCCGTCTCTCCAGGTAGGGTCATAAAGCGATCATGTTTATATTGAAATTCAATGTTCATCCTTTGACTCTCCAGTCAAAAGGTTTATTGCAAGAAGTTCTAATTTATTTATTAAAATTTAAGTTCCAGATGTTCAATCTCAAACATCAGAGAAAAACTAAAGATTGCCTCTCCGGGAGTAGCGGTTTATCTCCATCTCAGAGCATGCCTAGGGATTTCTCCGGTTCCCGTACATGTGTAAGTGGAGTGACCGTTTATTCTGAAAATAAATTTTAAATAAAATTATTCGGCCGAAGTCCAAATCCTGGACTTGGCCCTCGCCATCTTTGATCAGTTGATGACGAGTCGTGATCCCGATCCAGGATCGTTCCTGCAAGGTGGAGGCGGTAGTTGTTCAGGTCTCGTTGCCGCTGTCCGTTCTCTGACATACTGTGGCAATCTACCACCTCATCCTTCAGGTGACGGCATTCATCCGTGGTGTGCCCATCCAGCTCATGGAATAGGCAATATTTTCCAGTCCTGCGCTCCCGCTCGGTGGGGTCCCTTATAGGTGGCTTTCGATAGGGGATTTGTCCCCGAGTTTCAGTGTAGATTCTTTCTAGGCTTGTATTCAGATCGGTGTATTGCCTGAATCTTGGTTCTCGGGATTTCTTCCGTTTATCAGGACCATCATGTCTGTCATCCTGTCTCCTTTTTCCCTTGTCCGCTCTGGACTGTTCTCTGGAGGTCCCTTCGCTTTGCGCGGCATTTATTTCACGACTCTCGACTCGTGATTCTTCTAACCGAATGAACTTTTCAGCTTTATGAAAGAACTCTCCAAGATCTTGCGGTGGATCTTTAGTTAGAGAATCCTTAAATTTGGTGCCTTCCGCGACTCCTGCCACCGCCGCCATTAAAATCATTGATGGATCCGGGCGGTCCACAGAAGTCACTGTCACATTGAATCTTAACAGAAAATCTTTTATGGACTCTCCGGTCCTTTGCTTGATTGAAGCTAAAGTCATCACACTCTTGGGTCGCGTCACATGGACCCTGAACTGTCTCATGAAGCAGTCAACAAGCTCGCTCCATGTTCCTATCGATCCAGTCTCCAGTTGTCTGAACCATAGTGCAGCTAAATCTGATAAATATAGAGGGAAGCATCGTGCCATCACTTCCTCGGATGCCCCCAGTACTTCCATGTGCCTGATATATCTTGTGATGTGCACGGTTGGGTCTGATCTTCCGTCATAGGGATCCAGCGCTGGTAATTTGAACTTTGGAGGGTTCCTTGCGTTTCGGATGTTCGGAGTGAATGGACTCCGACTAACTTCTTCTAGGCCTCCGCTAGGCAATCCTCCTCTCATGATTCGTCGCATTAGGCCTATCATTCTCCCATCTCCGTCTAGGGGTTAGCCCCTTGTCAGATTCCTGTCCTGCCCCCCGAGCCTTGAAGGGAATTCTGGTACGTATTCTTCGGGTGGCTCGTTAACATATGCATTGGCTCCAGCTTGTTGAGCTCCGTCTGTTGGTCTCCCAGTATCGGACCCTGAGGGTCTGCCCCCAAGGCCTTGTTGACCACCTTCAGCTCCTGTATTCTGGTCTTGAACCTGACCTTCATTTGCTTCTGCAATCCTGATTCCTTGTCCCGTACTCGTAGCTGTTGTAGTTGGTCCAAGGTTTTGCATGTTTGCTGTCCTCATTTGCTCGAGGAAATTTTGCAGCATCTCCTGTTGACTCTTCATTATGCTTTCGCGCAATGAATTAGCCATGGCCTCCATCTCGTCCCTGGTGATGTAGACGGAAGCTTGTCCTTCTCCTGATCCTGAGGATGCCTCTTGGATTCCTCCCTGTTGGCTCCTATCAATTCTTTGTCTCGTTTGTCGAGTCATTGTTTCCGGATTGGAGTTCTTCAAACTTTTGAATATGAATTCCGAATCTAATGTGGCGGGTGCTAGTTCTTCTCAGTGAAAGCACCAAAGTGTTTGCACCAAAATTGGTCACAAACCCCGACGAATGTGAAAGCACCAGTGTTGGAATATAAATCAGCAATATCCGAACACAAATCACAGATCTAAGTAGCAAAATAGTAAATGTAGACAAGAACACACGATTTATAGTGGTTCGGCTATCTCCGGCCTACGTCCACTTTAAAGGTTTTTCCTTTTATTGATATTCTTCGCTGATTACAATCGATTACAGCGGATTACAATGAATTATAGTTCTGGAATTCGAGTACAACGGTGGTTGTTGAGTGCCAAGTAGAGCCTTGGTGGAGATTTGGAGCTTCAAAGTCTTGATCTTGCCAAAGAGAATTCCCCGGTCCCTTTTCTGAATGACCTGGGAGTCTATTTATAGGCGTAGGCTGCTGGTATCTCGTTGAAAACTCGGGAGACCACTTCTGGCACGTGAGGGGGCCCACACGTACGGTCTCAGGAAGTTTGGGCCCACTTTGGCATCGGTTCGAACTCCATTCGAACCGATCAAGAATTCATTCAATCGAGGTGAAATTTGGCGTGGACATTCTTCAACATGTATGCAAGCATCTGTGAAAGTTTCATTGCATTTGGATCAGTAGGTTAGGAGATATGTTGGGTTCGAAATAGACTTCACGGCAAGGCTGCTTGGTTCGAACCCCTGTTACTCGAAACGATGGTTTCGAACCCAGTGTGGCACGCGACTTTGTGGTGACGTGGAGCGCAAGTTTCGAATCGATCCGGACTTCTCTCCGTGTTGACCGCTTCGACTCCGTGTATCTTGGTGATTTCGAACCGATGGAAGACACGTGGATTGACCCAGTGGGTTCGAATAAGACAACACAGGATGGGTTCGAACACGGCTCTGTGATGGGTTCGAAGATAGCTCTGTGATGGGTTCGAAGTAAGGCTATCTGGGGTTTACTTGATGGAGTCGAGGCGAGGTTCTAGCTGATGGATTCGAACGTCGTCTTTCTTATCGATTCGAACATGGTGGGTTCGAATTAGTTGGAGTCGAACCAATGGATGCGAACTCCATCGATTCGAACTTTGGTACACGGATATGGGTTCGAGGCGCGGCCTCACTCCTTGGGTTCGAACTAGATGGGTTCGAACATAGGTAGGGTGATGGTTTCGAACAGAGCAACGTCCATTCTTCTCCACTTGAATTCATCATAACTTGAGCATACGACCTCGGATTGACTTGAAATTTGAGATGCAGACTTCTATGATCTTTCTTGTCGTGTCTTATCAATTGTGGCCCGTTCCGGACTCGGACAAAATTCATTGATATCCATGGTTATCCTGCAATGCATGGTTGATATTCATGAATAGTAATCATTGATTTTTAGTAAATTTTGGATATCTCAACTTTGCCAAAAGTTGGGATAACAATAGAAATCACATTAAAATAGTTATATATAGACCGCGGTGCCTGTATATAATTTTCTATCCTATGGTCAAGTGATACGGATATTTATCATTTCAATCCGCAATTTAAAAGATATAAAATTTTGCGGTTGTATATCATTTCAAATCACAATCCCAAATGAAAGGAAATATGCATGATAATTTGCAATTTAATGATATACAATAAAACATCCATCAACATCACCCATCATCCAATCACAATCATCAAGCAATATCAATCAATAACAATTTATATTTGATAATATATAACAGGTAATAACTGGCAATTTTATCCAGATTAAATTTAACAACTATTAATCTAACAGTTTATATTCAGTAATAATCTATATAACTGTTAACTAGCAGTTTATAGGCAAACAAATAAATTCTAACTATCAATTAATACGCAATAAATAAATTAAATTAACAGTTAAATTTAATAAATGCAGTTCAATAAATATGAGTGAAATAAACGTGCCAAATACTCATAAATAAATTTCTATTCATTTATAAAATTAACTTAACAAACATAAAAGCTTCTAGTAGTTGTGAGTGGGTTTAAACACTCACCTTTTGAATTTAAATCGAATTTAAATCCGATTTAAACCCAAAAATTCGCCCGTCTCGGAATTCGTCCAAACCAGCGTCATCAGATCCGGAATTTAATAACGATCCTAACGGAAAAAAATTCGCATGAAAACGAGTTCGTATGAGAAAGTTATGACGAAAATTCGATTGAACATAAAATTTAAAATTTACAAAACCTACTAATAAACTTGCCACGTCATCACCCCAAATCCATCTCTCCCCTTCACGCGTTGCTTCTTCCTCCAGGAACACGTTCGAACCGAACCCACTACAACACGTTGACCGCCACTTTGACCACCAACCGCGCGCACCTCAGGCCACCTCGACGCCGCCGACCACCTCCATTCATCACGTTGCATCGCCCTCTACCCACGGCCCAAGTCCGGCCTCATTTGGTGCCAGCCGCCGCCGCCTATCTCCCCTAGGGCCGAAACCCAAATCGAATTAATTCGCCCCATCCAGCCGTTAACTCGAGGCAATAACTACCCAGATGCGATCCCCTCGGCTACCTCTCCAATACCCAGAAATATTTTCCCGATCCGACGAAGTTTGTTACGGCGCTGATGAATGGCCACGAACTGTTTGAATTTATTCTGGGTAAACGATAACTCCATTTGAAAAACGAATCGCACCATCAGATTACGTATCTTGAGAACATCGACATATATTTTTGTGGAATTTTTCTGGAGAGTTTGAATTTTCATTGAAATTTTGAATTGATTGGATCTAGGGTTTGCACCCATTGAAGAAGAAGAGGAGCTTGCAGAAAATATACGCGCAGGTAAATGAAATTAGGCGGAGGCTAGGGCTAAATAGCTGGGTTTATATAGAGGGTTAGAGGTAGCGTAGATAGACCGTAGAATGAACGTGCGGAACAAACTATGGCCCAAAAAGCCCGTTTAGACTCCGGAACAAAATTCGTCAAACCCATATATCCAGATAGGTGTTTTAAAATATTCTGAATGCGATGGAAAAAGTTTGGCGTCCAAATTCGATCGTATGAAGAAGTTATGCTGAAAACAAGATTTCCAAATTGATTCCAAATTGATTTTAATAAAATTGATTTCAAGGCGTTTCGCGTCCGTACGATCAAACGACAGGTCCGATCGATACGAAACTTGAAACCCTAAAATAATTCACTGATACGGATCCGATGAAACTGGTTTCATCGAAATCCAAGTCCGTGAAAAAAATGGCTATTTTTATATTCATTAATTAAATTAAAATAAATTACAAAAATCCAAATTTTATATTATATTCTAAAATTGTCCAAATTTTATTACTTATATAATTTAATCAATTTCAAATGATTTAACAAGCTTGGATGTGAATTAAAATTATAAGTATATCAATTTGCAGTGTTAATTTCTGCACTTTCCTATATTTAAGAATTATAAAATTAAATGCTCAAAACCCCATATATTAGAATTTAACTTTTATATACTCATTCTTTATCCAAATAGGGATGCCATATACTTTGGTTCATGATTCAAAATATTATTCTTAAAGTCCATTTTAAATTTCAGTAACGTAGTATTCAACGTTAAATTTAATAAATCCTGTTATTTAATAATTATTGCTTAGAACCTGATTTTAATCTTCCCACTATCTATTTAATTCCTTCTAGAATCATAGCTAATATTTTTCATCCCTTCATTACCCAAATGTTCTTATCCCATCAAATTTTAAGTTATCGAAATATTAAATGTCAATTTCTTTTAATTGCACTAAATTTATCTATTAAAGGTTGCACTTAACCCAAATACATAAAACTTGCCCAATTTCTCCTTAAATCAATAACCTTCATATACAAATATGTTTATCATAAATTTTATCTACTCTTCCTTCTTAGGTAATGTCTTATATATTAGATTTCCATGTAATTTGCAATAAATCATACTCGTAGTTATATCGCATTAAATGAATAAATAAGTGTTGACTCTATTCTTTTGATTCAACATTGGTTTACGTTATATTTCATTAATATTTCTACATACATCAGGATTTTTAAAAATGTTTGTAACGCGAAATCTCGTCTACTTCCCATTTTATATTTAAGGCTTCTAAAACCGATTCATATCATTTCTCTAGTCCAAATTTTATTAATATAACCTTAAATTTAATTTATTCCTATCGATGTAATGGTTAAACACAAATTTCACTTATTTGCAATAAATCCACAAATTGGATTTCAAATTTTCAAATAAATAAATAAATTTTAGTTTATCACTTCTTAAATACCCAAACGTCAATGCCTTAATTTAAACTGCATTTTTTACATTTTATAAAAATCCTCCATCTTAAGTGACAAATCAAAACTACGCTAATTACACAATTTATGGTAATTAATTCCAATTGCTTTTCCATTAAACTACATAAATTGTCCAATTGCAACCTACGTAGAATGTTTATTTATTTACAATCCTACTGTTTAAATGAATTGATCCTTTACGGTATAATTCACATTTGACTTGATTTCTCATTTATTTTGCAAAACAGTAAATTTCAATTGCTACCAACATTATATTTAATATTAGATTTCCAATTAATTCTATTGGAATCAATATATCTTTATATATATATACTTTACGTATAAATATCTAAATTACCAAATCAAGTACATTTATTAGAGACAACATTCAATAAAATTACTTATCACACTTATTGCATTGATTTATTCCAATGGACACTTTTATTTAGTCACTATTTATTGTTACAACCGAATGTACAATCTCCACTATTTATTTTATATTAAATGAATTCCATTCTAGTAAATATTTTTATTAATATTCACTAATTCACATTTATATTGGTTTCTTATATTTAACTTATAACAAGGTGTGCAAATTTACATAGTTCAAATCTATTTCCATGTAACTATTAAATTGTTACATTAAATTCCAATTACTATAACAAATTACTACATTTTCTCAAATAAAATCTTAAGACCTTTATTTTATCCTAAATTAGATTAGAAACATATTAATTTAATTCATTTAATATTATTAATTCAATGGGTCGTTACACTTTTCCAACTTGACAACAAATTGAGAAGGTCGCAGAGCTGGGGATATCATCCTTTCGATTTCTCTCCTTGAATCAAACAATGGAACTGCAATTACGGCATGTGAGAGCGAGATAGCCATAATCCCATGATTTGAAGATACAACCTGTAATAATTTAATGACTGGAAACAAATTATGTTCATAGAAGGTAGTAATATGACAAAAGAAACAAAAGGCCGAAGATAACGTATGTTGATGTATGTTAATTTTTTCTAAGTCAGGGTTGCCTCGGAAAAATTTGCCAAGGGACTACAAAACCAAAGCTCAGAGTTGGATATTTCATTGTTTGTTCTATTTTGTAAGCTTCCATGCCTTCCCATACATGCCAGCGAAGGACATAAATGAAGAGTGAACACTGTAGCGAAGAGCATGTTAGTCAGTTATGGGGCATGGTATGTAGTTATGGAAGGGAAGGTAAAAAAACATATATGAATGGGACGAATGGAAAATTTGGTTACCATGGCGTAAATTTGTTGAATTGTACATTTTCTTTGACTGCAATACATGAACTCGACTACGTCGTTTCCTCCATTTACCTACCAGTACATCATGGTTGGTAAAATTGACTAACTGAACAGGGGCAGAAGCAGTCAGGACATATTATTAGTTGGAAAAACACCTATATCTTGAAGAAGGTAAAGCGGATGCAAAGAACCTGTGCGCCTACTTGTGGCTGGTTCATTTAAAATGTCACTCGTTGGAAACGTATTTGGTTGGAGCAAGGGAGGCGCACCTGCAAAATGATGCTCTCAAACTGTTTGAACAAACTGAAATTAACAAATAGGAAGCAGAAGATGGAGTTTGGTTTTCTCCGGCTGTGCATAATTTGACAGTGGAACTATTATTTACAGAGGGAGATAAGAAAATTACATAACATGTATGATGTGATAAAATGATTATTTGTATGGTGTACCAATAAACAAAGCATCGAAAGAATAAGGAGGAATGACTTTCACACGGGAAAGCCCATCTATGGAGCTAGGATGTATAACGTTTGAAAAATAAGTACGAGGGAAGCGGGTTGGGGGAAGAAAATTGAGGAAACATACCTCAGCCGCTGGAATGGAGGAATAGTTTGTTTGATTGGTCCGCAGCGGTGGATGAAGACAGCCTAACAGATCAGAGTTCGATGTAGGTACATGAGAGGCAGAAGATGGCGCTGAATAGGGTGACGGAGAACAATTTTCGTCACTATTCGATTCATACAGACCATTTGTCTGATGATATGCAATGTTAGAAACATCGGGGTTTTTAGAAGTGAATTTCTTCAGACTTGCTGCTAGTGAGTTTCTATTTGACTTCTTGTATCTTCTTTTTACTGTCGCAGGAGAAAGGCCAGCATCTGACGTACCCACCGGCTACTAGAATATAGAAGTTAGAGATGTTGGTAAGTAACATGCGTCCATAACAGAGCAAGAAGGAACATGATGAATCATACTCACAGTGTATACGGATAAGACTAAATGGCTTATTGTCTACCGACGATGTCGGTGGAAGAGTTCCACTCCTCCGTACAGCCTCAACGCAAATTTCTCCATTAGGATCAAATGACGGGATTGAACTGTCACAAGGGGAGATTGTTCTGCTGGTTGATTTTCTCTTTCTATTGTTGTTACCCCCGTCCATCCCCAAAATGATACCTAGTACAAACAGAAAAGCTATGAAATCCCATGTGGACCTTCTTAGCATATCAAACCCCTAGCGCATCAATTATTGTTGAAGCGACTGGAAATAAGGAAAGGGGTCCAATGCATGCAAAGTTCATCCTCACACATACCTAAATTGGTGTATACATTTATTGCCACAGCTGTTGCGAGCAAGCACCAAAATATAAGCAGATATGCAAAGCATACACTCTGCACAAAATTATGCATGAGCAGCGGGAAAGACAAATTCCTAACATGGACAAATAAAGAGTCAACGCAGAAGGAAGAGTGGCACAAAATTTATTTTTAACGCGCAAATCTTCGGTTGATTAGTTGAAGGAAAAAAGCTTCCTTCGTTTGCATCTGCTTGTGTGATATTTTTTTCCCTTATTAAAAAGGCAACAGAAGAATAATTATGATATGTTTGAAATGATATTTAGCGTGTGCGACTATTTTGTCATGTAGCAAATACGTATTCATGATATTTTTTAACAGATAAGTACTGGGCGGGGAATGAAGCAAAAATATATTACGATATTTTATCTAACACGCAACATTTTTTCCTACACGGCGTAATAGTTGAGAAAGTTCGCTGATCCGAAGTCCCACCTTTTAATCATTTAATAAAACATAAGTAGTAGTTGTTTTTTCTGTATGAGTAAAAAAAACACAAACAGTGAAAAAATGCCATAATTTATGATGTGGGTATAGCCATAAAATCTAATTTGATACTGCATAAAGTTAGATTAAACCGTATCTATAATTTACAGCTTACATGAAATTGATTAGTAAAAGAAATCTAAATAATAATTATACGTTAATTTTATATAATATATATAAATAGATACTCTGACCAGCAGTGAACGTAAAAATTAATCAAGTTTCATGCTTTAATTTTAACTGCCTATGACAAAGTAATTTGCGAAATATTATGCAAATATCATGTTGTGATATTAAAGTACCTAATAAATACAGAGCAATTTTCCATAAATTATGAACACTTTCATACCACAAAGGTTTAACAGTGTTTTATATCTGGTGGTGTCTTCATCATTCTACGTACTAATGCAGTTGAAAGTACATATGGCCTCACTACCATGTTGAGGAATATCATAAACTAAAAATACTCATAGTTATTGAGTATGAATAATTATTTTAGTTGAATAAAATCAAAAATGTTATATGATCCAAGCACCGATATTTAAACTGCAATTTATACAAATTTAGTGGAACTACAACATTGTTTCCGGTTAGAATAATTTGTTATTGCAAGTGCAAATATAGTATAAATTAATTTTGGGGTACCCAAGTGTAACTAAGCATGCTGCATTCTTATCAAAAGCTATGATGGTGGCAGATCTAGTACGATTAAAAACTTCCACTGTTAGACAATTTATATTCCCATTTACTTAGTAGTCATTGAATGTAAATTAATTGCTGTATTGTAGAAGGCCGGCCTGTTCTATTAACGGATGTGGCAACAATTTTGTTGCTTTTAGAGCATGTAAAACAGTTTTCTTCCTTGTTTACTACCTTTTCTACATACTGACCAGGAGAGATATTTACGTGTTAATCTCCACCACTGCAGCCTCTATAATATACCTCTTTCCCTAAACATACAACATTTAATATTGTTGATACCGGACTATCTAAAGTATTAGTGTAAGAGTACTTACATTGCATGGCAGTCATCATTTCTAATGTATGATGACATGTTTCAAATGGTACTGCATATATGCTAAGCACCATCAATGAACCTTAATAAGTGGCCAAAAATTAACTTAATTGGTGATGTAGCAGCAGTGAGTAAATGTATTATTTTCACTTAATCTTATATCAAATATGTTAGGATGTTATCTGTCCAATTGAGAGGATAGTTCACTTAGCTTTGAAAATCATTTTGTTTGACATAACAAAATGGTTGAAAAAGTGAAATATGATAGATTTCAAAGCCTTAACCCAATGAATGTCATAATCATGTAATGTTATTGTACGTACTGCATACAAAGATATAAGGTATAGAAAAATAGTCTAACTTACTGAATATAATGTGATGCAATGTTGTATCATGTTAAAAGCTACATGTTCATGTTAAAGAATGGAAGAAGAAAAACGTGGTATTGCCTCCTGTTGATAAAGTTTTATTAAGCTGAGGGTTTTTACCACCTTTAAGTCCAGTTGTCTTCCGAACAAAAAAACGTAGCCAAACTGGTGAATCAACCTGTATATGAGCTATGAACATTTAAATTTCATTTAGAAGGAAATCAAAAATTAGCTTAGTTAAGTCGTAAAACAAATGCATACGAAACTTAATCTTTAACTTCTAGATTATTCATATGCAAGCTATTTCACCAAATAACACCCTCATGTTGCAACTGAAAATAAATACATATTAGATTACAAAACATATACAAACTCCTCACAGACAACTAAAGTCACAGTAATTACCTTTCAGCCATCAAAACATAAATAAGACTTAGTTTTCATTTAAATGATAGCTCAGTACCTCAAAGAGAAATAGCAGAAATAAGAATGTCCTTTTAACCGTTCTTTAGAGATATTTTAGTGCAAAAACATAGTTCTTCAGCCTTTTTAAACGGAGCACATCTTCAGTTCATCGTTCATGACATTTCACATGTGACGGTCATACAGCCTATGTTTATAATTTATGTTTTCTGATTATTTGTTTGTAAAAATTATCTATGCTATAAATTTAGCCTGTTGTATAACCTTAATGGTCTGTTTTGATTCAACAGAAAACAGGAGAACTCTTTCTCAATCCATCTATGCCTGATTTTTAAACTTTACATCTAAACATTTTTTCAACTGTGAGCCAACAGTTGTTTAATAACTCCAAAATAGAGATATTTTAGTGCAATACTTTTACCTTGCGATGAAAATACAGGTAGAAGAGACGACTGGAAAGGAAATAAACTTACCTCAACGGAAGTCGATAGAGCACATGCTTCGCCAGGCGTGTAGCAGGCGACGTGGAGGAAACAGGTCAAATCGAAAGAAATTAGGAAAAAAACAGGCTCAATTTGAATGAGTATTGAATCCTGGGGAGCTTCTCTTCCCGCTACAGGATGGGCAGCCGATGGGCGAGGGCTACGTCAGCTGGAATTGGGGAAGAAGAGAGCAAAAGGGTGGAGGGGTTTTGTGGAAGAAGAAGGAGAACGATGGGAGAAGAAGCATAAAAAGCAAGGGGGTCCGGTCGACATTAACAGACGGGAAGGAAGGAAGGAGCGACGGATGATAATACCAAGAAAGAGGGGAGTACGTATGAAAGGCGAGACGGTTGGGTTGTCCCAATTCAAGGGGCCGTCTGCGCTATTGAATTGAAACTCACTAATCATAAGATAGTATAGATACTTATTAACTGTTAAATAATTCTTTTAATTATTAATTATTGACTACTAAATAATAATTGCTAATTATTAAATTTTAAATTATGTACTAAATATTAATAGCGATTATATAACATTAAATACTAATACTAATTATTATAAAATATAATTGTCAATAAGATAAGGGTTTTGGACCAAAGGTCCTCATTCTCAAAGCCTATGCATAAAAAGTCCCTACTCATAAACTCATCTAAATTTAGTCCTTGTTCTGTTATTTTTTTACCAAATTGTCCCCTCGTGGAAAATTGGCCCAGCACTGAAATTAGGGGTAAAATCAGCATAAATTAGCCAAAAACTAAAAATAAGGACCTAATTTTCATAACTTTTTCAAGGGGGACTCTTCTTCCATCATCTTTCAATTTTGGGGACTTGGCAACCATTCCTTGATAAAATTTTGTATTAACTATTAATTATATTTATTAAATATTAAATGTAATTAATAAATATTTATTAAATATAATTAATAAATATTAACTATAATTTACTAATTACTAACAATTAATTATAATGAATTATTAAATGTGAAAAATAATTATCGATTATAGATAATATTTGGTAATTATGAATTATTTATTGATAATCATTGGTTATAAATTATAAATAATCACCAATGTAAGTTTTCATTTATAAATTATTATTTTTAAACTATTATTTATAATTATTAAATATTTGTAATAAATATTGATTGTTATTAATTATTATTTTTTCAAAATTCGTTATAAGTTATTCATTTTTTAAATTAATTATTAAATACTAAATATCACCTCATAATAATTATATTTTAGTGTTAGTTATAAATATTAAATATTAATCTTAATTATTATATAATCAAAAATATGTCTATTGCAACTGGCAAGAAAACACGGCTATTAAAAATATTTTTATTATAACCGGTAGGAAAACACAATTGTTAAAAATATGTTTATTGCAAACGTAGAAAAACGCAATTGGTAAAAATATGTTTATTGCAATTGGTAGGAAAACACAGTTGCTAAAAATATTTCTTCTTAATTACTTAATATTACATTATTAATTATTGATTGTTAAATATTAAATATTACACTTAATTATCAATTATTGAATAATTATTACAAATTACTAATTATTAGATAAAGTGCTATATATTAAAAGCAGTTATTTAATATTAAATACTAATAGTGACTATTAGAAAATATGATGTTAATAATTTAATATTAAGTATTAATTATATTTATCAATTATTAAATGCAATTAACAAATAATAACTGTAATTTACTAATTATTAGTAATTAATTATAATAAA